>CM068728.1:262405-1462405 GCA_035079005.1 Fraxinus americana
CGAACTGAAACGCTACTGCTCACTTTATAGAAGATCTAAATCCATTAGCCACACACGACAGATGCAAAAGACCCGCACTTTGCATTCGCCACACCCCATATTCACTTTCCCACACTTGCCAAGATCTTTTATGAGGAGATCTCCCTAAAATCAAATCCTTAGCCTGATTGATGGGACGTGTGAAAGACTTCAAATGGTTGACTCACACTGCTATGTCAGGGAGATTTAATACCTGCCAACCTATGGATTGACAGATTGACGCTTATGAAATGATGACCTGCCTAGGATCCAAAGCCACGTGTCCCTACATCCAACGATTCTCTTTTTCCTTTCTCTTAGTATAAGTACTCCCACATTAAGGTAAGAAGGAGAGACTCTAATTTAGGACCTTGAAATTCTTAACTCTGAAGAACACACTTATACACATTCTTAGCCATGTTTCGGTGATCACATCACAGTCAGACGTCACGTTTCGGTTATGAAATCACTAACTTGACCATCGGAGTGCTCGCGGCCACTTCCACCCCCACTAGAAAAGGCCAAAAAGTGACTAATGGTGTGTTACCGTGTGTAGGAAGGAGCTTATGTGGAGTCTTATTTTGTTGACCACGTGTCGTGACCATTTTCCGGGGTCAACAGGTTGGCGCCATCTGTGGAAACTTTATTGTAACCACAAGTATTCCCACGAAAGAAAAAGTTTATTGAAATATTTGGCTGATATCCCTCCTTGAAATATTTGGCCATCTGTGGAAAAGATTTGTTCTTGAAAAAGGAACAAGTGGAAGCCATAAACTAAGTTTCCATTATTTGGGAGAAGGGAATTTGTAAACTCCTAACCAATGAGTTCCAGCAATGAAGAAGTGAACCCAAGGAGAATAAGGGAGATCTCTAAAGAAGAGATCAAATGTCACACCCTGGAGGCCCCATCATTGATGTCGCAGGGGCTGAAAAATTGCTGTGCGATTGACTACCGAAGTGGCTCGCATGGCTACTAACATGAGAGGCGTTACAGCATAAAATGCAGCCATGCAAGAACTCCTCATGTAGGTACAGAGTCAATGAGGTTTCTAAGCCCACCAAAACCCTTTACAATTAGTTTACAACCAACAAGCTGAAGCGGAGCCGAGCAGGAGGACCCATTCGAGTTGACAATGAGAGGCTCCGATTGAAAGGGAAGTTGGAGTAGACACTTCCAACTACAATGACCCCCTAGCTGGTGACACCCAAGTGGGAGGAGATAACTTCCTCCTAGATTATAAAGAACGGCCTCTGAGGTCTGTAAGCGTGTTTGATTGAATCAAACGAATGCCTAGACAAAGGGATCAATCCACCCATCAACCAGTTGGCCCACAAGAGCAGGCACAAAGCCAAGCCACCCAGGCTCCTTCGCCTAGAAATAGGTAAGAGAGGCGAAGCCTAGTGGATTGGGGGAACCGAGGTGGGCCATCACAATAGCCACCTTGTTACTCAGCGGATGTGAATGATTTTGATGGACCATATCGATCCTATAAGTTTGATGATGATATTGAAAACCTCCCCTTCTCTAAGGAGCTTTGTAGCTTTCCTATGCCTCAAAGTTTTGTCCCCCTAATGAGTGCTCCACACTCATGATATTTATTCAACTTAATGCATTATTTTGATACCCTTGAGAAAGTTTTAGAGTGTTTTTACGTATCTTTTGATATTGTGATGTAGGTTGGTGAGATTGAAGAAAATAAGCAAAAGTTAATAAATTGGAGAAAGGGCTAAATTGTAAGAGATCCAAAGTTTAGGGACTAAAGTGTAAATACTTAAAAGTTATGTCGAACCTCATGATGAAGATTTGAGAGTGCTCGGAGTCAATTGGATAAAGGAAGACGTCAAAGGAATCAAATTTAGTCAAAAGATGATCATAAATCATCTTCCAACCAAAAAGTTATGTTCCGAAATTTTAGTCTCATATTGAGACTCACTTTTGACAGAGTAAATGATTGAATTGGATGATGATGTCTAAGTAAAGTTGTAGCCATTTAAGTTAAATTTCCAACATATCTTGAATCGCCTTAATCGGACATTGGAATAAAAAGTTATGATGAAAATACTGATGACATGTGCAGCTGCTTGCACAGAGGACATGTGCCCCTGAGCCGTTGTAAGGCGCCCCTGCGCCATTCGAAGCCTCAAAACTATTTTTTCACTGAAACTACAGGGGCCCCTGCGCCGCGACGACACCTGATGTTAAATACGCCCTAAATCTAAAGAGCTTAAAGAGGGGACTATAAATGCGGCTACTAGGGTTTTATTAAGGGACTTTTGGGGAAGCAAAACCAAGAGCGACACCAAGAAAAAGACCCTTGGAGATTGACGAATCCACAATCAAAGAGTTTTTCTTATTCTCTATCAATCTTCTCTATTTTATCAATGTTTAACAACATGGATTGTGTTTTCTTTTATATTTTCATGGAGTAATTTATTTTTCTAGAGATACAATGTAGCCAACACTAGAGATTATGCTTTGATCATTTAATTATCTATTTCAAAGGTTATTTTATTGGTTTATTTGTGTTTATCTACCGTTAATGCTTTTGAATGTTTGATCACCATTTGAATGATATGGAATTTGGGATTTACTATCGAGAGAGGGAATTCTTAGTAGTGACCATTGATAAACACAACCTAGGAAATTATAGAGTTTGAGAGGCCTATGAAATCTTTTATAGTTATTAATAGAACCAAATATCTAAATGTACTTTATTATCTTAGTTTTAGATGGAGACTCAAAATTAGGGTTTTAAAGTAGTACTTAATTCGCCATCGAGAGAGGGGATTAAGATAATTTCGTGTTCTTGACTAATAAACCATAAGAATAAATTAAGGAATAGTTAGATGATTGAAGCATGATCGACGGTTAGGTGAAATTGGATCTCTAGAGTTTAAGCCTATTCGTGTTAATCCTATTTAATTACGTTGTTAATTTATTGAATTAGTTAGTTAGTTATGTCATTCCAATATTCATATTTTCTAGATAAAATTAAGGTTATTTTAATTAAAGGAATTCTTAGGATTAGATTTCAAGGTTATTTTAATTACAGGAATTCTTAGGATTAGATTTCAATCCCTGTGGAAAACAATACTCTACTCTCACTATATTAAAACTTGACACCTTACACTCGTGATTAGAAAAATCTCGCATCAAGTTTTTGGAGCCGTTGCCGGGGATTGATTTATCTTTCTTATTAATACTATTACCAAGTAGCATTAATTTTAATCTAGATTCATTTTGTTTTAATTTGAATTATTCTATTTTTTTAGGTGTTTTGATGCGACAATCTAAAAGCTGTGATTTAATTCATATTGATTTGGAAATTGAAAGAACTTTTTGGACAATAAGAGCAGAGAAGAAAGCTAAGGAAAAAGCAATGGCTGAACGAAACAACCATGGTCAACAAGAATGTGCTGATCAACGGGAAAGACCTATTAGAGACTACTTCAATCCGGTAGCCCAAGAGCATTATTCTGGGATAAGACGCCAAACAATCAATGCCAACAATTTTGAACTAAAAGCATCACTCATCAGTATGGTGCAACAGAATCAGTTTGGGGATTGCCTAATGAAGACCCGAACACTCATCTTTCTATGTTCTTGCAAGTGGCTGATACTACAAAGGTGAATGGAGTGAGTGATAATAGCATCAAACTGAAATTGTTTCCATTTTCCCTTAGAGACAAGGCGAGAAGCTGGCTACTATCTTTAACATTGGGAAGCATTAACATGTGGGAAGAACTAACTATGAAATTCCTTGCAAAATTTTTCCCTCCATCAAAAGTATCTCAATTAAGGGGTGAAATTGGCTCATTTCGTCAGAAGGATTTTGAACCCTTATATGAGGCATGGGAAAGATTTAAAGAGATGCAAAGAAGGTGCCCACAACATGGGTTTGATGATTGAATGCTCCTTGATAGGTTTTACAATGGATTGAATGGTCAAACAAGAGTTATTATTGACAGTACAACTGGAGGTTCTCTAATGAGAAAATCAGTTAATGAGGCATATGAACGTTTTGGAGGAAATGGTCAATAACAGTTATCAATGGCCAAATGAGCGTGCCATGACCAAGAAGCCAGCTGGAATGTATGAAATTGATGCCTTTAGAAATATTTCAGCAAAGGTTGATGCCCTTTGTCATCAATTGAACACCTTAACCACTCAAAAAGCCGTCTAAGGAACAGAATCTATAGCTGCAGAAGATATGGTTTTTCCAGCCATAGTTGATAATGAGGAACAAGTACAATATGTGAACAATCGCAACTTCAACTATCAGAACAATTTCATGCCAAATCAATATCACCCGGGGCTCCGTAATCATGATAATTTTTCTTATGGTAATACAAAAAATGTTTTACAGCCCCTTGTAGGGTTTGAAAACAAGGCTCCAGAGAGAAAGACGCCATTGAAAGATATTCTGGGACAATTTATGATGGAGTCAAGGGAGAGGTTCAACAGGAATAAGGCAAGGTTGCAAGGAATTGAGACTCATCTCAAGTGAATTGACACCCAAATTGGACAAATAGCATCATCTTCTAATGTTCATCAAAAAGGAAGATTCCCTAGTGATACAGAAGTGAACTCAAAGGAGCATTGTAAGGCTATTAATCTTAGGAGCGGTAAAGAGCTTGAAAATCCACAATACAAAAGCACAAAAGCAGATACTTCTTCAAGGATGACAACATCAAGTGACCATGAGGATGAAGAAAACAAAGAAAGCACAACTAAACCGGAAGCATCAAAGGAGGCTGAAAAGCCCAAATCCAATATATTTCCGAATAATCCTCCAATTCTTCTCTTCCTTTTCCTCAAAAATTTCAAAACAAAAAGCTTGATTCTCAATTTGCTAAATTCTTAGAAATTTCCAAGAAAATTCACATTAATATTCCTTTTGCTGATACCTTGGAGCAAATGCCAAATTATGTAAAATTCATGAAAGACATCATGGTTAAGAGGAGGAGACTTGAAGAATTTGAGACAATCAATTTAACAGAGGAATGTAGTGCTATTATCCAAAGGAAGTTGCCACAAAATTTGAAGGATCTTGGAAGCTTCAGCATTCCTTACAATATCGGTGGTATCACGTTTGATGAATCATTGTGTGACCTTGGAGCTAGCATCAACTTGATGCCCCTATCAGTGTTTAAGAAATTGAGACTTGGAGAGGTAAAGCCGACAACCATATCACTGTAACTGGCAAATGGATCCATCACCAATCCATGGGGATTTTAGAAGATGTATTGGTAAAGGTAGATAAGTTCATCTTTCCCGTGGACTTTGTGGTCTTGGATATGGATGAGGATGAGAAAGTACTAATAATTCTCGGTCGACCTTTCCTGGCTATTAGAAGAGCATTGATTGATGTACAAGAAGGGAAGTTGACACTGTGGGTTAATGAAAAGCAAGTGAACTTCAACATTCATCAAGAAAGAAAAATCCCAGAAGAAGTAAATGCATGCCATATGATCCAATCCATCAATGCAGTGAGGGATGAGAAAGGCAAAAGAAAAATGTTCTATGATCCTCTAGAACAACATGTGGTTCTCAACTATTCAAAGCTTGATACATGTGCAGATGAAAAAGGGACCAATGAAATGGTGGATTATATCTTAGAGCATCAAACAAAACCACCTGACAAGAAGGAGAGCTATGTGGAAAAACCTTCAAAACCTCCAAACATTGCCAAACCAAAAGAGGTTTTGAAGGCCATACCAGAGTTAAAACCATTCAATTTTATTGGCCATACTACAGTGAAGACGAAGACAAGGCCAAGGGTGAAGTTTAGAAATAAGAGAGAGGTGCCACCTGAAGATCCAACATAGACATTGCGGTTGAGTCAAGCTAATGACGTTCTTGGGAGGCAACCCAAGCTTTCTTCCTTTATACTTATTCATTTATTTATTTTTAGTTATAGGCTAGTTTAGTTTATTTTACAATTTATTTATGAATCATCACCCTTATCCCGTCTTCCCTTAGGTCTCAAAATAATTAAGTTGGTCATTAGATGTTTGAGCTAAGTAATACTTGTTCCATGTTTTTAACATCTAAAATATGATTTATTTTTCAGGAACACGACGTCGCGAAACACTCAAACCAACATTGACAATGATAAAATGGGATAAATCTTAAGATTGGGGGAGAAGATAGAAGAAGCATTCATCAAATCCAGCATCATAAGCACCAAAACGTCATAGGCAATACAGATAATTCAGGGAAGTCTTCCTCACTTAACTTTAATTTCACATTGGGGACAATGTTTAGATTAAGTTTGGGGAGGGGGGGGGTGGTGTTTTATATGTTGTCTATTTGCTTTATTTTCCTATCTATTTGCCTTATTTGCTTTAATTGTCTATTTGCTTTAATTTTTATTTTATTTTATTTTATGTGATTTTTTTTTTATGTTGTGTGATATTCTTGGTTAAAAAAAATTTTTTTTTTTTTACGCATGCTTGTGTGAGTTGGATAGCCTTGCCGGCATTGATGTATATATTTGGTAACATGTTTTGGTTGATGAGTTGTGGATAAGTTATGTGTTTGAGTTAAATTCTTGCTTATTCATGTGAGACGGAAAATATTTATGCACGTAAGTAGGTTGATCCATTGTTTATAGGTCGTACTAGAGAACTTAAATGCTATACCCAAACAACCATTAAACATCATCATATCCTTAAACCAAACCTAGGATGTTTGGTTGGTTGATCTATTGTAGGGAGACATGGAGATATATATGGATTCAGTGTGTGCAAAATGTTGTGTGGACTGTCTTAGACCAACGTGATGAAAATTGGGTGAAAAACCTTAAGCTAGAGGTCAAATTTTCGAGAATAAGTGTGTAATAAACGGGCATTGCACTAATCACTGCATAAAAGGAAAGCTACCCTAAAAAGATCCTAGTGAGGACAATCATAATAATCTTATTGTAAGGTGTCTCTTCGTAGCCTTTATGACTCGAGTGAATAAGCCGACAATGGTTTAAAACCTGGTGCCCTAAAGTCATCTGATTTGGGAGTCATCGGCATAAAGCTCACTATAGAGGTCATTTAGAAAGCTTAATGGAGAGCGTCCCCACATAAGATATTAAAAAAAAATTTGAAAAAGAGGTGCATAAAACAGAAGACGCACTACATGCCTTGATTAAGCCTAGAACACTTATTTTAGAGAATTCGACTTTCAATGAGGGGTTAATAACTTGGTTGAGTCTTGGGGGTCAAAGCAGTAAAAAAAAAAAGGAGAATCCATATTTGTTGACATGTTGAACTGCAATTAGTGAAATCTAACCAAACTTGAGTGGTGTAAGATATTAGTATTGAAAATCAACATTAGAATACACCATGGGGAGTGAAAAGAAAACAAGTTTGGGGTGTATGAATCTTACGAGCGAAGTAAGGAAAATTTTGACTTTTAAGGTCAGGAATTGGATCAATTTATTATTGTACAGCGTTGCACTTAACTCTTCACACACACACCCATTTTGCATTGAATAGGTGGGAAGTTGCATTATAATTTTGAAATGATTCATGAAATCAATGCATGTTTCCAATCCTGAGCTACGAAGGCAAGATATCTAACGAAATTTGTTTTAATTGATTTTTTTTAAATTTTGTTTGTGTGTTTGTTATTCATTTTCTTTGGTTTGATGTTTGCTCGAGGACAAGCAAAATATTAAGTTTGGGGGTATTTGATAAGTGCTTCACACTCATGATATTTATTCCACTTAATGCATTATTTTGTTACCCTTGAGAAAGTTTTAGAGTGTTTTTATATGTGTTTTGATATTGTGATGTAGGTTGGTGAGATTGAAGAAAATAAGCAAAAGTTGATAAATTCGGAGAAATTGCTAAATTGTAAGAGATCCAAAGTTCGGGGGACTAAAGAAAAACAACTTAAAAGTTATGTCGAACCTCATGATGAAGATTTGAGAGTGCTTGGAGTCAATTGGATAAAGGAAGATGTCAAAGGGATCAAATTTAGTCAAAAGATGATCACAAATCATCTTCCAACCAAAAAGTTAAGTTCCAGAATTTTAGTCTCATATTGAGACTCACTTTTGACAGAGTAAATGATTGAATTGGATGATAATGTCTAAGTAAAGTTGTAGCCCTTTGAGTTAAATTTCCAACACATCTTGAATTGTCTTAATCAGATTTTGGAATAAAAAGTTACGATGAAAATATTGAAAACATGTGCAGCTGCTTACAGGGAGGACGGGCCCCCCTGCGCCGCTGGAAGCCTCAAAACTGTTTTTTCACCTAAAACTACGGGGGCCCCCGCGCCGTGACGACACCTGATGCCAAATACACCCTAAATCTAAAGAGCTTAAACAGGAGAATATAAATACAGCTACTAGGGTTTTATTGAGGGACTTATTGGGGAAGCAAAACCAAGAGCGACACCAAGAAGAAGACCCTTAGAGATTGAAGAATCCACAATCAAAGAGTTTTTCTTATTCTCTATCAATCTTCTCTATTTTATCAATGTTTAATAACATGGATTGTGTTTTCTTTTATATTTTCATGGAGTAATTTATTTTTCTAGAGATACAATGTAGCCAACACTAGAGATTATGCTTTGATCTTTTAATTATCTATTTCAAAGGTTGTTCTATTGGTTTATTTATTTTCATCTACTGTTAATGCTTTTGAATGCTTGATCACCATTTGAATAATATGGAATTTGGGATTTACTATCGAGAGAGGGAATTTTAAATAGTGACCATTGATAAACACAACCTAGGAGATTATAGAGTTCGAGAGGCTTATGAAATCTTTTGTAGTTATTAAGAGAACCAAATATCTAAATGTACTTTATCATCTTAGTTTTAGATGGAGACTCAAAATTAGGGTTTTAAAATAATTCTTAATTCGCCATCGAGAGAGGGGATTAAGATAATTTTGAGTTCTTGACTAATAAACCATAAGAATAAATTAAGAAATAGTTAGATGATTGAAGCATGATCGACGGTTAGGTGAAATTGGATCTCTAGAGTTTAAGCCTATTCATGTTAATCTTGTTTAATTGCATTGTTAATTTATTGAATTAGTTAGTTAATTATCTCATTCCAATATTCATATAGTCTAGATAAAATTAAGGTTATTTTAATAAAAGGAATTCTTAGGATTATATTTCAATCCCTGTGGAAAACGATACTCTACTCTCACTATACCGTACACTTGCGGTTGGAAAAATCTCGCATCACCCCCCTTAAATTCCTAATTACGAGGGAAAATGTGACCTAGAGATCCACCTCAACAAGTACAAAATACAAATGAGCCTTTGAGGTGCTTCGCCGCTCTAAAGTGCAGGGCCTATCACTTGACACTTGACGATGTAACCGAAGTGTGGTATGGTAGGTTGAAGCCACTTAGCATCAGGAGTTGGCCACGGTGACTTTGAACGAAGTACCTACATTAGCCTAATGAAAATGTGACCTCAGCGACAATGTTGGGATCGGAGCACCTAGGAGACCCTCTAACCTTAGAAATGGGGGGAGGGCCTAAAAGTAGGTCCCAGAAGAGGCACGACCCTACTGTACTTTCCACCATTTCTATAACCATGACATGAGTAAATTTCGAGAGGCCTCCCACACAACTGAAAGGAGCATCTCCCGAAGTAGGAAAGGCCACTCTCAGGACGGCGCTACAAGGTCGAACTCGCTTAGGAGGGGTGAGACAAGAAGGCACTCACCTCGACATGGAGCTAACGAAGACCAGGATAGGCCTAGGAGTAGACGGCAACCTAGGAGATATCCCACTGCCGCAAATGAAACCAACCCATTCGAGAAATTTACACGATCATTGGAAGACGACACATAGGAAGTGAGTCCAGAAACGATCGAAGGAATTACACCAGGGAGGCTAAAACCTGCCTATGGCCAACTATAAAGTAAATCAATCCTAAAGAGTGAGGCCAGTAGAGCCCATCACATTCACTCAGGAAGATGCGGTGGGCGTACACTATTCCTACTGCGATGCACCAATAGTGATAACTGTGGTAGCTTAAAATGGACTAAAGCTTATGATAGTAGACAATGAGAGTTCAGTCGATAATGCATTCG
Organism: Fraxinus americana; assembly: GCA_035079005.1. Classification (NCBI taxonomy): domain Eukaryota; kingdom Viridiplantae; phylum Streptophyta; class Magnoliopsida; order Lamiales; family Oleaceae; genus Fraxinus; species Fraxinus americana. Next base: position 272,485 of record CM068728.1, read on the forward strand.
ATTAACTTTATGATAAGGTGGTGGTGGACCATGAACTCACTCCTATGACTTCTCCCCTATACGGATTCAAGAAAATAGCATTATTGTAAGAAAAAGGATTACCCTGGCTGTTAAAATGGGAACCCCACCTCTGATAACATACCACTTTATTGAATTCTTGGTGGTTGACCACCAGTCTACATACCACAGAGTACTAGGAAGGCCAGCCTTGAAAGAGTTATGGATTGTCACCTCCATCCATCACTTATGCATAAAATTCCCTACTGAACGAGGGATAGCCACCATCCGAGGTGACCAGATGGACTCAAGAGAGTGTTATCTCAACTCCTTAAAAAAGGCCGAACCTCGAGGAGTTAACATGGTATTCTTTGATGCTGAAATGTCCGACGTCCCTAACGAATGGCAAACCCCTCCATAAGGGAAAGATGTCGAGATGGTAGAAACTTTTGTGAAGGGCTGGCCTAAGAATGTAGCCATGGACGAATTGGATCCTCGAATTTGGATCACAAACCACTCCAATAGAGGAACTGGAAAGCTTTCCATTGGATCTCCAAGATGCTTCTAAAGTTCTACAAGTGGGAAAAGATTTGGGTGATGAAGCAAAGGAAGAACTGAAAGACTTCATCCATAATAACTCACACATCTTTGCATGGAAACATGAGGACATGATCGTAATAGACCAGATGATCAGTTGCTACCATTTACAAATTGATCCAAGCCAAACCCTGTACATGTAGAAGATGAGAGCACTAAATACGGTGAGGTATGACACTTTGAAGGAAGAAGTGGATAAACTGATTAGCAATAGCTTCATTAGGGAAGCCACCTATCTGAAATGGATATCCAATCATGTGCTGGTGAAGAAACACAATGGCAAGTTGAGAGTGTACATTGACTTCTCCAATTTCAATCGACCCTTCCAAAGGACAGTTTTCCACTTTCTCGAATAGACCAATTGGTAGATTCGATCGCTAGACACAAGCTGCTAAGTTTTATGGACACTTATTCAGGTTTTAATCAAATCTCCATATACCAAAAAGAGGAGGACAACATTTCTTTCATCACGGATAGGGGATATATTGTTATAAAGTGATGCCCTTTGGACTGAAGAATGCTTGAGCCATCTACCAGAGGCTAGTAAACAAGATGTTTGCTAATCAGCTCGAAAAAATGATGAAAGTCTACATTGATGACATGCTTGTAAAGAGCCTCCAAGAAAGAAACCGTGTAAAGTACTTCGATGAGGCCTTCCATATCTGAGGAGATAAGGCTAAATCTTCTCAAATGTGCATTTGGTATAGCATCCGGCAAGTTCCTTAGGTACATTGTAAATCAGGGACGGATTGAAGTGAATCCTGAGAAGATTAAGGCTTTGATCGAAATGAGGTCACCTCAGAAGCCTAAGGAGGTGCAACGACTTACTGGCAAGGCGGCCGCACTCAATTGCTTCATATCCAAAGCCATAGAAAAGTGCCTCTCATTCTTCAAGATTCTCAAATGAGGGAAGAGGTTCCACTGGACACCAAAATGAGAGTAAGCATTCCAGGTACTGAAAAGTAACCTTGGACAAGCTCCCCTCCTATCCAAACCCGAAGTAGGCAAATCTTTGCTGCTTTACCTAGCTGTGTTTGATGATGCTATCAGTTCAGTTCTTATAAGGGAAGAAGAGGCGCACCAATTGCCCATTTACTACATAAGAAAAGCCTTGTCACCGACAGAGGTGTGTTACCCGGACATGGAAAATCTCTCCCTCTCTTTGATCACAATATCTCGAAAGTTGAAGCCATACTTTCAGGCCCACAACATCCATGTGCTCACAAACTTTCCACTAAAGTAAGTTCTCCAGAAGCCAGACGCCTCGGGAAAGCTATTGAAATGAGCAGTAGAGATCAATGAGTTCGATATAATGTATAAGCTAGGGGCTACGATTAAGGGTGAGGCCACAACTAACTTTGTGGCATAATTTACTAAGGCTCTCGAAATAGAAGTGAATATGGAACGGTGGAGCCTGACGGATCATTTGGAGAAGCCGGCTCAGGAGCAGGAATAGTCTTGGAGAGCCCTGAGGGCCATAAGCTTAATTGTGTGGTGAGGCTTAGATTGAAAGTATCCAACAATGTAGCAAAATATGAAGCGCTCCTAGCTGGCCTTCGTTTAGCTAAGGAATTGCAAGTAAAGAGGTTGACCATCAACAGTGATTCATAACTAGTGGTAGTAAATAAGGTCAATGGTAGTTTTGTGGCCAGAGACAAGCACTTGGCGGCATACCTAAAACTAGTCATGAATTTCCTCCCCAACTTTGAAAAATTCGAACTGACACAATTGCCCCCACCTTGAGAAGTCCCACACCGACACTCTGTCAAAGTTGGCTAGCAGTAAGGATTTTGAACTCCTCAAGGTGATTTCCGTAGAACATCTTGTTGAACCCCCAGTTACAAAGGAGGAAGAAGTTATGTAGATTGAAGGTACCAACCTATTATTGATTTTCTCAAAGATCATACCGTATCGAAGAAGAAGTCGAAGCCCTCGACTTTGGAGAAGGGCTGTCAACTTCATCATTGCAGGATGATGTGTTATACAAGTAAGGTTTCTTATCTCCCCTCCTTAGGTGCATAGGAAGTGAAAAGGCGAACTATATCTTGAGGGAGATCCATAAGGTGTTTTGTGGAAATCAATCTGAGGGCTAGCACTCGCACATAAGGTACTCAAACATGGATATTATTGGCCCACCCTAAAAAAGGGACTCAATACAATTTGTACGTAAATGCACAAGTGTCAGCGCTTCTCCAATGTGCAAAGGTGGCCCTCACTGGAACTCACAATTGTATCAAGCCCTTGGCCATTTGCCAAGTGGGGAGTTGATTTCATAGGCCCATTTAGGGCTGGGCAAAATGTCCGAACCGAACCGAACCGAACCGGAACCGAACCGAACCGAACCGAACCGAGCGGGTTTTTTAAAATGAAATACCCGAACGGGTATTCGAATTGAGAACCGAATGGTTTGGTTCGGTTCTCGACCAAGAACCGAAGAACCGAATAAGAACCGAATTTTTTTTTTATATTGGATAAATCAATTTCTTTTATTTTTTCTAAACAAATTAATAATTTTTTTCTTATTAAATCTTATTAGTTGAACAATTTAAAGTTTATTTATGTTTGTTAGTTGTGTTTTTTTCAATTTTTTCTTGTATAGTTTCTTAGTAATTAGTATGGAAAGCCAACCAACTGATGATTACATTAAATAGTTGGTAAGTATTATCAATACTTTAAAATATTTTATCTTTGTGACTTCTAATTTATATTTCACTTTTATGTAGACTTGAAGGTTTGAAGTAAATGAATTATTGATATGAATATCGAAGTTTTATTAGTAATATTTACTTTTTGGTATTTGTATTTGACAACTTATTATTTATATGTTATTAAATTAGATTACGTTGATTTGTAAAAGTTAAGATTGAACTTGGTATTTGTATCTACTTTTTGTTATTAATATTAGTATCCACTTTCAGGTGTATTTATGTAGTATTATTTTAAATGTTAAAAAATTTAATTATAGTACGGAACCGAACGGAACCGAACCGAACCGAACCGAACCGAAACCGAACGGTTCCAAAATTATATTTGGAACCGACGGTTCCATTTACTAAATACCCGAAAATTTCTGGAACCGAAAAAAACCGAACCGAACCGAACCGAACCGACCCGCGCCCACCCCTAGGCCCATTGCCAAGGGAGAAGGAGAATGCATGCTTTGCCATCGTAACAATTGACTACTTCACGAAATGGGTCGAGGCGGAGCCTTTGGCTAAGATTACCAAAATGAACACTTCCAAGTTCCTTTGGAAGAATATCATATGCAGGTTAGGCATCCCCCATTTTGTTGTTTCAGATAATGGAAAATAGTTTGACAACAAGAAGATCAGAGATTTGTGCAATGAGCTCGGAATTAAAAAGTGTTTCTCAACACCTGATCACCCCAAGCAAACGGGGAGGTCAACGTGGTCAACAAAACCATCAAACTCACCCTGAAGAAAAAGCTGGATACTTCAAAAGGGACGTGGGTTGATGAACTCCTCCAAGTCCTTGGGGTCATACGAACAACCAACAGGACTGTAACTGGGGAAACTCCATTCTCTATGACTTACAAGGCTGAGGCCATGAGCCTAATAGAGGCTAGAGTGCCCTCACCTCATCACATTCACTTCAATGAGGTGACAAATAACAAACTAAGAAGGTTCGAACTTAAATTCCTTGAAGAAAGAGAGATGACTATCAAGTCAAACTCCCCTCTTACCAGCGCAAGATGATGCGCTACTACAATGCTAAGGTAAAGAAAAGGCCTTTCACATTAGCAATTTGGTACTTCGAAAATTTTTTCAATCCTCAAAGGAAAGAGGAACATGAACATTGGGGCCGAACTGGGAAGGCCTGTATCGCGTTATAGAAGAAGTGGGACCTAACACATATAAGATTGAAGATTTGGAAGGAAAAGTGATGCCTCATCCTTGGAATATCAAACATCTGAGGAAGTATTATTAATAGAGATGTTGTGAAGGATAACGTCGGTCATGTAAATATTCTTGTCAATGGAATGAATTAGTTTCTACAAACCAACGCCCTTGCTAACGTGCGTGACGCCCCCATGGGGTCACCTCAACCAAGGATGTCCACTTCGATAGGAGATGCATGTGATATCCCCACAGGGGTCGCCTTATAAATCCTTCGAAAATGATGTTTTCCATGCTGGAAAATGCCCTTGCCAAGGTACGTGATGCCCTCTGTGGTCATCTCAACCAAGGATGTCCACTTCGATAGGAGAGGCACGTGACAACCCCACAAAGGTCGCCTCATTAATCCTTCAAAAATGATGTTTTCCATGCTGAAAAGTACCCTTAGACAAGGTACGTTGCACCCCTGTGAGGCTACCTCCGTAAAGGATGACCACTTCATTAGTAAAGGTGCGCACGCCTCCCCTGTTGAAGTGTTTAAACAAAGTGTTAACACTTGGATCCTATCTGATTTATTCATTTTGGTGAAGTGTTTATACTCCATTTGCTTTGTCGAGGTATTTAAATGAAGTGTTAACACTTGGATCCCATTTGATTTATTCAGTTAAGCGAAGTGTTTACACATCCCATTTGATTTGTTCATTTTGGTGAAGTGTTTATACCCCATTTGCTTTGTGAAAGTGTTTACACTTGAATATTGTTTAAATTGTTCAATCTAAGCAAAGTTGTAACACGTAGAAAAGAAAGGAATAATACAACAATTAAGAAAAGGATTTCATTACAAAATTGCGTAGGGCCAAAGCCGTTACAATGAAGAAGAAAGAGGAAACTAAGGATCTACATTTAGAATTGCCCCAACCTCCACACTTCTTTAGGAGCTTCCCTCTCAGCCTCGACGTTAGGCCGGCCTCCAGTAGGATCTCCGAACTCTTCCTCCAGAAATCTTATGCCTAGCTCCGGATGAACCTCCCTCAAGCGAGACATCATCTCCTAGGGACTCCATGAAGCCAGTAGTTGACAAAGTCATCGTACTCCTTCATTTGGTCAAAGTTGTCGATGTAGTTCTGCACCGCCACTTTACCCACTGTCTTCACTTCAGCTCTTAAAGATTCAATCTCTTGATTTTGGGTCTCGATTAACATCCCGAATTTGGCCTTATTCTTGTTGGCATGCTCCAACGCCTCAGAGGCGATCCCTTGTGGTTCATTGGACTGATCAACCAGGGTTGCCACTTGAGAAACGGATTCATGAAGCTCATTCTTGAGTTGGTTTACTGAATCTCAGTAGCATCCAGCTTCACCTCAGACTCCTCCGCCTTTCTCCTCACCTTCCTCACTTCCATTTGTCTGAGACCTCAATCCTTCGCTCTAAATATTCATTTCTTTTGCGAGGCCCCAGACTAAATCTTCTACCACTACGCCAATACTTAGAGCTCGGGCCACATAGACATTGTTCCTGGCTAGGAGGTCCTCTACTTCGCAGGAGGCGACGTGGTCTCGCCAATCCCCAGTCTAGTACTTATAATAAACTCAAGTTGCAGAAGTAGTTTTAGGAGGCAGCATTTCTGTAGCGACTGCGAACTTTTAAATTATATAAATTAATTTTCTCGAAAAACGTGTCGCTAAAACGTAACCTTAATTTTCTAGAGAAACGCGTTCGTCTAGCCGTTATAAAAACGAATTCAAATCTATTAGATTGAATCCAATCCCGAATAATAATTCTATTATCAATTTCAAATTATTTTATTTATATCCAATTTTTATTAATTTCGAGCCCAATTGTTAAAATTCAACATTCATGTTCCAATCATAAGCCTGATTTAATTTTAATTTTTTTAGCCCAATTGGGAAATCCAAAGGCCCAACAATCAGGCCCAATATACCATCTAGGGGTTTGTGCCCTAAAATCCCACTATTTTATTCATCACAATTCCCTCCACTCCCAAAAATTCACGCAACCAAATCCATTTGGTAAGAATCTCTCTTCTCTCCCTCAGTCATTTCCACTGTGATGTGATTCCACCATTGATGCTAGAACATTAATTTCTAGCATCAACAGGAAATCACCAAACTGTAGAACCACTGCAACACCCCCACCTTCACCAGCAGTCACCACCATTCCATTCCAGCAGAACACCCAAACCTGACTGCAAGTAAGCTACTGCCAACCACAGTCACCATCCCCACACCAAGACCAAGCTCACCTCAAACCAGACACTGCACCGAGCCAAAACCCAGTCTGCAGCCATCCACCACCTCACTGCCAACCACCAAGCTTGAACCACGCAAGCTGCAGCCCAACCGTAGCTGCAACCCCAAAATAGACAGCCATCTTCGCCCCAATCGACAGCCATTTTCGAGCTCTAGCAGAAATCGAACCACCACACCAACACCCAAATTCGAATTCTAACCATTCGAAGCCAATCACATGAGCTGAAAATCAAACCCCCAACACCCAACTCCAACACAGTCCACACCAAACAAACCACCACCTATTCGAGCCAACTCCACCAACCTCAACACTTATTTCCAAAATCGAGACCTCAACTTCACTGCCCAAAAAACCCAACTGCAAACCTCAACCTGCAACCCACGAACACGCACCAAAACCACAAAAAAATCGACAGCCCTCTGTCACCCAAAAATTCATTCAAATCACCACAAAAATCAAGAACTAGGGAGACCTAAAGACTAACCTTACTGCTTGACCTTTTTATTGCCACCAAGAAGCTCAAATCGAATCCCAAATTTGAGCACCAAAATCCCCACACCCTCCCACAAAGCACCGACGCCACCACGTGAGGGTGACGCTGGCGAGGGCCTACTGGCCGGAGGTCGAATCGACGGAAGGGGCAGAGCCCTTTCCCGTCGCGATTTCCTTCCTCTCTCTGTCGAAATGAGAGATGAGGAGTAAGAGAGAGAAATGAGATTTATTTTGGTTTTTATTTGATTTTTATTTGATTTTGATTTTGATTTTAATTTTAGATTTTAATTTAATTTTGATTTTAGAAATTATAACCCTAAGCCCCAAAGTTTTAAAATATTTATTTAAGTCTTTACAGTTTTCATTATTTTTAAATCAGCCCTAAGCTTTAAGTATTTTAAAGTTCAGTCCTCTAATTTTATTTTTAGTTTTAGATAATGTTTAATTTAGCCCCCAAGTTTATAAATTATTATTTCAGTCCTTAATATTTTATTTTCGATTTTAAAGAGATTTTCAATTAAGTCCTTAAATTCTGAAAATGTTTAATTTCAGCCCTTTAGTTTTATTTTCAGCTTTATTATCTTTACAGTTTAACCCCTAACTATTAAAAGTAATTATTTCAGCTTTTAACTTTCATTTTCAGCTTCAAAAGATTTACAGTTTAGTCCCCAGACTTTGAAAAGATATTATTTCAGCTTTCAACTTTTATTTTCAGCTTTAATGAATTTCCAATTTAGCCCCTAAACTTTATTTTATCGTTTTAAGCTATTTATTTCAGTTTCTATAATTTTCAATTAAGTCCCAAACTTTATTTTAACGCTTTAAAACTTTAAAGTTTCGAAATACTGATTCAAACTTATTTTCTATTGGCTAAACGAAACGTACGGACAATTAGGAGATTGAAGTTACTTCTCGCACCATTTTCACGAAACTCAAGATATTGAGGTAGACTCGCCACCATTAATTAGTTTAAATTATAATTGCATGCTTTATGTGAATTACGTGATTTATATGCTTTATGCATAGGATGAGAATGTGTCATATGAGATATATGATATTGTTATGATTGCCATAACTTATATGCTTAATTGCATGAGAAAGAAAGAAAGAATCTCTTATGAGATAAGAAGAGAATGTTATGCATAACTTATGTGCTCCATCCGCATAAGAAAGAAAGACTACCCACAGTCCATGTTTTTAAAGAGCCTATGATTTTCAAGAAAATGAGCCCAAGATGATCACATTGTATATTGCATAAGTGTGTATTCAATTATTCTGTAAATTAATTATCGGCGATGAGTCTACTGAGTATTTCTTCGAAATACTCATTCTGCTATTTTTAACAATATTTGCAGACTTCGGAGGCGATCGAGATTGATCCGGCAGTGGTGGCATAAAATTTGATTATCGAAATTATTAAACTTTTCAAATTTATGTATTGAAACATTGTTAACGTGTTTTTCGTTTCCGCTATTCCAAAACATGATATTTAAATTTTGAACAATTATCCAATGTATTTTAATTGCCGACGTAGTTTTCAATTGCAAATGTGATTTTAAAAATTAGATTATTTCAGCAAAAAAATTGATTCTCCCATTTCACAGTTTTACTTTGCAAAAATCCTCTTCGCTGGCACGGTGGCCAAGCCTCCATCTCCTTCCATTCCTTTGGCAGCTGTACCAAAGACGACTGTGCCCAGCCCCACCAAACCACAATGGAGAACCACCTCGAAAGAGGTTGAAGAAGTTCGCCAACCCTCATCGTAGCAAAGTGATAGATTTCTTGGAAAGTAAGGACGATGACCTCTCTAAGTCAGTATTGGAAATTGTAGCGCCCCGAGTTCTATTAACCCCGATTGCCACGTCATCGTCTTTTGCCCTAATTTTAGATTATCAATAATCACATCTTGGTCGTTCAAATCTATAGTGCATCATCACCATTAATCCCAAAGTCACATAAGCCAGTGGTCTTGATGAAGCAGTGTGCTTCACGCTCCTGCCCAAATGAGTTGCCTTGAATTTGTATAGTCGTCGCCATGATTACCATTTATTATGTGGGAGACGTGCCTTGGAAGCAAGTGACGTCCTCATGATTACCTTGAAAAGAAGCGAAAGTTTCAAATTATTAGCATACAACCCTAAGCTGCCTAATCATCAAGACTTTTCCCGAAGTTTCCAACAATCAATGCTTCGTCCTTCAGCAAGGACTTCGTTTCTACAACAACTTTTCCCAAAGTTGCCAACACTCAATGCTTCGTCCTTCAGCAAGGACTTCACTTTTGCGACAACTTTTCCCAAAGTTACTAACACTCAATGCTTTGTTATTTAGCAAGGACTTCACTTCTACAATAACTTTTCCCAAAGTTGCTAACACTTAACACTTCATCCTTCAACAATGACTTCGTTTATGCAACAACTTTTCCCAAAGTTGCTAGCACTCAACGCTTCGTCCTTCAGTAATGACTTCACTTCTGCCACAACTTTTCCCAAAGTTGCCAACACTCAACAGACGTCTCTTTTGCATACCTTTTCATCTCTTCTACAATGATTAGTGCGTACACCCCATGAAATGACATGATATAGCCACATCAATAAAGTCCATGTATTATATAAATATACATACATGAACTTGAAGGACTGTTTTACGGGCCTTTAGGGGTCCTCCACCTCATCCATCCAGTTCATCCGCCACTTGGTGCACTAACTGATTTTGCGTTACCATGTGGTGGACGAATTGAATTTAAGTTTCCCTCCACCTTGTTCATCCAATTTGTTCGCTACGTTTGCACAAACTAATTTCGTGCTGCCACATGATGGATGAACCAAACTCATGTGGATGAACTGAATCTAATACCCATGAACTGAAACATTGCTGCTCACTTTATAGAAGATTCAAACCCATCCGCCACATATGACGGATGCAAAGGCCCGCATTCTACATTTGTCACACCCCATATTCACTTTTCCACACTTGCCAAGATCTTTTATGATGAGATTTCTCTAAAATCAAATGCTTAGCCGGATTGATAGGACGTGTTGCAAATTGGTGTGTGCTGTTGCAGGCACCCAAAAGTAATACCTTAACCTCTAAAACTAATGTAGTAGTGGAAGTAAGGGTCGATCCCACGAAGAGTATGTAATTCAATATTTTATGCTTCATACAATGATTGGGGGGTTTTATATGCAAACGATTATAAATAACGCAATCAATAACAAGGAAAATTAAATTAACGAAAACAATCAAAAGACTAACCTTGGTCTAAGTCCACATCAACCGTTGAAAACTCACAATTGATCATAGATGCAATGATAATTCAATTCATATTTTGAATTCATCGTTGGAAAGAATTCCTATTTCTCCTTAATTTTAGTTAGTTAGAAATCAGCGTTCTAAGTAACCCTAATTATTAAATAACACCAGACCATCGCTCAAGATTCAATTTAATAACAGCTTTACACAATAGAGAAATCGATGAACTAGATAACACAAACACTAGCTGTTGCATTCAATCTATTTAAACATAATTTTTAAGATTCAATAACCTCTATCATAGAAAATCATCAAATCCTAGTGCTTCACAAGTTAAAGTAATCAAACAATTACGGATTTGATATTTAACTTAGCGGTAGATTGTAACAAATAACAAACTAGTAGGCCTCCTAGCAATTAAACATAACAACCATGGAAATAAATGCAGAAGAATATTCAATACTCAAAAACATGAATTAAACTAAAAAAACCATTTAGATCTCACATTATGTGGTTCCGAGGCTTCAATCTCCCTCGATCATGAATCTAAGAGAGAAATAATGAAGAATGGAGTTTGGAGGCGTTCTCTACATTCTAGGGTTTTAAAATATGTATTTATAATTGTTTCCATAGGTGGTTGACTTAAATTAGGAAACCAAAAATTTTTCCCCGATTTGGCCTAGGCGGGCGCTTGATGAAAATGGGCGGCCGCCCGAGGAGCATAGATATTGGTTTACATTAATGAAGTTTGGTATCACTTTGACCAACATAATTGAGCAGTCTTTAGTGTTTTGGTCATATCTTCCTCTCCCGATATCTGATTGAGTTGATTCAAGATGCATTGGAAAGCCTTTGCTTCAGATATTATCTTCCAACTAGATCATTTGCCATGTCAAAAATGGGTTTCAAATTGAGAATGAAAATCCGACGCATAACCTTTTCGGTTACTTTGATTGTACTTAATCCTTTTGACTTCTTTCTTCATCCGATTTACCTCTAACACCCTCAAATCCTTATCGTGAGGTTCTACATAACTTCTGAGTATTTGCATTTCAGTCCCCAAACTTCTTTTTCTTTCCGTTTGGCCATTGTTCGCTTATTTCTTCCAAATTACGCCATATCCATAGAATTGCCACCTAAATTAAAATATAAACGTAATGAGTACATTTTAGCACTAATTAATTATACGAGCACATAAAATAAGGAGGAAAAAATATGGATTTTGGACTCCTATCAAATTCCCCCACACCTGGTTTTTGCTCGTCCTCGGGCAAAACTCAAATTTGATTCCCCAAAAACACCCAGGTCGTAATGCCATGAACATATAACCATCAAACCTTTTCAAAACACATAAGATATCATGAATAAACATTCCCACACAACTCATAATCAATTAGCAAGCATTTTCATATGAAGATGGAGTAAACTAAACGTGTAGACCCTTATGGATATAAGCACTTAACTCTCATGTGTTTAAAAGGTAAGTGTTTCGCTCAAATTCATTCCAATGCTACCATATGCTTACATATCTTCTCATTCGCCACCACTTATGTCACACGCTTAACAAGATTCATAAGGACTTTTCAAGGGTTGTAACGTGACTTAGGGTCAAGGTGGGAAATATTTGGGTATGTGACTTTAGAGCCATCGAAACTAGTGGAGTAAAAATGAATAGATTCAACTCAAATATATACATAACACATGTAAAACCAACCACTCCACATGAATTCTTCTTCACTTCGCATCTATTCCACACAAACCGAACTCTTTCTTGAGATGTAGGAAGAGTTATGAATATAGATATTTTGTAACATTAAAATCACTCTCCTTCATCAGTTAGTTTCTTTTTTTTCTTCTATCATTAATTTTTTTTTTCTCCTTTTCTTTTCAATATATAAACTCCAAATGTTACACCAACAATGGAACTCTATGAATTGACATAGAAAATTTGTTTTGATTCACCAATTATAGCACTACCAAAAATCTTGATACCCCCACACTTATTTCCTCGCACACCCACACATATCATGATATTGATCAATACTCCACTAGCACTAAGGCTTAGGTAAAGATGTTGTTTTTCATATTTAAAGCTTGTAATGTGAGTCTACAAAAAGAAAAGGCAATAAGGCTCAAAGGGGTTCACCAAAGGAAAATTCAATTACAGTGTAGGCTATTTGGCTAATGTAACTAATTTATGTAACAAAGATGGTCTTAATCATGTTCGTACATGCATGTATCAATGTGATCTTGAAGAGAATCAAGACAAGTTCTAGAGAAACAAAACCATGGAAGAATATCACACATGAAAAAAATAATGAGACTGTTATGAATGTGTCAGTCTAAAGGCTCAAAATCTCACCGACTTTTTGTCTACAGAATTTAGTTACTACCATCCTCAAAGAAAATAATTCAACTAATTAACTCTAAGTTGGAGGATTATTCATTCAATCATGTTATGAATTCTTCGAAAGCCTAATTAATTCTTGCAAATAGCATACTCAACCAAAAAATCATTTAACCTCAACTCCTCTTCTTGAAAAATCATGCAAAAATTTTCAAATTTTTTGAAATTTAAAGTCAATCTAAATGTAACCTAAATCTAAATCCCCTCCCCCACACTTAAAACTTACATTATCCCCAATGTAAGGTGCAATGCAAAGAAAAGGACAAAAATAACATAAAATAATAAAGGAATGCGAAAAAAAAACAAAAATAAAAAGATAAAGGAACAAACTCCCCTTGGGTTGCCTCCCAAGCAGCGCCTTTGTTTATTGTCATTGGCTAGACTCAATGTTTCCTTGTTCAGATTGGACTATCATGGACAGTTTCACTCTTCCTTGCGATGCACTCCATTGGGAATGATAACTGGCAACGTTCCTCCACCTTCATGGAATGTACACTTGTAGTGACTGGGGTGGGGCTTCAAATTCGGAATGAAAGTCTACTAAACAAAAAGTAGAGGCCTTTCATTAGAAACTGGTAATATAAAATAAGAACTGTTACCTGACTTCGGAAGATCATTTAATGCAGCCACAGTTCTTTGTAACTCTGTGTTTAAAGCCAACTCCTATTTTTCCTCCCCAAGATGCTCATTAATGATAGCTTTCCCATTCATTTTTAGCAGCAAATTTGAAAACATCATGTTCTAATTGATCAATTTCGTCAATAAAATGAACATGATTATTATTACACGGATGTTTCATGGAATCATAGATATTAAGTTTAATGATCTTATCATCAAACTCCATGATCAATGTGCCATCATGAAAATCTATTTTAGTTTTGGATGTCCTTAAGAATGGTCTTCCTACAAAATAGGGGTAGTATGATTACTATTGCCAATGTCAAGTACATAAAAATCAGTAGGGAAAATCAAATCATCAATTTTCACAAGAACATCCTCAACTAGACCCATAGGATAGGCGTTAGATTTGTATGCCAATTGAATTATCACATTAGTGTCATTTAAAGGCCCAAGTTTTAAAGAAGCGTATACAGAATATGGCATGATATTAATAGAAGCTCTTGAATCTATCATGGCTTTTTGAAACTTAGTGTTACCTATCGTGCAAGGGATAGTGAACATGCCAGGATCCGTACATTTTATAGGAAGTCTCTTTTGAATAATTGCATATACGATCTCTCCAACTTTAACCTTTTCAATTTCCTTTAGTTTCTGTCTCCTCTTACTTGTACACAATTATTTTAAAAATTTAGCATAACGAGACACTTGTTTAATGATAGCTAAAACTGGAATATTTACCTCGCATTTACTAAAAATTTCATGCAACTCATCATGATCTTGTTCATATTTCCTAGATCCTACTAAAGCTTGAGGGGAATGAGGTACATGTTTAAAATCCGAAAGAGGTAGAAACTTACGCTTAGTTACGTCATTATCGTTGGGAGCACTCTTTTCTATTGTGATATATTCCTCATTTTCTTCCTTCGATGATGTATGGGTTATTTTCACTGGAACTTCAACCTCCGTGTCATTCCTCAATGTGATTGTACTTACATTTTCCCTAGGATTTACTACCGTTTGAGAGGGTAGTTTTCTCGTATTTTGTGACTCCAACCGACTGACCGCGTTAGCCATTTGACCTATCTACTTCTCCGAACATTGAATGCTAGTCCCTTCTCTCCTGTTGAAATTGTAAAGTGTTAGTGGCCGGAGATTTAACAATATCTTCTAAAGATATACCAGAGTTAGAAGTTTGGCACTGTTGTTGTCTAAGAGGGTATGGCTGATTATATTTCTAAAAATTCAGTTGATTTTGATTCATAGGTTGATTTACTTGTCGATTCTCATAGCTAATATTTCAATGATCCCTCCATCATTGGTTGCACGTGTTTGAATAAGGATCATAATTCCTCTGTGGTTATCCAGGAAAACCACTTGCTGTATTTACGTATTCAACGGATTTTTCTTGAAGTGTTGGGCACATATCGGTTGGATGGCCTACCAAGGAACAAATTCCACAAGCTTTTGCTATTTGCACATCACCTGCAACCATTTGACAAATAAGAGTAGTTAGACTTGCAAGTTGTTGTTCAATGGATGAGACATTTACCTCATTAAAATATTTCGATGGCATGTCGAGTCTAGTGCCGAATTGTTGAGAAATTGTAGCCATATTTGCAATCAAATTCCTTAAACTATCAAGGAAATTTTAAAAAAAATATGACAAACAAGTTTAGAAAAAACTAGAATAAAAAAAACAAATAAAATTCTATGCTAAAATTCCTAAAAACAATAAATTGCTTAAAAACCTAGAAAATTATGACTTTTTTTCAAAAATAAAATAACTAAAGACGTACAAAAATAAATTAGCACCACTTCTCGGCAACGGTGCCAAAATTTGGTGCCTGCGACAAAGTAATATCTTAACCTCTAAAACTAATGAAGTAGTGGAAGTTAGAGTCGATCCCACGAAGAGTATGTAATTAATATTTTATGCTTCGTACAATGATTGAGGGGTTTTTGTATGCAAACAATTGTAAATAACGCAATCAATAACAATGAAAATTAAATTAACGAAAACAATCAAAAGACTAACCTTGGTCTAAGTCCACATCCACCGTCAGAAATCCACAATTGATCATAGATGCAATGATAATTCAATTCATATTTTGAATATTCATCGTTGGAAAGAATTTCTATTTCTCCTTAATTTTAGTTAGTTAGAAACCAGCATTCTAATTAACCCTAATTATTAAATAACACCAGACAAGTGCTCAAGATTCAATTTAATAATAGCTTTACACAGTAGAGAAATCGATGAACTAGATAACACAAATACCAACGGTTGCATTCAATATATTTAAACATTCTTCTTAAGATTCAATAACCTCTATCGCAGGAAATCATCAAATCCTAGTGCTTCACAAGTTAAAGGAATCAAACAATTATGGATTTGATATTTAACTTAGCGGTAGATTGTAACGAATAACAAACTAGTAGGCCTCCTAGCAATTCAACATAACAATCATGGAAATAAAATGCAGAAAAATATTCAATACTCAAAAACATGAATTAAACTAAGAAAAACCATTTAGATCTCACAATATGTAGTTTTGAGGCTTCAGTCTCCTTTGACCAAGTGTAAAAGTTTAGTTACAATTCATGATTTAAGAGAGAAATAATGAATAATGGAGTTTGAAGCGTTCTCTACGTTCTAGGGTTTTAAAATATGTATTTATAGTTGTTTCCATAGGTGGTTGACTTAAATTAGGAAACCAAAAAAAATTTCCCAAATTTGGCCTGGGCGGGCGCCCAGTAGAAAATGTGGCGGCCGCGCAGGCATAGATATTGGCTTCTGTTAATGAAGTTTGGCCGCCCGACCAACATAACTGAGCAGCCTTCCGCGTTTTGGTCATATCTTCCTCTCCCGATATCCGATTAAGTTGATTCAAGATGCGTTGGAAAGTTAACTCAAAGGGATACAACTTTGCTTCAGATATATCTTCCAATTCGATCTTTTTCCATGTCAAAAATGGGTTTCAAATTGAGACTGAAAATTCCACGCGTAACCTTTTCTGCCAGGAGTTGAAATGTGATAATACTTTGATTGTACTTCATCCCTTTGACTTCTTTCTTCATCCGATTAACCTCTAACACTCTCAAATCTTTATCGAGGATCTACATAACTTTTGAGTATTTGCATTTCAGTCCCCAAATTTCGTTTTCTTTCCTTTTGGCCATTGTTCGCTTATTTCTTCCAATTACGCCGTATCCATAGAATTGCCACCTAAATCAAAATATGAACGTAATGAGTATATTTTGGCACTAATTAATTATAGAGCACATAAAATAAGGAGGTAAAAATATACATTTTGTACTCCTATCACAAACTTCAAACGGTCAACTCACACTACTATGTCAGTGAACATTTAATACCCGCCAACCTATGGATTGATAGATTGACGCCTATGAAAGGATGACCTGCCCAGATCCAAAGCCACATGTCCCTACATCTAATGGTTCTCCTTTCCCTTTCTCTTAGTATAAGTACTCCCACGTCAAGATAATAAGAGATTTCGGACCTTGAAATTCTTAACTCTGAAGAACACACTTATATACATTCTTAGACACGTTCCGATGACTACCTCACTGCTAGACGTCAGTTTTCGATTACAAAATCACTAACTTGACTATCGGAGTGCTTATGGCTACATCTCTCCCCATCAAAAAAGGCCACGAGTGATTAACGGTATGTTACCATACGTGAGAAGGAGCTTATGTGGAGTCTTATTCTATTGGTCAAATGTCGTAACCATTTTACAGCGTCAACAGTTGGCATTCAGGGAAACCAAAGGTAACCACTTTCGTGGCCGCCTCTATGCATTCATCTCCCAAAACTTGATTTGTTCCAATACTTTGAACGATTTTAAACTTGTTAGAAAAATTTTGAGTACGGAGAAAAATTTGTGCAACCTTGTTCTCGACAACTTTGAGCTGTGACTTAATGACATCTAAATGGTCAAATTGATATGTTGGCAACACATGGCATGGAACTCTAGGAATTTAGGTATACCCTCCAAATTTACAAATTCAATTACACCAATGGTTGGAATATCAATAGAGAACTTGTCTGTTGTCATATATGGTACTCCAAGATTAGCAAAAAAAAAAAAAATTGGTAGATCAGACTAGGATAAGGTAGTTTATACAGCTTGGCCCTCCTTAACCTTTCACACATAGTTTGATCAAAGATCATGTTCGTCAAACTCTACCCAACTTGTACAAAAACAGAGCCCTCTCATGGGATAAGAAAGGATAATGTGTTAAAGGATTAATACTGTGAACTAAGATTTTGTCAAGGACTGTGTTTTGACAACAATATAAAAGTAGGTAAGTTATCAACTTTTTTAGGCGAGTTCATTTATTTCATCTCCATAGATACCTTACCAGTGTTCAACTCTTCTTCTGCAGACTCTACCACATTTTCCATTCCCAATCAATCTCTCAACACATATAGGCTTAAGGTAACAATCTAATCCAAACCAATTATTACAAATTCTTCTATCAACAAGGAAGTGTAAGGTATTGATAGAAGAATTCGTGAGATGCAATTCTAAGATCTTGAATCTCCCTTGTTATTTTATTTTTAGTGTAACAATATGAAATCATTCATGTTGGTCAATGTTCCTAATTTAATTGAAAGTCTCTCCCGATAGCGATCAAAGCTATTTCCCTCATATAACTCTTCTATCTCTCGATGAAAGACGCAAAAATGATAAATACATTAACAAGTGCTAGAACACTTATTGAAACCATATAAAGTATATAGGCATATTTCTATCATCTATCGAGTCTTGCAACATTTATTATGTTGTGCTCAAACCCTATTGTCTTTCTTGATAACAATAAAATCCACTAACAATCAATTGGTGATCAAGTAATTGAAAAGAATAATAAAACGATCATAAACATCCAAAATCAAACCAAATAAAAGTCAAAATAATTAATTACAGCTAAAAATATTATAACAAAGGTTCATCTCATCCTGACAATGTATAAAACTAGCCTAACATATTGGAATTACAAGAAATCATGTTAAATGTATAGAACATCACCCGAAAATGTAAATTAATTAATGAAAGAAGATGAATTTGATGTTCTTGAATTTCTTCAAATAATCTTGATAAATTTTCAATAATTTCCCTTCTTTGTCCACAAATCCCAGGTTTATTCTCCAATTAATGAGTTCTTAAAGTTCGCCTTTAAAATCTTCTCACAATATATGTTTTTGCACCTCTTTTATGATGAAAATTGATAGAATAATGTAGTATGAGATCTATATGAGAGGTCTCTAATATATATTCTATTGTTAGGTATTTTTTGGAGTCAAAAATTAGTTGAAAATCATGTCCAAATTGGTTTTCAAAAGGGTTCCAATCGAATAAGAAAAATTGCATTCGCGCAAGCATGTTTTCTCTTTGCACAACAGTCAATATTTTTGTCATAACTTTCTCTCTCAATGTCCGATTGAGATGATAAAGTGATTTAGAAAGATAACTCAAAGGGCTGTAGTTTCGATAGAAATATAATTTTTCCAATTTGAACGTTTACTATGCCAAAAATGGGTCTCAATCATCGACTAAAAATCTGGATTATAACTTGTGCGATTGAAAATTGATTTTGATTATATTTTGATCATATTTCATTTTTTTTTACATCTAATTGCATCTAATTGTCTCCTAGCAATCTTCAAAATGTCATCTTGTGGTCTAAATCAACCATTGGATCCTAAAGACTCTGTATGCTCCACCTCCTGATGTAGGAGGTCGGACGACTGCTAGTTATAGGGGTCTCAGAACTTTCTCCAGCCTTTCGTTTTCCATTTTTCACATTGGTGGTCATTCTCCTTGTTGGAAGAGTAGATTAAGAGGAGTCAGCAGCAGCATCTCCAGAAGATTCAAATTGAGAACATGTGATCATTGAGACTGTTGCTTCTCGCTTCCAAGGCCCAATGAAATGGGCCATGTAGCACGACGATGGGCAGATAGTCAACAAGAAAGTCAAAAGAAGATCCAATAAGTCAAACACACAAAGAAGACAAATAGGATGAGGTCCTCGCACAACGTCCGAAGTTCTTATAGTGTATGACAACGTCCAAGCTGAGGCACTTCTACAAAGATGAAGCTACTTAAAGAAGTTGAGAGAAAGGAGCTGAAGTCCTCCACTTAAGAGAACCATCTCAGATCTCTCCGAGGCTCTCCAACTCATCCGAAGCTCACAAAGCTGATGCTGTCTCTTGTAATAGATTTAAGGATCTACTAGAAGTGAGTGATGTAACACTTGTAATAAAGTTGTCAGTGTGTCAGCCTATTGTATAGGGTGGCTAACCTCTTATCAACATATTAATTGTATGAATAGACAATGATGTGATGCCCCAATATGAGAGATGAGGCCACATGGTTTTGATCCAACGGACACGACGTCGGCCAATGCAGTATAAATAGGTCCTCTTTGTAATTAAAAAAAGGGATGGACAAACAGAGATTTGGATAATCACATGTATTTAAAATATACACTTGGTACCTGAAGCTACTCCTGTATCTAAAGCCTCATACCAAATGGCACCAAAGGAATTACAAGAGTTGAAGACACAGTTGGAAGAACTTCTAGACGAAGGGTTCATTAGACCAAGTGTATCTCCATGGGGAAATCCGGTACTCTTTGCAAAGAAGAAAGATGGTACTATGAGGATGTCCATTGACTACCGTGAACTAAATAAGTTAACGATCAAGAATAAGTATCCCCTTCCTAGGATTGAGGATCTATTTGATCAACTGAAGGGCGCATCCGTGTTTTCGAAAATTGATTTAAGGTCGGGTTACCATCAACTGAAGATTAAGTTGGATGATATACGAAAGACGGCATTTAGGACTCGATATGGGCATTATGAATTTACAGTGATGCCTTTTGGCTTGACAAATGCCCCTGCAGTGTTTATGGATTTGATGAATATGGTATTTCATCAGTATTTGGACGTGTTTGTCATTGTATTTATTGATGACATACTGGTATACTCGAGAGATTCTCATCAACACGAAGAACATCTGAGGATAGTGTTGGGAACATTGCATAATGAGAAGCTATATGCCAAATTCAAGAAATGTGAATTTTGGTTAAACCGAGTGGGATTTCTAGGCCATACTGTTTCAACACAAGGAATTGAGGTGGATCAATCCAAAGTTGAAGCTATGACCAATTGGCGGAAACCTACAAATGTTGGAGAAGTGAGGAGTTTTCTAGGTTTAGCTGGCTATTATCGACGATTTATTGAAGGATTTTCCAAGATAGCAAGTCATATGACTCAGTTGACTCGAAAGGGTACTAAGTTTGTATAGACAAATAAGTGCGAGGTATTTTGCTGAATTCCCTCCAAATGTTTTCCAAAATAAAATTTCACCAAATTGTCCAAATCTATATGAACAAAAAAAAATTTCCATTTCATCTTCCTATATGTTTCAGATTTCAAAACTTTTATCATTTAAAACTTATTTTGGTTAACATTTAAGGGTTCAAACAAAGAAGATGAATATTTCTTTTAACGCTTCGAGTTTTGAGAATTTGGGGTGTTACACTTCACGAGTTGCCCCAACTGCTCGCCCATAGCCTCCAGTACGAAGACGGGGAGGATCCAAAGGTGGGAGTAGGGTTGCAGCTAGGCTTACTAGAGAAATGGCTACAATGGCGGCCAATATGAGAAACATAACCCAGTAGATCTTGGCCATCCAAGAGATGTTGATGAACATGCAGGGGCGAGAAGGATATCATGTCCTTCCATATGCAGCCCCCAAGGACGCACTCTCAGATTCTCAAGGATATTACCAATGAGAGGAAGAAGTCCAAAGCCAAGTGGCTAGACACAATCATACCAGGATGGAAGCTCCGCAGGAGAGAGAAGTCGAGGTGGATAAATCAACCAATTATGTTTCGGAAAGGCCGTACGAAGCACCGTTCAATTTTTCCTTTGAACTACGAGCCAAAAAATCGGCCTTAGAGGTCGGCCAGTGTCTTCGACGGGATAAGCCTAAGGCTGCTTAGAAATAGGTAGGATCACTCACCCCAAGTGCCTAGAAATAGGAAAGCTTATCCTCCTCCTCCAGTGGCTAGGAATAGGCAACATGAGCCTCACTAATATAAAGGATAGCAACCAACTAACCAAGAAGAGCCTCAGATCTGCCCCTAAGAAATAGGTGTGAGAAGAGGGACCAGGCTAGGAATGAAGCAGGACCTTCTCAACCACCTCCTCAGACCCACCAAAGGGAAGATGGGGACTCAGATGAGCCTCAAAAATCCTGCGACCTTGACGACGATGATGATCATTCGCCTTTCTCAAAGGCCATAAGGAATGCCCCCATGCTGAACCACTTCACTCTCCCCAAAATCTCCAAGTATGATGGGAAGGGTGACCTAGTGAAGCACATTAACAGTTTTAAAACTCATGAATCTGAAGGTGGACACACCAGCTATGAAGTGTAGAGCGTTTCACTTAACCTTAAGTGGAGGGGCTGAAATTTGGTATACAAGATTGCGAGAAGAAAGCATTCGAAGCTGACCCAACCTTAAGAAAACGTTATTGAAATGATTTGCAATAAGCAAAGAAGGAGAAAGGCCCATTCAGCGATTGTAAGATATGCAGCAAAATAGGGTGAGTCACTAAAAGGTTTCATATCTCGCTTCGCAGAAGAAATGACCTATTGGACATGAATTCCCTTTTTTGGAGGGACGTGCAGAATAAGGACCCAACTACCTATGACGCCCTATTAGAAATGATAAGGTATGAAATCCTCAATGGAGAATTGAGAGATCATAAGAACAGGGCCAGCTAGGGTCTGCCGCCTCCTCAAATGCAAAGGGAAAGAGGTCCTACTTCCCATTTGATAGATCATCAGGCCCCACTAAATCATGGACAAGAGCTTGTCGCAACAACACTCATTGTTGTACGAACCTTAGCTTATAACGAGGTCAATCCTGGTACTGAAATGCATCAGCGTCATCGTTACCTGAGGCACCCATCGAGGGGACGAGGCGTTGAACCTAGAAGTAGGGACGAAATGTCCAATTATTGTACGTACCATTAGTCCCATGGCCATCGCATGGAAAACTGTTAGGACGTCATAAGATACTCCCAGAACCAGAATCAAGGAAGGGGAAAATGCCTCAAAGAAATGCTCCATACAAGTAAAATCAGCAGCATAGGAACGATGAACAGCGTCGGGCCAACCAGAATGACCCTCCAAGAGGGAGGGAAAATGACACTGGGTCAAAGACAAAGACGAAGTCCCCACCTAACAACGAGCAGGAGCCCATCAAAGAAATTGATACAATCATAGGAGGCTCGCATGTTGGGGAAGAATCCAAGAATTCACAAAGGAATTATGCTAGGGAAGCAAGTGATCATCCCATGACAAGTTACATAGTTAAGCAATCTTCAAATGGGAAAACAATTCCACCAATTACATTTGCCCAGGAGGATATGGTGGGGATGCATTATCCACACTGTGACGCCCTAGTGATGAGGGTCGTTATGGTCCACAAGGACCTGAAAAGAATGTTAGTAGATAATGGGAGCTCAGTCAACATTATCTTTGGAACCACTTTTGATAAAATGAAAGTTGATCGAGTTGACCCCAATGAGTTCCCCCTTATATGGCTTTACGGGAGATAGCATGATCCCAAGAGGCAAAATTACTCTAGCAATAGAAATTGGGACCGAACCTCTAATGCACATCACTTCATGGAGTTCCTGGTGATTGATAATTGATCTACTTATCATGGAGTACTTGGGAGACCCACTCTGAAGGAGCTATGGGCAGTCACCTCCATTCATCGCCTATGCATGAAATTCCCTACTGAAAATGGAATCGCCACAATCTGAGGTGACAAATGAGGAGCTAGAGAATGCTACTCAAATTCCCTAAGGAAAGTGGAGCCAAGAACTATCAACACCATTGTCACCGACGTTGTCATGAGCAACCTCCCTGAACAAGGGAAAAACATTGTCATGACCGAGGTTCCTGAAGAAGGAGACCTCCGGCACCATACAAGCCCCTGAAGAAGGGACAATTGCTGAAGAAGCAGTTTGCTTGGAGGATTTTGACCCTCGCATCTTTGATTACGAGCCTCAGACAGCACCTATGGAAGAACTGGAGACATTCCCAGAGCACCTTATAGATCCATCAAAATGCCTACAAGTGGGAAGTAACTTACCACTAGAAATGAAGGAGGAGTTGAAAAACTTCTTACTCAAAAACATTCATGTTTTTGCTTGAAGCACGACGACATGGTAGGCATCAACCCTAAGGTCAGTTGCCATCACTTGAACATAGATCCAAAGGCTATGGAACATAGGCAAAAAAGGAGATCCCTTAACCCGAAAAGATATGAAGCCCTAAAAGAGGAGGTTAAGAAGCTAGTTGATAATGGGTCTATACGGGAATTTGTATTCCCGAAGTAGGTCTCAAACCCAGTTTTGGTGAAAAAGCACAATGAAAAGTGGAGAGTGTACATAGATTTCTCAAATTTGAACCAAGCTTGCCCCAAGGACAGCTTCCTACTTCCCAGAATAGATCAGTTTGTGGATTCTACTGCTGGCAATGAGCTCTTTAGCTTTTTGGATGCCTATTCGGGATACAACCACATTCCCATGTTTCCAGCAGACGATGAGCATACCTTCTTCATCACAGAAAAAGGGCTCTATTGTTACAAGACTATGCCTTTCTTGTTGAAAAACGGCAGGGCAACCTATCAAAGACTTGTTAACAAGATATGTACCGACCTCATTGGAAGAACCATGGAGGTCTACATGGATGACATGATGGTAAAATGTTTGCAGGCGAGCGACAGCGTTGCCCACCTTAATGAAACCTTCCAAATTTTACGAAGGTACTAAATGAAGCTCAACCCCTTGAAATGTTCTTTTGGAGTATCATCAGGGAAATTCCTGGGTTACATAGTTAACCAAAGAAGTATCGAAGCAAACCCTAAAAAGTTCAAAGCTTTGATTGACATGAGGTCATCCCAAAAGTCAAAAGAGGTGCAGAGCCTTACTGGGAGAGTGACAGTCCTAAATCGCTTCATTTCCAAAGCAACAGACAAATTCCTACCCTTCTTCAATGTCCTCAAAGGAGGGAACAAATTCCAGTGGACAGAGGAATGTGAAGTAACCTTACAAGAGCTGAAAAAGCACTTGGGTTAGGTGGATTTTCTCTCCAAACCAAAAGATCATGAAGTAATACACCTGTACTTAGCAGTAACTTCCGAGGCGTTTAGCTCATTTCTGATCAGAGAAGAAAATAACCAACAGCTGCCAGTTTATTATGTCAGTAAAGCACTTTTAGCAGCGAAAACTTGGTATCCAGACATGGAGAAGTTGGCCCTTTACTTAGTAATAGCATCCAAGAAGTTGAGGCCATATTTCCAAGCTCACAGCATCCATGTGTTGATGAATTATCCCCTCAAGCAAGTGCTTTAGAAGCCAGACGCTTTAGGGAGGTTACTTAAATGGGCTGTGGAACACAGTGAGTTTGAGATTACTTTCAAACCCAAGGCAGCCATCAAGAGGCAAACCCTAAGAGACTTTGTGGTCGAATTTACCCCTATTCCAGAAGTTAAGGAGAAAATGGAACCCGCCGAACCCTAAACATGGAACCTTTTGGTTGATATGTTTTTTGGAGACACAGGGTCAGGAGCAGGGATCATCTTGGTCAGCCCAGAGGGGCACAAGCTCATTTGTGCTGTAAGGTTTAGCTTTAAGGCCACAAACAATGCAGCAAAATATGAGGCCCTCTTGGCTGGCCTAAGATTGGCAAAGAAAATGCAAGTAAATTCCTAGTTATTGGTGAGTCAAGTTCATGGTAATTCTTCGGCCATAGATAAGTCTATGGCAGCATACTTAAAGTTGGTAATGAGCGTTATCCCTTCATTTGACAAGTTTGAACTGGTACAGATCCATGCTCCAGAAATGCTCATGTCGATGCACTAGCAAAGTTGGCATGTAGTAAAGACTCCGAATTGCTCACAGTGGTGCCTTTTGAGCATCTCTCCAGACCCTCGACTGATGTAAGTGGGACAGTAATGTGGGTTGAGGATACCCTTCCTTGGATGAAGCCCATCATATCTTACCTCAAGGATCAGATCCTGCCCTTGGGGAAGAGGCTCAGAAGAAAGGCCACCCACTTTATCTTCCAAGATGAGGTGCTGTACAAATGTAGATTTTCACTGCCCTTACTGAGGTGCATCGAAGGGGAACAAGCAAACTATGTACTCAGTGAAATCCATGAGGAGGTTTGTCGCAATCACACATGAGGTTGGTCCCTAGCACAAAAAGTACTTAGGCAGGGATATTTTGGGCATACCTTGAAAAAGGATGCGCAACAATTTGTTAGAAGATGTGACAAATGCCAACAATTTGCCATTTTACAAAGACAACCTTTGTGAGAGTTGAGTGTAGTTTCTAGTCCCTGGCCATTTGTAAAATGGAGAATCGATCTAATTGGACCTCTGCCTAAAGAGAGAGGAAGTTCCAGCTTCGCAATTGTCGCCATTGATTATTTCACAAAATGGGTAGAAGCCGAACCACTTGCCAAGATAACTGAAGCCAATACTTCCAAGTTCCTGTGGAAGAATATCATTTGCAGGTTCGAAATTCCTCACTCCATCATATCAGACAATGGTAGGCAGTTTGACAACTAGAATATCATTGATTAGAATACAAGTAAAGTGATAAAGTTGCAATAGGCATGTCAGCGTAAGGCAGATGTAGCAATTGAAAAATTAAGAACACACAAGTATTGAATAAAATAAGTTCATTCATAACGAAATATTTACATGTGTTGGGCCGAAGCCATTATACTTAACAAATAATTGAAAAAATTACAAGAACAATGCTCTAAGGGGGTGGGGATGAGGAGCCACAAAGGCCACGATTGCCTCGAGGGCCACTTCCTCAGCAGTCTCTTCGGCTGCATCTCCATCAAGTTCAATCACTTGAGCCCCTTTAGCTGGTGTTTGAAGCTCAAACTCCTCCTCTTCAAGAAACTCTACCCTCAATTAGGAAGTGTTGACGTCTTGAGCATTTGTCTTTAGCCATTCTATCATTTCGGTGTAAGCATACCTCCTCCAATATTTCCCAAAACTTTTGAATGCTTCGAACAAATGGAAGTTGGCTAGGAAGTTCTTTTCAACATCCTTACTAGGAAGCTCAGCATCACTTCAGACAGTCTCTCCCTCCTCAATAAGGTTGGCGACTTGAGAAGTCAATTCTCCCACTTCTCCTTTAGGATGACATTCTCTTTATTCACCTTCTGCAGGGCCTCGGCTGCTAGCTTTTGGTGGGCATCAGAGGTCTCCACTCACTTCATTAAAGAGGCCACCTTGCTTCGAGAAAAATGGACCTCCTTCTTCAAAGTATCAATTTCTGCCAAGGCAGAAGCGAGCTTCATCGTTTCCTCATCATACTTTTTCTTCAAGGCTTCCACCTCAGCCTTGGCCTTAGCAGCAGCTTCCTTGGCTTGGGAACCTTATTGGTAAACCCATGATTTTTACATTGAAGGTTTTTAAGAGGGCTTCAGCCTCTATGTCCATGCCGAACGACCATCCCTCCTGGGCCACCATCGTGGCGAAGATGTCGATGGAGTCGTTCTTCTCGATGTATGATTACCACTTCTCTATCCAGTACTTATGGAATGTGGTCATTGCAGTTTGGATCTCTGGAGGGAGAAGGGCTAGGGCCTCAGCCTCGAGCTCATCAGTTGGCAAGGCTAGCCCTATTTTCGATTTAGGAGCTTCAGAGGTGGTGGAGTCACTTGAAGCTCTAGCTTTCTTAGCAGGGTCCTGCCTCTGGGGCTCCACGATGGTTGGCCTCTTTTGCCCTCCAGAGGTCGTAGCCATTGATCTGCACAATAGTTTCTCCCTTGATGGGACCTCGGAGGGGGAAAAGACATCATTTGAACCACCCGCCCTATTGGGGGTCAGGATCCTAAACCTTTTTCTTCGGTTCCTCCTCAGTTTGTGAGGTAGCCTCCTTACTGAGCCTCTCAATTTTGTCCCTTACCTCCTTTCCTCCAGCAGATGAGGCTTCATCCCCTTCCCCGATGTGGATGTGGCGACAAGGATAGTGGCCATGTCAGGAGTGGGGTGCTTCCTCTTAGAAAAGTTATCTGCAAGAAAAGAACACACTAGGTCAGCAAAATATCCCTAACATAAGTAAAAAAACATGAACAAGTGTAAAGACGTCCTACCACTCTTCGCCATCAAGCTAAAGTCCTCAAAATAGTGGCTCGCCTGGATTAAACGACTGAAGTCCCGAGAGTCCGAGGATTTCTTGTAGACCTCAGAGAGTGTCCAAGTCACACTCTGTGAACTCGAACCGCTCAACCGACCCTGGACAACAATAAAAAAATGGTAAGTATGAGGCCTCATTAGTTTAGCAAAATATGAACACAAGAAATGCACTCACGGGCATCGGAGTATGAAGTTAGAACTTTAACATGGGGAACAAGGTCGCCCTCACACTCTTGCCACATCTCCCTTACCCAAAACTAGGTCTCCTTCCATCCCTTGATAGAAGCAGGCAGACCTACAACAAAGGGGGAGTGTGACCCCCAAGGACACAATGAATACCTCTCCCTGCAATCCCCTTTTCCTAAGGAACTGGGTTGGTAAACTGTTTGGAAGACATGCAGAGGCATGTCCTCGCCTAGAGAAGCCTCCTTCCAAAGGAAGTAGCAGCCCACTAGTTGGGCCCATGCATTGGGCACAAGCTGGGTAGGGGCCAGCCCAAAGAGTCTAAGGACTGCCCGAAAGAAAGGGTGAATTGGCAGATGAAGCCCTGCCTTCAGTAAGTACTCACTAACGGCGACGCAACCCTATTTAGGATAGCAGGCTCACTCGTCAGGAGATGGGAAAAGGCGTTCTATATTATAGGAGATCCTATATTTTTCCCTAAGGTTGGTCAGTTAGGTGGGGTCTACAGCAGATCAGATTTTGGCTGCCCCTAGGCTATCTTCTCGTCCCCATTATCACCCCCAGAAACCGAAGCACCTCACCCAGCTTTAATAGCTCTGGCGAGGTCTATAGTATTGGTTATTTGAAACCACAATTCGTTTGCTATCTCACCAACATTCACTTGTTCCCCAGAAGATGTGGAAGAAGCCATTAGTTTTACAGATTAACTCAAAGTTTTTTACAAATAAAAATAAGATTAAGATACTTACGAGTTTTCCCAGGAATAATGGGAGAAGAAGAACACTAGGATTTGTAGAAATTGTGAGAAGAAAGATGAGAACTTGAAAAAGAAGAACACTTTGAGGAATTTCATAAAGAAAAGCTCGAAGGGTTCTCAAGAAAGACTTACAGATTTCGAAAACTTTGAGGCGTCATAATTAAGGAAGCCTCGTGTTTCCAAAAGACATTAAAACGACTCGTAATTATCTATCTGAAGCCCTATGTACTTCGAAACCTCGTGTACAACCTCTATTATGTGAAGGCACTTCGGTTATGTGAAGGCACTTCAGATACATCCACTTCGGTAGATTTTCCCAAAATCGTTCCTGAGATGACATATTATCAAGTCAACCACTTCGGAAACCACTTACATAAGATCTCCAGAGGTCACATACATTCTCAAATTCTAACCATTACATAAATATTTATGCTTAGACTTAGGGACTATTATGATATGGCAAAAAATCACCCCCCTATGAAACATTTTTCTTATTTTCATAGTAATTATATAAGTCCATGCATTACATAAATAATCATGCTTAGTGTGATATGGCAAAAAACCATCCCCTTATGAAACATTTTTCTTATTTGCACAGTAAATGAATAATTCAATGCATTACATAAATAATCATGCATAGTGTGATATGGCAAAAAACCACCCCCTACGAAACCATTTTCTTATTTTCACAGTAATTGAATAAGTCTATGCATTACATAAATAATCATGTATAGACTTAGGGGACAATTATTACTTCTCGCCTCTGAAGCCCAGTAAAATGGGGCCACGTAGCACGAAGGTGGGCAGATAGTCAACAAGAAAGTCAAAAGAAGACTTAGTAGGTCAAATATAGTAAGAAGACAAACAGGCCGAGGTCCTCGCACATGCATGACAAAGTCCAGGCTGAGACACTTCTTCAAAGGCGAAGCTACTTAAAGAAGTTGAGAGAAAAGAGTTGAAGTCCTCCACTTAAGAGAACCATCTTAGATCTCTCCGAGGCTCTCCAACTCATCCGAAGCTCATAAAGCCAATGCTGTCTCTTGTAATAGATTTAAGGATCTACTAGAAGTGAGTGATGTAATACTTGTAATAAAGTTGTCAGTATGTTGGCCTATTGTATAGGATGACTGACCTCTTATCAATGTATTAATTGTATGAATAGACAGTAATGTGATGCCCCAATTTAAGAGATGAGGCCACGTGGTTCTAATCCAATGGACACGACGTCGGTCAATGTAGTATAAATAGTTTCTCTTTGTAATTAAAAAAGGGGGATGGACAAACAGAGATTTGGACAATCACATATATTCGAAATATACACTTGAACTTTGAAAAGAAACATATGAACATTTTATCTATCCTTCCACATATTTTTGTCCGTTATTACATAGATTAGTTTGGTTTCAACTCAGTAATCGTTGTTAGTGCGATTGCTTTCATTCCACTAGCTAGAGCTTGAACAATTTTGTCTATCACCACAAAGTAACTCCTGCGTCCATTTCCTTATTGTTACCATCATCATTCCGGTAAGAACGCGTAGGAATCATACTTGACTTGGCGTGAGTAGGCCCGAAATCTATTGATTCATTTTGTTGGATCAATAGAGACTATTGTTGCTCACTGGCTTTGACTTCTTCCATTAGGTTAGGACCGATTCTCCCATCAATAGTCTGCCCAGTTGGTTCTTCACTACCATCAGACCCTTGTTATTGGTCTATTTTCTCTTCAATGTTGTCACCTTTGGACCTGTTACTCTTTGATTCGTCATTTTTGTTATCTTTCCCTCTCACCTTGTACCTTAGGTAAGTCATTGGTTCGTTTGGACATGTGGCAGGGCATACTACAGTAGGTGGAGTGGTTTTCTCAGGGGCAGACGCTCACGAGTTTGTGTAGGTGCTTCCTAAGGTATAATGGCCCTTGAGATATCCAACCCAGATTGTATAGCTTAGAGGATAACTGGGCCGCAACAGTGTTTAGCTGGTTCCTCGAACTCCGTCGCACAGTGCCTTTACCAATAGAGGTTCTTCCTAAAGTTTCGCCTTTCATTTTGTCCCTTTTCCTATTCTTGTTCTTGTCGTTGATTTCTAAAAGATAACTTGAAAACAAGAAGGAGGTAGATCAAATGTAGATAGAAATTGTGAGAAATCTGAAGTAGAAAAAGCGATTAAGCCCTAACTTTGTGATTTAAAAAGGGAAAAATCCGTTAATTTTAATTGCACACAAGTAATTGAAAATTTGGAACGTGCATGAAGGAGTTAAATGATAAACTATTTTTGAACAGTTATTTCAATGATTACCCACTGGCTCAATAGCCACCTTTTTGCCTCCTCAATTTTTAAATCCAATTTCTTACAATTTAATTATAATTAAGGCAAAATCTAACCCTTCAAATTCTACTAGATTTTATTTTGAAATTCTGGAGATCAATTTTCCTTTATCCCTAGTAGTGTCAAGATGGGCGGGCCGCCTAGGTCCGCACGGAGGCGAACCAGCCCGTAATGCGGCCCATGAATCGAGTGGACAAAATCACGGGCCACCCGGACTTGAAACCGGTCTAGCCGGTTTAAGGAAAATCGGGCCAACTGTTAATGTTTTAAAAAAAATTAAAATAAATAAATAAAGCGCCTGCAGCAACAGGCGCTGCAGTCAGCAAGTTGCAAGCTACAGCCTGCAGAAAAACGGTCACAGGTCAAATCATGTGACCGTTTGACTGTTGTATTTAATTTTTTTTTCGAAAATTGCAATGTATAGGAACGGTAATTTTTTTTTTTATAAATTGTGGCTTTGTGCAGTGAAAAAATAGCAAACTTTCACAATGTACAAGTTTGAAATCTCTATTTTCTCATTCTCTCTTAATATTTTCAGCAAGCATTTTTAATATTTAGTATTTTATGCTTTCTTTTCATGTTATTATTTCAAAAAAATTTGTTAAAGTGTTATGGATTCTCACAATTTTTCTTCAAGAAATGTCAATTTACATGATAGTTGTTCTCCAATAAATTTGGAAGATGATAATGATCCAAATATTGGATCTTCTCAACAGCGAAGGAATAAAAAGCACACATCTGATATTTGAGAAATCTTTACAGTAGATGAACCAAACAAAAGAGTAATATGCACTCTTTGCAGAAAGAGTTATGTATGGGTTAAAGGTCAACGCACGGGCACATTGCGAAGACACAAAGATAAACATATGAATGAAAAAGGGCATTTAGATACTAAACAAACTCAAATTACTTCTTTTACTAATACTAGTGGAATAGTTACTTTTTTCTAATTTTTGTTATTCGCAGGATCGAATGAGAGTAGAAATGTCTGAATTTTTGGCAGCAAGCGAGATGCCTTTTACTTTGAGGAGTTTATGCAAAAGTATGTTCAACCCGCTTATCGGTCTGTAAGTAGAAATACTACTCGCTCAGATATCTTGAAATTATTTCATACAATGACTAAAAAATTAAAAACTAAATTTAGTAACTTTGATGGAGTTATGTGTTTTACATCTGATGTAATCACAATGGTTATGCATGTGTCACTGCACATTTTATTGATAATAATTGGTTATTTCACAAAAGAATTATTGTTTTTCGCTTACTTGAATATCCACATAATAGAATAAATTTGTGTGAGAATTTACTATAGGTTTTTAATGAATTTAATGTATCGAGCAAATTATTTAGCATTAGTTTTGATAATGCTAGTGCAAATACTGCATGCATTGAACTTTTGAAAAGGACACTTAATCCCTCGTTTGAATCTAAATTATTTCATATGAGGTGTATTTGTCATATATATAATTTAGTAGTGGAAGATGGTTTAAAATTAATAATACCACAAATACATAAAATTAGAGAAGCTATTAACTACATTTCTTGTTCAGATTCTGAACAACAAGAATTTGGAAAAATTTGTAAAAATCTTGGATTGGGGAGAAGAAAATTTATTGATGATATTTCAAATAGGTGGAATTCAACATTTCTTATGTTAAAATCGTGTGTTGGTTATACAGATGTTATTAATGTTTTCATTAATTCAAAGCAACATCAATTTCATATAGATGATTTTGATTGGAAAATTGTATTTAAAGTCGTGAATTATTTGAAACCATTCTATAAGGCAACAAAAACTAGTTCCGGAGTTTATTATCCAACAAGTAATATTGTGCTTTTACAATTTGTAGAAATTGCTAATCAATTTTCAAGTCATAAAGACGATCCATTTTTCTATGATATTGTTTATACAATGGAGGACAAGTTTCGAAAATATTACGAAAATATGCCAATGATTTTTCCAATTGCAGTTGTAATGGATTCTCGTATTAAATTTTTTGGAGTTCAGTGTGATATGGACCAACTTTTTGAAACTTTATCTTTCAATATAAGTATTACAAATCGGGAATTAGAATGTTTTATTAATGAAATGTACAATAGTTATGCTATGAAGTATGGTAATAATGAAAATGTTCCTTCTAATACGAGTTCTGCTACAGTTTCTAAAGGTAAAAGTTCTTTCTTTTCTTTAATAGCCAAGAAACGCAATGTATCTTTTACTTCATCTACTAGTTCATTTTCTAATGAGAATGTTACACCGGTTGAATTAGAAAGATATTATCAATTTGATTACTACAGTTTAATTCTACAAGACGAGGTTGACAACTTAGATATTTTACAATGGTGGAAGTTAAATAAACGGTCATATCCAATATTGTAAAAAATGGCCCGAGATCTACTAACAGTGGAATCGGAGTCTACTTTTAGTGCAGGTAATATAATGTTAGATGAAAGAAGATCAAGACTTAAAAAAGATATTTTAGAAGCTCTCATCTGCGTGAAAGACTGGTTATTTGTAGATAGAATAATGTAAGAAAAAATTGCTAACGATATTGCTCAAGACTTTAAAAATCTTACCATAGATGAATAGAATCTGATTTGTAAAGACGAAATTATAGTTAAGTAGGTGCCAACCTAGTTGGGATGTACTTTAACTATAAATTTACAAATAATTAAAAACTGTTTAATTTGTCAAGTTAGGCAAAATATTATTCGAAAAATTGTAAGTTTTTATGTTATTGATGTAAAATTTATCGAAAAATAAATCAATGTAAAATTTATTTTTATATAACTTTTATCGATTTTCACTCTAATTATAAAATGTATTTTTTAACATTTATTTTTTAAGTGACAAAAAAAAGGGTCGAACGACCTGAACCAATGACCTAGCCCATGCGGGCTTTGCGGTCCGGGCTGGGTTACACATTTTTTCCCGATCACGGGATAAATAGACATGTCCAAATGGGCGGGCCGGCCCACACACTAAAAAGCCCGTGCACAACTCGCTTTTAAAAAAAATCGTCCATGCAGTTTAGATTGTTGATTCCAAATTCTGCAAGAAAAAAAAAAAAAAAAAACACACACACAAATCAATTCCACAAAATAAATAAAAGTAAAAAATATAGTTCACACAATCTTTCTATTTTTGAGCAATTTTCTCAATTCATCGATTTTCATAATTAGTTCAAAATTATCAGGATAATCAAGGATCTTCCAATCAGATGTCTGTACATAATTTAATTTAAATAGCTTCTCAAATTATAATGTGAGTGTGTGATAGAACCATCTAAACCAGTCAATCATAAATTGTATCTTAACTCAAGTCGACACTTGTAATGACCAAATATGTAAGTGTATTTCAAATCAGCCACCATCTAAAATTGTCTCTATAAATATAAAAATACTTGTGTGCCAAGTATGAGCATGAATTTTTTTTTTTTCAGTATTCTTTTTAATGCTCAATGTGTTGACTCTTGTTATTTTCTTGTAAAGTATAGTCTTTTGAATACATGAAATTGACTTTCACAAAACCATAGGGATAGCTCTTCTCTCATAATTTATATTCATTATCAAGGGCGGCTTCACATACATACCTATGATGGTAGCTCTCTCCTCCAATGAACATGCCTTATAACACAATATCATATTATAGTTAAAATAAACATAGATACTGACCATGGGTCCACTCCTAAGTTCTTGTTAATTAAAGATAACAATCTAGTCAATAGATGAGCATAACAAGACTCGTCACGATGTTCTAAAGGTTTATTGATTTGATTACAATTTACCATAAGATATAACGAGCACATCATATTAATTGAATAATTCAATCTCATCCCAATAATTATAAACCAATCAAAAACTCACTTCATGTAATATTTTCAAGAAAAAGCCCTTATTATTTTTCATTTTTTATTTTATTTATTTTTTTATAAGAAAAATGTAAGAGCACATATACACAAGGTGAACACACACCAACAAAAAATACATCAAATGCAGTTTTATACATAAAACATACATCCACGGCTTTTGGCAAAGTTTCAAATATAACAGTATCTAAAGTCTTGGTAAGCAAATCAGCTAGTTACCCTTCAGTATGTATGTGTTATAGGACAATAACATTTCTTTCAACCAAGTCCCTAATAAAATAATGCCAATGTCAATGTGTTTATTCCTAGAGTGTTGAACATGATTTTTAGAGATATTTATAGCACTAGTGTTATCACAAAATATTGTAAAAGAGTCCTGATCAATACTATAGTCAATGAGCATTTGCTTCATCTAGAGTAGTTTAGTATAGCAACTATTGGCAGCAATATATTTAGCACCCGTGGTAGATAAGGATGTGGAGTTATATTTCTTACTCAACCATGCAATAAGATTATTACCTATGTACAAACATCCTCCAATTGTTCTTTTTCTAACATCCAATTTGCTTGCCCACTCAGCAACAGTTTATCCTCCAATATGTGAATTTGAGTCATTAATATATCGTGGCATTGGGAGTAATTTTTTTTTCTTGTTCAGTTTCCAGATTTTCTTTCAAGATGGTGCACTTTGAACATATGTGACTTGGTCATGTTATGTCTCTAACTAGGGAGTCTATACCTACAACCAACAGTTGCAACGAGTCAGAATCAAATTGTAGGTTCACAGCAAAAGAGGTTACCTTATTATCATTAGTTTTGTTCTTTTCGTCTAAGTATGATTCAATGTCTTCATCTATTCATAGCTTTCTTGAATGGGATTTCTTCAGTGTGTTAGCACATTCTGATGCTGTGTCCATATCCCTCACACTCATGACATTGAATGCGATTTTGAGCAGGGGCGGAGGGAGGGGTGGGCTGGGGTGGGCTATAGCCCAGCCCTACCCCAGCCCAAAAGCAATTTTTTTTTTTTTAAATATTTGGTTAATTTGGTTTAAATATTTGGTTAATTGTGTATCATTTCAGTTTTACACTTAGGTTGTAAATAAAATTAATTGGGCTAAAATTAATATTTGGGCTCGAAAAATTTTACTTTTTTTTTTTTAATTTTTCACCATGAATTTGCTTCTGAGCTGGGAATTAATTTCTGGGCTAGCTAATTTTATTCTTTTTAGTTTTTCACCGTGAAGTTTCTTCTGAAATGATGTTGTTATCAAAATAAGTAATATGCTATATATTTAATTTTATTAGTTTAAAAATATATTTGTTAGAACATTGTTACGAGTGTTCAAAAATATATTATGAACAATGTTTTAAACTTATAGAAAATGATATATAACATTAATATATTAAAAATCAAGTGCGATTTAAGTTAAATTTGAAAATTAAATAAATGAAATGATGAAGGTGAATATTACAATTTTATTAGTTTGGATTCAAAATCAAATTAGTCAATTAGACATACATTTGGAAAATGATTTTTGATGGACATTTTAACATTTTTTTATTATGTCACTATCCCACATTGGAAAGTTAATGGAACTATTGAAGAGGAGAGCATTTATAAAAGACATTATCTCACATTAGAAGTTTATGAAACAATTTGAGATAAGTGCATCTTTCATATGAACATGGCATCCAATAGTTTTCTATGAACCTTTGAATTATAATCTATGAGGTCTATTTATGAAGTTAAAAAATTTTAAACTAAAAAAAGAAAAAAAAATCAGGAAAACCACCAAACTGCGACTAGTTCATCAGTTTACGGTTGAACCGGCCGGTTCAGTGGGTTTTGAACGGTTTTGTCATAATGAGTTAGTTGTGCATGATTTTGCCCGATTTTGGATCCAATTTTTGTTTTATCATGTGGTTTAGAACATCTTTTAGTGTACAAGTTCATTGAAAAAAAAAAAATTTCAGCCAGCCTAATATATTTCTGGCTCCGCCCCTGATTTTGAGTTTTTCCATAGATGTAGGTTGATTTTGCCTTGAATTGTTAAAAAAATCTCTTATGTTGATTTAAGGTTTTGAATTCCTTTCATTTTTATTGTTTTTCAAGAATTTTTTAAATGGTTTGTTGAGCATGGTTATATATGTTAAGGAGTTCCACTTTCCTCATCTTCGATCTCTTTTTCAATAGTTTTGGCGTTGAAGGTAACTCCAGATCACTTTTCTTTCTTTCATGTACGGAGATGTAACTTATATGTCATCAATGAACCCACCAGTTATTCTACCTTTATGGTTTCAATATCTTTGCTTTCTTCTATAGCAATTACTTTGGAGTGAAATGGATTAGGTAGAGATCTAAGGAACTTCTTCACTATCTTGTTCTCTGATTACTTCTTCCCCAAAGTATACGCTAAATTGGTTATATCACTTAGTTTGGCATAGAAGTCTTTAAACTGTTCACTTTTCTCATTGTCACTTGTTCGAACTCTAAGGTGAGCATTTGATGTTTGGATGATTTCATAGTGGAGGTTTCTTCATAAGCGAATTGTAGTATATCCTGAGCTTCCTTAGTTAGCTTACATGTAGAGATCAAATGAAAAAATAGAATTTAAGGCTTTTGAATTCCAACTAACATTATAAAAATCTGTAGTAACCCACTTTTGAGCTCATTTTGAGTCATAGTAGGTACTTTATATCCATACATGATAGAGTGCCAAGCCTTTTGTCAAGGGATTGAACATAAACCTTCATCCTAATTTTCCAATAAAAGTAATTAGTCCCATATAGGACTAGAGTTCTAAAGGGTACTCCTTTCATATCTAAGTTTTTCTTGGATCACACTCTCACTCTGATACCTATTGTAAATTCTAAAATCTAAACAACTAAAAAATGAATTTTAATTTCAATATTGTAACTCTGGACGACAGGCAGTCAGAACTTACTACAATCAATTTCTAACGATTTTAACTACAACGTGCATGATGATACTATGTTTGAGCAGTTTTCATTAAGTGCCGAATTTAGTTAACAGCTTAAAATGCAAACACTAGATGTAACGTAATAAATCCCTAAGGATAACATCCACGACCCCAATGTCACTTGTCAAACAATCCACAAATTAATTGATGAAAATACAATAGTATCCATTTTTTGTAATTTCATAACATTAACAAAAGAACAACTCCCTTTGTATCTTTTTCTTTTGACTTATTGATGAAATAGAATCAAACCCATCGGTCTTAACTTTACCACCACTTTCCTATTGTACTCGATCGCGACCACCACTTGGATTAAGGATGAACATTCTTAACTTCACGCCAAGTAGCAATAGAACGGATTATACATTCAGCACAAGTTGTTTTTGTGTTCTCCAAATCCAGCCAATCAGTATTTGCTACTAGTAGAATATGTAACCTTTTTCTCACGATTTTAATAGTTAATCTGTCAATTAAAAATCAACATGAATATTAAGCTAGCCAATAAATAAAAATTTTAAAAATATGACAAATATTTTTCTGACACACTATTATTACTTTATCGGTCTAGACCTATGCGTCCCACTGAAGTATGTATTAGGTCTCGTGAAATATTATCATAGAGTTATGCAAAACCTTTCTAAAGATCGGAATGCTAATTTGGCCTATTCGGAAGAATAATCTGTTCGAAGGAACTGATATAACACTCGAGGTTAGATGGAATGCCCACCGTGATTGATTTATTTGGAACCACAAAAATTAGTATATTAGAAAAGTCACTTTGGAAAAATGCAAAGTATTATGGGTTTTGAAATTACCTTTTGGTATTTAATATTATGGCAATATCTTTTAGATTAAATTACATATGAAGCTTTCAAGTTGAATGTTGTAGGAATGCTGATATCATCATAATTTGATATTCTATAAAGGAACGCAAAATACCTACATTAAGATAATATTGGAAATTTCATGTAACGATCAAGTCTCATGTCCAAACAATTTTGTCATACGTACTGTCTGTTTTAGGGGAGTTTGCCCATCTTACCCTTCACAACTTTCTGTCTTGTCTCTAGGGATGAGGTTCAGATCGTTACAAAAAAGATGCGATTTTTTCTCTAATAAGGCAAAAGTCTTGGGTTCGAATTCTGGGGACGCAATATAAAGTCTTGAGCGGGTTACAAGCGAACGATACATATGATAGACTAGGGCACGAGGGCCAAATCATTACAAAAAATATGTGCCACCAAAAATACAAAAGTATGACGGAAGAGGTGACCCAACGAAACATCTTAATAGTTATAAAACACACATGAGCCTGAGAGACACCTCTCTCGCCGTCAAATGCAGAGCCTTCCACCTCACTTTGAGTGGAGCGGTTGAGATTTGGTACAGTAGGCTACCCCCAGGAAGTATTCAGAGCTGACCGCCGCAATTTAAGAGCACATTCCTGAAGAGATTTGCCATATGCAAAGAGGGAGAAGTGCTCATCCAATGCCTTCAGGACATGAGGCAGTAGTTCGGAGAAACATTGAAAAGCTTCCTGGCCCACTTCACTAACGAAATGACATACTGTGTTCAGGTCACAGATCGGGAAGCGTTATCTGCATTGCGGTGAGGTTTAACCATGAACACACTATGCTAGAGAGATGTGCAAAATAAGGACCCCACCAACTACGATGCCATACTGAAAATGATGATACGTGAGATCATCAATGAGGAATTGATTGATCACAGAAATAGAGCCAGTAGGGTCTCTTACCTCTACAAAGATAACGTAGGAGATGACCAACCTCTCATCTAATAGATAACCAATAGAACCAGACTAGGAATGAAATTACTCCCAACTCTGGACAGTCACTCATTACGGTTACATTGAACGTTGTGCCATCATTGGCTTACGGGGATGTAGCACCTGAAATTGTGCGATGGATTGGATTTGGACAAAGGGCCCCTCATAGAGGAAGAGGCCGAAGGCGAGGTTCGGTGCCTAGAAATAGACCAAAAACCCCTCAATATTGTACTTGACACCATTCTTACAGTCATGACACGGTAGATAGTAGGGACATAGCCCATCATCCTAGACAGATGAACTCTCAAAGCGACCAAAGAAATGTTCGCCCCCTAGGGACATGTCCCCGCCAAGGCAAGATCACAGGCCTGAGCGTGAGGAGGCAACCCCTCGTCGGGAGCCATCTTCACGGCAAAGGAGGGAACGCCATAGACAATGACCTAAGGAAGGGCAACGATAGCGTAGGAACCCTCCGGTAAACACGAAAGATGCTCAAATTCATGAGATTGATATAATGTTTGGAGGACCCTATGTAGGGGGTGAGACATGGAATTCCCAAAGAAATTATGCAAGAGAAGCAAATATTCCCCCGATGACCAGCTATATAGTAGACAGCAGTTCACGAGGGAGGCCATTACCCCCCCCCCCCCGGTCTCTTTCACTTAGGCTGACATCGAGGGAATACACTATCCCCATTGTGATGCCTTTCTGGTAAAGGCTGTCATGGCCCGAAATGGGTTAAAGTGGATGCTGGTAGATAATGGCAGTTCCATCAACATACTCTTTGGAGCCACTTTTGACAAAATGATTGTCGACCACGAAGTAACTCACATCGCGACCCCCTTGCATGGCTTTCCCAGAGATAGCATGTCACATCCCATTCATATAGATAACAATATACTAACCTATGTAGGAATACATTTGATGACTTGGCCTAGATATCCAAATTTACCCACATATTTTTGTGGTTGATAAAATGAAAGCATCTCCAAAAGTATATCTGAAGCCAGAGATCATAAAACCATAGTTCAACATATTTATCTTGCGGTTGTAAAACTATTTACATGCCATTTCAAAAGTCATATAGGATCCCCAAAATATAATACAACTGGAGTCCACAAAATAACCATACAAGTCGTCATCCATGTACATCAAACTTTGGAATCCCGTAAGAACTCCACAGCTAGCCATGCCTTCCATGAGGTTCCATGCTCACCTACAACGCAAGAACTGCATAAGCTAATGCTCAGTAAGCAAAATCATGCATGAAATGGGTATGGGTCATAATGGTAACTGACACCATGCTCTTTACTTTAAACCTTACCTTATGCTAAGAATGTATCATGCTCAAATATTCATCAAAATCAACTAGAAATAGTTTCATTGAAATCATTCCTTGGGCCGGTGACCTATCTACTATGCACCGAATAGAGCTATCCAAAATATCAATATCAATAATCAAATGGCCAATCTGACATCGACACCGGCGAGTAGACTATCTTCTTGTGACCACTAGAGGACCATCCCCTAACTGCCCCTATGATCACCCAAGAAGTATCCCACTCGGCAGTGCCAATAATCAAAGTATAACAAAGGCAAAGTCGAGTGGTCCACCCTCCTATGATCACCAAAAGCCCATCCCCTATCTACCTTTGCAATCAACCAGGAAGTATCACTCGCGATGCCAAAACATATCACATAAACATGTCTCGGTACCCTAGTAGTGGTCAATAAAATATTTTATGAGGAAAGCTAAATTTTACAATCATGTTGCGCATGCTAGATTTTCAACAATGGACGTATGTCATGCATGTACTTGAAAATGCTCGTGAGTAACATACTCAATGATCATAACCATCTTATGATACACAATGAGCTCTTTGTCAAAGTTATGTAAATATTCCAACACAACTATATCACAAACACTATGTTCTTGTATCGTAGCTGCAAATAGATTTTTACTTACCTTTTTACCCTTGTGTGTGTGCGCACGCTTCTATGGAATGTAAATCAATTCCCTTTTTACTTAAAGCCGGAGAATAACCTGTATTACCATCTAATATTTAAAAAAAATCCTCAATTTGATAATCTTAACACACGTACAACCCCGTACTACGTCCATTCATGCCAAAATAATTTAGATGACATTTACAATTCAAGTTACCGATTGCGTTGCAAACTAGTCCCATAAATCACACTATCTCTTAAGTCCAATTATGAACGTCAACGTCATCCAATTATTGTTAACAACCTAGAACTCCTTAAAATTTATTTTTCATGCCTAAGAGATAATTAATGGACATGTAAAGGTTGAATCTAAGTTAAATACACAAATGGACGTAACTGCTTTGTGTTTTGTGACTGTCCAAGTATTTTTCCAACATTTTTCACACCCTTAACTATATCCAATAATTTTCAAATTTTTGCCACACTTCTATATCACGTATGTAAAGGTAATCATATCATAAATTTGTCACAAGTGAAGGGTTTACTGCTTTGGAGGCATTCCTTTTTACAGACACCAAATCAAACAATTTCTCTCATGGCTGTTTTGAGTTTCACTTGAACTAAACTTTCAAAAATTGGATCTTAACCTACTAAAGATCGTTTCTATACTTCTAACTCTTGTATAAAATCATTCATATTGATAAATATGAGTTATACCTAAGGGATTACTTAAAATCAAAGATTAACACATTCAAGTTTAGCAATCCATATCTCTGTCCAGGTTGTTTTCTTTCAAGTTCTTGTAATTAATTGCCCATATTTTTGCCATCGTTAATCATCCAAACACCCCCAACATGATTTTAATCAAGTCCAAAGGTTCAAAAGGCTACAAAACTCTCAAAAACAATAAAAACATACCTCAAAATAGTGTACTAATTTAGTTGCCCAGAACTCCCAATTCCCTGGTTTCTATTTTCTATTTCCCTTTAGCTCTTTTGCTTTCTCTTTCACTTGGGGATACCTTAAAGACACCTTTGGGGTTGAGTGTCCTATGTAGGGGCTATATAAAGAATCTTAAGGGTTGGAGTCATGCTTGACACTTAAGGATGAAGAAATTGGTGATTAAAGAACAAGTATCTCCAAGCATGAGGTATCTAAGCAAAATGTGGCTTCATGGAGTTATAACTTTTCATTTCCCATATTTGAATCCTTATGTTACTTATAAGATATATATCTATCCAATATAAGGTGCTAAGGCTTTAGAAGGAGGGATGGAGGCCTTAAGATTGAAGGAATTTGATGTTAAAGTGACAAGTTATCACATGTTAAGTAGGAGATGTCTCTTTCTAGTTAAATTCTGATTTTGTACCAATCCTTGAATGGTTTGTATGAAATTTAGGAATAATATGCTACATATTTGAAGTCTTAAAGGAGTGGTAGATGTGGGTAATGCTTAAGGGTGAAATAATTTACCATTACAAGGATAAATTAATAGGCAGGAGGTGTACTAAGCATGAGGTTGTCTGTTGGGGTTAAAATCTGATTTTGTACCTATCATTGTAGGTACAAATCAAGTATCTTTAGCTTATTTTAATATGTTTACAATCCACTTCACTTTTCCTAAGATCCCAAAATATTTTATAGAGCTAATTCCTTAACCGTTCATTCATTACCTAACTGGTTGACATTTAATTCTCGACCAATTTCCACGATTTGCACCTCAATCTTTATAACGTCATATAAACCTTATCTTATCTCATTGTGATCATGTTACTTCATGCCTCATGTCCCAAATGTGTCAATCACCTATCTAGGATTTAAGGTTACCATGATCAATCGAATGGAGAACTTGCAACTTTGTCGGTACTAATTCCGACCATTTCAATATTCTCATTGCTTAGCAAGTCAATCTCCAACATCCAGATTAATATTTTCCACTACCATAGCTCAATGTAAAATTCACCACCTAGGTCGAGGAGTAAAAGGCTAACACCATACCAAGGTTTTAAAACATCAATAATCGAATGCATCATTTTAAGAGAAATCAATTAAGAAAATTGATGCAAATGATATTATAAATAGATGAATGCATGAATCTTATTGGCTAAATGTGATGTGAAGTTTGGGGTATTACATCCTCCCCTCCTTATAAAATTTCATCTTCAAAATTTGCTTACCCAAGAAGTTCAGAATATTTAACCCATATTTCATCTTCACTTTCTCAAATGGCCTTTTATGTCGACTGATTCCGCTACAATACCTTAACCAATGGAATTTTCTTGCTTCTAAGTTGCTTTACCTCTCGTTGAAGAATCTCTGTCGGTTTTTCTTCATAAGTCAAATCGGGTTTTATCTCCATCGATTTGTTCTTCAATATATGAGAAGGATTTCCAATGTATTTTCTTAGCATGGATACATGAAATGCATTGTGCCCTGAGACATTGATGAAGGAATATCAAGTTTGTAGAAAACATTTCCAATTCTTTCGACAATAGGAAAGGGACCAATATATCTTGGGCTTAGCTTTCCTTTATTTCCAAATCGCATAACTTCTTTCAGCGGTGCTACCTTCAAAAATACTTGGTCTTCGACTGTGAATTCAAATATTCTTCTTCTTTGATCTGCATAACCTTCCTGTCAGTCTTGAGTCGTTTGCATCCGCTGTCGTATTTGTGTTACGACTTCAGCAATGTACTAACCATATCTGGTCCCAATAGTTTCCTTTCTCTAAGCTCATCCCAATAAATCGGAGATCTATATTTTCTACCATATAATACGTCATATGGAACCATTCCAATCGTAGCCTGATAACTATTATTGTATGCAAACTCTACCAAAGGCAAAAAATTTACTCCACTAGCCTTGGAAATCTATACACAAGACCTCAAAATATCTTCCAATATTTGTATTGTTCTTTTTGATTTTCCATCAGTTTGAGGATGATAGGTGATGTTAAAATATAACTTTGTTCCCAAAGTCTTATGTAAGCTTTTCCAAAAGAGAGATAAAAACTTAGAATCTCTGTCTGAAACAATAGATAGTGGCACTCCATGAAATCTAACTATTTCTTGTACATAAAGCTGAGCATATCGGTCCATGGAATAAGTGGCACAAATTGGAATGAAATGATCTGATTTAGTCAACCTATCCACAATTACCCAAATACTACCGCATCCTTTAGTTGTTTTTGGTAATTTCACCACAAAGTCCATTGTGATTCTTTTCCATTTCCACTCAAGGTTGGGTAATGGTTGTAAGGTTCCTGTCACCCTTTGATGTTCTGCTTTTATCTGTTGACATGTCAAACACT
The DNA here is from genome assembly GCA_035079005.1 of Fraxinus americana. Lineage (NCBI taxonomy): Eukaryota > Viridiplantae > Streptophyta > Magnoliopsida > Lamiales > Oleaceae > Fraxinus > Fraxinus americana. The sequence goes on from CM068728.1 coordinate 317,416, forward strand.
GTCCCACATATTCCGCTATCTTACCTTTCATGCTTGGCAACCAATAATGTAACTTCAAATCTCTATACATTTTAGTAGCTCCAGGATGAATAGAATATGGTGTTCTTTAGATAGAATATCACCTTGGATATTCTCTGCATCAGGTACATACAATCGCCCACTAAACTGCAAGATACCATTTTTTGATATCTGAAAGTCTGAAGCTTTTCCATCATGTATATCATTCTTTACCTCAGAACAATAATCATCTTTTTGTTGCCCTTGCTGGATTCTATTTAATAAAGTTGGCTGAAGTGTTAATGCTGCAAGTTTAGCCTCCACAGATCCTGATGATACAATTTCAATATCCATTTTCTGTTAGTCCACCTACTCTGGTTTTTGAGCCAGAATCATAGTTGCAACTTTAGATATCGATTTTCTACTCAACGCATCAGCTACAACATTAGCTTTACCATGGTGATAATTGATAACACAATCATAATCTTTTACCAACTCTAGCCACCTTCTTTGTCTCATATTCAATTCCTTTTGTGTAAACTAATATTTTATACTTTTGTGATCAGTATAAATCTCGTACATTTCCCCGTACAAATAATACCTCCATATTTTAAATGCAAATACAATGGTGGCAAGCTCCAAGTCATGTGTAGGATAATTCTTTTCGTATTCTTTAAGTTGCATAGATGCATATGTAATGACTTTACCATTTTGCATCAATAAATATCTTAAAACACTCTTGGAAGCATCACTGTAAACACAAAGTTTCTATTACCAGATGGAATTGAAAGGATAGGGGCCGAAGTCAGTCTTTTCTTCAATTCCTGAAAAATTTGCTCACAAGCATATGTCCATTCGAATTTCATACCCTTTCTCATCAATTTCATTAAAGAAGAAGCTATCTTTGAAAATACATCCACAAATCTATGATAATATCCAGCTAAACTCATAAAACTCCGAACTTCTGAAGGGTTAGTAGGTCGTGGCCAATTATTAATAGCCTCTACTTTACTTAGATCAACTTATACACCCTCACCTTATATTACATGTCCCAAAAATACGACTCTATCTAACCAGGATTCATCTTCCAAAGGTTGAAAGGTTACTGACTTCTTCTTACAATCTATAGTAGCTTGATATTTTCACAACAAATCCATCCCCAAAATAATATCATAATCTCCCACACAATTAAATCTGCATAGAGTTCTTGATTTTCTATAAGGATCATACGTGCTCTTAAAATCATATTGGTTTGTTGTACATCTCCAGATGGAATAGTCATACAATAATTAACCTCTTGTATATCGGGTATCCTACCCAATCCCCTTTCATACTCAGTAGATACAAATAACTACGTAGCTCCAAAGTAAAAAAGTGTAGAGAATTTACATATTACAACTGATGGATTTGTCTCAGTATCTGCTCTGGTGATAGTAAACACCCTAGCTGGCACCTTCTTCTGCACTATGGGATTTGGATTACTTGGGCATACTCTAGCAAGGTGTCCCACTTTTCCACAGGCATAACATGTCCTAGTCTCTGTAGGACATGCTCCCATATGTTGTCCACGACATCTGGGGCAAGATGATTGTTTTGTTGGGGCTTTACCTTGATCTATCTTTGGATGCTTACCCTGATCCCATTGTTGTTGTCCTTACCTCGATTGAAACTTGGGTTTCTGACACTGTCCTTAAAATGCTCTTTTCTTATCATTTTTAGGCCAACGATGTCCCTGACCTTGTCTAAACTATCGTCGAGCCTCTTAAGCCCGACTAATTCTTTGCTCGGCTTGTTCTACAACTAATACCCTCTCTGCTATTTGTGAGTATGACATCCTTTGGACTCCTGCCATGTTTACATCTCTATATAATTCTAGCCTCCATCCTTCAAGAAATCTTTCTACTTTAAGTATGTCATTATTAACCATATGGGCTGGAAATCTAGATAATTGTTCAAATTTACGAATATACTCCCCCACTGTCATTTCTCATTATCTTAGCTGTATAAATTCGTTCATCTTCATCGGTCAAACTGGGGTTGTAAAATATTTACTAAGAAATAACTCTTTAAATCTATCCCAAGTCATAACATTCATAGCTTCAATGCTACTCATCGTTTCCCACCAGTGTCCAGCATTACCTCTCAACATAAAGGATGTACAAACCACTTTCTCCACTTCTAAGACTTTACTGTATCTAAAAATGTTTTCTAAAGTTCTAAATCAATCATCTGTTGTTGGGTCTAATGCATCCTCAAATATTGGAGGGTTTAATTTTCTAAATATGTCCCCAATGGTCTCAATTTCAGCTCTTTGTGGTGGTTGCACGAATTCAGCCCTTTGTTTTTCTCTCATTTATCTTTGTTGCCTTAATTACTGAATTTACTGTGCTTGGTGCTCTACCAACTCCTTAAGTCTATCAATAACCACAACCCTATTATTATCTGTGACACTTGCTTCTTGTCTTGGAGTTCTAATTTCTCCACTGTATTCACATCTAGTTATTACCATGACCGTGATATTTGATTACAAAGATTGGCCAATATCATTCATGAAGTATGAAAAATGAATGCAACAAAATAAACTTACTGGCTTAGCTGTGCTCTTTCTTACTTCGAGATCATGTACATGGACAGTCTACAGAACTCTAACCTTGCTCTGATACCACTCTCTGTCACACCCCATTCATATAGATAACAATATACTAACCAGTGTAGGAATAAATTTGATGACTTAACCTAGACATCCAAATTCACCCACACATTTTTTTTTTGTTGATAAAATGAAAGCATCTCCAAAAGTATATCCGAAACCAAAGATCATAAAACCATAGTCCAATATATTTATCTCGAGGTTGTAAAAGTATTTACATGCCATTTCAAAAGTCATACAGGATCCCCAAAATATAATACAACTAGAGTCCACAAAATAACCCTACAGGTCGTCATCCATATACATTAAATTTTAGAATCCCGTAAGAGCTCCACATCCAGCCATGCTTCTATGAGGTTCCATGCTCACCTACAATGCAAGAACTACATAAGCTAATGCTTAGTAAGCAAAATCATGCTTGACATGGGTATGGGTCATAATAGTAACTGACCCCATGCTATTTACTTTAAACCTTATGCCAAGGATGTATCATGCTTAAATATTTGTCAAAATCAACTAGAAATAATTTCATTGAAATCATTCTTTGGGCCTGTGACCTACCTACTGTGCACCGGATAGAGCTCTACACAATATTAATATCAATAATCAAATGGCCAATTTGATATCGACACCAATGAGTGGGCCATCCTCTTATGACCACTAGAGGCCCATCCCATAACTGCCCATATGATCACCAAAGAAGTATCACATCCGACAGCGCCAATAATCAGAGTATCACAAAGACACAGTCGAGTGGTCTACCCTCCTGTGATCCCCAAAGGCCCATCCCCTATCTACCTTTGCAATCAACCATGAAATATCACTCGCGATGCCAAAACATATCACATAAACATGACTCACATGCCTTGGTGCCCTAGTAGTGGTCAATAAATAATTTTATGAGGAAAGCTCAATTTTACAATCATGTCGTGCATGCTAGATTTTCAACCATGGATGTATGTCGTGCATGCACATGAAAATGCTCATGAGTAACATACGCGATGATCATAGCTATCATACGATACACAATGAGATCCTTATCAGATTTATGTAAAGATTCCAACACTACTATATCACAAACACTATGTTCTTGCATCGTAGTTGCAAATGGATTTTCACTTACCTTTTTGCCCTTGTGTGTGTGCACACTTCTACGGAGTGTAAATCAATTCTCTTGTTCACTTAAAGTTGGAGAATCACTTGTATTACCATCTAATATTAATCACAATCCTCAATTTGATAATCTTAACACACACAAAATCCCATGCAACGCCCATTCATACCAAAATAATTTAGATGACATTAACAATTTAGTTTACCGATTGCATTGCAAACTAGTCCCATAAATCACACTATATCTTGAGTCCAATTATGAACATCAACGTCATCCAATTGTTGTTAACAATCTAGCACTCCTTAAAGTATATTTTTCATTCCTAAGATATAATTAATGGACATATAAAGGTTGAATCTAAGTTAAATACACAAATAAACAGAATCTATTTCCAGGTTTATGCGCTATCCAAGTATTATTTCCAATCCTTTTTTCACACCCTTAACTATATCCAATAGTTCCCAATTTTTTACCACAGTTCTATAACACATACATAAAGGTAATCATATCATAAATTTGTTACAAGTGAAGGGTTTACAGCTTTAGAGGCATTCCTTTTTACAGACACCAAATCAAACAATTTCCTCATGGCTGTTTTAAGTTTCACTTGAACTAGACTTTCAAAAATTGGATCTTAACCTATTAAAGATCATTTCTATACTTCTAACTCTTATATAAAATCATTCATATTGATAAACATGAGTTATACCTAAGGGATTACTTAAAATCAAAGGTTAACCCATTCAAGTCTAGCAATCCACATCTTTGTCCGGGTTGTTTTCCTTCAAGTTCTTGTAATTAATTGCCCTTATTTTTCCCATCATAAATCATCTAAACACCTCCAACATGATTTTAATCAAGTCCAAAGGTTCAAGAGGCTATACAACTCTCAAACATAATAAATACATACTTGAAAATAGTGTACTAATTCAGCTACCCAAAACTCACAATTCCCTGCTTTCTGTTTTCTATTTCCTTTTAGCTCTTTTGCTTTCTCTTTCACTTGGGGATAAATTAAAGACAACTTGGGGGTTGAATGTCCTATGTAGGGGCTATTTAAATAATCTTAAGGGTTGGGGTCATGCTTGACACTTAAGGATGAAGAAATTGGTGATTAAAGAACAAGTATCTCGAAGCATGAGGTATCTAAGTAGGATGTGGCTTCATGCAGTCATAACTTTTCATTTCCCATATTTGGATCCTTATGTTACTTATAAGATATATATCTATCCAATATAAGGTGCTAACGCTTTAGAAGACGGGATGGAGGCCTTAAGATTGAAGGAATTTGATGTTAAAGTGAAAAGTTATCACATGTTAAGTAGGAGGTGTCTCTTTCTAGTTAAATTCTGATTTTGTACCAATCCTTGAATGGTTTGTATGAAATTTAGGGATAATATGCTACATATTTGAATTCTTAAAGGAGTGGTAGATATGGATAATGCTTTAGGGTGAAGAAATTTACCATTACAAGGATGAATCAATAAGCAGAAGGTGTACTAAGCATGAAGTTGTCTCTTGGGGTTAAAATCTGATTTTGTACCTATCATTGTAGGTACATGTAATGCCCAGATTTTATATTCTTAATTTGGTTGGTATAGTCCATTTAAGAAATAAATTATGGAATCTCGGCCCATTTAGGGTTATGAAAGTACAAGCCATAAGTTATTTATAAACCCAATACTTTAAAACATTAAGTTTAAGTAAATTTGATTTCAAAGATTTAATGAATAACTGGGTTGCCACAATGGTCATCTGCATGGTATTTCCTATTGGCCACCCAGGTTCGAATTATCATGCAGATGTTTTTATGAAGTATTTTATAAAATTATTTGTTGGGCTTAAAACTCTTCAAATTCCTAGTTAAAGAGTCAATTTAACAAGATTAATGATAATATAACTCTTCCATTTAGTTTTCCACTAAATAGGGAGGTTACAAGAAGAGGAAAAGCATTTTTTTTCTACACCTTTCCTCAAATCCGAAATTTCACTTATTTTCTCTAAAAAAAATCTTTATGTTAAGTAAAGTTTGAAGGAATAGCAAGGGTGTGAAGGAAAAAGATTTTCAAAAGAATAGGAGATGAGCATATTTCTAAAGGTTCTGATACCGTCGGGAAGCAACAACAATCATCCAACATTATACTTTCAAAAGCTTTTAACAAAGGTAGGTAGAGGTGCAAGTGTTTGTTTCGTTTTCAAATTATGATTTTCGTTAAAAGTTTGAATGAATTGGTGCCTTCGGGTACGATGTTACGACACTACTACAATTTGAATGATCATTCTCCGGTTCTATACATTATGTTAAATCATAACTCCACAGAAATTGAATTTTGCCGGAAATCCATCTACGTACGACGGTATGAATCTATAGTTCGAAATTTTATAATTTGTTAACGAAACGTACCGATGACATCTATTGAGTTTCAAACTCATGGGTTAATTCCCTCTCTACAGGTTGATTTGATATGATTTGCTTGGGACGTGGATGATGGTAAAGAATGATGCAACGTGCTATGGGAAAGCCGGTGATTTAACGTTTTAAATTCGATTATGAAATGTTTACGTTATTTTAAATAGATTTCTATGAAATGTCATATTTGGGACTATTCTAATCACATTTCTTTATGAATAAGTTGTGTTTAAAGATGAGTACGTTTCATAAAATTTGCTTACAATTCACTGTTTACAAAAAAACTTAAGTGTTGGCAATTTAATGTTGCTGTTTCATTATAATTTTAGATTCTGCATTAACTTTAAAAATTCATAACTTAACCGTTACTTGGAATTTTTCAACAAAACGAGTGGTATTTGATAGCTTCATAAGTTAGCTACTGAATAAATTTGGAATCATGTCAATCTGATGTTGGTAGAATTTTAAATGTCACTTAGAGTAAACTACGCCGGGTAATGTTGCTGTTTTCCAGCTTCTGCCCTTGGATTTGAAAATTCAGAACTCGATCGTTACTTGAAATTTTTGGGTAAACCCAATGGAGTTTGACAGTCTCATGGGTTAGTTACTGCATAAAGTTGAAATCATGTTTATTTGATGTGTGTAGAATTTTATATATCACTTTAAGTAACCGCGCTGGGTTACCTTCCAAACTGTGTCGTTGCGAGGTTTTGAAAAAATATTTATATACCTCATATGTTGCCGACGGAAGTTGATTTTTGGTTATGTCATAGTATAAAGAGTTTCCTAATTTACTATAAAATTTCATGAAATTTCGGAGATGTTAGCTATGCAAAAGAATTTATTTTTGACTACTGCTGTTGAGATAGAAAGCCAAACAGCAACATTCATTTTTATTTTCTACTTAGAACTTCACGTCAATAAACGGATACATGCATGGGAATCATTCTAAAACATTTTTTTTTATTTGGTTCTAGTATTGAAATGATGTTGTACAGAATTAAATAAGTCTTGAATTAAATTCTTAAATTAAAATTTTATACTCTCCGCTTAAGGTATCGTAAATTATTAAGTTTACGACTAAAGTAAAGCTAGTCTTGTAACGTTTCGACCCATGCGGGTCGGGGTGCTACAGTACAAATCAAATATCCTTACTTATTTTAATGTGTTTACAATCCACTTTACTTGCCCTAAGATCACAAAATATTTTATAGAGCTAATTCCTTAACCGTTCATTCATTACCTACCCGATTGACACTTAATTCTCGACCAATTTCCACGATTTTCACCTCAATCTTTAACGTCATATAAACCTTATTTTATCTTATTGTGATCATGTTACTTCATGCCTCATGTCCCAAATGTGTCAATTACCTATTTAGGGTTTAAGGTTACCTTGATTAATCGAATGGAGAACTTGCAACTTTGTCGATACTAATTCTGACCTTTTCAATATTCTCATTGCTTAGAAAGTCAATCTCCAACATCCAAATTAATATTTTCCTCTACCATAGCTCAGCGTAAAATTCACCACCTAGGTTGAAAAGTAAAGGGCTAACACCATACCAAGGTTTTAAAACCTTAATAATCGAATGCATCATTTTAAGATAAAGCAATTAAGACAATTGATGCAAATGACATTATAAATAGCATGAATGCATGAATCATATTTGTCAAATGTAATGTGAAGTTCAGGGTATTACATAGCACCATCCCAAGGGAGAAAATAACCCATAATGTGGAAGTTGGATAATCCTCTACATGGATAAACCATCCACCATGTAGTGAAGCATGGGCGCCTCGGAGAAAAGGATATGATCCGAACAAAGATTACCTCATTGATCCTTCTAGGCGTACAACACAAGCTTTCTATGATGAGACTGACCGTCATGGGAGAAGCCTCCATATGGATGCACATCCATCATATGGAGAAGTTTGGGTGCCTCAGCGAAGAGGATCACATCCCAAAAGGGATTACCTCATTGGCTCTCCGAGGTGGACAGTGCAAGCCTCCCATGATAAGGCCGAACGTCATCGGAGAAGCCTCCACATGGATGTACCATCCACCATGTGGGGAGGCGTGGGTGCCTCGAAGAAAAGAATCAGATCCTAAATGGGATTATCTCATTAGCTCTCTGAAGTAGACATCACAAGACTCATATGACAAGGTTGAACGTCATGGAAGAAGCCTCTACATGGATATACCATCCACCATGTGGTGAATCATGGGGGCCTCGAAGAAAAGGATCAGATCCCAAAAAGGGATTATCTTATTAGCTCTCCGAGGTGGACTACACAAACCTCCCATAACGAAGCTGAATGTCATGGGAGAAGCCTCGACATAGATGCACCATCCACTATGTGGAGAAACGTGGTCGCCTCAGATAAGAAGATTAGATCCCAAAAGGGATTACTTCATTGGCTTTTCGAGGTGGACAGCACAAGCCTCCAATGATGAAGTTGAACACACATGGATGTACCATCCATCATGTGGGAAAGTATGGGCGCTTTGAAAGGGAGGATCTGATCCCAACGAAGATTACCTCATTGATCCTTCAAGGCATACAATGTAAGCCTTTTATGACGAGGCTAAACATGATAGGGGAAGCCTCCACATGGATGTACCATCCACCATGTGGGGAAGCGTGGCCACCTCAGAGAAAAGAATCAGATCCCAAAAAGGATTACCACATTGGCTCTCCAAGGCAGATAACACAAGCTTCCCATGATGAAGCTGAACGTCATGGAAGAAGCCTCTACATGGATGCACCATCCACCATGTGGGGAAGCGTAGATGCCATTGAAGGGAGAACCTGATCCCAACGAGGATTACCTCATTGATCCTCCGATGTATACAACGCAAGCCTCTTATGATGAGGCTGAACATCTTGGAAGAAGCCTCCATATGGATGCATCATCCACCATGTGGTGAAGCGTGGACTCTTCGGAGAAAATGATCAGATCCTAAAAGGGATTGCCTCATTGACTCTCTGAGATAGACAACATAAGCCTCATATGAGAAGCTGAACGTCATGGGAGAAACCTCCATATGGATGAACCATCCACCATGTAGGAAAATGTGGGTGCCTCAAAATGGAGGATTTGATCCCAATGACGATTGCCCCATTGATCCTCCAAGATGTACAATTCAAGCCTCCTATGATGATGCTGAACGTCATGGAAGAAGCTTCCACATGGATGCACCATCCACCATTTGGTGAAGCGTAGGCGCCTTGGAGAAGAGGATCGGATCCCAAAAGAGATTACCTCATTGGCTCTTTGAGACAGACAGCACAAGCCTCCCATGATGAGGCTGAATGTCATAGGAGAAGTTATGTACCGAAGCATGAAAAGGAGCCTCGATAATTCAGCACTCCCTGCTTCAGCTCAAAAGCATAAAGTTCATCTACAACAAAAAAGAGCCTCAATAGTTCAGCACTCCCTACTTCAGCTCAAAAGTATAAAAGTTTAGGTACAACAAAAAAGAGCCTCGACAGTTTAGCACTCCCTGTTTTGCCTTAAAAGTATAAAGTTCAGGTACAAAAAAGGAGCCTCAACAGGTCGGCCCCTCCTTCCATCTCAGTAGGTAAGTTTCATTGAATTAACTTCATATAGGAAACATGTTTAGCATCAAACTCCAATTATGACATAAATATCTATACTTGAACTTGGAGGGATTATTGTGCTTGTCAAAAAGCCTAACCATGATAGGAAAAGAAGTTTCGCTCAAGAACTAAAGTCCATGCATGACATGAATAATCATACATGAACTTGGGGGACTATTGTTATGTTTCGTCACTTAGGTTCCCATGTTGCCCATCCAACCCACTAAAGCTCATATATAAAAGATAAGTTTGAGCCCAAACAAAGTGGCTTTGTCGAAGTGGCAAGGCCCAGTAAAGAGAAATTTGAGGCTCAACTATGATTGGTTCCCACATGGCCAGCCGACCCACCAAAGCACCCTCCGCCAAAGCCATGTAGCATCCAATATGGAGCTAAGTCTTCTAGAGTCCAGACAATCTGACCCACCAAAACCCATATTGACTGAAACCTCTATGCTGGAGCTATAGACAAGGCTTACTGAAGAGGAATCCGAAGCTCAAATGATGACCTACGTTTAAAGATCTTAAAATTGAGAAATCCTTTTAGAATGATTGATTGGATTGTTGTAATAAGTAAAAATGTCAGTCTTGTTAGTATAGGGTATGGGTTGGCTGCCTCTTTTTTTGGGCATTTGAGGCGCCCTAGGCTAGTGAGTCAAAAATGATGCCTAGGACGTGATATTTTGGCTAAGGAGATGGAGCCATGTGTCCTCTCATCCAATGGTTTTTATTATACATGTAACACTATAAATAGATCCTCTTTGTGCCATTGAAAGGGGATGAAGAATTGTTATCTACAACTGAAATTTCTCTATCTTCATGATCTTTCAAGAGTTTATGGTGTGATCTTAATCTTTAGTTTGATTCTTTATTGATCGTTCATTATCGTAGACTTTTGTTCATATATTTACCAGAGCCTGAACATATTTCTCTCGTGTCAAAAAGCTTCTCCCATGTTCAAACCTGTATCATGTTTGACTAGTAACCCATTGACACATGTTGGACTTGTGAGGAAGCGAATGGGCCCGGTATCTGTGGGCCTGAAAGTAGGGCCTCATCTTCCTAGAGGCTATCATAAGGGATAAAGAAAGTTTCTCCATATCCGTATAACGTGACTCAGCTGATAGCAGGGCATTGCTCACGCAGTAAATGGGTAGTTGCATACCACTTTCTTCCCTTACCAGTACTGAACTTACAGCCTTCGCACTTACGGCCAAATATAAGAGTAGCGCTTCTCCCTTGTTGGGCTTTGACAGGAGGGGGATTGCCCCAAGTGCTTCTTCAACTCTTGAAAAACCTTTTCACACTTCTCATTCCACTGGAACTTGTTTCCTTCCTTTAGAACTTTAAAGAACGGGAGACACCTATCGGTTGCCTTGGAGATGAAGTGGTTCAATACTGCTAGATGACCCGTCAAGCATTGTACTTCCTTAGGCTTGCTGGGGGATTTCATATCCAGTAGGGCCTTAATTTTTTCAGAATTTACCTCAATATCTCCCTGGTTAACCATGTAACCTAAGAATTTCCCTAAAGCAACACCAAAAGCACATTTCAAAGGGTTCATGTTCATTCGGTACTTTCTCAAGATTTTGAAGGTGGCTTCCATGTGTTCAATGTGGTTCACAGTCTTGAGGCTTTTCACTAGCATGTCATCAACGTACACCTCCATCATTTTGCCTATATGATCGGCAAACATCCTGTTAACTAGATGTTAATAAGTAGCTCCAGCATTTTTTTAAGACCAAAAGGCATCCCTTTGTAACAATAAAGTCCTCTATCAGTGATGAATGAGGTGTTCTCCTCATCAGCTGGGTACATGGGGGTTTGATTATACCCTGAGTATGCATCTATGAAGCTCAAAAGCTCATGGCCAACAGTGGAGTTGACTAACTGGTCGATCCTTGGAAGTGGAAAATTATCTTTCGGGATGCTTGGTTAAGGTTGGAAAATTTTATGTAAACTCTCCATTTTATCGTTAGGCTTCTTTACTAAAACTGGGTTGGAGATCCACTTTGGGTATACTGCCTCCCTGATGAACCCGTTGGATATGAGCCATTCCACCCCTTCTTTCAAGGCCCCGTACCTCTCAGGGTTCAAGGCTCTTCTTTTTTGCCTGTGAAGGGTAAACTTGGGATCGATGTTAAGACAGTAGCAGCTAACTTTGGGGTATATGCCCACCATATTTTCATGCTTCCAAGCAAATGTGTCTAAGTTACTGAGCAAGAAGCTTTTGAGCCTCGTCTTTTCATCTAGCTCAAGCTCCTTTCCTACTTTCAGCATCTTTGCAGGGTCATTCGGGTCTACTGGGAAAGATTTAAGTTTCTTCACTGAGGTCGCTTGTGAGTTTGATCCGAGGGTCTAAATCCACATTGATGACCCCTTTATCAGGGGCATCTATCATATTAACGTCTCTCCCTTGTTCAGGGATTGAACCTTCTTCAAGTGCGTCAACCGTTTCAGCATCCATCAGGACCATATTTACACTACGGGGCTCTGATTTTCTCAGGGAGCTAAGGTAGCATTTCCTCAAGCCCATTTGGTTTACTCATATTGTAGCAATTCCTCTTTCAGTGGGGAACTTCATACATAGGTGGTGTATGGACGTAACGGCCCCAATCTCTTTCAAAGAAGGTCATCCCAACACTCTATGGTAAGCGGATCGGTGATCTACAATAAGGAATTCCATGAAGTGATGAGCCGTAAGTGGGAGTTCTCCCATTTTCACTACTAGTGTGATCCTTCCCAAATAGGATATTAACTAAACTCCCATTATCTACCAACGTGCGCTTGAGCCCATTCATAGCCATGACAGATCGTACCACCAGAACATCGCAATGGGGATAATGAACCCTAATGGTGTCTTCTTATGAAAAGGTTATTGGTAGGATGCTTCCGCTCCACGAGCGGTACTATTGACTAAGTAGCTCACCATGGGACGATCTTTTACTTCCCTTGCATAATATCTCTGAGCATTTCTGGACTCTCTTCCTATATGTAGACTACCAATAATGGTGCCATTTCCCAGATAGGGGCATTATCCGCATTGGCTAGGGATTTTCTCTTTGGCCTTTGTCCACCTCTTGGCCTATTTCTTTTCTAATCATACTCCCGTCAAGACAATTCTTTTTTACGATGTCGCCTTACCTCATCATGTCTAGGCTCTCTCTCATGCCTAGGCTGAGGCGCGGTCCTTTGTACCAGATGGGTGTTTCTTCTCTCAACACGGAGAGCTATTGACTCTTCGTGATATGGCCTTGATAGGTAATTCTCAATATTATGGCTGTTAGTTTGATGGTAGGTATAGTATTGCCCGTCTCTAGGCTCCCTATTTCTCTCCATACCTCTTTCTCTGGATTGATTCGATTGTATTTGAGCCTCATATCCGACCTCTTCATATGCCAAAGATGGCATTGCATTTAGCGTAGCAGTGGCTAATGATTGGCCTAAGGTAGGGGCAATTTTATGTCCCACTTAGGTCCATTATTGGTTTACCAAGTGTGATATAGAACCTCACCGTTGCCTTTGAGGTGGTGGGAGTCCCAGCAAAGTTCGGTTGAGGTGATCAATCAACTCATTGTCGACAATCTCGCTTCTCATCATTTCCACCAAGGCATCATAAGAGGTAGGGTTCTTATTTTGCACATCCCTTAAAAATAAGGTGATCATGTTGAGGCCCCCTCTTAGAGCAGAAATGGTCTCTCTATCCGTAACCTACTCACAATAAGTCATCTCGTCCATGAAGCGAGGAAGTAGCTTTTCAAAATTTTACCTGCTTGTTGCCTCATGTCCTGCAGCCTTTGGATGGGGGCTTTCCCTTCTCTGCTAGACAAGTACTGGTTTAAAAAGGCCTTTTTGAGGTCTGGCCAGCTCCTAATGTTGCCACTTAGGATATGGCTATATCAAATTTCTACATCCCTAGCTAATGTGAGATGGAAAGCTCTGCACTTTAGTGCTAGCGAGGTCCCTCGTAAAGACATATAGGTCTTGTAGTTGTTGAAGTGATTTGCAAGATCACCCTTCATATTTGGGTATCTTTGGTGGCACGAAGTGGTTTGGAACTGGGCCGTTTCTCAACTCTTGGAAGAAGGGTAGGCTTTCGTCATCGTCATCTAACACAAAGGACCTGCATAGACCATCAGAATCATCTTCCTCTACTTAGTAAAGAGGGGGTCCTAACATTTTCACTTGATTCCTCAAGTTCGTCTCATCTCGTCTCTTCTCTCTCACATATTTCTAGGGGAGGAAGGAAAACCTCTTGAGGTTCATATTCTTGATTTCATTCTGGCTCTCTTTGGATGGGAGATGGCTAGTGGGACCTATTTCTAGGCCTTGGTGGTCCAATTCGATCAAACATACTGGTGGATCTTCGGGGTTCGCATTCTTGAGCATATTCTGGAGGGAAGTTTCCTTCATGTGGTATGTTACCACTTGATCGGCTACTACCATAATTGGTGGAAATGTTCATCTCCACCTCCCTCTCCACTAGGCTGATCTCCCTCCTGTGAATTTAGGGGTAGGCTGTCGTGTCATTCTCTTCCCTTTCTTAGTGAAACACTCTTTACTGAGGCATTTGGTATCTAGCATGCTGGTACATTTAGAGTCTAAACTTGCATTACCTTTGAATGACACCAAGTGTGAGCTTTTATACTTGGATGAAATGAATGGGGTCCGATGGATGATAGTGCACGTGGCCTCATCCAAACGACTGTCCCTCTCTTGTTATGTACATCAATCAATCATAGCCTTAAATGCTAAGACCACTTTTGTATCCATAAGGCCTAGCTTGAACTTTAGACTTGGCTAAATAGGATGGGGACGACGGCGGTAACAGTGAGTTGTCTTGTTAATCACATGGCACGAGATCTGTTCAAGATCTCGTCACTGGCTCTCACAAGGGGGTCTACATGTAATTAGGTCAGTCCAAGTCTTTTATGTAGGGAAAAGCGGGTCGTTCGCACTTGATGTGGTTCCCCTGCGTATAGCTGGGTCGTCCCATGTTAGTGTATAAGGTGTGGGCCCATTGAGTTGTTCGCCATATAGGTTAATTGAGCCCATGTGTGGGTCCTAGTTTTTCAAGGCGTAACAACTTATATGATTGCCTTTCGATATAAGAGTATCAATAGGATAGTAATTCTGCACTTAGAAATAATCTAGAATCTTTATAGTATACAACTCTTATGATAGATAAAGAATACTAGAATAATCTTTTAACACAAAGTATACAATTTCCTAAACCATGTCCTTTGTGGCAAAGATTGAGGACAACATTTTAAAATTGTCTACTATACTCCATCTCGTGCTTAGCCAATACAATGTCATCAACATCAAAATTTGAATTAGAACCTACTATCAGACCTTCACATAAATACAATGATCTTTATCTACGTGACGAGATTTTGTATGAAATCTAAAACTTATTAAAACTCAAGTATTACTATCAATATGAGTGTATTAGACTACGAGTGTTATTATGAAGTTACCATAATATTAAAAACCTTTTAACAAGAAATGTACAAGTTGATTCATGTGAATTTCTTCAAACAATTCTCAATTGAGATTAAAATACTCTCTCTAGGTCTATTTGATGTAATTTTAACTTTAAATCACTATCACAACTAGCATCGACGTACAAAAGTGAATCTCATTGTCATAATTTTTTTATCTAACTCAATACACTCAAATTGAGTATAACTTTTTTTTTTCCCAAAAAATGAGCATTATATATCATAAACTTATTAGTCTTTTACTTAGTTTTAAACTCATTTGTCTTTTACTTAGTTTTTAAGAACTTGAATGTTCTCAATGCACTTAATGTCCAATTAGAACTTTCATGACATCCTAGATTTGGTCGTATTTCTATACTCTAAATATAATTCCATCACTTTCCTCAATTTTCAATGAAAGAGATCACAAAATTCTTGAACATAAATTCTTGGTCAAGTTCCTTACTTGCATAGATGAATTTCAAGATCTTTTTATTTGTTGAATCACCTTGCTTGTCAAACTTCAAAATATGCATTTTCTTGTTCTATAATGGTCCCAATCCCGATCACAATGGAAAGAGATCATTTCCACAGTTTAAGTACCTAATTTAATGAGTCTCTATGTCAAAATGATGTTCAAAGGACTTCACAATTTATGTGTGATTTTTCATACAAATTTCACCATGTTTTTCTACCATTTTTTCTCATTCCCAATTCATTGAAAATAATTGGATGTTGTATACTTGGATGTTAAGGGAGCTTACCGGAAGTTATAGGTTTGAATTCCTAGTTCAAACCACTCTATCCAACCCTTTTTATGTCTTGTGGCCAAGTCACCCCATCAGAGAGATCACGAGCAGTATTTTCCAACAAACAAAAAAAAACCTAGGAGTTTTAATAGATTATTGCATATGTTACATATAAGTTCTAGCTAAGGGAATTGTGTTATTCATTGTACTTCAATTTCCATCACATCGAATAGATATATGAGGTATATACCAAAGTTTTGGAAGAATTTATACAAGGTAAATGGTTGTCGGGCTAATTTTAGTATAGTTTAATGTCATCAGTTAGAGGTTCAGTCTAAACAAACTATTTAAATACTTAAGGACGTTGTTACTCTCATAAATTACATGACACTATCTTAAAGGAAGGGTCCCACATTACCGACGTGGCATTGACTTAGAGGGTCCTCTAAAAAGACATCATGAGCTTCAGTCTAAAGGAGCCTTGGATTGAAGGTCATCGTTATAAAGAGCATCGGCTAAAGGACCTCAACCACTTATAAAGAGCCTCGACTGGGAGTCTCAGAGCCTCAGTTTTGGGCTTGGGCAAGGCCCATAAACCATATGGCCTATTTACATTTCCATTTTCTATATACACGTGAATCCATTTCATTTTATGGTATGTTCACTAACTCTATCCTCTTCCCCTCTTCCTCTCTTGTACTTATATTTTCCTTGTCCGGCAGTTGACTTGATAAGTGTGTTTTTACATACTTATTTTACTGTCAAAACATGAGCAATTGTTGATTAAAATGTTGGAATATAGCTTAACTCTATGCAATTTATGTTTTGCAGAACAAAGTGATGAATGTAGCGAAATTGAGGAGAAAAGTGCGCAAAATGACTAAAATGGAAGAAAGTGGAAGTTCAGGGACCAAAGTGCAAATACTCTAAACTCGTTTCTAACCTTATGATGAAGATTCGAGAGTATTAGAAGTCAATTGGATGAAGGAAGGAGTCAAAGGGATGAAACATAGTCAAAACATTATCATATATCAACTTTCAAGCTGAAAAGTTTTGCACCGGTTTTCAGCCTCATCTTGAGATCAGTTTTTGACATGGTAGATGATCGAACTGGAAGTAGACATCTGAATCAAAGTTGTAGATCTTTGAGTCAGCTTTCCAACGCAACTTGAATCACCTCAATCGGACATCGGGAGAGGAAGATACGACCAAAATACTGAAAACTGCTCGACTGAAAAAAATACGTACCCATGCGATCGCATGGGGTTATACCTTGCGATCGCACAAAAGCTTCCAGAACTTCTATGGCTGAAATTATTTGTTCCTTGCGACCGCATGGGTTTATACCTTGTGATCGCAAGGAGTAAATCTGGAGCGAATTTTTAGGTTTTGTCCTTCGATTTGGAAACCTAATTTTCTACCCTATTTAAACCCAAACACGCCCCAGAACGCCGCAATTCCCTTTTTTACACTTTTTCTTCACATTTTTGACGTCAAGAACTCCATGGAAGCCTAAAAACATTGGTGAAGCAAAGAAGGAACTCAATTGGAATTGGGGATTTCAACATCTTTCATTCATGTAATGTGTTTTTCATTGTTTAAATAATTCTAGAGTTTATGTTTCCACTCTTTATTAATTATTTTGAGATTTACTTAACTTTTATTAAGTTTTTCATGGATTTAATCATGTTTCTTCTATTGAAAAATTAAAATACTTGTTTAAGTTTCAATTTCAAATACTTTATTGGCGTGATTTAATTATTGCTATATGTTATATATATATAGTCACTCTTTGAATCTAATTTCAATAAATTAATGTGGGAATGTGATTTAGGAAACTTAAATTCTAGAATTACATTTGTAAATTATATTGATTTAATGGTTTATTCTTCTTATCATGAATGTATTCTAAGATTGACTTAGTTTTATTAAATTGGTCATAGGATTAGTCATGCTCTTTCTATTGATTGATTGAAATAATTACTTAGGTCTTAATCTTAATTATTTTAGTTTATTGGTGTGATTTTCTACTGCTTTATGCTTTAGTATATAGTCGATTTAGAATCTAATTTCGATAAACCACGTGTGAACATTGCAAATGAAAGATTAACCATTAGGATCATGTTAGAATTAAATTGGTTTGTATTGTTAAATCCTCCGATTAGAAAGTTAGGACAAAAACTTCTAATTGAGTAGAAAATGCATGAATAATTGATGTGATTGATCCAATCCAATTGAGGGAATTTCGACGCTTCACTACCCCAAACTATTGATTTTAACTTTGCTACTTCAACATTGAATTTACTACAAATTTGAGAGGACAAATTCATTCTTTTTGGAACCTTTAAATATTTTTCCATCTCCCTGTGGATACGACACCCCAAAACTACACTACAACACCGCGTAACACTTTGGGCGTAATCATGACTTGACTGTCGGAGTACGAATAGTCGTCGGACCTTTTTCTTGACCGGTGGCCTTTGCCTCCTAATGGGGTGTTCAGTGTGCAGATGATGTCCACATGGAGGGGACGTGGCGGGGATTCTATTGAGCTCATTTTTTGGGGTCAACAGATTG
This sequence comes from Fraxinus americana, assembly GCA_035079005.1. Taxonomy (NCBI): domain Eukaryota; kingdom Viridiplantae; phylum Streptophyta; class Magnoliopsida; order Lamiales; family Oleaceae; genus Fraxinus; species Fraxinus americana. The sequence continues at coordinate 335,998 of CM068728.1, forward strand.
GAGCCGTCTGTGGGAAACGGTACATTAACCATGTTATACCACAATCAAAAAGTCACCGGAAAATATAGTTTTTCAGGATAGTTTCTCTATTGGAAAATGATTTTTCTCGAGCAATGTCTCTACCAACAAGAAAAGTAAGGATAACAACCAAATATGGAGGAAAAAAATGTTACTAGAAGAAGTATTTTTTCAGGCTGCTCTTTACTGAAAAATAGAAAAGGAATTTTCGCAGAGGGTTGAATAAATCTACTAAGAAAGTGGCTACTGCAAATGGATCTCAAAAGAAATTTTGCTACATCTAGTTGAGAAATCTAGCCATGAGATCACCGATGAAGACGGCAGTCATTATTCTCGTTGAGGTGAGCTTCAATCTTGGCAAAAACTATGAAGAGCTTGCAGCTCACCATGGCATTCGGCGACAACTTCAAACTCTACAAATGGGATTTCTTAGGAGGACTTTCTTGAATCTTGATAAGTCTTCATTGAGGAAGCTCGGCAGTACGTGGTCTTCACTATTGCTTTGTTCTATTGTGTCAACATTAATGTTGATAGAGATGACACATTGGCTGTGGCGTGTCTTTTACTCTAAAATAGGCAAGTCTTTTCAACCTTTCTGTGGACCTAATGCTAGAAAATAGAGTAGGCTTTTACAGGTTATACTTTGCTGGCTTCACGTGATGATCAATTTTTTATTACTATAAAAGTAGGGAAGACTACTCTTGGTTGGGCTTCAAAATAATGTGAAATTGGGCTTAGAGATTTATTTTTATAAGGCCCATGTTTCCCAAGTGGGTCAAAGGTTCTTGGACCATCTGGGCTTAGAGATATTAAGACACCAACCTAGTTTGAACTAATAAGTTGATGGACTTCAGTGGACTGGACCTAATATTTATTTTATTATGATTGCAATTGGACTTTGTTTTTAAGCCTGCTAGGCATTATTCTCACTTCTACATTTATTTTCTATGGTTTGATTAATTACCACTTGACTTTAGTTGGACTTGCTGTTCCTATTTTCTCTATCATTAATTCCTACCATTCATGTCAAAGTGAGGCCAAGGATGATTTCTACCAGCAATATTTATTCTAAACACCCCAACCTACCAGTGACTTTTATTCTTGGTTTGGCATTGAGTATGAATTAGTGCTTCCTATGTGGATGCTTATACTTTGCAGATTTAATGCCATGGATACATATATTCAAATTAATCCAAAGACACAATCAGGTTTTTGTGAAGATATGTTGGATTTTCTTATGATATGCCAAACAATATTTTTCATGGCACGAATATGTAATGAAAATGAAACATGTGCATGTTTAATTGCTGGAAATGAATTCTTATCTATTATGGCCCTTATATATTTTAAATGGCCGGTGGCACACGCCATATATTTGGTAAAATGCATTGTTCGAATTTTTCTTAATTCAAAGCTCCATTGATTATCCCAAATGCGGAAGGTGAGCCCTAGTTCGTGGACTTCTTATTATGAAATGCAACATTCTTGGAGTCCTCTTTCCTTGAATAAAGGAAGAGGTGATATCAAAATAAGACCTCATTCCTTAAATAAAGGAAGATGCAGTCCTCACATCTTGAATAAAGGAAGAGGCTAATGGTTAGATGTGTTTACCCTTACAAAATGAGCCTTTCCTAACCTCATTCGCGAGATGTTTATTCCTAGCCTTTCACTATCGTTGAGCCTAACTATAAGACCTCTTCATTTTGATGCCAATTTATAAGACTCCGATAGTTTGAGATCTATTCGTGGGATGTTTATTCCTCTCTTCGCCAGATACTTATTCCTGGCTTCGCGAGATGTTTATTCCTTGCCTCTGAATATTGTGTAGCCCAATTGTAAGACATCTTCATTCTGAGGCCAGTTTATAAGACTCTAATAGTTCGAGAGCTATTCACATGATGATTATTTCCCACCATGCCAGATGCTTATCCCTGGTCGAAGGCCTCATTCCTTGAAAAAGGAAGAAGCAACAATATAAAAGCTCATTCTTTGAAAATGGAAGAGGCTATTATTCTAAGGCCTCGTTCCTTGAAAAAGGAAGGAGCACATGAAGACCTCATTCCTAAAGGAAGAGGCACTATTTTGAGGACGTCTTTCCTTGAAAAAGGAAGAGGCTCGAAAGAGAGGTCGACATTCCCAAATAGGGATCACCTCGCTTGGATTTTGAGGCGGACACATGCCTTCCTTTGACAGCCAAACATCAAGGTAAAAGCCTTTGCATGGATGAACCATCCACCATGTAAGGAAGCATTGGCGCCTCAAAAGAGAGGTTGACATTCCCAAACAGAGATCACCTCGCTTGGATTTCGAGGCGGACACACATGCTTTCCTTTGACAGCCAAACGTCAAGGAAGAAGCCTTTACATGGATGAACCATCCACCATGAAAGAAAGTGTTGGCACCTCGAAAGAGAGGTTGACATTCCCAAATAGGGATCACCTCACTTGGATTCCGAGGCAGATACACATTCCTTCATTTGACAGCCAAACGTCAAGGAAGAAACATTTGCATAGATGAACTATCTACCATGCAAGGAAGCATTGGCGCCTCGGAAGAGAGATCGAAATTCCAAAATAGAGATCACCTCACTTGGATTCCAAGGTAGACACACATGCCTTCCTTTGACAGTCAAACGTCGAGGAAGAAGCCTTTGCATGGATGAACCACCCACCATGTAAGGAAGTGTTTATGCCTCGAAAGAGAGGTCAACATTCCCAAACAGGGATCACTTCGCTTGGATTCCGAGGCGGACACACGCCTTCCTTTGACAGGCAAACGTCAAGGAAGAAGTCTTTGTATGACATTCCTAGGAAATGGATCACCTAGCTTGGGCTCCAAGACAAAAGTCGAAAACCTCAGAACAAACAGAGACCATTTTCAGCCAAAGTGGACTTTGTAAATCCCTTCAAAAATGTTCAGATCATTTTAACTCAGGTCTGCCTGATTATAACTTAATAAGGGTCAACATTCGATTCAGTATATTAAAATCAAGGCAACAAGATTAAAAAAGCGCAGATTCAATAAAATATGAAAGATTGAAATCAGCTCATACATATCAATTTCAACTAGAGTTTCAGCAACCTTCCCAGGATAGTTCCAAAAGGTAAAGAAAACTACGAAGTAAACCACTTCAGACATCACCCGCAGAGGGTCTGCACTAATCAGATATGTTTCCAACTATAGGGGTATGGTAAAGACCATCCCCCTACGTAAACTTTTTATCTCAATTTTACTTTCAAGCCCATGCATTACATAAATAATCATACCTAGACTTGGGGGACTATTGTTACTCTCGTAAATTATGTGGCACTATCTTGAAGGAAGGGTCCCACATTGCCGATGTGGCATTGACTTAGAGGGTCCTCTAAAAAGACATCATGAGCTTTAGTCTAAAGGAGCCTTGGATTGAAGGTCATCGTTATAAAGAGCCTCGGCTAAAGGGCCTTAACCACTTCTAAAGAGTATCGGCTGAGAGTTGTAGAGCCTCGATTTTGGGCTCGGGCAAGGCCCATAAACCATATGGCCCATTTACGTTTCCATTTTCTATATATATGTGAATCCATTTCATTTTAAGGTATGTTCTCTAACCCTATCCTCTTCCCCTCTTCATCTCTTGTACTTATATTTTCCTCGTCCGGCAGTTGACTTGACCGTCGGAGTGCGAACGATCGCCGGACCTTTTACTTGATCAGCGGCCTTTGCCTCCTAATAGGGTGTTCAGTGTGCAGGTGATGTTAACGTGGAGGGGATTTTGTTGAGCTCATTTTTTGGGGTCAACAGATGTCTTTAGAGAACCGGTAGTATATGTATGATAAAACTTAAAAGGGTATCCACTGTTGTAAATTTGTTCAAACTAATGTATAATGTTTGTATATTGGTTTGGGACTTGAGCCTTTAATGGGCCAAATGCATGGATGAAATTGGAAGTCAACAAATGAAAACTAGCCATTGAAGTTTTCTACCATGCATACGCATGGCACACACTACAGAAAACTGAATCATTTTTTTACTTTTACCATGCGTATGCATGGTTCAACATTATGACTGCAAGGCTGGTTTTTCATTTGAGACCTGGTGTTGATCAACTTGTTATGAATTATTAGGACCTATTCGAGGTATATGGATGGAAGTCTATAAGTAAATGATAGATTTTCATTTCCAATTAATAAGAAACAACAAGTAAATCAATACTTGAGACATCCAATTCATTCATCAAAAATTCAAACTTCTTAAAGTTTTCAACAAGTTCAACTAGGAAGAATCAATTGTGCTTTTATGCTTAATCATTGAAGGCTTGTAAATCATCTAAACTATTTGTCGAAAATCCTAAAAGCATACTAGAGGAGGAAAAAATTATTTTTAGGACAATGTATCATATACGCGTTCGAGCCTCATTCTTCATTTCTATCTTGTTCAAGTTCCCATCTCCTTCTTCTCCTCAATATTTCCAACAATCTAGAAACGATATTTTACTGCGATGGAGATGGAAACCACTTTGGTAACCATCAAGTTGATGAACCAAGACTTGGTTCACTTGGATAGATTCGATGGAACAAATTTTACCTGGTGGCAAGACAAACTAAAATTTCTATTGGCTGCATTAAAGATCTTTTATGTTCTTGATCCGAATTTTGCACCAATACATGAACCGCAGATAAAGATTTGGAAGAAGTACGGGCTGACAGAAAGAAAAGACAAGAAGATGAATTAATATGTCGTGGTTATATTCTGAATGCTTAATCTAACCGATTATGTGATTTCTACACCAACACTACCAGGGGCGGAGCCAGGATTTTTGGTCGGGGGGGCACAATTTACCTGATAATGAACGTCGAGTTTTGTCATGGATGTAACGATAATAAAAATATAAAACAATATTACGACAATACTAAAAATGACATAGTTTATAAATTACACTTGTTCCTTTCGAGTTTTCATGCTTTGATATCGTTGTACAATGACTTCATTATCGAGCTTCAAAAATATATCTTTCTCTACATAAACAATTGAGCTATCATTCATCCACTGATCACCCATCCGATTACGCAATCTATCCTTTATAATGCTCATTGCAGAAAATACTCTCTCCACAGTAGCAGTAGCAACCGGCAGAATCAATGCTAAGGTCAAAAGCTTGTAAACCAATGGATATACCATATTTTTCTTTGTCAGAACTAACTTCTCTGCAAGATGACCAAGGTCGTTCAACCCTTCAAACTCTTTGTTAGAGCGCATGTCAAAAATATAAGTCTCAAGTTGATCATGAAGTACAGCGAGATCTAATACAGAGAAATCTAATGGATAAAGCTCAGCAAGTCGAATCAAACTATTCTTGTGAAATGAAGAAAATGAATCTTGTGGACATAAACAAGCTACACACATGAGTAACTCTGTATTTACCTCCGAGAAACGATAATTCAATTCTTGAAGTTGAAGATCGATGACAGAGTAGAACAAATCTACCTGATAATGATGTAAATTTGTAAGTTCTGGAGGGTTACGTTGTGGGCGACCACGAAGTGCACGACGTACAAACATATCATCCATGCCGGGTACATCAATATAATGTTGTTGACAAAAAGAACATACTTCTTCCCAAAAGGAGTCCCACCCTTCATCTCTCATTATTTGCAGTCGTCGTTTGCATAACTTCACCAATTGCATTGCATTCACAATATCTTGATCAAATCCCCAAAACACTTCTCATCAACTGTAAATTAAATGCAAAATCAAATGTCTGTATTGACTCTAGTAAATTTGTCGCGTCGGATCTTTGATCACAAGAACAAGAGTCATCTTCAACAATCATTGCAAGTACATCAACAACATAAGAGAACATGACAAGTAAGTTGACCAATGAATTATAATGTGAACCCCATCACGTATCACCAGAACGTTGAAGGGTTGTTTCTTGATTAAGTCCCCGTATACTTAAAATCTCACCCTTCTCCAATGCCTCAACAATAAAGTCTGATTGCTTCTCTCGAAGAAGATCACAACGTTTAGAAGATGCTCCAACAGTATTTACCACATCACCGACTACACGAAAGAAGTTAGTAATAGGAATATTCTTCTTCGCAACAGCTACAAAAGCTAGTTGGAGTTGATGAGGAAAACAGTGAATATAAAAGGCACACAGATTCTCCTTTAAAATGAGTGCTTTTAGACCTCCAAATTTACCTTGCATATTACTTGCCCCATCATAACCTTGTCCTCTTAATCTAGACATGCTCAAGTTATGTCTAGAAAATACCTTATCAATTGCAGCCTTCAATGATAGAGCCGTTGTACTTGTAACATGCTCAATCCCTATGAAGCGTTCATTCACATGTCCACTATTATCTAAATAACGTATTACAATTGACATTTGCTCCTTCATTGACATATCACGAGATTCATCAACTAGAATAGAAAATAATGAATCGCCAAGATCTTTGATAATAACATTGATTGTCTCAACGGCACAAGCATTTACTATATCCTTTTGAACATCAAGTGATGTCAATTTGCAATTTTGAGGAGCATTTCCAAATGTCACAGCATTAACATCTTCATTATGAGCGGACAAAAATTCTATAAGGACTAAGAAATTGCCTGGATTGAGAGAATCACTGGACTCATCATGTCCCCGAAATGAGTGCCCTTGTCGCAATAGAAGTCGAACACAATCAATAGATGCATTAAGACGAGTAACATAAGCACTCCTTACTTGTTCTGACTGCTTGTACAAAACTGATTGAATGTGTTGGTCTTGATTCATCAAAGCTTCGCACTTAATGCGAGATTGATTATGTGCACTATCATGTTCTCCAACATGAGTATGAAGCTTTTTTTCTCTTTCCAACTTGTGAAACCTTCACCAACAAAATACTCACCCCCACCTTGCTTTCCAGAACTTGATTTAAAAAGATAACAATACAAACAATAAGCAACATCTTTTTCTACACTATACTCCAACCAAGAACCGAACTCTTTAAACCAAGAAGGATTAAATCGTCTAGCTTTTACTCCAAATTGTCGTTTTGGAAAGTCATGATCATATGGCTGACAAGGACCCATTAACATATATGCTCTTCGAACTTGATCTCGGATGTTAGCATTGTAATTCAAGATGGGTATCCTTAGACCAGGATCAGTTGGAAGTTTATTGACGTCAAATTCCACATTATTCGACGTCGCCCCAACAACATTTACGTTGTCCAAGTCAGTTATTCTCTAAAAGAATCTCTTCATGAGATTTCAACAATTTCAATTCAACCAACAATACCCAAATTTTAGCAATTTCAACTCAACAACGGGACAACACCCAAATTTCAACAACACCCAATTTCAACCTACAATAATACCCAATTTCTACTCAGAAGTCAGCAATACCCAAATTTCAACCATACGGTCTATACCCAATTTCCATTTCAACAGAGTCTACTGTACTGACTTCACTGGCTATTGCAATTTCAATTTCAATTTTCAATCATACCCAATTTCCATTTCAACAGCAGTCTCTACTCTACTGCACAAAGCAAACAACAATACCCAAAATATAATATTAATTAAAAGAACAATTTCAGATTTTCGGTCTCTATCGCCATTCGCCAAATGCCAATAATCTAAATATCAAATTACTAAAGCCTAAAGAAAATACCTGGTAGAGTGGAGGAGGAGAGCAGAGGAGAAGGCTGGAGGTGGTCCGGCTCCAGTGGAGGAAGAGAGAGCAGAGGAGGCTGGAAGTCTGCAGACTGCAATGGAGGCGATTGTGGACAGTGAACTGGCGTGGACTGGAAATCTGGAAGTCTGCAATGAAGTCGGAAATGGAGGCTTCGACTTGCCGGCGGCGGAGGCTTCACTGAAGTCTGAAGTGGAGGCTGAGAGGCGAGAGGGCAGAGGAGACGATTTTGATTTTGCTAAGAGGATCGAATTTGCTTGGCTTTGGCTTGAGGAAGGAAATGAAACAGGTTATAATGTTTGGGCTTTATCCCTTGGGTTGGGCTGGCTGCTGGACTCCAACTAAAAAAAAAAAAAATTTTTTCAGCCCAAAGTTCAGGGTGGGCCTGTGCCCATCCTGGGTTGTACTGGGCTCCGCCCCTGAACACTACTACAGCTAAAGAAATATGGAAAGCACTTGAGAACAAATACAAAGCCAAGAAGAAAGGTACCAAGAATTTTTAATTTCAAAAATTTTAACTTTAAAATGTTTTATAATATACCATTATTGCATCAAGTACATGAACTTCAAGTTATTGTAAATAAGTTGAAGGCTGTGAAAATTGAACTTCCTGAATCATTTCAAGTAGGAGCAATTATTGGGAAATTGCCTTCAACTTGGAAGGGATAATAGGAAGAAAATTCTTCATAACTCCGAAAATTTTGAAATTTAAAATGAAAATTCTTATGATAGCAATTCTAAAGCCAATGTTGTGGACAAAACGAATCAATCCAACAAATACCAAAACAAGAGGAAGCCTCTGGTCCTAAAAAGGATCAAGGAAAGTTCAAAAAGAATTAAAAGGACCTTGCTATGTTTGTGGAAAATCGGGACACTTTACAAGATATAGTAGGCATAAAAAGCTAACAAAGGAGGAAAATGTGAATTCTACTGAGAAGATTATTGTTACGGTAAGCGAAATCAATGCCATCCAAAGCAAAGTTCCAGGTTGGTGGTATGACACCTGTGCAACAATTCATGTTTGTTATGATAATTCACTTTTCAAAACTTATCATGATATCGTTGATGGACAAAAGATTCAAATGTGAAATGAAGAACTGTCAAAAGTGATTGGCAAAGGAAACATCGATATCATCTTCATATCGGAAAAGAAGATAACTCTGACCAATGTTCTTCAAATACTAGAAATGAATAGAAACTTAGCAAGTGGAGTTCTTTTGGGAAAATCGGGAATAAAATCTATATTTGAGTCGGGTAAACTTGTATTAACCCGAAACGGGTATTTTGTTGGTAAAGGCTATTCTAGTGATGGAATGGTCAAATTATGTACTATTGAGGATGGTGCTAATAATAACAACAAATATTTTGCTTATATGATCGACGCATTTACTTTATGACATGGTAGATTAGCACACATAGGTATTATCACTATGAAAAGAACGGTTGAAAATGGATTAATTTCATGTAAACTTGATAACTTAGATAAATGTGAAACTTGCATTAAATCAAAGATGATTAAAAAGTCATTTCATAATGTAGAAAGAACGTCTCAATTACTTGAACTTGTGTGTTCCAATATATGTGAATTGAATAGCATGCTAACAAAAGGAGGCAATAGATATTTCATTACATTCATTGATGATTGTTCTAGATATAATTATATTTATTTTTTAAAACATAAAGATGAAGTATTTAATAAATTTTAGGTATATGAAGCAGAGAAGTTGAAAATCAAATAGGAAAAAATAAAGACTCGTAGAAGTGATAGAGATGGAGAATATTTTTCAATTAAATTCAACATATTTTGTGAATGAAATGACATTATACACCAATTTTCTACCCTATATACATCTGGACAAAATGATTTAGCTGAAAGGAAGAGTAGAACTTTCTTAAAAATGATTAATACCATGTTATTATTTGCTGAATTACTTTTTAATTCATGGGGAGAAGCCCCTCTCAGTGCATGCCATATAGTAAATATGATTCCTTTGAAAAAGAAAAGGTTTCTTCATATGAAATATAGAAAGGAAGAAAACTAAATATAGGATATTTTAAAGTGTCGAGGGTGTCTTACTTATTGCAAGAATATGAATCCTAATAGAACCAAGTTAGGCTCAAGAAGTAAAAAATGTGCTTTCGTGGAGTATACTTCAAATAGTAAGGCCTATCAATTATTAAATTTAGAATATGATGTTTTAATAGAATCAAGGCATGTGGAATTTTTTGAGAATATATTGGCAACAAGAAATTCCCAAAATGAAACTAAAGTAGACATATCCACTTCTAGAGAATCACAAGTAGAAACATTTACCAAAGATGTAGAACTATCAAGTGAACATCGAATAAGGAAAAGAGTTAAAAAGGAAAATGTTTAAGATTGGACAAAATAGAGTCCCAACTTATTTCTCTCTACTCAGTTGAGAGAGATAGGAAGGACGTTGTAAGAACTATTCATTTTGTCCTTCAAGTTGAAAGTGGTCCTAAGACTTATAAAGAAGCAATGTTTTCTAGAAATTGTATATTTTGGAAAAATGCAATAAATGATGCAATGGTTTCTATTATATCTAACAAAACTTGGGAAATTGTTGATTTACCAAAAGGATCTAAACCTATTGGTTGCAAATGGACGTTTATAAGGAAATATAATTCTAGTGGTACACTTAGTACCTATAAAGCTAGATTAGTAGCAAAAGGATATCTTGTTTTCATTATCATCAATATTTGATTTACATGTTCATCAAATGAATTTCAAGACGGCATTCCTAAATGGGGATCTCAATGAGGAAGTTTATATGGAACAACCAGTAGGTTTTGTTCTACTGGGAAATGAACATAAGGTATACAAATTAGTTAAATCTTTATATAGATTAAAAGAGGCACAAGTACGTGAGACATGAGTACATGAGAACAAAACGTAATTAAACTCCAACTCTTTATACAGATTAAAAGAGGCACAAGCCAGACATATGAATCTAAGACATGAATACGTGAGAAAATCAATCAAGCATGGAGTAATTTCTCTCACATATATTAAGTCTAGTGAGAACTTAGCTGATCCGTTAACTAAATCTCTTACAAAAGAGGTAATAAGATCAATATCAAGAGGATGGGGTTGAAACTCCTTGATTAAAAGTTCAACAATGATGGCAACCCTACCCAACTATACTAAACAAGTATATCTAGTTTCAAAGGATAATAACAAGTCATTCGATAAGCAGATAAGTTTCAACACTATTAACCTATTATAAAACCATATACTTGATAAATAGTAACGGTTGTTACAATTGGAAGGATGAGTTTATAAATCTTTTAATGTGGTTTAGTACCAAATACAAGTATCTCTAAAAGAAACAAAGATATTGGAAGAACTTCACCTATGTGAACTTTAAGGTGGTACCACCTCAATAAAGAGTTGGAGTTTCTCTTTTAAAAATTCAACGAATAAGATAAATGCAAGACCATAATAGCACTAAACGAGTTTAAGGAACTTGTATTATGCGGTCGCATAGTAGTTCGTCTTACCTCCAAGTTTTGAGTTATTGATTCCAAAGCATTCCAACTTGTTTCCGCTCACATGCCCAACATTGAACTTGGTCCTTGGCTTGTTAACTTCACCCTATTGGACTCCATGGCTTGAACGAGTGATTTCATGGCTTTATTGACTCTATTTGATCTCGACTATTCCCTTAGCCTATTCTCAACATCATTGAACCCTCGATAATTTGTTGCTTTCCTTGGATCACATCACCCCCTACCTCTTTAAAAGGATTCGACCTCGAATCTATACCAACATCAAAGAGAGAAAGATCAAAGATATTAAAAATACAAATGATCATAAACTTACCTTGAAGATCCAAATTGTAGCCATTGGTTTCAATCTTTTCAATGAGGTGGAATGGTCAATCTCCTCTATGATGTAATCTTGATCTCTTTTGCATTCAAAACCCAATCACCTTGTTCAAATACTTTACGCATCTTCCTTTTTCTACCTTGAGATGCATATAACTCAATCCCCTACTTTCCATCTAAGCTACCACTTACAATAAGAGTGAAAGGAATTAAACCAAACAAAGTTAACATATTTAAACCACAAGCCATATCGCAACGTGTAAGAGAAGTAGTAGAAGATACTAAATTGGTTCCCAACATATTCCATGAAGTCAAACAAAAATAGTTAAGGACTTCAAGATTAAAATATAAATTATCACGCCTCAAATCACCCCAAATGTCTATCATGTTCAATTAATATTTTGCAACATACTAGAATGTCATTAACTAGTAATTGTTTGCCTATGAATGCATGTGACAAATAACTTATTACTTTCATAGAAATACTAGATGCATTAATATGCGTAAAAGTGCATGCCCCATGTGAAAAAATATTACTACATGTCGACCATCATCTAATCTATGTATGGGGTTTGATTCTTTACCATACCATAGTAGAATGCTTCTCCTTTAATGCTCATTAAATTCTCCACTTGCATCGAATCAATTGGATACTCTATGGGTAGTATCCCACTAAATAAGTCTTCATGGAACGAGTCTTTAAGTTCCTTCAATAAAGAAATATCCAAACTGGGGAAGGTTTGTTAGTTCTAACTAAAGCCCTCTCAATCTCACAATTTTTTTTTTTTTTTGTATAGAAACTCACTTTTCATTTTTCTCTCTTCTCAATAGTCTCTCTTTCTTTTCTCTCTTGTGGCTCTGCTTTTTTTCCTTACAATTAGCCACCTCACTATTTTCTCTCCTACTCTCCTTTTGCCTTTCTTTGTTTTTCTTTTCTTCCTCGCCTCTAAATCTCAATTGGTCCTCATAGATCTATTGTGGTGTTAATGGTATAGAGTAACAGTTCTCCCATGTTTTACAAAGTTGTACCTATTCTTGAATCCTTCATGTTTAACATTCCTATCATACTGACATGACCTTCCCAACAAAATGTGCCCAACATACATAGGAAATACATCACACATCACTACACCTCCCAATTGAGAAATTCACCAAAACTCTCATATTCACCTTAACCTCTCCACATTCATCTAACTACTGCAATTTATAAAGTTTAGGATGATTTATCGTAGTCAATCCTACTTTATCAATAAGTGTAGTACTAGAAATTATACTCTTTAACTTTGCGTATCTTCCTCTTGTTGATTGAAGAGGCTTAGTTATGGCACGTTTTGAGGAATTTGATAACCTCCTTGTCCTTGCATTTGCATGGGGAGCCCTTGCATGGTGGCATTTTGTGTCGTAATACTTCTCACGTTGGTAACCATTTGGGCCACTTCGTAGTTAAGTAAGTAGTTGTGCTACCACCTCGGTGGTGACGGTGATGTAGTCTTTGGTGCTTGACATGGGTTCGGAGGATCTCTTCTTCAGAGACCTCATTATTCCTTTTTTTGATTTGCACCTTCACTAGCACTCATTATGGGTAGGTGTCTCCTTCATTGCAAGTGAATGTCTTAAGTGAATTTTTAACTCAAAATACTTTTTCAAGGACTATAAACACTCTAGATGTTGAATTGAACTTCAAATCTTCTATGTTTTGGGCTTCTACTTGTTCTTTACTCAAGAACAAACATTTTTTTAAGGGAGAAAAAAAGATACTTTCCAGCAGCTTTTTCCACGGGGATGTTCTTCGTTTTAGTGTGGTTTCTCATAGATGACACCAATTTGTTAACCTCGAAAAATGTACCTCTACATGGCCAACAGATCTTAGGCCCACTTGTGCACATGTAAGCTCCTTTCCTACACACTTGGACAAACCGTTAGTCACCCATGACCCTCTCCAATGGTGTGGAAGGCGATTGCAAGTACTCGACGGTCAAGTCAATCGATGGAAAGAAAATATAGCTAGTGTGGGACGAGCTAAAAGTGCAAGCCACAAAAGTGTATGAACATCAAGAGTATGTGAAAATATAAAGAGAGAAAGAGCAATCTCATATTGTTTGAGAGTTAAAATTGCATTACCTTTAGGTTGGTGTGAATAGTGAGCATTTATAGTGACCTAACTAAAGTGGTGGTTGTCGAATGAAGAAACACGTGACTTTATCTTAACGTTTGAGGCGTCCCATCATAGGTATCACGTCATACATCATAGAACTTATGGCATTTAATGTTATCTGAAATGGTAGCCGTTCTATGTCATAGACCTTCACACCTATGGAGTAGGCTGGTATGACTTGACGTTTATGTTACTGTAAAGGGTCACATCAATCACTTCTAGGGATCTTGTATGCGGAGATCTCTTGGGAGTGGTGATGAAAGATTCCCTTCAGAGCAAGAGGCTTCCAATTTGCTTATGTGGGCTTCGGCCTCGCATGGCGCTTCAACTGAAGCACGTGTGGATAGCATCTCCATGAATTAGATGCAGCGGGAGGCGCTCGCTTCAGTGGCCTTACTTTAATTGTTAGTGGGCTTCGGTCGAGGTGCCTATTTCACAACTTTCGGTGAGGTGGAGTGTAACGTTGCTCATTTCATGATTTTCATGATGGTCTTAATTGTATTAATAATGCATTTTTTGCTTTATAAATATAAATATCTTTTATTGTGATTAATTATATATTTTTACAGTGAAATGTGTACTGGACATCCTAAACGATCGACATGGCTATTAATTTAGGTTTAACATGATTAAATTATACCATACATTTTTTATTATTTGCTTTTAACTCGTCTTGTTTTTATATTGAATTTAGACGTTATTTTTTCTTTTCAATAGTGCATCTTTGTGTAATTAAATATAAAAATAATATTTGGACAATAAAATGTGATTTTAGTTGGTAATGTAAAATATATTGTTCAAATAAGTTAAAAAGATAAATAAGGGATCTTAAAACTAATTAACACAAATTATGCCTAATTAAGTATCATTAAGTTTCAAAAAAAGATTTATAAATTGTTCGCCTCCGTACAAATCAGTGTCAGCACGATCATAGAAAACTCGCATTCGGTGGTGCTTACATTCTGAAATTGAAAGTTGGTCACGAGTATGACATTTTAGTATTGTTTTAATCAATTGTTGAATTTTGAATTCAAAATCAATCACATTGATTTAACATTAAAATAATGAGTTTAATTCTTTTACTTTATGAAATGAGTGCACTTGTCACTAAGCAACAGTTTGAAACAAATTAAAATCTTATTGTAATCTCAAATCAAAGTTAACAATTAATTTCAACTACACATTTTATAGGATTTACAACTTTTCAACCACATATTCCATCAACTTTTATCAAAATTTATTAAAAATCTAATTTTAATCTATAACAAACAGGGGCCAAATGTGTATATGGATGTATAATATATATGTATCTGTATGTGTGCATATGTGCATATATATATATATTAGGTGCAAGCATTGTGCAATGCACGTTTGCTTAGTTTATATTTAATATTTTTAGTTTATAATTAATTTGTTATTAATAAAGATGTATTTTTTTTTTTTTTGTTAATTAAGGGTGTGTCTGGGCGCGCTGCAAGGAGGAAGGAAAATTGATTATGTTACCGTTTTTTTTTTTCAAACCTACAGCCCTACAGTGAGAGAATTGGTCCAAAATTGCGGCTCCCAACGGCATGAATTGTGTTGCCAACGGCTTGATTTCTGCTGAAAAGCAAAAACAGACACCCTATAAATAATTAATAATGTAATGTTTATGTAATTGATAAATAATTAGATGTGTGATTTTGATATTGTGATGTAAGTTGGTGAGATTGAAGAAAATAAGCAAAAGTAGACAAATTTGGAGAAATGGCTAAATTGTAAGAGATCCAAAGTTCGGGGGCTAAAATGTAAATACTTAAAAGTGGTGCCAAATCTCACGATGAAGTTTTGAGAGTGCTCGGAGTCAATTGGATAAAGGAAGATGTCAAGAGGATCAAATTTAGTCAAAAGATGATCACAAATCAATTTCCAACCGAAAAATTATGCGTCGGTGTTTTAGTCTTATATTGAGACCTATTTTTGGTATAGGAAGTGATCGAATTGGAGAATGATGTCTTAATTAAAGTTGTAGCCAGATGAGTTAGCTTTCCAACGCATTTTGCATCACCTCAATAGGATATCGAAATACAAAGTTATGATAAATTTACTGAAGGAAGGTGCAGCTATCTGTTTAAAACAAGAAATTCCGTTACATAGTCTGTTATATTGAGACCTATTTTTGGTATATAAAGTGGTCGAATTGGAGAATGATGTCTGAACCAAAGTTGTAACCAAATGAGTTATATTTCCAACACATTTTCAATTGGCTCAATCGGATATCGGAATACAAAGTTATGATAAAAACACTGAAGGAAGGTGCAGCTGCCTATTTAAAACAAGAAATTCAATTACATAGTTCGTTATATTGAGACATATTTTTGGCATATAAAGTGATCGAATTAGAGAATGATGTCTGAATCAAAATTGTAGCCAGATGAGTTAGCTTTCCAAATTATTTTGAATCGCCTCAATCGGATATCAGAATACAAAGTTATAATAAAAACATTGAAAGAAGATGCAGCTGCCTGTTTAAAACAAGAAATTTCGTTACATAGTCTGTTATATTGAGACTTATTTTTGGCAGAGAAAGTGATCGAATTGGAGAATGATATCTGAATCAAGGTTGTAGCCAGATGAGTTATCTTTCCAACGCATTTTGAATCGCCTCAATCGGATATCGAAATACAAAGTTATGATAAAAACACTGAAAGAAGGTGCAGCTGCCTGTTTAAAACAAGAAATTTCGTTACATAGTCCATTATATTGAGACCTATTTTTGGCATATAAAGTGATCGAATTGGAGAATGATGTCTGAATCAAATTGTAGCCAGATGAGTTAGCTTTCTAACGTATTTTGAATCGCCTCAATCGGATATCGAAATATAAAGTTATGATAAAAATACTGAAAGAAGGTGTAGCTACTTGTTTAAAACAAGAAATTCCGTTACATAATCCGTTAAAACACCAAATTCCGTTAGTTTTTCCGTTAAACCAACAAATTCCGTTAAATAAGCACTTTTTATATATAGAAAGATATATAAACACATATAGGCATGTGTTTGCATGCATACATATATATTTGTAAGGGGTAAATAGCATAAAATGTCCATATCTTTCAATGTTATTGTGCAAAATGTCTCTACTTTTCATTTTTTGCATTTTCACCCCTACATTTCACCTTTCATTGTGTAAACGGTCATTTTTAACCATTTTCCCAATAAAATGATGATTTTACCCTTCTATTTAAATGAAACAAAAATAAAATAAAATAAAAAATAAACAACTAATTGTAATCATAGTCCTAAAGTTTTCAAAATATTACAAATAAGTCATAAATTCTCCACCACCACCACCACTTTCACAACCCCACCAAGCCGTCATCTATAGATCCACAAAGTACCACCTTCTGGCCACCACCACTAGCCTCGCTTCACTCTCCCTAACATCCTATCCCACAGTATTCGTCACAAAATCTATCGAAAACAGCCACATTTGCAGTCTAACATACCAAATTGCCATATACAACCCTTCACGACAACCATACTTTCAACGCCATCCATGGTCGCGCACCACCACCAACGATTATCCCTCACCTCGATGAACCCATACATAGCCTCACATCAGTCAAATCTGTCTCAAATCATTCTACTGTAATATAGACATTCGACAGTGGCGACATCCATTTTGCAAAACTCTTCTCCTTCAATTCATGCATCCCATAACATTCAATTCTCAAATTGGCATCAATCGAACCATCAGCAAACCAAAACTACAATGGGCATGAATCTAATTGAATCAATTATCCTCCAAATTGTTTCAATTTTTTGTCCAAAACTCTCCACAGGCTCGATGCATGGAGAGAGCTGTCTGACCAAAATTGGTGTGTCATAAGTGCTCCAATCTTCAAATTCGTATGGGGGAGGACGATAGGGAAGTGAAGCGAGGTTGGTGGTAGTGGAGTCCAGTAGACGTGGTGGCCGAAAGGTGGTGCTGTGTGGATCTATAGGTGGCAGCTTGGTAGGTTGTGAAAGTGGTGGTGGTAGAGAATTTATGATTTCTTTGTAATTTTTTAAAAATTTAAGGACTATAATTGCAGTTGGTTATTTATCATTTTCTTTTTGTTTTATTTAAATATGAAGGTAAAATAGTCTTTTATTTGAAAATGGATAAAAATGACTTTTTGCTCAATAAAATGTGGAAGGTAGGGGTGGAAATGTCAAAAAATGAAAAGTATGGACGTATTGCACAATGACATTGAAAGGTAGGGATGTTATGTGCTATTTACCCTATTTGTAAGTGACTATGTGTCCTTATGTTGTATATTTTGAATTATGTAATGAAGAAATTAGTATTTTAGTAATTATTGATTAATTAGTAATTTAGTATCTATTTGATCGATAGTGTCTTTTTACTATGAATTACAATTATATTTTTATGAATCTTAACTCTTTTGTTTACATAAAGAGTTTTATAATAATAAATAAATAAAATAAAATAAATTTAGTAGAACAATGTTATAGGTTCATATTTAAGGGATGTATTTTGTTGGAGTTTCAAATTAAATGATAATGAAATAGGATTTTGTCCACATTTAAAAGAATAAATCGTAAGGACTCAATTAAGTAAACATTCCCTTGTCTTTATACCCATGTTATATTACTAAATGTATTAATGTGTTTCCTAAATTGTTATTATGTGGACTTTATATTTGATTATTATGTTTTATGTCATTAATGTTCTCATGATATATTCATGCATGTCAATGCACCCATAAGCATACATAAAATTTTAAGAAATAAAACTTTCCAAATATCACGAGTCAAAAAATGTTTTTAAAGATGTTTCTCGAATGTTTTGTTAAAAGGTGTATGTCAAAAATGTGTGAGAGGGGGATGGGGGTGTAGGGGACCGATGCACCCAACCAATGATCAATGATAATATTAATGTTAACCGCTTTGCGGTACTACCGACAAGACGAATCGATAGGAATGGCAACGGGGCGGGGAGGGGCGAGGAGGGGTAACCTCCCCCACCGCCTCCCTGTTACTTATTTAAGGCAGGGTGGGGCGAGGCGAGGCCCTTACCCTATCTACTACCCCGTTTAATTTTGTTTTTTAAGTTTTTGATAAATTATTTTATTGTCTCAATTCATTAGATTGAAACAAATAATTTTAGTTGTCATTTTCTATTAGAATTAATAAAATTTCATAAAAATTTTCATTTAAAGTATTGAATTCTAAAAAAAAAAAATTTAACGGGGTGGAGCACCCTTTACCCATCCCCGCCCCTAACCGAACCCGCATCGGAGCAAAATTTCTCTCCCCGATTACCTGATTAAGCAGGTAATCCCCGCCGCGTTCGAGCCGAATTTTTTTTGCCATCTCTGCAAAGCGGATTCCAAATAATAGTTGTTCATTGTATATTGATTGGTTAGGCAATATACTGTGAATTCACGATGTTAATGTTAAGTTTTTATAACGAAATGAAAGAAAATGGGATAGATATTGAGAAATATTTTTTATTTTAAAATAATTTATATGCATATTGAGAAAAGGGTTTTTTTTTTTTTAAATTTAAAACAAGTATGCATCTTATGCATGAGATTTGCTTATTGAGCGTAGCTTATTTCACGTTATCATTTCCCATTTTCAGATGATGAAGGCGAGATGATTCGAGATGACGACTTATAGGGACACTGACTCAGTATTAACATATTTTAATATTGAATACGTTTTGCAATTAGTGTTAACATTTAAGTTAATTGTCTTATACTCGTATTAAAGACAATTTATTTTCATAAATGGAGTCATTACATCAAAGAAAAATTTAATCGTCTTTCCGCATGTATGATTTTAAGAATAAATTAAATAATACTTTCAAATTTAGGTGTCTAGATTTGGGGGTATTACAGTTTTGTAACAACCCAACTTATATGTCTAACCCGTTAATTTACGTACTTTTTTTTTTATGGAGAATTTGAATCCATCTTATTCCTCACGGATTTCTATCGCAACCCCAAAATTCGAATCCATAACATTTTCTTTAAGATAAATTTAAATTGAATCCTTGTACCAATTACAACTTAAGTCTCTCTTAATGGAAATGTCATGAGTTTGAATCTCATGAACTTGACAGAAATTTTTGAGGGATAAGATGAGCTCAAACTCTCATATAGTAGACAGTACGTAAATTAACAATTTGAGCACAAAAACCAAGTCGTTACATGAAATGTGGGCCTTGATGACGCGCCTGTATGGCTGCCACTTGATCTTCGATGAGGAGTTACGTGAGCTTCTTCTTGGGCCTCAGGCGTAATAAAATTGTTTAAATAAAAATATAAAATATTGTTATCATTTTTTAAACGCGTTGTACGGTTCCTTAGAATTCGCCTTTGTAGGTATCATAGGTATTGTTTTTCTACATTGCGAAACATATAATATCTACGGGAATTTATTGGTACTTGAAATTGTCGTTTATGACATCTCATATTGAATTTAAGAAAGCTTAGCTTTGAACACGGCACAGCATATGTGTAAATGGGTCCAGAAGTAGGCACCGTCTTTTATTGACATGAAAGTGATGGAAAAGGATATGACTTTTGCTTTTCTATTTAAATGCATTTTTTGACTTATTTGCACATGCTTTATTTTGCTACTTGGTGGCCTTCGTCTTTATCAGAGGCTACTATTTGCACATGCATTCTTTGGTCTATAATTAAATATTTTTACACCATTTTGCTGTTACTCAATCATTAGAATTATTATTTCATCAATATTATAATTTCTTTGGGATTTTCGCAATGCACAAGGTGAATTGACAAAAGGAAATTTGTATACTTCAGTGTGCATATAGTTTTTATAGTCATGGCTTAATAATTTTCTAACGAAACTACAATAACGAATAATTGTAAGTCGAAGTTTACTTCAAGTTATAAGAACAAAATTTTTTAATGTCAGCGAATTGGATTCGAGCCTCCTATGCAAATGAAATTATTTGCTCTCTTTAGGAAAAAAAAAAAAGGGAAACTATAATGCGATGACGTCTTGTAGTATACCTTGAAGAAAGAAAAAAGAAGCTTAAATCAAAAGGTAAATTTATTGGGAACCGAACTTTCAGCCAAACCTAACTTTAATTTTGTGTCAACTTGGTCACTGAACTTCAATTTAGTGTCATTGGGGTGATTGCAAGTGAATTTAGTGTCAATTGGATTACTAACTTCAATTTGGTTTCACATTTAACCACTCCATCACCTGTCATCTTCCAACAAAATAGTGATATTAACTCAATTAGCAATCCTACTGTAATTGATCTTCTACATAATCGTTGCATGACAAGCCAACTTATAAATAAATCGTTGTTGAATAAGAAAATGTAAAGGAATGAACAGGCGAATACCCATGAGGCCAGTAAGCACAAAAAGTTTGCAAGCAAGATGGGCAAACTGTCCCCTTTGAATTCCAAGTGGCAGAAACAGTTAAAACACGTGATTAAGTATTTGAAGTGTGACTCCAAAACCAATAAATACAGGGCACATAAACCAATTAATAAAATATGAAAGAGTAATAACACCACCTAAAAGGAAAGAGATGTGCAAATTCAAATATCTCCCATCTAATTAATCATTTCCCCTTTCACTCCTTGCTGGACATCAGAGTTTAGGAGGAGAAAATCCAGAGACATTTGTTGATTATAATTTTTGTAGTCAACAACCACATCATAAAAATGTTAAAATGTAAAACACGTCCTTTAACCTTCCAATATAAAAACTTAAACTCATTTTACATTTTTTTTGTTTATAGGTGTCATGTAGCGCATACGTAGAGGATCAATTATAGATGACTGAGATATGAAATATGAAATAAAATTAATGTTCACCGACTGAATTGAAATAAATTGGAGTTTAATGACTCAATTGAGAATTTCCTGAAAGTTTGACCACTGAAGAGATTTCCTATCACCGTGTGCAAAGCGTGTCCCTTTCTATTAATAGATGAGATTTGGACCATACTAACAAAAAATAACACGGAATAGAATAAATGTTTTTCTATTAATTGATTGTGGTATTGAAATGGCCCTTTTGAAATGTTACATATATTCAAATTTGAATTAAAAACAGAGAAATTTTCAAAAGTATAATTAAAAATCATTTGTCTTAAATTTTAATTAAACTTCAAAAAATACAAATCCAAATGCCTAACCTAATCTCATCTAAACATTTGGGCTGCTTACAAACGTCTATACGTATTAATTCTCTTGAGGGCTAGATGATTTGGTTATTTCGGCACCTACACAATTATTATAAATAGGTGGTGACTAACAATCTCAACTAAAATCTTGGACTTTTTATAGAAGGATAAATATGTATAATAAATGAGTTGCCACACAACATGAACATCGATTTTGTGTATGATTTTGATACCCTATGTTGAACACAAATTTCTAAGACTAGCATTTCCATTTTGGACATTTTTCAAAAATTAAAATCTTCGAAAAGTCTAGGAAACGATTCGGAAATTTCAAAATATTTTGTTGTGAAACAAACAATATACCAGAATTGCTCCGATACTAATTGTTGGGAATTCAAGGATCACGTATTGCTCGATATCACTTGACATGAAACCAACAATTGGATTGAGATGTTGAAATTATATGTTACAATATTGAAGTATTTGATCAATCACAAGTAAAAGAATAAAAGAAGACAAGAAAATATGGCAGATGAATTGTGAGATTTTATTGTACTAATAATAATGGAAAAATATATAATTGATCATAAAGTTTTAGTAATCTATTTTCTCACATTATAAAATTGTATAAAAGAGCCTAATATTTATAGAGAACATGTAGGGAATGTCCAAACCCTCCTAGTAGAGTTATTGATGAAATAGGATACCAAAAAATCGAGTTCATAACAAATTTTAACTCCCAATTAGGCTTCAAAAATAGAACTTCTACCTGATATAGGACTCCAATAGCATTTCGAACTGAATTCTTCTTGACGTGTACTTCAATTATTTCAATAAGGAATTCGGGTCACACTCAAATTCTAACATATTTCCTAGGTTGTTTAAAATAAAATTCAAAAACCTTGAGGAATATTCACGGAAACTCTTAGGAAAATTTTGTCAAAAATATTTGATAACTTGGAATAAGAACAGCACATTATTATTGACTTCGTAAGTAAAAATTAACTTAACGCTGAGTTTTAATTAAAAAAATTTATAAGCTTGTTTGGAATAGATTAAAATCATATTAAAATTGAAAGTATAGCCGTTGGAGTTTACTTTTATTAGACGAGTGGGACCCAATAACAGCTATATTTTCAATTTTAATTGGATTTTAATCCATTCCAAACAAGCTCATAAGGTCAGACTTTAATTCTTAATTGTACTACAAAAAGTTAAACAAGTTATTAAAGTTTGAATTACTATTAAATATCTTTTCAAAATTAAGTATGATATCTATAATTTTCTATACAATGTTTCCCTAATGTTTCGTGTCATACTCTTTTCAGAAATAACATTTCCACGTCTCATGTCACTATGACATTTCATTTTCTTATTTCGATATTTAAAAAATTAAACTATTTATCGGCACACAGATTTATTTATTTTAATCTTATATTCAACACTCTATTTATGCATCTTGATACATGAACAAGAAGAGTCCCGGAACGGCCATACTCACTTTACAAAAAAAAAAAAAAAAGAACAAAATCCAAAATTAGGGTTTCAATTTTCAAAATGTTTTACCAGAAAAGTTAAGGGATAAGAATATTTTAACGAAAGTCCAGCCCGCACACCTTCGACAAAGTCCATGTTTTCAGAATACACGACAACCATCAATTTATAGCTGCATTTATATTCATTGAATCATTCTTTTATGGAAATATCTTATACGGTAGAAATGGAAAATTCTGATGGAATTAGGGTAAGGAAATACCGGAAATCTTCCGATCCACGTTTGCGATGGACGTCTGAGCTTCATCAACTCTTTGTTGAAGCAGTTGAGCAACTTGGTGGGAAATACAGTAAGTTTCATCTTACGTTCTTTTGATCACTTGTTTGAAGCACTCTTTTGGTGATAATTCTATGAAAATATACGATTTCAATTTCTTTCAATTTTGGATGCACTGATTTCTATCGGCATATGTGGTTTTTTATAGGTAGTCAAGGATAGTTATTTAAACATGAAATTTTGAATATAAACTGTATTTTCTTGGATAGATTGAACCAATTAATGTTCGTGCACTTTGTTTAAAATGAATATTTGATGTGACAGAGGCAACTCCAAAGCGGATTCTGCAAATGATGGAAGTCAAAGAACTAAATATTGCCCACATCAAGAGCCATCTCCAGGTAACTCTTAGTTTTTTTTTTTTATTTTTTTTTTTCGGTAGACTTTTATGCCTTCGTCCCAATCGTCCACGAAGGAATACGTGCATCTAAAATACTTTTAATACTGTGTCCAATCCCAAAAAATCCATTAAGTACGCGTGGTTACTCTAATTGATCTTGCACTTATAAAGAAGAGACCTTAATTGTAATTGAGAATTTTTCATTTGCAATCTCATATAAAAATTGATTTCACAAATGGAAGCATTTAGGAATCCGAATGATATAAATATAAATCAACGTATAAGAGTTTAAGTTATTCCTATATAGCACATATTTTCTAGGAATCACTCACATTCTTCTCTTTGATTATATATATTTAGCACACATGTACAGTAGTACTAGATCATATATATGAAAAAGAAGAAGATTTATTTGTGTTCTAGTCAACACCATAAAAGATGACTGGGATAAGTATTGAACCATTAAGAAAAATTCATAATTTATGGGGAGAAAAAGACTGATCACCCTTGCCTGTAGTCCATGTTAAAGTAGCTGAACATAAAAGCAACAATCTTGCCAAATTGTCAGACAATTTTGTCATATTTCTTGAGGGACATGGCATTCCGTCATTGACCAGTTTAAAAAACAATCACTTGTTGTCATCCAAAGTAGATTAATTTCTAATTTTAGGCATTAGTTTTTGTTGATGTCTAGATTAAAATTGTACCTATAGACCAGGGGCGGACACTGGTGGTGGCACAAGGTGTGCCCCCCACCCCACCCCCAAAAAAAAAGATTTTTTTTTTTTGAATTTTTTTTTTTTAAAAAAATATGAAAGGAAAATGAATCAACATTCATTTCAAACCAATGTTTTTTCTCGCCTGAGTCTCCTCTTCTCATTTTTTCTCGTCTTCTTCATGGTAGTTAAATGGATACGAGAATGGTTGTGATAATACTGAATGACTGAACAAGAATAGTTCAAAACTTCAAATCTCATTTATCTTTGTTTAAATGATTTATATTTACTCTCAAAGAGTGGAAATTGCATTGCCAAATGAAAACAGTGAAAAATCTGTCTCCACTCTATAGCCATTTCAAGTTCAATTGCGACAAAGAATTCTAAGATCTGACCCAATGAAAAAGCTAGTAGGCAAGTCTTTTGTGAGCTATAGAGATGAAAACAGAACTAAACTAAGTAATAATTGTAAAAAGATATTATACATGGATTATATCAATGAATAAGAATAGAAGAATTCTTAGTTGAATTTAGTTACGTTCTTGTAATGCATGAGATCCACTAGTGAAATTCTCAGTTGAAGTGACATTTTTAAGGAAATTTCGAGAGTCTTTTAACCTAGGAGAATCTAGTCCGACTGAATGTAATCAGAAGAAAGAGTTATGCAATATGATTGAACTTGAATGAGCAAGGATTGTTTCTCGGGTATTTGATGCATTGAAAATAAATCTGGTTTTTACAATTTCCTAGTCCCTTGTTGATTTAATTGTTGCATCTGTTAAATAAGTTTCAGAATTTAAGAAATGTACATATAAATCTGCGACTTGGATTCTATCAAAGTTTGTGTAGCTCTTGATGACCAAGATTGTATACTCAATTTCTTTGTTGATTTGAATTACGAAACTACATTAAATTTTTCTCTATTTCCCACTTTAATTATGGAACATTATCAAAATATGAGAATACGTAGATAACAATTGTAATAAAATATTTCTTACTTTAATTTTTTCGTCACTTTTTGAAAGTTTGATTGTGCCCCCCAACGTAAAAAGTCTGCGTCCGCCCCTGCTATAGACACTTTAGAAATGGTAAAACAATGTTAACATAGGTATGTAGGTAGGTTAGGCACACTAAACTTAGGAGTTTAAAATAATATTTACAAAATTACTTTAGATAGATAGGCACAATGCAGTGGATCTTCGGATTTTCATGCTAAAACTAATCACACCAAGGCAGCCACGTGGGCCTGAGTTGCACGCCAGTCAAATACAACGGAGGATCAATTTCATTAATGCTGATGTTTTAGTCTTTTAATAGTTTCTTTTATTTCTGGGTTTCGATTGAAATTTAAGACTACAAGTCCTTCGTTGGTTGTCTTTTTATCTTAGAAAACGATTGGATTTTGTTTATTCGTTATGCTTTCGTACTACTTGTTAGTTGGCTGCACCCATGAACGGATGTACAGTGGGCCCCACACTAAATTTGAAATCCAAGATTTTGCAATAAATTTTTCAAAATTGATTTTCAAAAAAATTCCTTATAATTTTTAATTTTGCCCCCACAACTTTACTATCCTGACTCCACCCCTGGCCGCACCACAATGATTCTATTGTCAATTAATGGAAGTAATTCTACGTTGATTCTTATATTTTGTCACTTATTCTCTAAATTTTAAAGAAGTCAATAAAAATGTGATCTTAGTAAAACATTTTAAAAAGAGAGAGAGAAACTAACATTAATATGTGAATATTGATCGAACTATGTTCACAAAGTTGACCGAGCTCACATATCGCTTTA
This sequence comes from Fraxinus americana, assembly GCA_035079005.1. Lineage (NCBI taxonomy): Eukaryota > Viridiplantae > Streptophyta > Magnoliopsida > Lamiales > Oleaceae > Fraxinus > Fraxinus americana. The sequence continues at coordinate 362,535 of CM068728.1, forward strand.
ATGGACCTTAAAAAATACTAGTCTCAAGATGGTGAGGAGTTGACATCAAACCTTCGTATCGACTTGATTAAATTTTTCCCATTATATACTTTAATTGAACAAAGTACAGAAAAAAAAAATCACACACTAAATCTTTTATTTGCCAGTTGGACTTCCTAATGTAATTCGTTTAAATTTTTATTGTTTATTTAATCTTTGAATTAAGAAAGCGGGAATAATTTTTTTCTTATTCCAAAGTTTGATTAGTTGTATCCTATAATCAGATGTACAGAAGCATGAAAAAACGCAGCAGCGTAAACGTCTTTGTACCTATAAAGAACTATCAAGAGGGAGAACCAGAATACAATATTTTTGGCTCGAAGTGGTGCCCTCTAAGGTAAGTACAATATATTTTTGTGAAAATTATTTCTGCTTAGTATTCAAATCTCAAATAAATATATTTGGAAGCGCTTACAATTTATTGAAAAATCATTGCATGAATGGTAAATTTTCAATCGTATCAATTAAAATCATTTTTTAAACACCATAAAACAATTCATAAATACTCATTCCATCTCATCTATATAGGCTGATTTTGTCTTTCACACGGATTAAGAAATTTTATTTAATATTATTGAAAAAGAATTTTTCTAGTTTGCCCTTATTTAATTGTCAACAATTAATAGTAAATAATGTAATTAAATTATTTTTTGTCCATATTTCCAACAAGAAGTGAGAAATGTGTGTATGTATTTTGAATAATTTTAAGAAGGTAAATTAAAATCTGTACAACTACAATGTTAAGTAGGAGGAATTGGTTATTACTAGACAGATGAAATAAGAAACAAATACATTCTCAATAAAAAAAATATGATTATATAAATGAGACAAAAAAAAAAAAAAAGGAAGGAAAGTCAACCTATATAAATAAAATCAAGGAGTACTAAAGTAACTGCACGTTTGGAAAGAAAAGTGAAAATGCTTCATGTAGAATTTATGAAAGATAATATAGAATTAATGATTAAATTAGGTCTACATACTTAATTTCTATGTGAGTTGTACACAATTTTGTGGACAAAGAGGATAATAACGGCTTGAGCAAATGAAAGATAGAGAGATGGCAATTTTGTGAAAGTAGAGAAAGAAACATGAAAAAGTTAAAGTGCGTCCGTTGAACCTTTAGTTTTGTGCAAGGATATATAACATATTTCAGTGACAAAATCTAAGTTCCACGTTAATTCTTGATTTAAATTTATTCGAATTTCTTGTAGGGTGGCACACATAAAAGAAATGGGTAATAAGTTTTAACGTTCGAGCAATAAGGTAGAAATACTTATGCTTGGCAAAGATTTTTCAAACTTATAAACTTGTAAAACATCATTTTAACGATACATTCAGGACTTGTATTCAGTTTGTATCCACATATTTCGTAAGATCCACAACTTATAATTTATAAATTCTTTTTACCAAACTTATTCTACTATTTTAACCATAATCCGAGACTATATATGATCTCACTCTCACGTTTACATCATGTTTTATTGTATTGTTCACATAATAAGTGCGATTTTATGCACCACGCAGACAAGTTTCCGAAGGATTAAGAGAACAACCATGTAAGAGGAAACACGTTAAAGGCCAAATAAAGTGTGAAGGAGAAAGTAGAACTTTCCAAAGCAGAAAAATTATGCTTAACCACAAGAACCAGGTTAGTCTCTATACCTTCTGTAGTACTATAAGAAATTTCATTTTTAACAAAGCAATTTGTTTATTTATTTTTATTATTATTTTGTAAAAGGTCTATGTTGGTTGTTACATCAAAAAAATGATCGTCTAGACACCTTTTTAAACAAAATTCTCATTCCTCAAACTGAAATTTCTTGTATATATAAGTTTTATAAATAATTTCATATGCATATAAGGAGTAACAATATCTGAGTTTAATCTGCAGGACTCAGGAAAAAGCACAACAAGTGATGAAATGAATAAGGAAGATGGTGATGTTCAAATTGAAAATTTGAGCTTGAGACAAAAAGCTATTTTACATGAAAAAAACTTTCAACCCAATTATCAAATTAACCTTGAATTGAGTATCTCATCAGGTTTCTCAAGCTAATACTTCTGCCTAATGATTTGTAATAGCTAGTTTGTATATGTAGGTACTTCATAATGATATTAATCTGAATAAATGAAAATTTTTGTCATGTGTATCTTGTTCTTTAATTCTATGTGGCTCATCTAAAGTACTTGTTGGAAGTCAATGGATTGCCTATGTGGGTTGACCCTACCCATATAAGATATATGGGTGGGTTGGTGGGTGGATGGGAGGAGTAAACTTTTGGGTCAAAAGTTAACCACCCATAGCTCCATATAAATAGTGCAATGCACATTCCAAAGAGAGTTATATGCAATGCACTACAAGAACTGCAAATTCTCTAATCTTATTGCGAAAAAAGGCTGAAAACTTTGTTTTTTATATAATAATCAAACAATACGTGAATTCTTGGCTTTTTCTTCAATCTTCATTTTTGGAATGTCACCGAGTTCAAATAAGGTTTCTACTAAGTTTAATCACTTTTGAAGAAATTACAATACATTAGTTGTGACGCTCAAAAGAAGATGGAAGCATAAAATCTGATGGTTTATCAACAACAAAGAGGAGGAAAGATTGAGAATTTCAATTACAATTAAATGGTATTACACGGCTCCTTCATATAGCCATACTTTCATACAATACAAAATATTTTTTCTACCAACTATACTACCTACTACAACTCAAACCTTAATTGACTAATCATCTAGATAGCTTGCAGTACCAACTTGCATAAAATATAAAACATAAAACATAACTTAAGCTATTATATGTTACAAAAATATAGGTCAAGCTAATGGTAACAAAATGGTTTGACAACAAAAATGTCACGTTTGACACGGTTCATCACTTCTCCTTGACACTTTTGTTGGAAACACCAAGACCATCTCTTAATGTTTCAAACCTCTCCTTAGGCAAAGCTTTTGTGAAGATGTTAGCAATCTGTTCTTCTGAGTTGCAATGACTTAATTTCACTTTCTCCTTCTCTTATGATTTCCTTATGAAATGGTACTTGATATTTATGTGTTTAGTCCTTCCATGGAACACTAGATTTTTCACAATTGCTATAGCGGATTGGTTGTCACAAAGAATGGTAGTTGCCTCTATTTGTTGGTGCTTCAAATCCTTCAGAATTTTTTTCAGCCATATTGCCTGATTGGTTGCCTTAGTTGCTACTATATAGTCTGCTTCAGCTGTGAATTGTGCTATCGTCTTTTGTTTAATTGAATTCCAACAAACAAGGTTTGAACCAACATAAAAGGCATAGCCTGAAGTACTCTTCATGTCGTCAGCAGAACCGGCCCAATCACTATCAATAAAACTTGTCAAAAACAGAGTTTCTGATCTTTTGAAGTTGATTCCATAATCCTCTATTCCTCTAATGTACCTCAACACTCTTTTTGCAGCTTGGATGTGCATTTCACTTGGCTCTTGCCTGAATCTAGATAGCAGATTAACAGTAAACATTACATCTGATCTTGTGGCTGTAAGGTAAAGCAAGCATCCAACCAAGCTCCTATATATCTTTTCATCAGTTTTCTTTGCACCATCATCCTTCATCAACTTTGAATTTTGAACTAAAGGAGTGTTAACTGATTTGCAATTCTCCATGTTAAACTTCTTTAACACTTCTTTAGCATACTTCCTTTGGCAAACAAAAATATCATCCTCTGTTTGATTAATCTCCATTCCAAGGAAGTATTTCATTTCTCCTAAGTCGATCATCTAAAAAACCTTCTTCAATTCATCATTTACCTCTTCAATAAAGACTGTATTGCTTCCTCTGATTAGAAAATCATCTACATAGAGTGAAATGATAAGCAGATCCTCCTCCACTGGTTTGATATATAGTGTTTGTTCATTAACACTCTTACTGAAACCAAGACTGCTGAAATAACTGTCAATTCTGTTATACCAACTCCTTGGCACCTGCTTTAAACCATATAAGGCTTCCCTCAGTAAATACACCTTATCTTCTTTTCCTTCTTTGGTAAAGCCTTCAGTTGCTCAATGAAGATCTCCTCATTCAGATGCCCATTTAGGAAGGCAGATTTTACATCTAGTTGATATATCTTCCATTTTGATTGAGCAGCCATTGCAAATAACAGTCTTATTGTTTCAAGTTTGGCAACATGAGCAAATGTGTCAGTAAAGTCAATTCCAAACTGTTGAGCATAGCCTTTTACAACTAGCCTAGCTTTGAACTTATTGATTGAGCCATCAGCATTCAATTTTGTTTGGAATACCCACTTAACTCCTATGACATTTTTGTTTCTTGGTCTATCAACAAGTAGCCAAGTCTCATTCTTTTCAATTGCTATAAGCTCATCCTTCATGGCTTCTATCCACTCCTTAGAATGTCCTGCTTCAGTAAAGTTTGTAGGTTCCAGAATTGCAGAATTACAAGTAGCATAGATATCCTGAAGTGATCTTGTTTTCTACACTTCATTTTCTGAATCTGATTCACCTTCAGGTTCAGCTTCATCTTCCATTTCTTCTTCATCATTACCAGCATTTTTTGTTTGAGAAATCAATCTTGGAGTCTCATATTTATTAACAGTATTTGACTCCCAGTTCCATAAAGAGTTCTCATCAACTTTAACATCTCTGCTGGAAACAAACTTGTTGGTTTGAGGATTATAAACTCTATATCCTTTTGCATTTCCACAATAACCAACCAAGACACCAACTTCAGCCTTTTGACTCAGTTTATCCCTTTTTGGATCAGGAATGTGAGTGTAACATATGCTTCCAAACACTTTCAGATGTGCCACATCAGATTTCACTCCATACCATGCTTCATAGGGTGTTTTCTTGGCCAAGGCTTTTGTTGGTAGTCTATTAAGAAGGTATATGGCTGTGTTAACAGCTTTAGCCCAAAAATCCTTTGCCACATTCTTCTCCAACATCAGACGCTTGGCAGGCCATCTCCATAACTGTTTTATTTTTCCTTTCACAAACTCCATTTTGTTGAGGTGAATAGGGAATTGTTAGCTGATGCTTGATTCCAACTTCATCACAGAATTTGTCAAACTAGCTGCAGGTATATTCAATGCCATTGCCTATCCTTATGGCTTTGATCTTGCAGTCACTTTCTGTAACGTCTCGAGTTTCGTGAATTCGGATTGCCACGTCATCGTCTTTTGTAACCGATTTAACTGAAAAGTATTGCGGAAAATAACTAAATTTTGAAACATCGCATTTATAACGGTAAAACCTTGTCGGCAACAAAATTCATTTGATTACTTAAGGAAAATCGTTTAAACTTCAGAACTCAAGTTTGAAATAACGGATACAACAAAATAAGTTCATAATGCGTAAATTTCAAAAGTAAATAACTTCGACTATTAATTTATGCCACCACTCCCCATCACACTCGACCGTCTCCGAAATCTGCAAATATGGTTAAATTAATGGAATGAGTATTTCGATGAAATACTCAGTAGACTCATCGTCGATAATTAATTTACAGAATAATTGAACACGTAATCATGCAATTCATATCGTGGCATCATCATCATAGGTTCATTTTCTTGAAAATCATAGGCTCTTTAAAAACATAGGGTGTGGGTAGTCTCGTCTCGTACATTTAAGCACATAAGTTATGCATAACATTCTCATCTTATCTCATAAAAAATTCTCAGTCTTCTTTTTATGCAATAAAGCATATAAGTTATGGCAAGTATAACAACATCATATATCTCATATGACATATTCTCATCTCATGCATCAAAGCATATAAATCACGTAAATTCACATAATACATGCAATTATAATTTAAACTAATTAATGGTGGCGAGTCTACCTCAAATATCTCGAGTTGCGTGAAAAGTGGAGCGGGAGGAAACCTCAATCTCCTAATTGTTCATATGTTTCGTCTAACCAAAATAGAAACTAGGTTTTGAATTAGTGGAAAAATAAGAACTCTAGGGATATTTATTAAAACTGAATTTAACAAATATAAGGGCTGAAAATAATATTTTCAAAGTAATGGGGCTAAAAGTGGGAAAATAAGAACTCTAGGGACTTAATTGAAAATTATTGAAACTGAAAATAAAAGTTTAAGGGCTGAAATTGAACTTTTAGAAATCAGGGACTTAATTGAAAATCTATTAAAGCTAAAAACGAAAGTTTATGGCTGAAATAGTAACTTTTAGAAGTTATGGACTAAACTGTAAATCTATTAAAGCTGAAAATAAAAACTAAAAGGGCTGAAATAGACTTTTTATAAATTAGGGACTTAATTGAACATTTACTAAAACTGAAAATAAAATTTAAGGACTGAAATAAACTTTTGTAGAAACTAGAGACTAAATTGAAATTCATTAAAAATGAAAATAAAATGTTAAGGGCTGACATGAAACTTTTTCTAAAATCGAGACTTAATTGGAATTCATTAAAACTGAAAATGAGAAATTATGAACTGAAATAATAACTACTAAGACTTGGGGGGCCTAAAGGTAAATTTCCAAAAAAAATCAAAAAAATAAAACCAATTTCTCTTCTCTCTCTCTCTCTCTCTCTCTCTCTCTCTCTCTCTCTCATTCACAGAGAGAGAAAGAGAAATGACAGGGAGAGCTACGGGAGGAGGGCTTTCCTCCTCCTTCGGCTTCCACCACCGGCGAGCGGCGGTGCCGCCGGTACCGTCGCGTGGTGGCGCCAGTGTGCGTGGGTGGAGGCGACGGGTTTTTGGCGCACAGTCTCGATGGTAACCGAGACTAAATCGCGACTTGGAGGTTCGATTTTTCTGCTGGAAATGGTTTGGGAAGGTGAGGTAAGTTATGGGTCTTCCTATTTCTTGATTTTTGTGGTGATTTGAGATGGATTTTGGGGCGGTTTTGTATTCGGTTTTTTTTTTGGGAGGTTTTATGGGGAGGGGATGGTGGTGTTGGTGGTGTTGAGTATTAGTGGTGATGGGGTGGTGTTGGGTAGCTTCGTGGGTTGTGTTCTAGCTTGGTGGTTCATGGGGTGGCTTGTGTAGTTCGAACTTGGGCTGAGGCTAGGTTTTGCTTGTAGCTTGCAGTTTGGTGGTGGAATTCGAATTTGGGTGAGATGAAAATGGTGGCTGGCTGCAGCTTGTTTGGCTGCAGTTCGCGTGTTTGTGGTTAGCTGGGTGGTGAGCTCGGTCTCGGTTTGGTGAATGGGTTGAATTGTTTTGCAGCTTGTGAGTTCACTGTTGATGCTAGAAATGGACGTTCTAGCATCAATGGTGACTTACAGTGAATGGATTGAGGTATTATTTTGGAAAAGATGACATTTGAGGGAGAGGATTCTTACCCAGTGGTTTGGCTGCGTGAATGTGAGGAGTGGAGGGAAAATGAGATAAATAAAATAGTGAAATTTCTAGTGCACAAATCCCTAGGTGTTAAGTGGGCCAAGAACTTGGGCTGTGAGGGTTTTTCCTAATTGGGCCTACGTGGATTGGACCTAAAATAATCAATATTTGGACTAACATAATTGGACTTTAAAAAGATAAGGAATCGGATACTTTTAAAATTATTCAGGATTGGGCTTTACTTGAATGGATTAAATTTGATTTTATAACGGCTAGACGAATACGCTTTTATTTCAACTTTAGGGTTTAAAATTTTAGTGACACGTTTTTTGAGAAAAATAATTTTATATAATTTAAAATTCTTGGTTGCTACAACTTTACCCCCTTAAAATAATTTCGTCCTCGAAATTTAAACTTACTTGATCTAGTATATCTGGATACTTAGCCAGAATCTCGTCCTCTCTTTCCCAGGTAGCTTCATCGCTACCTTGTCTACCACATTGGACTTTGACTAAAGGAACCTCTTTGTTTCTTAAGACATAAACTTTTCTCTCCACAATGCACATAGGCGTCTCCTCATATGACAAATTCCTCTGAATTGAAATAGTCTGAAAATTTACCACATGACTCGGGTCGTGGCTATATTTCCTCAATAAAGAAACGTGAAAAACTTTGTGTACGGCCGAGATCTCGGGTGGTAACGCCAAATGATAAGCCACGTTACCTACTTTCTCTAAGATCTCGAATGGTCCGATAAAACGAGGTCTTAGCTTCCCTCTCTTACCGAAGCGAATAGTTCCTTTCATAGGAGCTACTTTCACAAATACTTTCTCTCCAATTTCAAACTCTAAGTCTTTTCTCCTTTGATCGGCATAGCTTTTCTATCTATCTTGGGTGGCTTTGATTCGTAATATAATCTTTTCAATAGCTTCAACCGTCTTCTCAATCAATTCTGGACCCAAAATTCTTCTCTCGCCTACTTCATCCCAATAGACTGGTGATCGACAACGTCGTCCATATAACGCCTCATATGATGCCATACCAATAGTAGTCTGAAAACTATTATTGTAGGCAAACTCCACTAATGGTAGATGAGTCTCCCAACTACCACTCAAGTTTCGTACACAAGTTCTAAGCATATCTTCCAGTGTTTGAATAATGCGTTCAGACTATCCATCTGTCTAGGTATGGTATGCTATACTAAAATTTAATTTAGTACCCATTGAAACATGTAGACTCTTCCAAAATCTCGAAGTGAACCTCGGATCTCTATCTGAGATAATGGAAGCTGGTACTCCATGAAGTCGAACAATCTCTCTAACGTACAACTGGGCTAACTGATCCATATTGAGAGTCATTCTGATTGGTAGGAAATGAGCTGACTTCGTAAGTCGATCCACGATAACCCAAATAGCGTCATGACCCTTTACTGATTTTGGTAATCCTGTCACAAAATCCATGGAAATTTTCTCCCATTTCCATTCTAGTATATCCAAGGGATTTAACAACCCTGATGGTCTCTGATGTTCAGCCTTGACTTGCTGACATGTCATGCATCGAGAGACAAACCTTGCAATGCACCCATTCATGTTTCTCCACCAAAAAGTATTGCGCAAATCACGATACATCTTCGTCCCTCCTTGGTGGCATGCATATGGTGCTGAATGAGCTTCTGTCAAAATCTCATTCCTGATATGTTCATCCTTCGGTACACAGAGATGCCCTCTGAATATAAGCGCTTCATCAGAGGCAATCTCGAAACCTATCATCTTGCCAGTCCCAACTTCGGATCTGATCTTTTCCAAAAAAATTATCTTCGGATTGAGCTGTTACAATCCGATTTCTCAAGTCTGGTTTAACGGTCAAATTTGTCAATCTATAAGCTCCTTGAACTGATGGGGCTCGCACTTCGATTCTTAAATTCTGAAAATCTCGAATCAATTGTCTTGCGTTGTTCCCAAAGCTGATAACTGTCCAGCGTTTTTTCTGCTCAAAGCGTCTGCAACCTTATTTTCTTTACCTGGGTGGTAAAGAATGGTGCAGTCATAGTCTTTTACCAGCCCTAGCCATCATCGTTGTCTCGTGTTTAGTTCCTTCTGAGTGAAGAAATACTTGAGACTCTTGTGATCGGTGTAGATCTCACATTTACTCCCATATAGATAGTGTTGCCAAATCTTAAGAGTGTACACAACAACTGCGATCTCTAAATCATGTGTCGGGTAATTCTTCTCATGTGGCTTCAACTATCTTGAAGCATATGCTATCACTTTGCCATTCTGAATCAATACGCAACCTAAACCATGTTTAGATGCGTCACTGTAAATAACGAAACCATCAAACCCATTAGGTATAGTCAGCACTGGTGCTGAGACGAGTCTGTTCTTAAGTTTCTGAAAGCTTTGTTCACATGGTTCTGTCCACTAAAACTTAACTCCTTTCATGGTCAACTGAGTCGTAGGACCTGCTATTTTAGAGAAATCCTCTATGAATCGCCGATAATATCCAGCTAATCTAAGAAAGCTTCTTACATCTCCAACATTTGCAGGTGTCGGCCAATTCGTTACAGTTTCAACTTTAGAAGGATCAACCTCGATGCCTTTAGCTGTAACAATATGACCCAAGAAACCTACTCTCTCAAGCCAAAATTCACATTTCTTGAATTTGGCGTACAACTTTTCTGCTCTCAGTGTTTCCAACACAATCCTCAAATGTTCTTCATGTTGTGCAGAATTTCTAGAATAGATCAGTACATCATCGATAAAAACAATAATGAATTTATCAAGATACTGATGGAAAACTCTATTCATCAAGTCCATAAATATTGCAGGTGCATTCGTGAGGCCGAAAGGCATCGCTACGAACTCATAATGTCCATATCATGTCCTGAACGCCATCTTTGGTACATCAGCTGGCAAAACCTTTAGCTGATGGTACCCAGATCTCAAATCAATCTTCGAAAAGATTGCTGTACCTTTCACTGATCGAATAAGTCTTTGATCCTGGGTAGGGGATACTTATTCTTTATCGTCAACTTGTTAAGTTCTCGATAGTCGATGCACATCCTCATGCTTTCATCCTTCTTCTTCACAAATAGGACAGGTGTTCCCCATGGAGATACACTTGGCCTGATGAAACCCTTCTCAAGCAATTCTTCTAACTGCACCTTCAGTTTTTGCAACTCCTTCGACGCCATTCGGTACGGAGCCTTAGAAACAGGGGCAGCTCCTGGTACTAAATCAATGGAGAATTCCACTTGCCTATCTGGCAGAGTACCGGGTAGATCATCTGGGAAGACATCACCGTACTCACGTACTACTGGCATGAAATCCAAAGTGATCTCTTCTACGGGTTTGTCTTAAAGACTAACCGAATAGCCATGACAATTGTCCTTGGCTAATAGCTTCTCCGCTTGTAAAGCCGAGATAAGGCAAGGAAGTGCCTTAATTTTCATTCCATAAAACCTGAATACTTCTTCACCATCCTTCCAAAAAATAACCTCTTTCTCGTGGCACATAATTGCGGCATGGTTGGTACTGAGCCAATCCATACCCAGAATGATATCGAAGTCTTTCATTCAGATAATATTCAAGTCTGCCTCTAAAATTTGACAATTAAAATCTATTTGTACTACTTTGACTATCTTATTGGTATTGATAGTTCCTCCCGACTATAAACTAACCTCGAGGGTACTACCAATCTCTTCTCCTATTAAGTTCAGTCTTTCTAAACATGCATCAGCTATAAATGAATGCGTGGCTCCCGAGTCTATTAGAGCATAAATGGGGATACTAGAAATAGATAGTATACCCGTTATCATATTATCATGCTCAAAATGGGAAGGAAATACAGTATGGAGAATAGTGAAGACATGTACAAAGATACCAGAATAACTAGTATACCTGCAATCACGTTAGAATCCTCCACTGCATCCATAGCAAATACTCTTGCTTTCCTTTTTCTGTTCTGGTCCGGGTTCATCTTCGGATTAGAACCCTGGGCGGACGGAGCACGACAAGCTGTTGTAAAGTGACCCGGTTGGCCGCATTTGTAGCAGACACCCTTTCCAAAAAGGCACTCTCCTTTATGCAACCTCTGACACTTAGGGCAGGGTGGAGTGAAATTGGTCACCTGTCTCACTGTTGGTCCTGGATTCGGCCTCTTGCTAAATACTTGATTCCGATTCTGATTGCGATTTTTGCCTTGCCACTTCCTCTTTCCTTGATACCTCTGCTCATTATGGTTATTTTGGTTCCCAACTCTCACACCAGCATAGGCTACTGCTTGAGCCTTCTTCACTGCCTCCCTGTAGTTCGGCAGCTCATGTGAACTGACAATCTGCCTGACATCAAAGCGTAGACCTCTCTCAAAACGTCGTGCCTTTTAGAACTCAGTATCCACCAGATGTGGAGCATAATGGGACAGTTCCTCGAACTTCCTCTCATACTCAATTATATCCATTTCACCCTGTACCAAACGTAGAAACTCAGACTCCTCGTGATCTCTAAGGGCTTGTGGGAAAAATTTATCCTTGATCTCATTCTTAAATTTGTCACAAGTCAGAACTGCTAGCTGCTCTTCACTCTTCGTCCGAGATGCCGATTCCCACCAAAAACCAACTCTTCCGATTAGCATAAACTCTGTACAGCCTACCTTCTTATCTTTGGGGCAAGATATGTGCCTGAAGATCTTCTCGATGGACTGGAGCCACTCTTCTACTGCCAGTGGACCATCTCCGCCATCGAACGTAGGTGGGTGGTATCTCCTGAACTGTTTAATCACTGGTACCATAGAGTTAACTGGTTGTGGAGCTTGTCTCATCTCTTGCACCGCATTAAGTAATTCCCTGATGATGTCGGCTTGGGTTGGTGGTGCCATAACCTTCATAATGTTAAAAGTAGTTCGTAAATGTTGAACTAAGTGTACCAACATCAAAGAAGATAACTCGAAAAATGAAAATTGGATAACCAAACATCATTTCATTTAAAACTCGACTTCTTTTAATGAAGGTACATGGGTAGGAAGGCATGTATGCTGAACTTTTTTTTTTTACAATAAATGTCGAGTCTACTCTAACTTCTATCTCTCTACTCTCATTCGGTTACACATGATTCAGCGTCTGAGAACTCTCCTAGCGCTGGATCGGCGTCTTCTTTTGGTTCTTCTTCTTATTCTGGGTCTTCCGCGAGTTCCTCATCGGGAACCAACTCATCTTCTAGCCCTAGTTTGGGCTCGAGCACTGACCCATGTTCTGGCTCCCCTTCAGGTGCAATCCCAAAGCGGTACTCAAAGTATATGGGCCAATATGTCACAAATCTCACACAGAAGGTGTCGTACTCTAATTCCACATCAGGAGACACTAGAGCATCTGCATATATGCTATGAGCTACCTCTGCATAGTCGTTTCGAAGAGTCGAGAGTAATTGATGGATTGACTGGCGATTACAAGTCACATAGACATGCTGTATGGCCCGCTTACGTACGATATTCAGCTGCTCTACGTGTTGGGCAATTGTCCAATCAAGTTCAGGCCTGAAGTGGTCGTAATCCCTAATGGCATGTGTTGACCCCAAAAAATGTTGCCAACAGATGCCGGGCCCACTCGTGCACGTGCAAGCCTTTGTCCAACACGCGTGTGCAGAAGAACGGTCAGAAATGCTCCAAAATATGGGCGTGGGAGAGGCTCGCCGCACGAGACGTCAGAGTTCGGGCCTCCGGCAAGAATGTAATACGATTGTGTAAGAAACCAATCGTTAAAGGGACGATTCGTAATACAAATATGTTGTAAAAATCACTTGTTAAAGCGAGAGAAATTGTTGCTCCGAAATATTCAGTTTGCTCTTTAATTTTGCATTAGTCCTATTGTGTTACATGGTGGGGGTATTTATAGTGTTACAACTCAAATGGTGACCTTTGGATCAATTTACACGTGGCCTCATCTCCTTGGCCAAGACATCAAGTCCTAGCCATCAAGTTGACTCTCCTAGCTTTACAAAACATTAAATGCTCTTACATTGACAAGACAAGACACAAATAAACTTTACATAAAAGTCATGTCAATCATTCACCAAAGATCTCCATCATAAGCGGATCTTCGCACGTGGGTCTTCAATGGCTGCTAAGGAGCCTCGGACGATGTATTTTTGTCGAACCGTGGCTCATCGTTAGCAGTAGTGGCCTCGGAATGATAGTGAGGGCCTCGGATCCCACGTCTGAAGCTAGGAAAATATGTTCTGATTTGATTAAGCTGGTCCCACCGCTAAAATACGGTGCCACGTGTCGCTTTCATCTATTGACCCGTAACAATAGTCCCCCAAGTCCATGTGTGGTTATTTATGCCAGGCGTGGACTTTCAATAAGTTAGAAAAAGTTTTGATTTTCTGTACTTCACAGGTCAATAGATGGAAGCGACACGTGGCACCGTATTTTAGCGGTGGGACCAGCTTAATCAAATCAGAACATATTTTCCTAGCTTCAGACGTGGGTTCCGAGGCCCTCACTATCATTCCGAGGCCACTACTGCTAACGATGAGCCACGGTTCAGCAAAAATACATCATTCGAGGCTCCTTAGCAGCCATTGAAGACCCACGTGCGAAGATCCGCTTATGATGGAGATCTTTGGTGAATGATTGACATGACTTTTATGTAAAGTTTATTTGTGTCTTATCTTCTCAATGTAAGAGCATTTAATGTTTTGTAAAGCTAGGAGAGTCAACTTGATGGCTAGGACTTGATGTCTTGGCCAAGGAGATGAGGCCACGTGTAAATTGATCCAAAGGTCACCATTTGAGTTGTAACACTATAAATACCCCCACCATGTAACACAATAGGACTAATGCAAAATTAAAGAGCAAACTGAATATTTCGGAGCAACAATTTCTCTCGCTTTAACAAGTGATTTTTACAACATATTTGTATTACGAATCGTCCCTTTAACGATTGGTTTCTTACACAATCGTATTACATTCTTGCCAGAGGCCCGAACTCTGACGTCTCGTGCAGCGAGCCTCTCCCATGCCCATATTCTGGAGCATCTCTGACCGTTTTTCGGCACATGCGTGTTGGACAAAGCTTGCACGTGCACGAGTGGACCCTGCATCTGTTGGCAACATTTTTTGGGGTCAACAAATTGGCGTCGTCTATGGGAAACCACACTATAACCACGAAGAACCCGTGGAAAAAGGCTATTTGAAGATATTTTGGGAATCCCCCTCTGAGAGGATTTATTCTTGGAAAAAGAATAAGAGGAAGCCTCCAAAGTTGGAAAATATCCACAAGTCCCAAATGTCAAGAGATATGAGTTCAGAAGAAGAGGCTCCTCCCAGGCGAACCAGAGAAGCTGACAATGAGGCCCCAGCGGTCCGACGCCGACCCCACCACCACCATAGGCGAGGTGGTAGGAGGTTGGCGGCCCAGCTTACTAGGGAAATGGCAACCATGGCAGCTAACATGAGGAGCATCACCAACCAAAACTTGGCAATGCAGGAAGTGTTAGGGCAAATGCAAGGCCAGGGAGGTCCTCCACCTCCCTCTTTCGTTCCACAAGGACCATACCAACCTGAAGAAGTGCAAAGTCAAAGAGCTTATTCCTCCAGGCAACATAGGGGAGGGAGTCCAATAGAAAGAGAGGTGGGAGTTGACATCTCCTCCAATTATGCTTCTGGTCGACCCATCGAGGCTCCGTTTAATATGGAAGATAATTTTCCTTCTGAGTATGAGCCAGCACTGAGGCCTTAGAGGTCCGCCAGTGTGTTTGACAGGCTTAGCCCAGCCGGTCAGAGGCGCAGGCAAAGGGCTGCAACTCAAGCTCCCACAACTAGGCCACAGCCCACACCTCCTGAGACTCGGCAGCCGGAGGAAAGGCAAGAACATGCCCCCCGTGCTACGCCGCCTCGTCAAAGGCATCTTAGGAGGGAAGAGGAGGCTCGTAACCAGGCAGGACCTTCTACGCAATAGCCTAGGTATGAGGCTGAGGGTAATTATGATTCGGATGGTCCACAAAGATCCTGTGACTTAGATGATGACGATGACAACTTGCCATTCTCAAGGGAACTAAGGAATGCCCAGGTCCCAAACCATTACACAATGCCTAAGATACCCAAGTATGATGGGAGAGGCGACCCAGCAAAGCACTTGAATAGCTACAAAACACACATGAACTTGAGAGGCGCCACCCCAGCTGTAAAATGCAGAGCCTTTCACTTAACTCTAAGTGGAGCTGTAGAGATTTGGTATAGCAGGCTAGCACCTGGAAGCATTCGGAGTTGGCCAGAGTTCAAAACCACCTTCTTGAAGAGATTTACCATGAACAAGGAAGGTGAGGCCCCGATTCAGCGCCTCCAAGATATGAGGCAACAGCCTGAGGAAACTCTGAAGAGCTTTTTGTCCGGTTTTACGGATGAAATGACTTGTTGTGTTCAAGTTACTGATCGCGAGGCTCTATCCGCCCTGAGGGGAGGACTCAACATGAACACCCTGTTTTGGAGGGACGTACAAAATCAAGATCCCCCGACTTATGACGCTTTGTTGGAGATGATGCGACGAGAAATTATTAACGAGGAATTAATAGAACATCGGAATAGAGCAAGTAGAGGCCTTCAACCTCAACAAAGGCAACGTGGTAGAGGTCCAACCTCCCACCTGATGGATTAGCAGTGGGGCCAGCCCAATGTTGAAGTTGCCCAAGGCTCAGGCCAGGCACTTGCTGCAGCCACCTTAAATGCTGTACCAACCTTGGCTTACGAAGATATACCAGCCACAGGTACCCATGCAAACCTACAAACACAACAGGCCCCCCGTAGGGGACGAAGCCGGGGAAGGAGTTCAAACCAGGGCAGGTATTGCACCTACCACCATTAGTACAGCCATACAACAGCTGACTGTAGGGACATAGCCCTACATCCTAGAGGTTTAGATTCTAGAGGCAACAGCCAGCACACCTCCAGACCGAGGAGTAGGCCCCCGCTAAGGCAGGACTCGCGGCCTAGGCGAGACGAGGCCCCTTCCTGTCGTAGGGAAGCATCTTCTCACGGAAGAGAACAGGAAAGGAATAGAAACTCCAATGAACACCAACGAAGGGACCATCGAGGTAGGCCAGACGATGCTCCAGTTCGCGAGATTGACACCATTTTTGGAGGCCCTTATGTTGGCGAAGACACCAGAAACTCCCAAAGGAACTACGTTCGAGAGGCAAGGGGTCCTCCATTGACTAGTTACATTGTGGACAGCAGTTCACGAAGGAGTCAGTCGCCTCCTATTGTGTTTACGCACGAAGATTTTGAAGGTATTCACTACCCCCACTGTGATGCTTTAGTAGTAAGAGCTGTGATAGCTAGGAACGGATTGAGGCAAATGTTGGTAGATAATGGCAGTTTGATGAATATCCTATTTGGGTCCACTTTCGATAAAATGATCTTAGAACATGAGTTGACCCCCACCAACACACCTTTATATGGCTTCATCGGTGACAGCATCATCCCCAGGGGCAAGATCACCCTAGCTGTGGAGATGGGGGAGCCTCCCCTATCAACCATGCATTTCATGGAATTCTTGGTAGTTGACAGTAGATCCGCTTATCATGGGGTATTAGGAAGGCCCGCATTAAAGGACCTGGGAGCTATCACCTTCATTCACCACCTATACATGAAGTTTCAAACTGATAGGGGGGTGGCAACAGTCAAAGGAGATCAAAGAGGAGCCAGGGAATGCTACCTCAACTCTGTAAGGAAAGCCGAACCTAGGGATATGCACATAGTGGCAGGCACTAGCTGCCTTGAGTTGCCAGGGCTCGATGAACTTGATCTACGAGTAACTGAGGCTGACTCCCAGGCGGTCCCCATGGAGGAACTCGAAAGCTTCCCTATTGATCCAAGGGAGCCAGCCAAGCTGCTGCAGGTTGGTAAAAGTTTAGCCCCAAGATTTAAGGGGAAACTTAAAGAATTCTTGTGTAAGAACCACGATGTCTTTGCATGGAGGCATGAGGATATGGTGGGCATTGACCCTGGAGTCAGTTGCCATCACCTAAGAATTGATCCCAAGGTTGCCCCGCATAGACAGAAGAGGCGAGCTCTTAACCCAGAAAGGTACGAGGCCTTAAAAGAGGAAGTGCAGAAGCTAATTAGCAATGGTTTTATCAGAGAAGCCCTCTACCCAAAATGGATATCCAATCCAGTACTGGTGAAGAAGCACAATGGGAAGTGGAGGGTATGCATTGATTTTTCTGATCTCAACAAGGCATGTCCAAAGGACAGTTTCCCACTCCCCAGAATTGATCAGTTGGTGGACTCTACCGCTGGACACGAGTCCCTAAGCTTCATGGATGCTTATTCTGGTTACAACCAAATTCCTATGTACCCAGGTGATGAGGAACACACCTCATTCATCACAGATCGAGGCCTCTACTGTTACAGAATGATGCCCTTTGGATTAAAGAACGCTGGAGCAACTTATCAGAGGCTAGTGAACAAAATGTTTGCCAAGTTGCTTGGGAAAACCGTGGAGGTCTATGTGGATGACATTCTTGTCAAAAGCCTGAAGGTAGAAGATCATATAACCCACCTCCATGGAGCCTTTGAGATTCTGCGAAAGTACCGCATGAAGCTGAATCCCCTCAAATGTGCATTTAGGGTAGCGTCAGGCAAGTTCTTAGGATACATGGTCAATCAACGAGGCATTGAGGCAAATCCTGAAAAGATCCAAGCGTTGATCGAAATGAAATCTCCCCAGAAACCAAAGGAAGTACAGAGTTTGACGGGTCGCGTGGCCGCTCTGAGCCGCTTCATATCGAAGTCCACAGATAAATGCCTCCCATTCTTCAAAATATTGAAAGGAGGACAGAAATTCCAGTGGACTGAGGAGTGCGAAGAGGCCTTCCAAGAGCTGAAAAGACACCTCGGACAGGCCCCCCTCCTATCAAAGCCCAAGCTTGGTGAGGTGCTACAACTTTATTTAGCTGTTTCCACCGACGCTATAAGTGCTGTTCTTGTAAGGGAAGAAAACTCAACTCAGCTACCAGTCTATTATATCAGCAAGGCTTTAATACCACCTGAGACACGATATCCAGACATGGAAAAAATTAGCCTTGGCGTTGATCATTGCATCCCGCAAGTTGAGGCCCTATTTTCAAGCTCACACCATTCATGTGCTAACAAACTTTCCTCTCAAGCAAGTTCTGCAAAAACCCGACGCCTCGGGTAGGCTACTGAAGTGGGCAGTGGAGTTGAGTGAATTTGACATTCTCTTCAAAGCCAGAACCGCCATCAAAGGTCAAGCTTTAGCAGATTTTGTGGTAGAATTTACCAATGCCCCTGAGATTGACCTAGAGGCAGAACCTTCCGAGTCTCCAACCTGGAATCTGTTTATAGACGGTTCGACAGGGGATACAGGCTCAGGCGCTAGCGTGGTCCTTGTGAGTCCTGAAGGACATAAATTGAATAGTGCAGTGCGGTTCGGCTTTAAAGCCACCAACAATGCCACAGAATACGAGGCCCTCCTTGCTGGCCTCAGGCTGGCTAAGGAGATGAAAGTAAAGAGGCTTCATATTAGCAGTGATTCTCAACTTGTTGTGGGACAGGTGAATGACAAATTTGTAGCTAGGGACAAGGCCATGGCTTCCTATCTTAAATTGGTAATGAGCCTACTCCCTTCCTTCGAGAAATTCGAGTTAAGTCAGATCCCACGCCTTGAAAATGCGCATGCTGATGCTTTGTCCAAGCTCGCCAGTAGCAGGGATTCAGAATTATTGACAGTGGTCCCAATTGAGCACCTCCACAAGCCGTCAACCTCGACAGAAACAGTAATGTGGGTTGACGGTACTCCAACTTGGATGCAGCCTCTAATATCTTATCTGAAAGATCAATCTTTGCCTGATGACAAGGAAGAGGCGTACAAAATTAGGAGGAGGTCTGTCCATTTCATGCTAGTTGATGACGTTCTCTACAAGCGTGGATTCTCCACACCTCTCCTCCGGTGTGTGGGAGAAGAGGAGGCGAACTACATGCTTCGGGAGATTCATGAGGGCGTTTGTGGTAATCACTCTGGAGTACTGGCCTTGGCAAATAAAGCACTGAGGCAGGGATATTACTGGCCCACATTGAAAAAAGATGCCCTTCAATTTGTTCGCAAGTGCGACAAGTGCCAACATTTCTCTAATGTATAAAGGCGACCCTCCCGGGAGCTCACTACCATGTCCAGCCCTTGGCCCTTCAGCAAGTGGGGTGTGGACCTCATTGGTCCCTTGCCTAAGGGCAGAGGAGGCGCCAATTTTGCCATAGTGGCTATTGACTATTTCACAAAGTGGGTGGAAGCTGAACCTTCAGCGAAAATCACCGAAGCCAACACCTCCAAATTTCTGTGGAAGAATGTCATTTGTCGCTTCGGCATCCCCCACTCAATTGTCTCTGATAATGGGAAACAGTTTGACAACCAGAAGGTCCGAGACCTCTGTGAGGAACTGGGGATTAAGAAGCACTTCTCTACCCCTCATCATCCCCAGGCCAATGGCCAAGTTGAAGCCGTAAATAAGACTATCAAGCATACTCTGAAAAAGAAACTTGACACAGCTAAGGGAGCTTGGGTGGATGAATTACCCTAGGTACTATGGGCGATACGTACAACAAGCAGAACTCCTACGGGGGAAACCCCTTTCTCCATGACTTATGGCGCGGAGACGATGAGCCCAGTTGAGGTAGGGTTACCCTCTCCCAGGAGATTGAGCTTCAATGAAATATCCAATGATGAACTTCGGAGATGCGAGCTTGATTTCCTTGAGGAAAGGAGGAACGATTCCCAATGGAGGCTTGCCATCTATCAGAGGAACATGAGCCGATATTATGACTCAAAAATGAAAAAGAGGTCCTTCCGTATGAATGACCTGGTACTTCGCAGGGTTTTCTTATCCTCGAAGGAACCAGGAGTGGGTACCTTGGGACCCAACTGGGAAGGGCCCTACCAAATTGAAAAGGAAATTCGGCCTGGCACCTACTGGATAAAAGACATGGATGGCAGGATTCAACCTCACCCGTGGAATATTGAGCATCTAAGAATGTATTATCAATGAATGTAATCAGTTGCTGGATGTTACTTCCCAGCCTTTATGAATAAACGAGCTTTTCTCCAGTCTTCGCCAACTATCAAATAAGCATGGGTGCCTCGAAGGAGAGGATGGAACCTTAAAAGAAGGCCACCTCGTTTAGACTCCGAGGCGTACAGCACAAGCCTCCCTTTGATGAAGCTGAACGTCAAAGGGAGAAGCCTCTGCTTAGATGAACCATCTACCAAGCTGGGAAGCGTGGGCGCCTCGGAGGAGAGAATGGAACCTTAAAAGAGGACCACCTCGTTTGGACTCCGAGACGTACAGCACAAGCCTCCCTTTGATGAAGCTGAACGTCAAAGGGAGAAGCCTCTGCTTGGAACTATCCACCAAGCTGGGAAGCGTGGGCACCTCGGAGGAGAGGATGGAACCTTAAAAGAGGGCCACCTCGTTTGGACTCCGAGAAGTACAGCACAAGCCTCCCTTTGATGAAGCTGAACGTCAAAGGGAGAAGCCTCTGCTTGGATGAACCATCCACCAAGCTGGGAAGCGTGGGCGCCTCGGAGGAGAGGATGGAACCTTAAAAGAAGGCCACCTCGTTTGGACTCCGAGACGTACAGCACAAGCCTCCCTTTGATGAAGCTGAACGTCAAAGGGAGAAGCCTCTGCTTAGATGAACCATTCACCAAGCTGGGAAGCGTGGGCGCCTCAGAGGAGAGGACTGAACCTTAAAAGAGGGCCACCTCATTTGGACTCCGAGACGTACAGCACAAGCCTCTCTTTGATGAAACTGAACGTCACAGTGAGAAGCCTCCGCTTGGATGAACCATCCACCAAGCAAGGAAGCACGAACAATTCCGCAAGTGACACTTGGGAATACAGGGTAGAAAATCGATTTGAGGTAATTTCAGAATAACACCTTGGGAAAACAGTTATTAAGAGTTATCTGTAAAGAATGCAATCTTAATAGGTCAAAGAGGCTTCAGTTTGGTTACGCCACATGGGTTGTTTAGTTTTATCTCTTGAAGTTAGTTATTCGTGTGACGAGGTCTCAGCAGTTCTATGGTCTCAAAGTCATCTGGTAAGTTCAAATAGTTCATTGCGACAAGTGTAAATTGCAATAAAAGGAACGAAGCAAAAGTTTGTATTTCATTAATGAATTGAAGGATTACAAAAGTATTGAATTACAAAAAAATTATCAAGGAGCAGGGGGTGGGGGAGCTGGAGCATTAGCAGCTGGCTGAGGCGCTTTAGTATGCTGAGGCTCTTCAGTAGGAGCATCTTCAGGTTCAAGCTCCACAACTTTGCCTTCCTCAGCTGGCGTCTGAGGAACCTCCTCCTCAAGGAACTCGGCCTTCAGTTCGGAGACGTCTAGCCCTGGATGCACCTCCTCCAACCTTTCAAAGACCTTCTGGTAAGCGACCCTACTCCAGTACATGCCAAAGCGGCGATACTCCTCAGTGTGATGGAAATTTGCTATGTAGTTCCTCACTGCGATATCACCCGCCTCGATCACGTCGGCATCGTACTTCTTCACTTCGGCCTCGTGCCACTTCAGCTCCTTCTCCATAAATTAGTTGGCATCCCTTGCCCCAATTAGTTCAAGGTTTACCTTCTCCAACGCCTCGACAGTGACCTTTTGGTGGTTATCAAAAATCTCCACCTTCTTAGTGAGGGCAGCCACCTTACATTGGCACTCATGCACCTCCTTCTTTAGAGCTTCAATTTCGGCTAGGAGGGCATCTTGCTTAGAATCATCGACATTCTTTTGGATCCTCAGCTCGATGTTGGCCTCCTTTTTCTCTGCAAGTTCGGCCTTAACTGCCTCCAACTCATCACGTGAGGCCCGATTCCTTAACTGAATGTCTGCCAAAACAGTTTGGCACTCCAGTACCACGTCAAAAGCTCGGCGGTTTGGCTCACCAAGGTGGTGGTGAGGTCCACTGCATCACAGGTGGCCACATAATTCTGCCACCTCTCCGTCCAAAACTTGTTGAAGCCCTCGGTGGCGTCCCTCACCTCGGCAGGGAGCATTTCTATCACAACAGGGGCAATTTTATCTTCCCTGTCCCCCAGGAAGTTCCCAGACTTCCCTGGAGTCCTCTCCACCACTTTCTTCTTGGTGGCCTCGGTAGCTTTGGCCACATCCTCTATCACAATCTTCCTTGATTGAGCCACCAAGGCAGCGTCGATGGAGGACTGCAGGAGCTTCGGCTGCTTTAAAGCACCCTTCTCTGGGTAGGACATTGTAATCCCAAAACTCGAAGACCCACCACCTGGGCCCAACTTTCTCTTCTTCTGAGGCTCTTCAGCCACGCCTTTACCCTTGGCGGCTGGTGGCTTGCCTCCCTTTGGAGCCTCCTTTGGAACCTCCTCCTCAGCCTCTTTATCGTTTTTATTTTTGCTGAGGCGATCCAGCTTAGCCTTCACTTGCTTCGCCCCAGAGGATCCGGGCTTCAGTGTCTTCGCCCCAGCAGTCGACATGGCCCTCATTATGCTGGCCATATCAGGCAGAGGATACTCCTTCTTGGCGAATTTATCTGCAATCAATGAGAAATAAAGTCAATTTCTGTGATTAAACCCCCTGCTTACTCACAAATACTCTTTTAAGTTGAATGGCCTCTTACCTTTGGGGGCCATGAGTCCAAAGTCTATAAAATATCTGCTCCTCTCGATCAGATGGGAGAAGCTTCGGAGCCTCGGAGATCGCTGATAGATATCTTCAATAATGGTCTACTCCACCTCGGAAAGCTCGTACCTTGTGCTACAATCTGCAAGTGAACATAGACAAGTATCAGTATCAGAAGCCATGAAATGAAGCTATAAGAATTTAAGATGACACTCACAGGCTTCGTAGTACTGGGTCGGCGCGGTAACAGCTGGGAGAACGTCTCCCTCAACCATCTGCCACCTACCCGAAACCCAGAACCAGGACTCCTTCCACCCCTTTATGGAGAAGGGGAGTCCAACTACGAAGGGGGCGTGGGAGCCCGGGGGGGTGATGTAGTACCACCCCTTTGAGTCGTCTTTTCCCACGACCTTGGCATGAAAAAGGGTTTCAAAAATATGAAGGGGCATGTCCTCGCCTAGGGACACCTCTTTCCAGAAGAAATAGGTCCCAACGACTTGGCTCCACCCGTTTGGAAGGATTTGGGTGGGAGACAACATGAAGGTCTCAGCACTCCCTAAAGAAGGGGTGCAGAGGCAGACGCACACCTGCTTTGAGCAGGTGTTCACTGAAGGCCACACAGTTGGGCCTCGGAAAACAGGCTCTTTCGTAAGGGTCAGGGGCTAACAGTTTCACGTAGTGGGGTATATTATATGTTTGCCTAAGTTCGTCTAATTTGGCAGAGGTGATATTGGATTGGATTTTAGCTACCCCCACCCCGCCTCGTAATCTATGGGCTCCTCAGTCATGCTATACCATTCACCCGAAGCCACAGATATTGACACCTCGCCACTCCTAGCCAAGGTAATAGCTAAAGATGCCTCGGAAGACATTGTGGTTTGATGAAAATGATGAAGAGATTGCAAAAGAAGTGTTTGAAGGAAGAAAGAAGACTACGCGGTAAGGAAGTACCTAAAATAAAGAAGAAACTCAGGAGACTCGCCGGAAGTTCGCCGGTAAATATTCGACAGCAGGAAAGTTTCAGAGATTTCAGAGTATTTCGCGAAAGTAAAGTTTCAAAATGACAAAGTTCTGGCTTTTATACTAGTGAAGGATTTAGCCCTAGCCGTTGGATTAGATCTTAGTTAATCTGAGGCGTCCAAAAGTACACAAATCCTAGCCACAGAAATCAAACGTTTTCCCTCTTTCAACGCTCCAGATTAGTGCGTGCACGTACCAACATAGGCTTGTGCGTGGATGTGTCCTCGAAACTACGCGTCCTAATATTTAGCCATCATTGTGCATTGAATTAGAACAGCTGTACGGCTATCGATATTCATCTCGATGCAACTCACTTGCCTTGGAAACGTAAGAAATCATCATGTCAGACACTAATACCAATGGATGTCTCCTCGCTTCGCCAAAAGGAAGTCAACCTCGGCCAGTTCGAATATGAACTCGCCTCTTCAAAGGAAATCAGCTTCGGCCTGTTCGAATATGGACTCGCCTCACCAAAAGGAAGTCAGCCTCGGCCAGTTCAAATATGAACTCACCCCTTTTCAAAGGAAATCAGCTTCGGCCAGTTCGAATATGGACTCGCCTCGCCAAAAGGAAGTCAGCCTCGGCCAGTTCGAATATGAACTCGCCTCTCTTCAAAGGAAATCAGCTTCGGCCAGTTCGAATATGGACTCGCCTCGTCAAAAGGAAGTCAGCCTCGGCCAGTTCGAATATGAACTCGCCTCTCTTCAAAGGAAATCAGCTTCGGCCAGTTTGAATATGGACTCGCCTCGTCAAAAGGAAGTCAGCCTAAGCCAGTTCGAATATGAACTCGCCCCTCTTTAAAGGAAATCAAATTCGGCCAGTTCGAATATGGACTCACCTCGCCAAAAGGAAGTCAGCCTCGGCCAGTTCGAATATGAACTCGCCTCTTTTCAAAGGAAATCAGCTTCGGCCAGTTCGAATATGGACTCGCCTCGCCTCGCCAAAAGGAAGTCAGCTTCGGCCAACTCGAATATGAACTCGCCTCTCTTCAAAGGAAATCAGCCTCGGCCAGTTCAAATATGGACTCGCTTCGTCAAAAAGAATTCAGCATTGGCAGTTCGAATATGAACTCTCCTTGCCTCAGCTCCAAAAGAACTTCAGTTTAACAGGCAACTTTCTTAAAACTTACGCTCCGCACCTTCTTGAACTCCACGCACAGTATAAATATCTCTGCCTGGACTTAGGGGACTCATGTGAAGTATAGAAAATCAAAACTTTTTCTTACTTATTGAAAGTCCACGCCTGGCATAAATAACCACACATGGACTTGGGGGACTATTGTTACGGGTTAATAGATGGAAGCGACACGTGGCAACGTATTTTAGCGGTGGGACCAGCTTAATCAAATCAGAACATATTTTCCTAGCTTCAGACGTGGGTTCCGAGGCCTCACTATCATTCTGAGGCCACTACTGCTAACGATGAGCCACGGTTCAGCAAAAATACATCGTCCGAGGCTCCTTAGCAGCCATTGAAGACCCATGTGCGAAGATCCACTTATGATGGAGATCTTTGGTGAATGATTGACATGACTTTTATGTAAAGTTTATTTGTGTCTTGTCTTGTCAATGTAAGAGCATTTATTGTTTTGTAAAGCTAGGAGAGTTAACTTGATGGCTAGGACTTGATGTCTTGGCCAAGGAGATGAGGCCACGTGTAAATTGATCCAAAGGTCACCATTTGAGTTGTAACACTATAAATACCCCCACCATATAACACAATAGGACTAATGCAAAATTAAAGAGCAAACTGAATATTTCGGAGCAACAATTTCTCTCGCTTCAACAAGTGATTTTTACAACATATTTGTATTACGAATCGTCCCTTTAACAATTGGTTTCTTACACAATCGTATTACATTCTTGCCGGAGGCCCGAACTCTGACGTCTCGTGCGGCGAGCCTTTCCCACGCCCATATTCTAGACATTTCTGACCGTTCTTCGGCACACGCGTGTTGGACAAAGGCTTGCACGTGCACGAGTGGGCCCGGCATCTATTGGCAACATTTTTTGGGGTCAACAGCATGTTCTACGTCACTGAGTACATTTCTACTAATGTGTGTCATGTCCTAAACCAATTATGCAAAGTCTAATTAGATGAGGTTATTAATCTCTTTTAATAAAAATTACGAGGACGTAAAAATTTAAAAATTCTTCCAAATTATGCTTGAACTCGTCTTTCTTTCTAATTCGGATACACTTCTTTCTCTTTCTTCTAAGTCTCGTAAATCATTACAATAGGTATCCGAAATAAAATAACGATAAACTTCGTAAACTTCTCTACCTTCAGAGTCGGCGGATCGAATGATGGCAGTTGCAACTTTCATAAATGATAATTTAAACAATTTAGAATGTCTTCTTGAGTTTTTTTTTAAAAATTTTGCTAGTCTACAGAAACGTAGATTGGCTTTGATACTAAGCTGTAACGTCCCGAGTTTCATGAATCCGGATTGCCACATCATCGTCTTTTGTAACTGATTTAACTAAAAAGTTTTGTGGAAAATAACTAAATTTTGAAACATTGCATTTATAACGGTAAAACCTCATCGGCAACAAAATTCATTTGATTACTTAAGGAAATTCGTTTAAACGTCAGAACTCAAGTTTGAAATAACGGATACAACAAAATAAGTTCATAATGCGTAAATTTCAAAAGTAAATAACTTGGACTATTAATTTATGCCACCACTGCCCATCACACTCGACCGTCTCCGAAATCTGCAAATATGGTTAAAATAACGGAATGAGTATTTCGATGAAATACTCAGTAGACTCATCGCCGATAATTAATTTACAGAATATTTGAACACGTAATCATACAATTCATATCGTGTCGTCATCATAGGCAATGCAGATAATTCAGTTGGTTATTAGATGTTTGAGCTAAGTAACCCCGGTTCCATATATTTAATATCTAAAATTTGATTTTTCAAGAACATGACTTTGCGAAATACTCAAACCAACATTGACAAGGAAAAATGGATAAATCTCAAGTTTAGGGGAGAAGTATGACAAACATCCATGAAATCTAGCATCATAAGCACCAAAACATCATAGGCAACGCAGATAATTCAGGGAAAGCTTCCTCACGTTTCTTTAATTTACATTGGGGATAATTTTCAATTTAAGTTTGGGGTGTATTATAAATTTTCTAATTGCTTAATATTTATTTTTTATTATTTTGTGTGATTTGTGTGCATATTTGAAAAAATGAAAATAAAATAAAAATTTTTTTTTTTAAAATTTTGCATACTTGTGTGAGTTAGATAACCTTGTCGGCAATTATATATATATTATTAAGGACATGCATTAGTTTATGGATCATGAATAGATTATATGTTTTAGTTAAATTTTTTTGCTTATTGATAAGTGTGTTTTTGCACACTTATTTAATACATAAACAAGCTAATTATTTATTAATTTGAGCGAATTTCTATTCACCATTGGGTAATGTTGGCTTTTGTAGGCAAAAATCACCAAAATGGACTAAAGTTATACAAAAATGTGAAGTTGGGGACCAAAATGAACAAGGTCAGAAATTGGAGGATTTGGAGTGCAATTTATGGAGGGCAATATTGAAATGAAAATCAAAATCCGAGGCCCAAATTGTAAAAAATCATAGTTGAGGGACCGAATGCGCAAATATTGGAGGACTTGGCTGCAAATTGGTAGAAAATTCCATTTTCCTGCAGGTTACAAAGACAGTGGCGCCACTTTTGTTAAAAAAATTCCATTGTTCTGGCCTTGTAGCACCACTTTTGTTAAAAAAAACTGGTTTTGGGGACCTTTTCGTCACTTTTAGGAGACCCGGGGACCAAGGCTGCAAATTTTCTAGGTTTTAATATAAAAACCAGCATGTGACTTTTCTCTTGGGGGGTTTGGAATTGGGGCTTTCTGCTGGGACGATTTCGGCCGTTTTCTTATTTTTCTTTGCCTTTTTTTTCTTTGGTTTCATTTCATTTCCTTTCCTTTTCCTTTTATTTTTGTTTTGGTAATTTTAGAGCAATCAAGATAAGAATACATCAAAGTGTTGAAGAAATCGAGGAAGACACGTGAAGAACTTTGATGGGAAAATTGAATTAAAGCTTAAAAAAAGTTTTTCTTACTTTTCTCCTTAATGTTTTCCATTATAAATTGTTTAGATCTTATGAATTCATTCATGAACTAGATAATTTATCTAGGGTTGATGTAGCCAAATTTGAAATTATGGATTGATGATTTTTTCTATTTGAATTTTCCACTTATATTTAATTGTGTCATGATTATTATACTTTCAATTACCTGATCAATAATTGAATGAATAGATGCTAATCAATTCCGACACTTAAGATAGGGGAATTTAGGCACGATCATAGGATTGACACGACGTAGATTTTTACACTTTGAGAGAAGGTAATAAATCTATGAGGCTTACTCCATAAACGAATATGAACTTTTGTAAATTCTAGACTTTAATTCGGAATAGAGATATTGGGATTGAAGTTTATGATTAAATTCTAGCCGGCACTTGAGAGAGGGGATAAAATTATATTAGGATTCTTGCCTTTAAATATGAGAAAATTGATTAGAATAATTGGATATCATTGAATCATAATTGAAGGTTATGTGAAATTATTCCCTAGTCCTTCTTAACATGATAATTTGTATTCCTCAAATATTTCTCAACCAATCTCATTAGATTAATTTAAAATCAATCATTCATCATCTACATAAAATAAAATTTACATAATTATTGTACTTAGTGGAATTAAATTACAATCCATGTGGATTCGACACTCTAACTCTTTTACTATATTACAAAACTTGACACTGTACACCTGCAAAATAATTCACGCTGTAGCAAACGCGTGTCAAGTTTTTGGTGCCATTGACGAGGATTGTTTAATTTAATTTTCACTAATATTATTACCAGTAGCTTTTATTTTAATTTAGATTTTCTTTTATTTTATTTCATTTTTCTTTTTCTTTTTCTTTTTTGTTAATTTTTGGCTACCCATCTTGATCTCTTTGATTTTTTTTTCAGGTACTATTCAATAGTATATGTATAATTCTAATAGTGGCAAGAGAGCGTAACACTTGTAATGAGTAGTCTCGACATGGATACAAACCACATGCTTGTAAAAGATATCTTTTGTCAGCTTTCCTGTGGGATGCATTATACTGGTATTGTTTGTATATGTGTATTGACTCCCGTAGGTTAAAGCTTCTATGGTCAATACAATATTTAAGATGTCGGAAAGAAGCAATTGACAAATATGATGAAAACTACATGCCTTTTGGGAGATTATGTATATGTCGATCAGGATAAGGACATCATACTTAGAGGAGATGGTCCTCCTTCGTTGAACGGGAAAGTAATTGCAAAATATTATAATGAACTTGTCAAGTTGGATGAGTGCAACATAAGTATTGGAGATCATGGCTACTTGTATGAATTTAAAAGGTGGAGGTATAATCCACTCAACGGAGTTAATAGGGAAGACTTGTCATTGCCTGTGGAGTTTGATTGTGGACCAAGCATTCAACCCGATGTTAGTTCAACCATTGAAGAAGAACCTAAAATGAGTGAAAATTTAATCACAATGGAGCTAAATAAGGAGGTGACAATCAATGAGGAGAAAATCAACTTACACACTCTTCCAACTTAGTTGATTGCCAAGATATTGATTTTGTGATTATACCCGATGAGGAAGTAGAAATCTTCACAGTTGAATTTGAATTGGATGGAATAGGCAAGTCTTATTATATGGAAAGGGGCAATGTTGAGTTTCCGAGATCCAATGAAGAGTGGAACAAAGCTAAAAGAAGAAAAATGGACAAGGCATCCAAAGCCTTCTTTAATGCCCATGAGTCAATTGCCAAAGTCGAGCTAAAGACTATAAAAAAGCGCTTGTTGGGAGGCAACCCAACTTTTCTTACTTTTAAGCTTTTTATTTACTTTTATATCTTTCCATGCTTTTATTTTGATTAGCTATCATCATTTTTTGTAGGTAATTTTTGAAGTCCCATATATTCATGGTTCCTCACAAGTTTGGGGGTCCAATGGTGTACATGAAGGTCACTTACGAATTCCATTATTGACACCTCTTCACAAATGTCTAATCAGGGAAGTTTTATTATTCCCTCTTCTCTTTATCTTGTTCTTTTACACATTGAGGACAATGTGTGATTTAAGTTTGGAGGTATTTATTTGTGCTTGAATTGATGATATTGTGTCGACATGTTAGATAGCCTTGCTAGCTTAGGATTGCTTAATGTTTAAAATTGTTATTGATTCATGAGCTATGCATGACCAAATATGCTATTTGTGCCTAATTTTTTTTTTTTCAAAAAAAAAAAAAAAAAGAGCTTGTCCATGTTAGATCCCGAGTTACTTCGAGCACAGTGGTCACAATTAATTGTTATCTAGATGTGGAGATTTTTTATTGATGGAAAGATGTTTGAATTGGTAAGAACTAAGAACTAGGTTGTAAGTTGCTTGAAAAATTGTATCAACCTATATTTTCTTCTCTTTCACTTTACCATATTGTAAGATAAGTTTGGGGGTGGTCGAGCCGGTGAAGGATATTATCTAGAAGTGTGTTGATTCCATGCGTGTTGAAAAAATATTATGTGGAGTGTCTTTTGTCAAGTATAAGCTAGGTAATGACCATATGCTAGGGATCTAAGCCATGATGTTATGTTGTGATTAAAAAAAAAATAATAATAAAATTAAAAAAAAAAAAAAAAATATATATATATATATATATATATATATATATATCTGTGTGTGTGTGTGTGTGTGATTTTGCACTTGTTGAATCTTAGGCTTCACTTCGTAGCCTTTTTGACTCGGGTTATTAAGTCTGTTGGGGTATTTCAAAACCCGATACCCTTTGGTCTAAACAACTGACGAGCTATCGACCTAAAGCTCGCTACAAGGGTCAAAAGAAAGCTTAAGGATGTGAGGTCAATTAAGAGCTTTAATTGAAAAAAATTGATTTTGTGCAATTGTATTCGATTTACAGGCTTAGATAACTAGTGGGTTTGAATTACTTAGTATAAACTTGAATGTAGAAGCACTCGTCTAGTGGATAATCATCACATGACTAGAGGTTGATATTACCAGTTTGACCCAATCGAACAAGAGTGGAAAAAGAAACAAATGAATTGAGAGCAACCTTTAGATTTACACTTTGGAAAGAAAAGAAATATCTATTTGAGGAGTGTGAATCTTACGAGCGGGAAAAGACATAGTTGACCACAAAGGGTCGGGTTGGAACCAATTTGAATTCTTTTCCATTTTGACAACTTTTTCCTAATTTAGATGATGATTGAAAGTGATTATGCACACACATACACACACACACACACACACACCGATCAAACATTGGATAAGCTTAAATTGTTTTTGGTAGCATTAATTGGAGGAATACTTGTGAATTGATATACAATTTTACACTCTTTGATATTTTTGGCAAGCTATCTAATGTGTTGATCTTTATCTAGTTTGCATTGTGTTATAGATAATTTTGCTCGGGACGAGCAAGAGGTTAAGTTTGGGGGTATTTGATAAGTGTGTTTTTGCACACTTATTTAATACATAAACAAGCTAAATATTTATTAATTTAAGCGAAGTTCTATTCACAATTGGGTAATGTTGGCTTTTGTAGGCAAAAATCACCAAAATGGACAAACGCACACAAAAATGTGAAGTTGGGGACCAAAATGAACAAAGTCAGAAATTGGAGGATTTGGAGTGCAATTTATGGAGGGCAATATCGAAATGAAAATCAAAATTCGAGGATTAAATTGTAAAACATCATAGTTGAGGGACCGAACGGGCAAATATTGGAGGACTTTGCTACAAATTGGCAAAAAATTCCTTTTTTTTGCAGGTTACAGAAACAGTAGCACCACTTTAGTTAAAAAAATGGTTTTGGGGAACTTTTCGTCACTTTTAGGAAACCCGGGTACCAAGATTGCAAATTTTCTAGGTTTTAATATAAAAACCAGCACGTGACTTTTCTCTTGGGGGGTTTGGAATTAGGGCTTTCTGCTGGGACAGTTTCAGCCGTTTTCTTATTTTCTTTTCCTTTTTTTTTTCTTTGGTTTCTTTTCTTTTTCTTTTATTTTTGTTTTGGTAATTTTGGAGCAATCAAGAGGGGAATACATCAAAGTGTTGAAGAAATCGAGGAAGACGCGTGAAGAACATTGACGGAAAAATTGAATTAAAGCTTCAAAAGAGTTTTTCTTACTTTTCTCCTTAATGTTTTTCATTATAAATTGTCTAGATAATTTATCTGGGGTTTGATGTAGCCAAACTTGAAATTATGGATTGATGATTTTTTCTATTTGAATTTCCCACTTATATTTAATTGTGTCATGATTATAATACTTTCAATTACCTGATCAATAATTAAATGAATATATGCTAGTCAATTCCGACGCTCAAGAGAGGGGAATTTAGGCACGATCATAGGATTGACACGACGTAGGTTTTTACACTTTGAGATAAGGTAATAAATCTATGGGCCTTATTCCATAAACGAATCGGAACTTTTGTAAATTCTAGTCTTTAATTCGGCATAGAGATATTGGGATTGAAGTTTAGGATTAAATTCTAGCCGGCACTCGAGAGAGAGGATAGAATTATATTATGATTCTTGCCTTTAAATATGAGAAAATTGATTAGACTAATTGGATATCATTGAATCATAATTGAAGGTTAGGTGCAATTATTCCCTAGTCTTTTTTAACATGATAATTTGTATTTCTCAAATTTGTCTCAACCAATCTGATTAGATTAATTTAAAATCAATCATTCATCATCTACATAAAATAAAAGTTACATAATTATAGTACTTAGTGTAATTAAATTACAATCCATGTAGGTTCGACACTCTAACTCTTTTACTATATTACAAAACTTGACACCGTACACTTGCGAAATAATTCATGTTGTAGAAAACGCGTGACAAGTCCAAAAACTTGATGCTAGAATTTTCCAATCGCAAGTGTACGGTGTCAAGTTTTAATATAGTGAGAGTAGAGTATCATTTTCCACATGTATTGAAATCAAATCCTAATAATTCCGTAATTAAAATAACCTTAATTTTATCTAGAAAATAGGAATATCGGAGTGAGATAACTAACTGAACTAATTTAATTAATTAACGATGCAATTAAAACAAGATTAACACTAATGGGCTTAAACTCTAGCGATTCAATTTCACCTAACCATCGATCATGCTTCAATCATCTAACTATTCCTTAATTTATTCTTATGGTCTATTAGTCAAGAACCCGAAATTATCTTCATCCCCTCTCTCGATGGCAAATTAAGAATTACTCTTAAAACCCTAATTTTGAGTCTCCATCTAAAATTAAGATGATAAAGTACATTTAGATCTTTGATTCTCTTAATAACTACAAATAATTTCATAGGCCTCTCGAACTCTATAATCTCCTATGTTGTGTTTATCAATGATCCCTATTTAGAATTCCCTTTCTCGATAGTAAATCCCAAATTCAATATCATTCAAATGGTAATCAAGCATTCAAAAGCATTAAGAGTAGATAAACACAAATAAACCAATTGAATAACTTCTAGAATAGATAATTAAATGATCAAAGCATAATATCTAGTGTTGGCTACATTGTATCTCTAGAAAAATAAATTACTCCATGAAAATATAAAAGAAAACACAATTCATGTTCTTAAATATTGATAAAATAGAAAATATTGATAGAGAATAAAAAGAACTTGTTGATTTGTGGATTCCTCAATCTCCAAGGATGTTCTCTCTTGTGTGCTCCTCAATTTCTTCTCCCAAAAATTCTTTTCTTGAACCCTTACAGCCGTATTTATAGTCCCCCCTTTAAACTCATCAGTTTTAGGGCTTATGTGGCAGACTTGTGTCGTTGCGGCGCAGGGGCACCTCTTTTGGACACAGGGGCGCCCGTCTTCTTTTGGACATGGCGCAGGGGCGCCTCTTTTGGGGGCGGGGGCCCCTGCGCCTTCGGTTGAAAAACACTTTGTTGCTTCCAGAATGGCGCGGGGGCGCTAATACCCCCTGTAATATACATCCTTGGTTTGGCTAGTGACACTTGAATTGCTCTTAATTGACTCCATCTTCTCATTGTTGACTCTCTTATTATGAAAGTACCTGAATATAATACAAAAACACATAAATGCAATAGAAATCCTCAAATTCAAAAGTGAAAGATATCTAATAACTCCGTTATAAAACCAACTTATCAAATACCCTCAAACTTAAGAATTTGCTTGTCCTCGAGTAAACATCAAACCAAAGAAAATGAATAACAAACACACAAACAAAACTAAGAAAATCAATTAAAACAAATTGAGTTAGATATCTTGCCTTCGTAGCTCAGGATTGGCAACATGCATTAATTTCATGAATCATTTCAAAATTATAATGCAAAAGTTAACTTCCCACCTATTCAATGCAAAAACGGGTGTGTGAAGAGTTAAATGCAACGCTGTACAATAATAAATTGATCCAATTCTCGACCTTAAAAGTCAAAATTTTCCTTACTTCGCTAGTAGGATTCATACACCCCCAAACTTGTTTTCTTTTCACCCCTATTGTGTATTCTAAAGTTGATTTTCAATACTAATCTCTTACACCACTCAAGTTTGGTTAGATTTCACTAATTGAAGTTCAACATATCAAGAAATATGGATTCTCCTTATTTTTGACTGCTTTGACCTCCAAGACTTAACCAGGTTACTAACCCCTTATTACAAGCTTAATCTTTGGAAATAAGTGTTCGAGACTTTCTCATGATATGTGATGTCTTCGTTTTCATGCACATTTTTTCATATGTGGGGATGCTCTCCATTAAGCTTTTAAGTGACCCTTGTAGCAAGCTTTAGGCCGATGACTCCCAAATCAAATGACTTTAGGGCACCAGGTTTTAACCCTTATAGACTTATTCACTTGAGTCATAAAGGCTACGAAGAGATGCCATACAAGGAGATTATTATGATTGTCCTCACTAGGATCTTTTTAGGGTAGCATCCCTTGTATGCAGTGATTAGTGTAATGCCCTTTATTCAATACTTATTCTCGAAAATTGACCTATAACTTAAGGTTTTTCACCCAATGTTCATCACATTGGTCTCAAACAATCCACACAACATTTTGCACACACTGAATCCATATCTATCTCCATGTCTCCCTACAACAGTTCAACCAACCAAACATCCTAGGTTTGGTTTAAGGATATAATGATGTTTAATGACTGTTTGGGTATAGCATTTAAGTTCTCTAGTAGAACCTATAAATAATGGATCAACCTACTCATGTACAACATCCCAATCAACTCACGTGCATAAATATTTTTCGTCTCACATGAATAAGCAAAAATTTAACTCAAACACATAACTTATCTACAACTCATCAACCAAAACATGTTACCAAATATATACATCAATGCCGGTAAGGCTATCCAACTCACACAAGTATGCGTAAAAGTTTTTTTTTTTAACACAAATATCACACAACATAAAAAAATCACAGAAAAAAAAACTAAAGCAAATAGACAATTAAAGCAAAATAGATAATATCCTTGACATGTGATTTTATGAGCCAACAATTGTCCTCCGGAATGATTTCCACATACTCATTCATTTATTTCTTGTAAAGCATAAAGTGCTTCTTCTTCATTCAGGCATCTTAACAATGGTACCGAATATCCCCACTTATAGAGCATATTATCAATTAATGTGTACCTTACTGATCTCATTCAGAGTCTTCTTGCTTCAATGGGATCTTAAGGACATATCCCCGTCTTTAGATAGGAATTGATTCCATTCATCTATGTAGGCTTGGGATCGATCATCATGGAGATAACTTCCAGTCTTTCAATAGCAGGATAGGTAATTCTTCCTACGGGAATGCTGTCAACTCTTTTATTCATTCACTTGTGGCCAACCGACCTAAAGTCTCAGCATGATCGTCCAGAGTTTGGTAGGCCTCATTGATCTAATTAACCATCAATTGTGAGTCACTCGGGACTACCAGATGAGTAATTTTCATCTATTTTGCCATCATACTCCAACTATTAACGTTTCATATTCAGCTTCATTGTTGGAAGTCTTGAAGTTAAACGACAAGGCTTCTCGGAATAACTAGCGAGTAGGACTTAATAGGACAACTCCCGCCCCTGATTAAACTTCGATGGATGATCTACCTACAAAGAGCTCCCATGGTGCGTCATGATGGAGTCCTCCTAGTGGCTCCGATCTGAACTATGCAACAAAATCAGCAAGTGCTTGACCATTTATGGAGGTGCGATGTTTGTATCTTATGTCGAACTGTTCGAGCTCCACTACCCACTTGACCATCCATCCCGATGTATCAGGCTTTTATAATGTTTATCTTAATGGATAATTAGTTAAGATCTCAATAGGATTCTCTAGAAAGTACGGTCTCAACTTCCTAGCTGCCATAACAACGACATAGGCCAATTTATCTAAAGGAGAGTAATGGAGCTCTGCTTCATGGAGGGCTTTGCTAACATAGTAAACATGTTGTTATATTCCTTCTTCCTTCCTAGCTAAGACAACACTGATAGCATGTTCAGATACTGCAAGATATAAAGTCAACATTTCGCCTGCTTTTGGTTTTGACAGCACCAGTGGTTGTGCCAATTATTGTTTTTTGTTCATCAAAGACGAATTGGCATTCAAGAGTCCATTCAAACTTTTCCCTCATTACAGGACATTGAAGAATGGTTTACACCAACCAGTTGATTTTGACATAAAGCGACTAAGTGTAGCTCGTCCAATTAAGCTTTGAACCTTCTTAGGCCTTGTTGGGGCACGCATTTCAATGATGGCTTGTATTTTTTTTCTAATTTGCCTTGATTCCTCGACAATTGACGAAATAACCTAGGAACTTTTCGGAGCTCACACCGAAGGTACATTTGTGCGTATTCAGTTTCATCTTATACTTTCTCAAGATTTCAAACATTTCAGCTAGGTGTCATTGATCGTCTCTGGTATCCGCACTTTTAACTAGCATATCATCAACATACACTTCCATGGTTTTGCCAATTTCTTGGTAAACATAGAATTGACTGGATGCTGATAAATGGCCCCGATATTTTTTAGGCCAAAAGGCATCATTTTATAACAATAAGGACCTCGATCAGTAATGAAGGCGGTATGTGCATAGTCCGGCTCATACATAGAGATTTCATTATACCCTGAGTATGCATCCATAAAGCTGAGTAACTTATGTCCTATCGTTGCATCAACCATCTGGTCGATCCTTGATAGAGGAAAGCTATCCTTAGGACATGCTCTGTTGAGGTCATTAAAATCTATGCACATTCTCCAATCTCCATTATTTTTCTTCACGAGAACTGGATTAGAAACCCATGTAGGATATTTTTCTTCACAGATGAACACATTGTGAAGCAACTTTTGCACCTCTTTATTTAGAGCTTTATCCTCTCTAGATTTAAAGGCTGCCATAGTTGCCGCCTAAGTCACACCAGAGGTTCGATACCCAACTTATGGGAAGTGACTTCGGGGTCGAACCCTTTCATATTCGTGCGATTCCAAGCAAAAACATTAAGATTCTGTTGGAGGAATTCTACTATCAGACCTCGGATGGGTGCTCGGAGTTCGTGACCTATTTTGAGCTCCATTTGTGGATCATCTGGTCCAATCACCACTCTGTCCAGCAATTTATTTTTTCCAGGACTTATTATCAGCTTCTTCACAACCTCTGGAGTATATTTGTCCTAATA
This sequence comes from Fraxinus americana, assembly GCA_035079005.1. NCBI lineage: Eukaryota > Viridiplantae > Streptophyta > Magnoliopsida > Lamiales > Oleaceae > Fraxinus > Fraxinus americana. Next base: position 400,324 of record CM068728.1, read on the forward strand.
TCATGCCTAGGATACTGACAGAGGCAGACAATATGACGTTGAACCGGCTCCTTTTGATTAATGAGGTGCTAGAGACTGTTTTCAGTATTGATGCTGATAGTGCTGCGGGCCCTGATGGGATTTTCATCTTTTTTCTACCAACACTATTGGGATATTATACATGATGATGTATATAGTGCAGTCATTAATTTCTTTGAGGTTAGTCATTTGCCGAGAGGATTTGCTGCTACGTCCATTATTTTGCTTCCGAAGAGGGAGAATGCTTATAGATGGACGGATTGCCGATCTATCTGCATGTGTACGGTGTTTAATAAGCTTATCACAAAGCTATTGAACAACAGATTGAGTTCATTTCTGCCTTGCATTATTTCACCTCAGTAGAGTGGATTTGTCCTCAGTCGACTTATCGGGGATAATGTTTTGTTGACCCAGGAGCTTCTACATATGTTGGATAATAAAATGCGTAGAGAGAATGTTATGTTGAAGGTTGACATGGCTAAAGCATATGTTCATATGGATTGGGGTTTCATTTATTCTATTCTGAAGGCGTTTGGTTTTGACTAATTGTGGATTGATCGGATCAGACGTTGTATATCAGAGTGTTGATTCTCAGTACTTCTGAATGGGCGACCATGTGGTTTCTTTTCTTCATCGCGGATACTCAGACAGGGAGATCTTATCTCTCCATCCTTATTTATTATTGTTGCTGATTACTTTTCTCAATTGCTTACTCAGAGTTTTTAGACATATCCTAGTATGTAGTATCGACATGGGGGTAGTACTCTTGTCTCTCATCTTGCTTTTGCTGATGATATGATTATATTTACCAATGGATAGAAGAGGCCTATTAGAAGGGTCGTCGATTGTTTGGAGCACTACGAATGGGTCTCTGGCCAATTGGTGAATAGAGACAAGAGTGGTCTTATATTGCCTAGGCGGGCATCTGATATTCATATACGGAGGTTAGTGATTTTGATTGGGTTTTCACATCAAAGATATCCGTTCACATATCTAAGAGTCCCTTTGTTTAAAGGGGCTAAGAAGAGCTTTCTATATGATGATCTTATTAAGAAGGTAAGGAATAGGGTTTCTGGATGGGCTGCCTTCTTTCTCCTGGTGGTAGGATTACTCTACTGAGGTTTGTTCTTTCCTCTATACCACTGTATCTATTCCAGATTATGAGACCTCCTCAGGTCATTCTGAAAAGGCTGGAGATTATATTTGCGCGATTCCTATTGGGTTCTAAAGATCATGCGCGTCGTCTACATTGGATGAGTTGGAAGGCGATTTGCTTTCCTAATGATGAGGGAGGTCTGGGCTTTAGACGATTACAGGATATGGTGGACACATTTTCATTTTCATCGAAGCTATGGTGGTTGTTCAGGTCTCAGAGTTCTCTTTGGGTCTAGTTTTTACTGTGCAAATATTGTAGAGGGAAATATCCATCACTTGCATCAGATTTTCACTCACCCTCTCTTATTTGGAAGAGGCTGAAGAGATTTGTACCATGCGCTGAGACACACATTGTGTGGCACCTTGGTATGATTGTTGGATGAGTGATTCCACATTGGCATCCATTTTCCCACACAGACAGCATACATCTGCGAGGACGCAGGACTTTTTCGAGAAGACTGGATGGGATTTTGGGCGATTACTATGGGCTCTTCCATCAGATATGGTAGAGCAGATCGCGACCATTCCACTATATCTTGATGTCTCGGATTGCATATTCTGAAGGGTCACATCAGATGGCAGATTTAATACTTAATCAGCATGGCGGCTGATCCGCTCTAGTAGGCCAGTACATGATTCATTTAGCCTACAATGGAGCCCTTTCGTACCTCCTACCGTTTTGTTCTTCTATTGGAGATTATGGCAGGACTTGATACCAGTTGATGTCATTATCCAGAGGAGGATCGGTAGTCAGTTGTCTTCTCGATGTCAGTATTGTTCAAAGATTGAGACCATCACTCATATTTTTACTGGTACGAGTATTTCAGATCATGTTTGGTAACATTTTGGGGCTTTATTTTAGATTACCATGAGTACAGGAGAGAGTCTTAGACAGAGATTTTTGAGATGGAGGTATTCTGGAAAGTTTGCAAGGATCGAGCACATTCACATTATTATTCCTCTATTGATTTTCTGGTTTCTTTGGACTGAGAGGAATAATGCAAAGCACGAGAACATACATATAAGCTCAAGACATATTATCTGAAGAGTTTACCATATGGTATCCTTCTTCCATATTGGTGGACTATTCCGACTGTTACATTAGCGTAATGACATGCAGCCTGCTATACTTTTTGGTACTTCTTGACTCTCCCCCCATCTCCTACCCTTATCATAGTTTGGTGGCGCACTCCATCATTTGGATCTGTCAAGGTCAACACCGACGGTTGTGTTAAGGATGGGTTTGCTAGTGAGGGAGGCATTATCAGGGACTATGCGGGAAATTGTATCAGGGCTTTTCTCAGCTTCAAATGGACAATGTATGATATTAGAGGCAGAACTCAAGGCTATTTGTGATGGGATACTACTGGCTAGAGATCTTAGTTTTTCAAATATTTGGGTTGAGGCAGATTTGATTGTTGCCATTCACTGTATCACCAAAGGTGGCAAACCGTAACCTTTCCAGGGGATACTTAGACAGATTACAGATATCATTTCCTTTGACAGAGATATGGTTTCCCACATCTTCAGAGAGGAGAACTAAGTTACAGATGCACTTGCTTCTGAGGTTTGGGATCAACGTAGATACGAGGAATATGGACCACCCGACCTACCATGACATATCATGGCTCTTGTTCAGATTAACATATATGGTTTGCCCAGCTCTAGAGTTTAAGTATTTGCATTTTGCTTTTCTTTTTATTTTTTATTTAACTTGTTATTTTTGTAAGGGAGGTAGTACTCCTTTTTTACTGCTTTCCTATTATTCTTTACTTTCACTGTAAGGAAAGTAGTACTTCCTCATTTATTGATTTCATTGATATCATTTGTAACCACGGTATTCCTCCGCTACAAGTGAGGACATATTAATAAAATCTTGGAGGTACCGCCCACCTTCTATAAAAAAAGATGTGGGTCTAATGAGGTAAGGTCGAATTCAGTCAGATATGCCATATAAACTCCTAGGGGAATATATGCACCCTTTTTTGTTGGGCAAATCTTTATCTGGCATTTCTCAGCGATGTCATTGTTTTCCCTAATTTGTTCTACATCATGAGGCATAGGAATTTTGGGCGAGTAGTGATATATGGACACGATTGCCTTGAGATTGAATAGTAGGGGTTGCCCCATGATGGCGTCATAAGGTGAACTAAAATCAAGTACTACAAAATTAGCGTTCAACTTAGTTTGACGTAGAGATTCGTCGATTTCGACAGAGAGCTTGATCAACCCTTTTGCTTAGGTGAGGCCCCATTAAGTCCTAAAACCACGTTCGGGTATGGTTGTAGAATTTTTAGAGGACTACCCATCCATTCCAGTGTGTTGATATAGGGTATTTTGAGAGAACTCATTGTATCGACTAAAACCTTGGGAATGATGACTCCGTCTATGGGTATTGAAACCACCAGGATTCAAGGATAAGGATGTAGATCTGCCTCCTTGTCGTAGAATGACAGATGGTCATCCATTTCATTTCTGCGATATTTCTCAGTAATACCTATCTCAGAGAGTTCGGCTACTATAGGTCTCTTCAGCCTCGCCTCCCTTGCTAGATCATTTTGCTGGAGTCTCAACATGCGGATATGAGGACTAGGTAAATCAATGTTACAAGTTCTAGCCTCAGCTTGATTTCTACGTACTATGCTAACTCCACGCGGAGTGAAAACATTTATGTAGCAGTGATATGTTGAAGTGGCGACCTATAATTTGTGCAATATGGGTCTTCCAGTATGGCATTACAATTGGAAGGCACATCAACAACCACAAAATCCGCTAGAATTCTTCTCTGACAAGGGATTGCCTAACTCCACAATCAAAACCAATTTGACCTTGGGCTTCAATAGGATCCCCAAAAACTCCTTGCAGCCTCTACGAATATGGTTGGAGATACCTTTTTGAATTCTCGTTTGCTCCAACGTTCGAAAGTACAATGCATTGACCTTACTCCCATTATCTACAAGAGTTTGATGTATTTGTATGCCAATAACAGACATGGTTATTACTAGTATCAAACTCTGGTCATCCTACATCATAATTCTGGCAAGTCTACACCTTAGTCTTCAGGATCTTTTATTGCATTGATTACTACATATTCACATTTTGATTTTAGCTCGGGGTGGGGGATCTTGAGCTTGAAGAATTGGCTGACCTTGTTGAGCCATCTCTGGTTGGTAAGGTTTTTGATTGCACGCTTAGTTCGTCTCTCTGGGTTTAACCATACACTCTTGCAGATGACCTCATCGAATTAAAGATTCCACCTCTTCCTTCAGGTTTCCACAATCATCTCTGTTGTGTCCTGCCGACCTGTGATATCGATAGTACTTTCCTTGGTTTTTCTGTGCTGGATCCTTTTTCAAAGGTGGGGGTCTGCAGAATGCTTCTTTTTTCCCTGTTTGCAAGAAGATTTTTTCCAAGGTAGTATTTAATGGGTGATATTCATGGAACCTATCCGAATAAGGCCTAGGACGATCTCTGTCCCCCCTATCCGTTTTCTTTTCATGATTAAACCGGTATCCACTTTTTCTCCTTTGTTGGGTATGAGGATTGTAGATTTACCTTGGTTTCCTTCTGATTTGAAATGGCTTCCTCCACACTGATACGTTTTTTCGTTCGATTAAGGAACTCGTGATATGTTCGCAATCCTTTTTCATGTGTAGATCACCAAAACCTCATTCTAGGCCTTAGCTCAGAAAGAATTGCCATAAGTGTAGCGTCATTAGAGATTTTAAGTGATTCGCTCTTCCCTTGCTTAATGCTCACCAAATTTTCTTTGGACATGGTTCTTACTTAGGAACCCATGAATTAAGCTAGAAACGCTGTGGCGAGGTCGCTCTAGTTTCTTATGGACCTCTGATGTAACCTCTTGAACCACCTTTGAGCTTTATCTCCCAACGTTAATGGAAATGCACAACACATAATGGCATCATCTGCTCCTTGCAGCTCCATCCAAGAAGTGTACTTGTCTAAGTGACTAAGGGGATCTCCTTCGCCCTCATACCCAGTCAGCTGTGGCATTTTCAATTTTTTAGGCAAAGGTTTAGCAAGAATATCTTTAGTGAAAGGGGAATGGCGTTTAGTGAGATATTCTTCAGTGCTTCCTTTATTTTTGGCTTCCTAATCGGCAATGCATTTTTTTAAAATGCTAATTTCAGGTTCTGCCTGTTCCGACGGGCGTTTCAGATAGGGCTCATCATATTTTCTCTGAAGTGTTATTGAGTGCTAAAATCCCAATCTATCAAACACGCTACTAGCTTTCCTAGTAAATGACTCCGTTGTTACGGGAGAACTCCTGGTCTCTTCAGTTCGCCTTTTAGAAGATTCATCTCCTTAGAAATGGAGAGCCTTCCTAGTGGGAGGTCGTCTAGTTAGTTCCCTACGTGGGGACTCCACATCAATATCAAGTGGATGAACATGGGTTTGGTTTTGCTCTAATTTGTTTACTGCATTTTTCAACCTCTTGATGGCTTCTCTCATGATGGTCATTTGAGGGTCGCCAACTTCATTTTGACCTCGTCACTTTCTAATATTTTGTGGAATATTAGTTTGTTCAAGATGAGTGTGGGTTTGCTTCCCTGATGCTGAAATATCATCTATTTTGTTATGAATTTTATGGAGAGATATGGCTGTTTATACAATTAGGGCCCTCCTTCTAGCGCCAAACTATTGACGTTGAAAATTGTATAACCAAAATTCAAGCCAACTTTAAGTGTAAATAAGGATTTTTATTGACAATTACTTATAAACTACAAGTGTTTTCATCAAATGAGATATTTGAAATATAAAGTTGTTGGGATTCCTTTTTCTCCTTCTTTCCTAAGGATACTGTTTTCCTTTTTATAGGAAAGGATGGGGCATGTATATTTCATATTCATATCTTGTCAACAACAGTGTTAAGTTGGGAACCTGTGCCAATGGTTTAAGTCATGCATGGTTGCTATCAAATCATCATACAGTACCAAACTAGGAAAGTACGCCAATGGCATATTCCCATTGGTTGCTGAGGTTAGCTCCATCAGGCTATCATGAAGCTAACCTTAAATGGGGTCCCCAGTAATTAATGAACTGATTAGAGAACAAACCTCATAACATATGATTGGTGGAATTGGTGGGTGCTGACATAAGATATTCTGAATGTCATTAATTGATCGAATGTTTTGACAATGTGTAAGGATTCTACAATCATTATGTCACCTCAAACCACGTTAGTCATAAGTACGAGCTGACCTTACAGATCCGACCTTAATTTAGTATGAGCTAAGTGAATATAAAAAATGGACTTAATAAGGTCGTAGGTCGAATATCAACACATCCCATCATATTATACGACTTCAATATATTTCAATTCTCATAAGGTGACAAGTTAATTCTCCCTGTCGTTATTATGTTAATCTCTCAAAGATCAAAACACCCCTAAGATTATGCATAACGACCTGGGCCTATACCTAAATTGTTAGATCATACGTATTGTTCATTTTAGGAGAGTTTGTATCCATTGTACTCCTCAAGGATTTCTTTTGTGTCCCCAAGATTCAACTCAAAATATGTACCTTCTGAGTAATTTAAGTTGAATTCTGGTACTAATTAAAAAAGAGGTCTTAATTTCAAACCATGAAAAACTCGAAAAAATTCGTGAAGGATAAGAAGAACACATGTTCTCTTAAAGTGAACGGTTACTATGATTTAATGTCCAATTCCAAGTCATTATGCTATGTACTCAATTCCCAATACTAGAGAATGTCTTTCTTTTCTCTCTTTATGAAATCAATATGACATTATATTCACATTAAATTGCATTTCCATTTTTTATGATCAGATATCTCGTAAATTTTTGAATACCATGAATGTTAATTTCCTCAAATAACCCCAAGGCTTTAAAGCATCATTTTCTTCTAAATGTAATAATCAACATGTACAATTTCTTCATTCTTGTAATCAAAAGATCTTTATCACATAAAACACAGTCACATTTTTTTAGTATACACATGAGTCGTGATTTCTAAAAAAGTTCTCCTATCATCTAATTCTCAAAACAACCCCGATGTGTGTATATATATGAACAACATATATCATCAAAACTCGTTTCGTGGACAATTCATCATGTAGGAAAATTGAGCTGCAGCCCAACCCAAACGTTAAATTAATTTTTTTTCTTCTTTTACTGTACAAAGTTAGCTCAAATTTTTCATAAAATCGGCTTAAAAAAAAGCCATTCTACCCACCCTAAAAAACACTTTTGTCTAATCCAACTGTGATTCTAACCAGGTGCTAAATGCTAATGCAAGACTATATCAAGAATCTAGACAAACAAAGTATTTTTATATTACTAAAGTAAAAGTTAATCCATAGTATATAATAAACAATAATGTTCATTCCCTCACATTAATTTTGACATCCCTTTGTTTTCAAAGTGTAAGAATACGTAGCATTCTTTAACATGAATTTTGGGTCAAGAAATTTACTTGAAATGATGAATTCCAAGATCTTTTCATGGTTGAATCACCTTGTATTCCAAAACTTCAAAATCTACATTTCCTTGCTCTCCAATGGTCCCAATCCTGATCACCATGGAAGGGAATTATTATCCACAATCTAAGTATCAAATTTTGAAAGATTTCATGCCAAAAATATGGTTTTAATGACTTTCCAATTTAGGTGTAAAATCCCATACGAATTTTCACTCCATGTTTCATTTCATCTTCTTCCCTCTATTTTCCAATCCATAATGAATGGAGGTTTTGTGGGAGTTAATGGTGGTTGTAGGGAGTTGTGTTTGAATTTCAAATTCAAACTCCCTCCAACCCTTTTAATAACTTGTGGGTCGGGTCATCCCACATGGGCGACCCACGACCCGTATTTTTCTAACATCTCCCACCCACACATGATGGACTTGATCCGAACCATAAGGGACAACAAATGTCACGCATTAGATCTTTCTCAAGATCTATCTCACAAAAATTCATACGACAAATAGATCGTGTGATCAACGAGTAATATTAGAGCTCATAGTACTATAAACCTATTAGGGATATATATAGTAGCTCTACTAGAGGAACATTACATCTCGCTATACCCCAAACTCGTTTTCCAACATTAATTTAAGTATTTCTGATCCCTCGAATATTTGTGGAACATACTTGAATCCCACATCATATCATTGTATTCACAATTATGTTCTCTACCCTAAATGGTTAAACACAATTGTCCGGCCGATGAATACAAATATAAATGTTGGTCAAAATAGTTTTCCTTTCCTACTTGAATCCTTCAACTTTAAATCAGCTGCTTTCCTAGACATGTCCTATCCAACAGAATCAATCATAGTTATTGGAAACATGCTAAAGTAGCAACACTGAAATAAAATCTTGAGAAATAGTCAAAAGTCATAAGGGTATATATGAGGTTATAAAAACCTCAAGGTTTTACATAATGAGGAAGTACGGATCCATTTACTCATTTACCCATTAATGGTCGTAAAAGCACACGTGGTATGAAACACGTGCCACGATGTTTTCTTCCATTCTCAGGGCGTATGTCATATCCTTTATAAACAAATAACACCATACAGATCCTAGTTCAGGTATTCCCCGATATCTAACTTGAGTTTTCCTTATGTTCATTCCTCCACGCAATCTCAAATCGAGAACTTGATCTAGCTACTAAACATGTTTAATGGATAACAAAATCCATTTCGATTACTTGTTGTAATGTCATGTTGATGTCTTATCAAGGCGACCGAATCACGTATACAACATGATCATTTTGTCTCATCTCAGCACACCCAAAGTATTTGAGGCGATTGTTTGTGTAAGTGAACCAATCTCAGCATGTTTGACATACTTTATATGTGCATGCAAAATACTGTCTCGTAATCCCAACAATAGATTACACATGAACTCAAAATTGTTCATCTATGGGCACATAAAACTCATTCAAGAGTTTTCTGATACAGTATCATATTCTACTTAATTTTAAAGATTTGTCATTATCGGCAAGTACATCTCTCTATGATGATAACATACCATCATTTATGTATATATACTGCAAAGACACTTTCTTTGCTAATGTCTCTCACAGAAACACTATCGAGTGTTTGGTTCCATCATAATATTTTGAGATCCTCATCACATGAGATAATTTGCATAACTATCATAGATCTCATATTCACAACTAATATCATTAGATGCCCAATACATCTATACCAAACAATTTCTTTAGCTGTCAAGTTATAGCCTACAAGATATGCTTCTTGCTACTATATGTAGTAAGATTGCAAAAGTCTAATAACTATTTATGCTCGACTAACTCTAATCCTTAGTCGATATTTGCATATCTATTCCAACACAAGTTATTTATTCTACAACAAATAGAATAACTGACATCAGCACTCTTTAGGTATCACAATATCCTTTCTAAGGACAATATCGATACCTACTGGCTAGATCCATGACATGACAAAAATTAGGGCAAGTATACATCATAGCATACTTGTAACTCCTAATTGTACCAGATATGGTTCTTTGGATATTTGTTTTGTGCACTTATGGAGTCCTTGGACATACATGAAGACTCATATGATCACCTTTCGACATAGGAGTATCAATAGGGTAGCAATTCCACAGTTAAAAAAAAATTTCTAGTATTTTTATGGTATGCCGCTCTTGTAACAGAGAAAGAAGACTGAAATAATCTTTTTAACACAAAATATAAAATTTGCTAAACCCATATCATTAGTCTCAAAAATTGAGGCCGACCATTTCAAAATGGTCTCAATATACTCCTTCTCATACTTAGCCAATATAGTGTCATCAACATCAAAATTAGAATTACAACCTATCATCAGACTTTTACATAAATACAGTGATTTTCATCTACATGATGAAATTTTATACGAGATTTAAACCTTGTTAATACTCAAGTATCACTGTCAAGATGACTTTATTAGGCTACAAGTGTAACTATGGAGTTACCACAATACTATAAAAGTCTTCAACATGAAGCCTACAAATCGATTCATGTAGATCTCTTCAATTAATTCTCAATTGAAAATGAAAATACAGTCTCAAAGTCTATTTGGTATAATCTAAACTTAAACACACTATCATGGCTAGTATCAGTGTATAGAATTAAATCTCACTACTAAGAAAAATGTTTATCAAACTCAATATACTCATATTGAATCTAACATTTCTCTAAAAAAATGAGCTTTATCAATCATAAACTCATTAGTCTCCTACTTAGTTTTTAAGAACCCGAATGTTCTCAATAAACATAATGTCCAATTAGAACTTCCGCCAAATCTCAAATTAGATTGGAATTATGTACTCCATATATATACTTTTTGTTGGGAATTTACTTAATCATGCACAGCGGAATTAAAACAATTTTCAATTCCCAAACGAGGATCTGCAATGTGTTTAGATAGAAACTGTGATTAGGATTATACCTTTGATGAATTCCACAAACTCTTTTGCTTTTTCTTAAACTCCAATGATCACGATCTGCAATCCAAGCTGTCCAATTGTCCAGCCTCCAATGGTGATCCACACAGAGAACAAGAATGGTGGCTAGGGTTTCTTTTCTTGTGCTAGCAAGAATAATAAAATTCTCTACAGTTTACAAACCCTAACAGCTTATTAATATAAGCCCAAGTGGGCTTGGCCCATCTCTAAACTTAACCCGGTCCGATATTTAACTAATCAAATTAATTAAATCCGGTCCATGAATTAATTAATCCAATTAATTAATTCGGGCCTATTAATAAACAACCCAATTAATTAATTATCCAACACTTGTCAATTAATTAATTGGTAAATCTCATTCTTCTGATTCTCTTTTGTCTGTGACCCATTAGGTTCCCGATCACGATGCCTAACGACGTGAATTATTATTTTGATCTAATCAAAATCGATAAATTAAAACGCCCCTTTTAATTTATCATTTAATTCATTTTCGTTGTCCCAGATTGACATCTAGCAATGTATCAAGGCAATACATGTGACGGGAAATATCACGTAGCATGACAAAACCAAACTTGTTCGTTTACCGTGAAACTATAATCCTTTCGTCAATATGATTCGATCAATTATGAGATATAGATATGTGTCAATCTCAATTATCGATCACATCTTTTATCCCACTGTTAAGTCAATGTACATCGAAAACTCTTTTCCGACTTATGAGTTCACCTTGGCCAAAGATTTCATTATTAACTTAACTGGATAAAATGTAGATCATAATCTCTTACTATCTAAGAGTGACGAATCCTCTATTGATCATTCACAACCTTCATATGATTCTTGACATACCCGAACAATGCTGTATTAGCGACCCTTGACAGAGCAACATCCAACACCACCAAAGTATGTCTGCCTTCATATAAGGTACTATGATGACCTCAAGTCAAAGGACCAATTCCACTACCGAACGTTAGAGATTAACCACTAACACTTAGATAGTTATCCATGTAGAATCTCTCAGTGGGTCTCCAATGTTTTGTTCTATAACAAAACATCCACGTGTTCATTCAAGTGTCACCATACTTTAGCTTGTGAGATCAGCTACTTACTTCACAAATAAGAATGCCACACGCGATAGTCTATCCGTAATAACGATATCCGTATCTCGTTATTACCTCGACCACGGACGATTTAAGATTCAGTCATATGTAATTTGTATCTCACAATCACAACTCATTGTGATTAATAAATCACCAAAACTTGAATCTACGGATTCTATTATTTAATTTATTAGAATATTAATTCAATTAAATAATAGATATTGCCATATATATGCATTGATTATATATATTCAAAGTGTTTATGTCCAAAGTTGATTGGACTTAGGGCATAACACTTACAAACTCCCACTTGCACTAGATCCAATCACTTATGTATCTTATATCATAAGAGTCTACATGACGATCATGTTTATGCTGCGACAACTCTTTGTCAGTAGATCTGCAATTTAATAACTTGTGGGAATTCGTTCTTTATTTACGTCATTTCATTGTATTATCTTTCCAATGAGATAACACTGCCTTAACATATGTTTAGATCATTGATGAGACCTTAGTTCCTTCGCTTGCACGATGGCTCCATTGTATCACAATGCATAAGCGTGTGATCAACAATGTTAGGAACTACTCTAAGTTCAGTAATGAACTCCCTGATCCAGACCACAACTTTTGTTGCTTTGTAAAGCAATGATGTATAAGGCTTCCATTATTGAATCAACGGTTATTTGGAACATTTCCAACACACCGCTTAAGAGTAAACCAATATCCTATTTGAGATATGCTATTATTTCAGTCTGACTAGAAGTTAGCATCATTCTATCCATGAACTCTCAGTTCATTTTCTCCATATAAAATCTTCTCGAGATTTTATCTGTATAGATTGGGATGAGTTAAGCAATCTTCTAGATCTATCTCTATAGATCAACTTGCTTCTCCCACATCCATCACAGAGAAATTATTTGACAACCATAATTTCAACAATTGAAATATAGAGACGTCGTTTCCTATAATATGTCTCATACATATAATATCAGGAATGCGACAATACTCCCACTATCTTCTTGTAAACGCACATTTCGTCTTTATTTTTGATAAAATCAAACATTTTGACTTTTTGTATCAAATCGAAGATTCCATCTCCAAGAGGCTTGTTTCAATCCATATTGACATTTTCTTGTAAACTCATTTACAACCTATGGGTTCTAATCCATTAGGCAAGTCGACCAAGGTCAAACCTCGGTTACATACAACAAGTCCATCTCTTTAAGTTAACACTTGACTTTATTTCTATGTAATTAGTAGGTTCATTATCCTTGATTAGTAATCATGGATTCGTACCTTCTAGGAGGTCAAATGATCCTACAAGATTTACACTGAGCTAACGTGTCCTCAGAAGTCTCCACTTCCTGATCAAGAGTATGTCCCTCAACAGGTGTGGGATAAGACTCAGGTTTATCTATTCGGTTAATTATATCCGTGGACTCTTGAACTCTTTCAAGATTTATTCTATTCCCACTGTCTCTCTTAGAGTAAACACTTTCTCTAAGAGTATGACATGTCTTGAGATGAACATCTTCTTCTCAACGAGATTATAGAATTGATATCCAATTATCTCTTGGATATCCACAAATATATAATTATCGGATTTAGTCTCAAACTTATCCGATTCAGTGCGCTTCACATAAGTGTCACAACCCAAACGCTCATATGAGATATGTTGGGCCATTCCATAACTCATATGGAGTTTTTGTCAACCGATTTAGATGGGACACGATTTAGTGTGCAGCACGTGGCAATCAGTGCATGATCTCAAAATGATTTTTGAATGCTTGCATGGCTTGTTCTCAATTGCACTATATCTAATAGTGTACTATTCCTCATTTCAGATGCATCATTATGTTGCAATGTATGTGGAGGAATCCACTGCATGAGAATCTAATTCTCTTTTAGATAATCTAAAATTCTCCATTTTAGATATTCTTTACCTCGAACAAGTCTTAATGTAAGAATATATTTACCTATTTGTTTATCAACTTTTAGTTCGAATCCTTTGAACATTTCAAGAGATTCATGCTTGAATTTCATCAAATATATATGATCATTTCTGAAATGATCATTAGTAAATGTTATGAGATAAGATAAACTTTACCTGACATTAATTGATATGGATCTACATACATCACTATGTATTAGACCTAATAATTGTGCAGATCATTTTCCTTTTCAAGTTAAAGGAGATTTGGTCACAGTGTCTTACAGACATGATTCGCTTTTGTCAAATGATTCAAAATTATTTGACCCAAATATACATCTCCATGTAAGTTTGGAATTGCATTCTCATTTATGTGACCAAATCTGCAATGCCAGATATAGGTGTTATTCAGATTATCATTTTTATGCCTTTCAATTTCTATGCTCATTATAGAACACTCAACATTTAGAATATAAATGTCATTTTGTAATTTACCATAACCATTAAGATCTTATCAAGATAAAAAGGAACAACAATTGTCCTTAACATTAGAATAATTCATGTCAAAACATGAAATTTATTTAATGCTCTTGGTAATGGTGAAAACAAAATTAACATTTCTCTAATTCTAATATCAAACATAAAGGCAATGGCAAGAAATATGCTTCTACAGGCAATGCAACAACTTTTGCTCATTTTCAACATGTAGGTCAACTTCTCCCTTTTGCAGCGATCTACTTTTATTTAGTTTCTGCATATTTATACAAATATGAGATCTATATCTAGTATCTAATACCCATGAAACTAATGAAGTAGATTTAAGCCTTGCAATTTCATTTCCAATGATCTACCATTCCAAAATGATAGTAAGGATCATCGGATTTGGTATTGTCCTTATTTGCTTTAACCGTCCTAGTCATCTTGGTTGCTTTCCTAAAACATCCTTTAGACTTCCTTAGAGGAATCTATGACTAAGATTTGTCCACTACAAACACAGATGTTGGACTTAACAGTTTTAAGCATGTTCAGCATCTCAATGAGCGTGCTTCGAGTTTATTCATATTAAATTCATAATTAGTTATGAATAACTCTCTGACAGAGATTGCAGAACCAAGTCTATACTTAGTTCATTGTTCATGACTGAACGCAATCAAGACAACTTCTCAAAGTAGTCTGCATCTTCAGTACACAAGCACCGACTGAAGATTCTTCTGTCATTAAGCACTGGTATAGTTGCTAGGAAATATCATATATTTCCTCGTATAATTGTTCATCATTCAACATATTGAGATGAAAAATCATGTGTTAGCATCTATACTCTTATGTTGCTTTGTAACTCAGGTGACATAGTTACAAACATCACATATGTTGTAGTACTATCGTCATCACTGTGTTTATTATAGCAGCCACCTCTTCTTTTATCGAGTCATCAACAGGTGTCTTTAGAAAGGACTACTCAAGGACACAACCAATTTTTCATGCCTGAGAACAATTCTCAGATTGCGGCGTCAATCAAGAAAATTTGCTTTGGTTGTTACTCATGATTCAATAAATGTAAACGACGAAAAGTAAAAGAAATAATATATATATAATGCATGAATTAATTTAACATGGCCTTTTATTAAATTAATTTCGCTCCCACTGTTTAACTCAAATTTATGACCCTCTCACATAAATTTATGGAATCTATACTTAATTCCCAGTGGGCTGGAATCCCATTTGTTATATTAAAACCTTGAGTGTACTCAACAAGCCCTAATAAAATATTTGGGTAGATACTATTATCAATTGTATCTCCATACAACTCCCAGATCATTAAGCTGACAACTCTTTGTCTTCACACATCTTATGTGTTAGCTTAACATGCCTCTAAGATTCATCTCCTTGAGTGTACTCAACAAGAGATAAATATTAGTTAAGTCAAACCCATCATTCAGAAATATCTAATATTTCATAGTGTCAAACATATCCCTAATAGACCAGCCTTGAGTGTACTCAACAAGCTAAGATCGATTTAGGACTCTCGTTTTTCACTATAATGGTGGAAGGCGAATATAAATATGACTTAATATTTTAACATACCTCTAAGATTCATCTCCTTGAGTGTACTCAACAAGAGATAAATATTAGTTAAGTCAAACCCATCATTCAGAAATATCTAATATTTCATAGTGTCAAACATATCCCTAATAGACCAGCCTTGAGTGTACTCAACAAGCTAAGATCGATTTAGGACTCTCGTTTTTCACTATAATGATGGAAGGCCAATAACAAATTGACTTAATATTTTTAACGAGGGATTTTCATGCAAAAGGTCTCATCGTAATAATTATATATATTTTATTATACATCTAATATGCAAATAAACATACATATAATAGTGTGGACGATTATGGACTTATACTATCTAGTCTTCCCGAGCCATAAGGAAGACTAGTCGGTCAGTTCCTAGGGGGTATAGCATTGATTCATACAATGCTCCATCTCTATGGTCTCCTCCTCTTCTTGTATCTCCAATTAGTCCAGTTGCAACTTGTATCCTATACTAGTTGGCACGCAAGCCTAAATAATATTGGACACGCAGGCCCATAATAATAATAATAATGGACTCGCAGGTCCAAAATAAATAAGAGCTCGCAGGCCCATAAAACAACAAGAATAAAACTAACCATTCAACACATCCACATGGTCGAGTCCATAATCATCCACTAATAAAACATTTATCATATAAATGCATTCCTATAATATCTAATATTACATGCAAACATGTTTCAAGTTTCTAGTAATTAAAGTCGTTTAAACTAATTTAGACAAATGGATCGGAACAATTAAATAATTAATTAATTAATCAAATTAATTAATTAATTTAATTAGCGGACTTATTTAATTAAAATCAAATTTCAATTAAATATCAAATTAGAGTCCAACTCTAATTCCAATAAAATTTTAGGGCAAAACAATTTAATTAAAATCAAATTTTAATTAAACGTTAAATTAAAGTTCAACTCTAATTATAATCAAATTAATACGGTTGAATTTAATTAAAATCAAATTTTAATTAAATACAAAATAAGAGTCAAACTCTAATTCCAAAATATTAGGGCGAACATATTTAATTAAAATCAAATCTTGATTAAATACTAAATTAGAGTCCAACTCTAATTTTAAGAAACATTTAGGGCGAGACAATTTAATTAAAATCAAATTTCAATTAAATGTCAAATTAGAGTCCAACTCTAATTTCAACAATATACTAGGGTGGATAATTTAATTAAAATCAAATTTTAATTAAATATTAAATTAAAGTCCAACTCTAATTTAATATGAATTAACATTTTAATTTAGGATAAAACTCCTAAATAAAATAAAATTCAATTTAGGGTCAAAGTTTAATATTTAAGTTAAAATCCAATTTTAACGAAAATATAAAAGTCATCAATTTTTAAATAAAATTTGAAACGGGTCAATTATGAAATTTTAGATCAAACCCATTTGAAATACAAGTTTAAAACCATTTTAATATTTAAATTCAAAAACAATTTCAAATTTAAATTCAAAACTCATTTTTGAAAATTGCAAACTTGACCCCGGTTTCATAATAGCAGACGGGGGCCTGCAATTTCAAAATTTGCATTAGAGGCCCCCGCCTCCATTCACCCCAAACCGGCAAAAACCCTAAAAAAAACGATTTTTTTTAAAAATAACTAGTGGCGCCGGCAACGGCGCCGCATAAGTGGATCGCGACGGGTCATCGCCACAGCCGTGACAAGCGACACTGTCGCGACAAACGCATTTTGCTGCGCAGCGTGAACGCTGCCTCTGCAAAATCGCAGCGGCGACAATCGCCGCTCCAATAGTGATCCACACAGAGAACAAGAATGGTGGCTAGGGTTTCTTTTCTTGTGCTATCAAGAATAATAAAATTCTCTACAGTTTACAAACCCTAACAGTTTATTAATATAAGCCCAAGTGGGCTTGGCCCATCTCTAAACTTAACTCGGTCCGATATTTAACTAATCAAATTAATTAAATCCGGTCCATGAATTAATTAATTCGGGCCTATTAATAAACAACCCAATTAATTAATTATCCAACACTTGTCAATTAATTAATTGGTAAATCTCATTCTTCTGATTCTCTTTTGTGTGTGACCCATTAGGTTCCCGATCACGATGCCTGACGACGTGAATTATTATTTTGATCTAATCAAAATCGATAAATTAAAACGCCCCTTTTAATTTATCATTAATTCATTTTCATTGTCCCAGATTGACATCTAACAATGTATCAAGGCAATACATGTGACGGGAAATATCATGTAGCATGACAAAACCAAACTTGTTCGTTTACCGTGAAACTATAATCCTTTCGTCAATATGATCCGATCAATTATGAGATATGGATATGTGTCAATCTCAATTATCGATCATATCTTTTATCCCACTGTTAAGTCAATGTACATCGAAAACTTTTTTCCGACTTATGAGTTCACCTTGGCCAAGGATTTCATTATTAACTTAACTGGATAAAATGTAGACCATAATCTCTTATTATCTAAGAGTGACGAATCCTCTATTGATCATTCACAACCTTCATATGATTCTTGACATACCCGAACAATGCTGTATTAGCGACCCTTGACAGAGCAACATCCAACACCACCAAAGTATGTCTGCCTTCATATAAGGTACTATGATGACCTCAAGTCAAAGGACCAATTCCACTACCGAACGTTAGAGATTAACCACTAACACTTAGATAGTTATCCATGTGGAATCTCTCAGCGGGTCTCCAATGTTTTGTTCTATAACAAAACATCCACGTGTTCATTCAAGTGTCACCACACTTTAGCTTGTGAGATCAGCTACTCACTTCACAAATAAGAATGCCACACGCGATAGTCTATCCGTAATAACGATATCCGTATCTCGTTATTACCTCGACCACGACGATTTAAGATTCAGTCATATGTAATTTGTATCTCACAATCACAACTCCTTGTGATTAATAAATCACCAAGACTTGAATCTACGGATTCTATTATTTAATTTATTAGAATATTAATTCAATTAAATAATAGATATTGCCATATATATGCATTGATTATATATATTCAAAGTGTTTATGTCCAAAATTTATTGGACCTAGGGCATAACACTTACACTTTCATCACTTTCCTCAAATTTCTCCACTGATTTTCTAAACCATGAATCATTGAAATTGTATAGCTCTTAGTTCCCAATCGGAACCAAGAACCATTGAAATTGGATAGTTCTTTGATAGCTTCCACTAATATAGATGGCTCCCACTCGAAAACAGATTACTCCCACTTAAATCAGAAATTTAAACCAACTCTTACATATTTTTTTTTAAAAAATGATTCATCAATACACATAATATTAATTTCAATAATATTCTCCAAAAACTTTTTATTAAAAAAATGTCACATCTTGTGACCCGATATCCATCCATTCATCCAAAATCGTACTTAAGTACCTTTTTGGACTATTATGTGTATCTCAAAGATACATTTCGTTCTTAATAGACTATGTTCCCAAACTCATTATCAAGAACTTACATAATCGATTATGAATCTAAGACAACCCATATTTGGTTGTATTCATGTCCAAAACTTATACAATTCTAAAGGTACTAATCTAAAGAGAACTCCGTTAACTGAACATTGTAGTTAACCAACATTCTTTCCAAAAGAAAATAAATAAATTGGACTACATATCTCAAACTTCATCATATTCAGTAATATTCCATCCTTCTACCCAATACACCATATAATTATTGGTGATTAAGGAATAGTCAATCAAATAAGAATCTCTTTCATTACATAGATCACCAATATCTCGTGATAGAGATTCACGCTATTAAATAGTTCTCAAAGTCTTCACTTTCATAATCTGATTTTCTACTCTATTTCAGAGAAGTCTAAATCAATACAATATTTTCAATTTAAGAAAATCAGAAGCACAATTGAGATGCGTGAATCCATCTATAAATGTAATGAAAAATATAAAATTCTATCTCTATCTCTCAAGAAATTCGAATTGATCTACTCTATGGAAGTTTAACGTTTACAGCTTTGAATGATTTTCTAAACTCAAAACCTCAAACCATTGCACAAATATCCAGAACAATAATTAAACATCACCAATGTGAGTATGAACATAAATACCACGTATAAGTTCAAGTAATAGACCACTTTTAGAAGAACAACTAAGATCAAATTTAGTGGAGTCTTTGATACTATCTTAATATCAAATAGGAGGTCCGTTTCTCCACTTAGCAACAGTAAGTTGCAGTATCAGTCATATAAACCTCCACTCCACTCCATCTTCATTATATATATATATATATATATATATATATATATATA
The DNA here is from genome assembly GCA_035079005.1 of Fraxinus americana. Classification (NCBI taxonomy): domain Eukaryota; kingdom Viridiplantae; phylum Streptophyta; class Magnoliopsida; order Lamiales; family Oleaceae; genus Fraxinus; species Fraxinus americana. The sequence goes on from CM068728.1 coordinate 420,370, forward strand.
TATATATATATATATATATATATATATATATATATATATATATATTCTGTATCAAGTCAAAGACTCGACAATATAAGATACTTCTTGATCTTATATAAAGTGGGTTTCTAACATTTGAATCCACTATCCACACAAGATAAGATCCAATATGTATAGTGTTGACATGTAAACAACACTAAGAGGAATATATTCAAGTGCAATATCATTTAACTTAACCACTTTCGAGCTAATGGATTCAAACCGTATAGTTGAAGCACTTGAACCTTTATAACATTGATCCTCTACCAAATCTACTTTGATTCACTTACTACCTGATATGTTCTTCTTGGTCCCTTTTCGAGTCTCTCCATTTATCCTGCATTTGTTCTATCTCATTTAATGCTTAAGATCCAAAGTCTTGTGCAAATTAGAACCTTACAACACAAGTGTATTCTCGAGACTTAGTAACATCACGTCGTACGTCTTTTAAATCACACAGCGGATAGTTTCAATAGAGAAAATTGACACTTTAATTTGTAAGCCACATTGACCTTCAAAATTTTCGTCTATTAAGAAATAGACTTGTTTTAACTTACTACTCGTCTAAAAAAATGTGACCAACAAAAAATGTCAAATTTATGCTAACCATCTTAGCCAAGTCACATTCGAGAAAAAAATCATTTATAACAGAACTTAACAATTCAAATGTTCAAGTACTAGAATCCATCTTTTCTCGTACTTAACAAAGTTTTGATCTTTTTTCTCTAGAGTAGTATGACCTACATAAGGTCTTCTATTGCGTGGTTATGCTCTCTAAAGCATCATATCCTTCTAGTACACTCAAAATCTTACCATTCCAAATGTTATTGCATTTATCTTATCACCTTTATTAATGTTAACTACTATAGATTTTGATGCCATGATCTATCAATTTTTAGAGACATTTTATTCTCAATCAATGCCCATTTATGCACATTCAATTTTGCATTAATGCAAATTAACGTTTACGGTAGTTGTAACGCCTTGAGTTTCGTGAACCCAGATTGTCACGTCATCGTCTTTTGTAACCGATTTAACTAAAATGTTTGCGGAAAATAACTAAACTTTAAAACATCGCATTTATAACGGCAAAATCTCGTCGGCAACAAAATTCATTTGATTACTTAAGGAAAATCGTTTAAACTTCAGAACTCAAGTTTGAAATAATAGGAACAACAAAATAAGTTCAAAATTTGTAAATTTCAAAAGTAAATAACTTCGACTATTAATTTATGCCATCACTGCCCATCACACTCGACCGTCTCCGAAATCTGCAAATATTGTTAAAATAACGGAATGAGTATTTCGATGAAATACTCAGTAGACTCATCGCCAATAATTAATTTACAGAATAATTGAATACGTAATCATGCAATTCATATCGTGACATCATTATAGGCTCATTTCCTTGAAAATCATAGGCTCTTTAAAAACATAGGGTGTGGATAGTTTTGTCTCATGCTTTTAAGCACATAAGTTATGCATAACATTCTCATCTAATCTCATAAGATATACTCGTCTCTTCTCATGCAATAAAGTGTATAAGTTATGGCAAGCATGAAAATATCATATGTCTCATATGACATATTCTCATCTCATGCATTAAAGCATATAAATCACGTAAATTCACATAATACATGCAATTATAATTTAAACTAATTAATGGTGGTGAGTCTACCTCAAATTATCTCGAGTCTCGTAAAAAGTAGAGCGGGACGTAATGTCAATCTCCTAATCGTTCGCACGTTTCGTCTAGCCAAAATAGAAATTAGGTTTTGAATTAATATTCCGAAATTTAAAGTTTTAAAGTGATAAAATAAAGTTTAGGGACCTAATTAGATATTTATTAAAATTGAATTTGACAATTATAGAGGCTTGGGGCTAAAATTCAAAAATCACAATAATTCAAAATCATTTCTCACTCCCTTTCTCTCTCATTTCGACAGAAAGAAGGGAGAAGAGGGGGGCAACCGATGGCAATAACCGTCGGCTAGCAGGCCGGCGTTAGTGCCACCTTCGCATGGTGGCACCGGTACTTCGTGGGAGGCTGTGGGGTTTTGGTGCACGAATTGGGAGTTAACCGAGGCTTGGAGGTTCGAACTCTTGGTGGAAATCAAGCTAAAAAAAGGTCAGAAAGTGAGGTAAGTAATGGGTTTTTGGTTTTGCTTGGTTTATGTGGTTGATTGGGTGTTGATTTTGAGGCATGGGAGTGACGGTTTTGGTGTCGATTTTGGGTGTTTTGTTGGCCGTGTGCGGTGGGGGAACTTGGAGATGGTGGTGGTGATTCAAAAATGTTTACAGCTGGGTGGCTGGTGTTCGATTTGTATGGAGTAGTGGGTTTGGCTGCAAATGGTTGGAGTTGGGTGTTGGGACTGCAACTTGGGTGGTTCGATTGGGATTGAGGTGGTGGTTTGAGGTGTATTGCTCGAAGTTGGGTTTTGGTTTTGGAGTGATGCTGGTGGTGGTGCAGGCTGCTGGGTGTTGGTTTGGTGGTGGTGTTAGGTTGGTCTCATTAGTTGGAGGTGGTGATGTTAGACAATGGAGTTGAGCTCCTTTTTTAGCAGTGGAGGTGGCGAGTTTGGGCAGTCAGTGAGGGTTAAACTGGATGGGCTGCAGTGTCGATATTGGGTGGTGGATTTCAGCTTGTAAGTCTCTTGTTGATGCTAGAAATGGATGTTCTAGCATCAATAGCGAGTTCACTGTAAATGGATTAAGGAGCATTCTTGGAGGAGATAAAATTTCCTTACCAAATTTGGCTGGCTGTTTGAGTGTGAGGAGTCGAAGGAAAATGAGGGTGAATAAAATAGTGAATTTTTTGGGCACAAATCCCTAGGTTGCCAAATGGGCAAAATAGTTGGGCTGCAGGGATTTTTAAATTGGGCTTGAGTGGATCGGACTAAAAATCAAGATTTGGGCTAATAGAATTTTGGACTTTAAAATGATAAAGGATTGGATATTTTAAAATTATTCGAAAATGAATTCGATTCGAAAAATTTAAATTCGTTTATAACGGCTAGACGAACACGTTTTCACTTTAATGTTAGGGTTTAAAATTTAGCGACGTGTTTTTCGAGGAAAATCATTTTATATAATTTGAAATTCTTGGTCGCTACAACTTTACCCCCTTAAATTAATTTCGTCCTCAAAATTTAAACTTACTTGATCTAGAATATCTGGATACTTAGCCAGAATCTCATCCTCTCTTTCCCAGGTAGCTTCATCACTACCTTTTCTACCCCATTGGACTTTGACTAAAGGAACCTCTTTGTTTCTTAAGACATGAACTTTTCTCTCCACAATATACATAGGCGTCTCCTCATATGACAGATTCCTCTGAATCGAAATAGTCTGAAAATTTACCACATGACTCGGGTCGTGGATATATTTCCTCAATAAAGAAACGTGAAAAACATTGTGTACGGCCGAGAGCTCGGGTGGTAATGCCAAACGAAAAGCCGCATTACCTGCTTTCTCTAAGATCTCGAATGGTCAAATAAAACGAGGTCTTAGCTTCCCTCTCTTGCCGAAGCGAATAGTTCCTTTCATAGGAGCTACTTTCACGAATACTTTCTCTCCAATTTCAAACTCCAAGTCTTTTCTCCTTTGATCGGCATAGCTTTTCTATCTATCTTGGGTGGCTTTGATCCGTAGTTTGATCTTCTCGATAGCCTCAACTGTCTTCTCAATCAATTCTGGATCCAAAATTCTTCTCTCGCCTACTTTATACCAATAAACTGGTGATCAACAATGTCGTCCATATAATGCCTCATATGGTACCATACCAATAGTAGTCTGAAAACTATTATTGTAGGCAAACTCCACTAATGGTAGATGAGTCTCCCAACTACCACTCAAGTCTAGTACACAAGCTCTAAGCATATCTTCCAGTGTCTGAATAGTGCATTCAGACTGTCCATCTGTCTGGAGATGGTAAGCTGTACTAAAATTTAATTTAGTACCCATTGCTACATGTAAACTCTTCCAAAATCTCGAAGTGAACCTCGGATCTCTATCTGAGACAATGGAAGCTGGTACTCCATGAAGTCGAACAATCTCTCTAACGTACAACTGGGCTAACTGATCCATATTGAGAGTCATTCTGATTGGTAGGAAATGAGCTGACTTCGTAAGTCAGTCCACGATAACCCAAGTAGCGTCATGACCCTTTACTGATTTTGGTAATCCTGTCACAAAATCCATGGAAATTTTCTCCCATTTCCATTTTGGTATTAGTTCATTTTCAGATGAGGCCTACTTTGGTGGACAGGATTGGATTAACCCAATCTCAAGATCTGGCACTGAGAATATTGAAAGTCGAAGTTAGTACGGGGTTAAGAGCAGACTATGCAATTAGAAATGATGGTATGTTTGTTATAGGAAACAGGTTGTGTGTTCCAGATGATACAGAATTGAAGAAAGAGATCTTAGAAGAGGCACACAGCTCTGCTTATGCTATGCACCCAGGCAGTACTAAAATGTATCATACATTGAAAGAGCATTATTGGTGGAATGGCATTATTGTATCAAGATGTCTAGTCTGTCAGCAGGTAAAACCAAATCGTCAGAAAATAGTTGGACCTCTACAACCTTTGTCTATTCCAGAATGGAAGTGGGAACACATTACCATGGACTTTTTGTTTGGTCTTCCTCGTACTCAGAATGGTCATGATAGTGTTTGGGTAATTGTAGATCATTTGACCAAGACTGCCAGATTTTTACCAATCAAAATAACTTATTCTTTAAATAAGTTGGCAAAGTTGTATGCGGATGAGATAGTTAGCTTATATGGTGCTCTAGTGTCTAATGTATCTGATAGAGATCCTCGATTTACATCCAAATTTTTGGCCTAGTTTACAAGGAGCTATGGGTACTAAGCTACATTTTAGTACATCTTTTCATCCTCAAACTGATGGCCAGTCAGAGAGGACCATAAAAACTCTTGAGGATATGTTGAGGGCTTGTGTTTTGGAGTTCAAAGGTAGCTGGGATACTCATTTGTCTTTGATGGAGTTTGTTTATAATAACAGTTACCACTCCAGTATAGGAATGACTTATTTTGAAGCTTTATATGGTAGAAAGTGCAGAACATCGGTATGTTGGGATGAAGTTGGTGAAAGAAAGTTAGTAGGTCCTGAATTGGTTCAAATGGCATCAGAAAATGTGAAATTGATTAGAGAAATTTGAAAATAGCTCAAGATAGACAGAAAAGTTATGCAGATAGGCGCATGACAGATCTTGAATTTGCAGCTGGAGATAAAGTATTTTTGAAATTGTCACCTTGGAAAGGAGGATTGAGATTTGGCAAATGAGGAAAGTTGAGTCCATGGTATATTGGACCTTATCAGATTACTGAGCGGATTAGCCTAGTTGCATATCGATTAGATTTGCCAGATGAATTATCCAGGATCCATGATGTTTTTAACGTTTCCATGCTCCGCAAGTACATCGTAGATCCTTCTCATGTTCTAAAGTTTCAACTAATTCAGTTGAAAGAGAATTTGACCTGTATAGAAGAGCCCGTGAGGATTCTAGTCATAGAGGTGCAAATCCATCAAAACCAAACAATTTCAGTTGTTAAGGTGCTTTGGATGAATCAGGTAGTAGAAGAGGCTACATGGGAAAACGATGGCCAAATGCATGTACAATATCCTCATTTATTCATTGATTAGTCATAATTCCATCGAATTTTCGAGGATGAAATTCTTTTAAGGAGGTAAGATTGTTACATCCCATTTTCTACAAATTAAAAGTTAAGATTTTATTTCAAAGTCAAAAGTGGAATTGTCGAGTCATAGTCAAAATGGGACTTAAATGAGGCAAATTATTTTCTTGGGGTTTGTTTTGCAATGGATATTAATTGAGGGTTTAAATTGGATAAATTTGAAGTTAGGGAGTTACTTATTTAGTTTTGAAAGTAAAAGACTTAAATGGTATTTTGTTTGGAAGATGAGGGACCTATAGTGCAAATACTCCACTAATTTGACAATTAGTACCCATTTCCCATCCATTTACACATACTACAAGCAGAGAGAAGACAGAAACCGAGAAAGGAAGAAGGAAAAAAGGGGGAAAATGGGGAAAAGAAAGGGAAAAAGAGGAAAGAAGAAGAAAGAAAGAAAGAAAAAGGAAGAAAGTTACGAACGTGATCAAGGTTTGAGTTCTCATTTTCTTTTCATATTTTGAGGAAAATTCAAAATATATTGTGGTTGATTTTGTGGTAAAAATTTAGGGTTTTTAATTTATAGCTTATACTTGAAAAATATGATAAGGAAGTTGTTTATCTGAGTATTTTGAGCTATTTATTCTAGTGGATTAGAAGAAATGATAATTGTAGATTAGGGTTTTGATATATGTGGCTTAATCCTAAAATTTGGGGACAATTGACATTCTTGCTATTTTTCCTTCTGATTGTTATAGAAATTAAGTTAGATTGGTTGAAAATAACTTATTTTGTGCTTGAGTTCTTAGTTTGGATGTATATGGAGATTTTAAGAAAGGGGTTTTTGATAAGATTTATGTATTTAGTTAAAAGAAATTTGAAATGAGGAATGTTGATGATTATTGACATGAAAATCTAGTTAAATTTCACCAGGGCGGCTCAGAAAAGCTAGTATTGTTACCCCTCAATTCAGAGGTCTAAAGACTCAACGCCACGTAGGCAGGACGGTCAATAATAAGTCAAAATGGGGCCCAGTAGGTCAAAGATCCCAGTGAGGCATTAGGCCGAAGTTACATGCCACGCACTTTATATGAAGGATCCCCTGAGAGATAGCATGGGCTTCAGTCCAGGGACCCTCGGGTGAAAGACCCTTATTTAACTAACCTCGAATTGATGCACACCCTCAAGGCACGATTCGATCCGAGGTTACTACAAGTTTCATTGCCACCCATAAGCCAACGTCACCTCAACATATTCGAAGATTTCTCTGAATTGATTGATGGGACGCCAGTAATAAAAGCGTCAGTAAATCTTCCATGGTATTGGCAGCCTACTTCTAGTGCGGCTGACTTCTGTCAGATATTAAATGTGATGTGAAGGTTCAGTTTAGAAGAGGTTGCCGCGTAGATCTGATCCAATGATCAATACGTCATTTGGACAGTATAAATAGTCTACCTTTGTATAGAATAAGGGGAGGTTAGATCTATGTAAGAGAACGATAAAACACAAAACACTTTGATTCTTGCAAAAGACATAGATTGGAGAAGATTTACATATTCAGTTCTTTATATATTTTGCAAACACAATAGCAAATTATATCGAGATTCCAACATAAAACACCATTTGATCTTATCTATCCTTCCACATATTCCATAACAAAACAGATTCTCGTTTGAAGAAAATCGATCTGGCCCTTGTTGATAGTGCAAGGGCTGTTTAAAGAAAATTGCCGGAGCTTGAACAGTTGTGTCTCTTGCCGGAAAGCAACTCCCGCGCCCTTTCCAACTACGCTACCGCTCCTGTTCCGGTAGAAACGTGCCGGATTATTGCTTGATGTGGCAAGAGTGGGCCCGGCATCTGTTGACAACATTTTTTGCGGTCAACAGATTGGCGCCGTCTATGGGAACATCGCCTACAGTTAACCACGAATACACGTGAGAAAAGGACCAGATTATGTTGATGAGAAGATCGGCAGGAAAAGTCGCTTATTAAGGTAACCAAGGAATGAGATCCACTGACGAAAATACCCCTAGACGAGCGAGGGAACACCCTGAAGAAGGGGAACCCTTGCCTACTACACAAGAAGTCCACCCAAGACCTCCAACACTAAGGAGAGGAGGTTCGAGGGGCAGAGGAGGGGTGACAGCCAGATTAACTAGGGAGATAGCAACAATGGCTACCAATATGAGGAATATCACTCAACAGAACCTTGCCATGCAAGAAATATTAATGAGCATGCAAGGGTGAGGGGGCTATCAGACCCATCAATACACAGCCTCGGAGAACGCCTTTCCTGAGACGCAAGGGCACTTTCAGGAGGAAGAAGTACAAAGTCCAATGTTCATACCTCCGTACGCTGGGATGGAGGGAGAAGCCGAAATGGACACATCGGTGAATCACACTACCGATGGACCATATGAGGTTTCGTTCGACCGCCCTCCGAACTATGTGAATTGACCCCAGAGGTCCAAAAGTGTTTTCGACAGGATAAGCTAAGGGGTGCCTAGAGATAGGCGAGATTATTCACCCCAAGGGCCTAGAAATAGGCAAGCTTATCCCCCACCACCAACTGGAGAGAGGCAGCAAGAGCCTCACCATCCTGAGGATATGACATCATGCCACGAAGAGCCCCTAATATGAGAGAACCATTAACTCGACCCCCTAGAAATAGGCGGGAGAGGAGAAACCAAGCTAGAAATGAGGCAGGAACATCCCAACCACTCCCTCAGGAACCTCGAAAGGATGATGGAGATTCAGATGGTCCGCAAAGGTCTTGTAACTTAGATGATGACGACGACCAATCTTCCTTCTCAGAAGCCATAAGAAGTGCCCCCATGTTGAACCACTTCTCGCTTCCCAAAATCCCAAAGTACGATGGTAGAGGGGCTCCTGCAAAACACATGAATAACTACAAGAACCACATGAATTTAAAGGAAGCCACTCCAGCAACAAAGTGTAGGGCCTTTCATCTAACGCTAAGTGGGGGCGCCGAAGGCTGGTACACAAGACTACCTGAAGGAAGTATCCGAAGTTGGCCAGACATGAAAAAGACATTCCTAAAGCATTTTGCAACTAGCAAAGAGGGGGATAGGCCTATTCAACAGCTCCAGGACATGCGACCACAACAGGGCAAGGTAATGAAAAGCTTCTTGTCCCGATTTACTGAAGAAATGACCTACTGTGTACAAGTCATAGATAGGGAAACATTAACAGCCTTAAGGGAAGGACTGGACATGAACTCCCTCTTTTGGAGGGATGTACAAAATCGAGACTCTACAACCTACGACGCCTTATTGGAAATGATAAGGCGGGAAATTCTGAATGAAGAATTGAAGGATCATAGAAATAGGGTAAGTCGAGGCCTCCCACCTTCTCAGATGCAACAAGGGAAAGATCCAACTTCCCACCTAATGGACCATCAAGCTCCACTGAACCACGGCCAGGAGCTCGCCGCAATAACTATCAACGCCGTGCCAACCTTAGCTTATGAAGAGGTAAATCTGGGTACTAAAACGCAACAGTATCGGCCTTACCAAAAATCTCCACTAAAAGGACGAGGTAGAGGACGAGGTTCAGAACCTAGGAATAGGGATGAGGCCTCGAACTACTACTCTTACCACAAATCCTATGGTCACCGAACTGAGGACTGTTGGGACCTCGCGAGGCATTCTCAAAATCAAAACCAGGCCAAGGGAAGGCGACCCTCAATGAAACCTCCCTACAAACTGAACCACCCCTCATAAAACCACGAGAGACATCAACCCAACAAAAGTGATCCTCCACGAGGAAGAGATAATGACACCGAAGGAACCAGGGGAGGTCAGAGGCAGAGACGGAATCCCCCACCAAGCAATGAGTATGGACCCATTCGAGAAATTGACACAATCATTGGTGGTCCTCACGAGGTGGGAAATCCAGGAACTCCCAAAAGAGTTATGCCAGGGAAGCGATCGACCCACCCATGACAAGCTATATCGTGAATCAACCTACGAGTGGAGGAAGTTCACCTTTGATCACTTTTGCACAGGAGGACGCCCTACGGGTACATTACCCCCACTGTGATGCACTAGTAATTAGGGCGTCATTGCTTGTAATGGCCTGAAAAGGATGTTGGTCGACAACGGGAGCTCGATCAATATTATATTTGCTACCATCTACGATAAAATGAAGGTGGATCACGAGCTGTCCCCAATGAATTCCCCCTGTTCGGATTTACGGGTGATAGCATTATCCCTAGGGGAAAAATCACCTTAGTGATGGAAATAGGAACCGAGCCTCTCATTGCTCGGCGGTTTATGGAGTTCCTCATAGTCGACAACGGATCTGCTTACCATGGGGCACTGGGAAGACCTGCCTTGAAAGATTTATGGGCAGTAACCTCGATTCACCACCTATGCATAAAACTCCCCACAAATGGAGGAGTGGCAACAATTCGAGGTGACCAATGAGGCTCCCGGGAATGCTATTCCAACTCCTTAAGGAAAGCAGAACCAAGGACTACCAACGTCATCTCTACTGAAGTTGATATGGATGACCTCTCTGAACAAGAGATGGCCCCTGAAGAAGGGGAAGACGTCCTCATGACTGAAGCTTCTGAAAAAAGGGCCATGGATGAAATTACTAGTCTGGAAGAGCTCGACCCCCGCATTATAGATTGTGAACCTCAAATGGCTCCGATCGAGGAATTGGAAACCTACTCAGCCGACCCAAAGGACCCGTCAAAACTCCTACGAGTAGGAACCAACCTACCACACGAGATAAGAGAAGGGCTAAAGAGCTTCTTGCGAAAGAACCTCGACGTATTTTCCTGGAAGCACAGTGACATGATTGGCGTCGACCCCAAGGTCAGCTGCCACCACTTGAATATCGATCCGAAAGCCACAGCACACAGGCAAAAGAGAAGAGCTCTCAACCCAGAAAGATATGAGACACTGAAAGACGAAGTCAAGAGGCTGATTGACAACGACTTTATCAGGGAATCCATGTATCCGAAGTAGATTTCCAATCCAGTTCTGGTGAAAAAACCAAACGAGGTACTGTACCACAGGAGTTAAAAAGGCATCTGGGGCAAGCACCACTCCTTTCAAAGCCCATCAATCACGAGGTACTATACCTGTATCTGGCAGTGACATCCGGGGCGATAAGTTCAGTTCTGGTAAGAGAAGAAAACAACCATCAGTTGCCAGTGTATTATGTGAGTAAGACACTCTTAGCTACCGAAACTCGATATCCCGACATGGAAAAACTGGCCCTTTCCTTGATGACCTTATCCAGAAGGCTAAGACTTTATTTCCAGGCACACAGCATCCATGTGCTGACCAACTACCCCCTCAAGCAAGTGCTCCAGAAGTCAGATACCTCGGGAAGGATGCTTAAGTGGTCCGTAGAACTCAGCGAGTTCGACATCCTTTACAAACCCAAGACAGCCGTAAAGGGGCAAGCCTTAGCAGATTTCGTAGCTGAGTTCACCCCAGTTCCCAGCATCGAAATAGAAATGGAGCCCTAGAGACCTCAAGTTTGGAGACTCTCGATTGATGGGTCGTCTAGTGATACAGGGTCTGGAGCAGGGATTGTCTTGGTAAGTCTGGAGGGACATAATCTCAATTGTGATATAAGGTTCGGCTTTAAGGCAACCAATAACGCAGCCGAGTATGAACCCCTACTAGCAGGACTTCGGTTGGCGAAGGAGATGAAAGTAAAGAAGCTCATAGTCAGTAGTGACTCCCAGCTCGTTGTCAGTTAGGTACACGAAAATTTCTCTGCCAAAGATAAATCTATGGTAACTTATCTAAAGCTCGTAATGAGTTTCATCCCGAGGTTTGAAAGGTTCGAGTTGATGCAAATACCGAGGTCACACAACGCTCATACTGACGCCCTAGCAAAACTGGCCAATAGCAAGGACTCCGAGCTACTCTGCGTCGTCCCAATTGAACACCTCACGAAACCATCAACAGAGGCCGACGAGACAATCATGTGGATTGAAGATACCCCTACATGGATGAGGCCCATCACATCCTACCTAAAGGACCAAACACTACCCTTAGAAAAAGAAGAGGCCCAAAAACTCAGAAGGAGAGCGGCCTATTTCGTTTTACAAGACGGCGTCTTATACAAACGCGGCTTCTCAATGCTACTGCTGAGGTGTGTGGGAGGAGAACAAATGGAATACGTGCTTAAGGAAATCCACGAAGGAGTGTGTGGCAACCACGCCGGCGGTTGGTTGTTAGCACAAAAAATGCTTAGACAAGGATACTGCTGGCCCACCTTGAACAAGGATGCACAGCAGTTCGTTAAAAAGTGTGATAAATGTCAGCGTTTCACCACAATCCAAAGGCAGCCCTCGTAGGAGTTAAGTGCGGTGTCTAGCCCTTGGCCGTTCGCCAAATGGGGAATCGATTTAATTGGACCCCTACCCAAAGGAAAAGGAAGTGCCCGCTTCGCCATTGTCGCGATCGATTACTTCACAAAATGGGAAGAAGCCGAACTGTAACGACCCTGGTCCCACTTAACGTGCTGTCCCGGCCCTTAGATCGACGACGTACTGTCCCCACTGTACCAACATGAGTCTTTTCAGCATGCTTTGTCCTCACTCGCACGCTCCCCGAGAAAATTCACAGGGGGTCACCCATCATAGAATTGCTCCAAGCCAAGCACGCTTAACTGTGGAGTTTCTAACGATGGAATTCCGGAAAAGAAGGTGCACCTTACTGGTATGAGTAGTACCTATCAAATCTTTTAAACTTTCCTGGTCTGGGTATTACAATCACCCCCCGTTAGACTCGCGATGTCCTCGTCGCGCTTGACCCATCTGGGGATTCGTTGCAAGGCGTTGGGATTCTAGAGGTGGCTCCTACGAGTTCAAGAGGTGGCTCTTGCCCTTGACGTAGCACTTTGTCCCGCATAGCACTTAGTTCTCGATTTTCGGCTGGCAACCGAGATCTGATACCATTTGTAACGACCTGGGTCCCACTTAACGGGCTGTCCCGGCCGTTAGATCGACGACGTACTGTCCCCACTGTACCAACATGAGTCTTTTCAGCATGCTTTGTCCTCACTCGTACGCTCCCCGAGAAAACATCCAAGCCAAGCATGCTTAACTGTGGAGTTTCTAACGATGGAATTCAGGAAAAGAAGGTGCACCTTACTGGTATGAGTAGTACCTATCAAATCTTTTAAACTTTCCTGGTCTGGGTATTACAATCACCCCCCGTTAGACTCGCGATGTCCTCTTCGCGCTTGACCCATCTGGGGATTCGTTGCAAGGCGTTGGGATTCTAGAGGTGGCTCCTACGAGTTCAAGAGGTGGCTCTCGCCCTTGACGTAGCACTTTGTCCCGCATAGCACTTAGTTCTCGATTTTCGGCTGGCAAGCGAGATCTGATACCATTTGTAACGACCTGGGTCCCACTTAACGGGCTGTCCCGGCCGTTAGATCGACGACGTACTGTCCCCACTGTACCAACATGAGTCTTTTCAGCATGCTTTGTCCTCACTCGCACGCTCCCCGAGAAAACATCCCAGGGGGTCACCCATCATAGAATTGCTCCAAGCCAAGCACGCTTAACTGTGGAGTTTCTAACGATGGACTTTCGAAAAAGAAGGTGCACCTTATTGGTATGAGTAGTACCTATCAAATCTTTTAAACTTTCTTGGTCTGGGTATTACACGAACCTCTCACAAAAATAACCGAAGCTAATACTTCCAAGTTCATCTGGAAAAGATCATTTGCAGGTTCGGGATTCCCCACTCAATAGTAATGGATAATGGCAAACAATTCGATAAGAGGAAGGTCAGAGAAATGTGAGAAGAACTGGGCATCAAGAAGCATTTCTCTTCCCCACATCATCCACAGTTTAACGGGCAAGTTGAAGCTATGAACAAAACGATCAAGTACACCCTGAAAAGAAAACTTGGCTCGTCAAAGGGGGCATTGGTAGAAGAATTGCCCCAAGTGCTCTGGGTAATAAGGACCACTAGTCGGACAGCAACAGGAGAAACACCTTTCTCTATGACATACGGGGCAGAGGCTATGAGCCCTATCGAAGTGGGCCTTCCGTCACCAAGACGAATGCACTACAACGAAGAAACCAATAATGAGGCAAGATGCTTCGGTTTAGACTTTCTTGAAGAAATGAGGGATGAATCTCAGGCCAAGATGGCCATATACCAACGAAAAATGGCCAGATATTATAACTCCAAAATAAAGAGAAAGACATTCAGGTTGAACGAGTTGGTGCTTCGAAGGGTCTTCCCACCTTCGAAGGAACACGGGATAGGGACCCTAGGTCCGAACTGGGAAGGTCCATACTACATATCTGAGGAAGTTCGTCCAGGAACATATGGGATCAAAGATATGGATGGGAAGGTACAACCTCATCCTTGGAACATGGAGCACTTGCGTAGGTACTATCAGTGATGTAAAACACTTTGAGTAAATCGTTTGTTTTGTATGAACGGAAAGGCTAAGAGCCTCGGATTGTATAAACTCATCTCGAAGGCTAAGAGCCTCGAACTATTATCAGAAGGGCTAAGAGCTTCGTATTGTTTAAAAATTGTCTCGAAGGGCTAAGAGCCTCGAATTACTTAAAGGATTAATCTATGTTTACTTCCTAGTTTACTAAATGTATTACTACATGGCAACATGGCGGCACCTTATTTAAATATTGTCTGAAAGGCTAAGAGCCTCGGGTTATTTAAATATTATCTCAAAGGCTAAGAGGCTCGAATTATTTAAATATTATCTCCTGAGCTCCAAATTACGTAAATTTTATCTCAAAGGATAAGAGCCTCGGCTTGTTAAAATTTTATCTCAGGGGCTAAGAGCCTCGAATTGCGTAAATCTTGTGTCATCAAAGGTTAAAAGCCTCGAAAAGTTTAAGTTCCACCTTAGAGGCTGAGAACTCTGGTTTATTTGAATCACTACAATGCTAGACGTTCGAACGCCATCAGGTTGGCCACTTATTTAGGTCAGCTATTAAACTTGAATAACACAACTAAAGCCAAAAACAAGAAAAATTCGAAGTTTCATTATAAAAAAGAAAGTTACATTCGCAGAAGGCCGAGGCCATTATACTTGAAAATAAGTATACATTTACTGGGGTGGAGGCTTGGGATCTACAAAAGGGACGATGGCATCAGGAGCCACTTCCGGTACAATATCCTTGTCATGTTCAATGACTTGAGGCTCTTCCGCTGGGGTTGGAGGCTCAGATCCTTCTTGCCCTTCTTCAAGGAATTCAGACCTGAGTTCGGAGGTATCATGTGGAGTATGCACTTCAAGCCACTCAATCACCTCATTGTAAGCGTATCACCTCCAGTATAGGCCAAACTGCTGGTATTTCTCAGTTAAATGAAAGTTGGCCAAGAAGCGATCCTTCGCCTCAGCACTGGAACGTTCAGCCTCATTCCGAACCACCTCAATTTCCTCCCTCAGCTTGGAAAATTGGGAGGTCAACTTTTTTACCTCTCCCGTCAACTCCCCTTTTTCCTTATTAGCCCTTTCAAGGGCCTCAACAGTTATCTTCTGATGGGCGTCGAACGTCTCCACCCTCTTTGTCAGCGAGGCCACTTCGCTCTGGGATAAGTGAACCTCTTTCTTCAGAGCCTCAATTTCTGCCAACGCAGAAGCAAGCTTCGCTGACTCCTCAGCCTCCCGTTTCTTCGAGGCCTCGACCTCGGCCTTAGATTTACTGGCCAACTCTTCAGTGTGGGAGGCCTTGCTCATAAATTCACGATTTTTTCTTTGGAGGGTCTTGAACAAGGCCTCGACTTCCATGGCCACTCCAAAACACCTTGACGCATGGGCCACCATAGTCGTGACGACGTCCACCGAATCACTCGTCTCAACAAAATTTTTCCATTTGGCAATCCAAAATTGGTGGAAAGTCGTCGTGGCCGTTTGGACCTCTGGAGGTAATAAGGTGAGGGCCTCAGGGTCCAACTCATCCGGCCGCCTCACCAAGTGTGGCTTGTTCTGAGAGCGGTCTGAAGTGGTGTCGCTCGAAGTCTTGGACTTCTTATTAGTTTCTTGGGCAGGGGGGTTAGAGGAGGCCGCCCGCTTCTGGCTGACTGAAGCGGCGGCAAATGAGGTTGCCAATAACTTTTGCCCCGCTGGTACTTCGGAGCGAGGCGGAGGAATGTCGTTTGAAGTACCCACCCCGATGGCAGATACTCGAAACTTCTTCTTCGACTCCTCCATGACCACCTTTTTCCCCATGTCGGCTACAGGAGGTCGACCACCCTCTTGAGGGGCAGCCTCCTTGCTTACCCTCTCGACTGCATCCTTTACCCGCTTTCCTCCAGCGAATGAGAGTTTCATGCCTTTACGGCCCGATGTCGAAGTGGCGGCCAAAATCGTGGCCATATCAGGGGTGGGGATTTTCCTCTTTTCAAAGTTACCTGTAAACCAAAAAATACGAGGTGAGAAATAAAGCAACATCGATACAGGATAAAACAGAGATCATGAATAGTACCTCGAGAAGCCATCAATCCTAGGTTTTCAAAATGTCGCTGAGGCACCACCAGACGGTTAAAGTCGAGCTCTAAAGAAGGTCGACTGTAGATGGCAGACAAAATGTCCCAATCACTCTTGTCTAGGGAAAAGCGTTCGACCGATCCTACAAAAGAAATAAATTAGAAGGTGATTCTAATAAAAAGGTGGGGAGGGAAGCAGAAGGAGATGCAAGAATGACACTCATTGGGTTCGGAGTAGGAGGTCGAAACTCTTACGTAAGGGACAGTGTCCCCTTCACACTCCTGCCACTTCCCCTGAACCCAGAACCAGGTCTCTTTCCACCCCTTAATAGAGGTGGGGAGACCCGTGATAAAAGGCGAATGCCCATCCCATGGACATAGTGAATTGGTGCTTTGGAATCCCCTTTTCCTAAGGACCGAGGTTGAAAAACTGTTTGGAAGACGTGGAGGGGCATATCCTCACCTAAGGAAATCTCCTTTCAAAGGATAAAGGAACCCACTAATTGAGCCCAACCGTTGGGGGCAAGCCGGGTGGGGGCTAGTCCATACACTCTAAGAACAGCTCAGAAAAAGGGGTGAAGGGGTAGACGAAGTCCAGCCTTAAAGAGATACTCACTGATGGCAACGCAGCCCTGCCTAGGAAAGTAGGCTCGCTCATCATGAGACGGGGATAGAAGTTCAATGGTATAGGGGATCCTATATTTTTCCCTGAGGTTGGCTAAGTGGGTAGGGTCTACGCTAGAATGAATTTTGGCTGCCCCCCAACCAACACCGTCATCACCCCTGATGACATCCCCAGAAACAGAGGCACCTCATCCCACCTCAATAGACCTCCTAAGGTCAGCAATATTTGTTATCCGAACTCTTAGCTCAGTGGCCAGTTGAGTCAAGTCTATGTCATCCCCAGAAGTAGAGAAAGCCATAAAAACACAGAATGTCAAGAATTTATAAAGAAAAACTTACTGATAAAACAAAGGATTCACAAAAGCACGAATGGAGACACAAGAAAAGAGAAAGAAAGTTTGAAAAGGGAAGACCGAGAAAGCTTGAGAGGAAAGATGCAAAGATTCGTGCAAAGAAAGAAAGTTTCTCCAAAGTCTTGGCTTTTATAGGAGAAACCCACTCATTCCTGGCCGTCAGATCTCGATCCGGACCATCCAAGGGATTAACAAGATTCATAATCCTAGCCACTCATAAAAATCGACGCTTGGCCTTCAGGGGCTAGGATCCAAACGTAGCTTACACGCACCACACATACCCGAAATCTTGATAGAAAAGATGGAAAAAGGCCATCATTGCGCATTTAATGCGGCGGCCATTGAGTGTGTTGGAAGTTGGATTGACCCCAGCTATTTTTCTTGGAAAGGTACCACGACATCAAATCATTGAAGCTCCATGATTAAAACGCCTCGTGAATCTCGTGATGGTTGAGAAGTTAATAAATTCTAACAATCATTAATCCAAGAATAATAATTATTCGTACCCCACCTACGAAGCTCTAAGAGAGCACAAAGCTCTAAGAGAGCGTCATATTCTTCCGATGCTCTAAAAGAGCACCAAGCTCTAACAGAGCGTCATATTCTTCCGATGCTCTAAGAGAGCACAAAGCTCTAAGAGAGCGTCATATTCTTCCGATGCTCTAAGAGAGCACAAAGCTCTAAGAGAGCGTCATATTCTTTCGATGCTCTAAGAGCACAAAGCTCTAAGAGAACGTCATATTCTTTGGATGCTCTAAGAGAGCACAAAGCTCTAAGAGAGTGTCATATTCTTCCGAAGTTCTAAGAGAGCTTATTGCTCTAAAGTTTGAGGGAGCACGATAGCTTTAAAACGGCATCTTATTACCTGAGGCTCTGTCTCAACCTTATTTACAAGTCCATGCATTACATAAATAATCATGCCTAGACTTGGGGGACTATTATTACCCCTCAATTCAGAGGTCTAAAGACTCAAGGCCACGTAGGTAGGACGGTCAACAATAAGTCAAAATGGGGCCCAGTAGGTCAAAGATCCCAGTGAGGCGTTAGGCCGAAGTTACATGCCACGCGCTTGATATGAAGGACCCCTTGAGAGATAGCATGGGCTTCAGTCCAGGGACCCTCGGGTGAAAGACCCTCATTTAACTAACCTCGGATTGATGCACACCCTCAAGGCACGATTCGATCCGAGGTTACTAAAAGGTCCGTTGACACCCATAAGCCAACGTCACCTCAACAGATTTGAAGATTTCTCTGAACTGATTGATGGGACGCCAGTAATAAAAGCGTCAGTAAATCTTCCATGGTATTGGCAGCCTACTTCTAGTGCGGCCGACTTCTATCAAATATTAAATGTGATGTGAAGGTTCAGTTTAGAAGATGTTGCCACGTGGATCTAATCCAACGATCAATACGTCGTTTGGACAGTATAAATGGTCTACCTTTGTATAGAATAAGGGGAGGTTGGATCTATGTAAGAGAACGATGAAACACAAAACACTTTGATTCTTGCAAAAGACATAGATTGGAGAAGATTTACATATTCAGTGCTTTATATATTGTGCAAACACAATACCAAATTATATCGAGATTCCAACATAAAACACCATTTGATCTTATCTATCCTTCCACATATTCCATAGCAAAACAGATACTCGTTTGAAGAAAATCGATCCGGCCCTTGTTGATAGTGCAAGTGCTGTTTAAAGAAAATTGTCGGAGCTTGAACAGTTGTGTCTCTCGTCGGAAAGCAACTCCCACGCCCTTTCCAACTACGCTATCGCTCCTGTTCCGGTAGAAACGTGCCGGATTATTGCTTGACGTGGCAAGAGTGGGCCCGGCATCTGTTGACAACATTTTTTGCGGTCAACAAGTATTAATGAGTTAGGAAAGTAGAGGGATTCGGAATTAAGTGAATTTATGTTTATATTAGCCAATGAGATGGAAATATTAAGTCTCAACTTATTGCTTATTGAGGGATTTATATATTTCATTTGAGAAATCCCTTGTAACTTAATTTGGATGGAGTTGAAGTGGTTTGTGTGTGATCATTTTAGGAGGGGATTTGGACGTAGGAACATCATACCCAGCCCCGTTAGTCCAGCCTATATCTGTGAGTGGAAAATACATTTTTCCAAAAAGAAGATTTTTAATTTATAAACTTATAATCATGTTTACTTAATATGAAAGTTGAAATGATTCTCAATTTTTAGATAAGCATATTAGTTACATGAATCGTCTTATTTTTGAGAAATTAGTAAATGAGCATGATTATTTTGAAACCATCATAAAATACCCGATGTAATCATTTTACTCTAGTGCACCGAGGGGCTATGGCCGTATACTAGAGTCTTGTATTTGACTCCTATACATTGAAGGGCTACAACCGTGTATAAAGGTGACTCTTATCCACTGAGGGGCTACAGCCGTGTGTAAGGGTACCTATTATGCATTGAGGTGCTACAACCGTGTATAAGGATAATTATGTTATTTTCACTTTATGCACTGAGGGGCTACAGCCGTGTATAAAGGTGACTCTTATCCACTGAGAGGGTACAATCGTGTGTAAGGGTACATATTATGCACTGAGGGGCTACAGCCATGTATAAGGATGATTATGTTATTTCCACTTTGTGCACTGAGGGGCTACGGTCGTGTACAGAAGTGTTGATCAGATAGTTTATGAGCATATATCTTTATAGCTTTTAGATCATCAGTAGATGATTACATGGGGTATGTTTTGATGTAATTATCCAGTATATAGTGGATTATTAGCTTACAGTTCAGCTTATTGATTTCAGATTATGGTTTTAGCTTATTGAATTCGACTAATGTACTTACTCATCTTGTTGTATCATTTATTATCCTTTTTAGATATTAGCTTGAGTTTAAGTTATGATTTAGCACCATCATTATGCTTTTATATGATGTTATGATACATATTTCAAGAATAATGAGTACAGCGAGATAAGTGGAATATCAGTTTCTTTTTTTATATAAATGTATATACATATATAAAGGATAGTATAGCCATTTTTTTTAAACACTCCACTCACTGGAATTATCATCTCATATATTTTCTTAACATCTTTCTTATAGGAGGCAGTTGACTGAGAAGTTGTGAATGTTATATTGATAGTTTTACAGCCACTACCACCACAGTGTAACCATTAAGCGAATCATTTGCATCATATTTGGGGATTTTTGTATTTATATGCACCAATGGTCACGGTGGAATATTGTAAACTAAACTACATCACTATTATCTTTTTGAGACGTAGTTATGATGCATAGTGATATAGATTTTTTGGTTGGATGAGTGATTCATATGTTGGTATATTGGTGTTTGGGAAAATTTTTATGGTTCCATTTTTAAAGGAGACTCTGTCAAAATTTTCGAAAGAAATTTATTTGGTCACAGAAGGCCATACAATCAAAGTATAGTTATAGTTGCCTTGGTGATGGGTCCAGTGCCAAGCTTGCACTTATCATCGGCGCACGCCACGTCTTGAGTCTAGTAAGGAGTTTTGGGACAGGTCGTGGCAGTATGTGCCACATTATGATAACTTAGGTTCATTGTTTATTTTCCTCCGAAAAGAAATGCCACTCTGGCCTTGAGACTACATAGCTAATGGTATTGATTATAAATTGGCAGTGGCGATGGCACGGGTGCTATTTCCTGTAGAAGCCAAATTTTCTATGCAGATAGCAGAAGCAGATTCAACAGCACAATTTTTTGGGCTTTCATCATCAAAAAGCTCGTATGGAAATCTCAAAGAGGTTGATTTGAGTGATATGTCAACTGAACAGTTGAGGCTGCAAACACTGCAAAAAACTGGTAAGCCAAACTTAAACCATTTAACGACTCTTGCCCATTTAGAGCATCTTTGGCTAAGCTTAAACAAAGGCAAAAAGTTTTCTTTTGTTTGCAAACATGCTTGTATAAGTTACTCTTTTCTTATTTTTAAGTGAAATAGTTATTTATTTTCAAAGTAACTCTTTACCTTATCAATTAACTTACTTAATTTCACTTTTGACTAATAAAAAAGGTTATTTACTTTAAAATTTACTCATAATAAACTTCTCGTCGTGTTAGATGAAAATGGCTTGTTATGAAGACTTGCAACTGAAGTTAAGCTATATTTGAATCCCATCTTAGCTTCAGTAGGTCCACAAGGTTTCTGAAATAAGAAACAGAAGAAGGAATTGTGCATTTATCGCTGATAGTTGTGGAATAAGTGCACCCAAATAGTATGTCCTCTTATATTTGGCCGGCCCAGTACTCTCTCTGTGTCTCTCTCTATTTTTTATTTTATTTTATTTTATTTATTTATTTATTTTAATTTTTTGTTGTAGTCATTTATCTTCGTTAACATAGAAATAGTGAAAAGTGTCCATTTTTTTGTTTTTTGTAGTCATTTTTTTTGGAGGGCAACGCGTATTAGACAACAAAAAGTGTCGAATTTTTTCTTTTGATTTTTCAGAGAAATAGTGAAATAAATAAAGGTAAAGAGAAACTTATTAGCGTATGTTCCTGACTTTAACTGTTCTATTGAATTTTTTATGGACTATGCTGACCCTTGAACTTTCCATATATAGAAAATAAATTTAAAGCGATGGACTGAATTCGTGTATATTATTGTTTGACACCCATTTTTTGGGATTTTATTTTTAAAGAACGTAGGGCTAAAAAGTATGAAAAAACTTTGGATTTATGAAAAATTTTGAGACTTGATCCAATTAACTGGATTTCAATTTAGTGTTTATTGCATTAAAGCATAGATAACAATACCGTGGAATTTCGGTTGAATAATGTTATTTAGCCTCATTGAGATTATAACCTCAGTATATATGATATTAGGTGATGGACTAAATGAAATGTAGAATTAAATAACTCATTTAACTGTACTTATCATCTAATATCACATTAGCACCACATAAACTTGGTTATAATTGCAGTGGGCTAATTTACATTACTCATTTCGATTTCACGATGGACCCTCTTGATATGATCCCTTCATTAATGGCAGTTGCAAAAGGTCAGTGCTTCTTCTCCAATTGATCGAAAGTTCTTGATGAGCTTTTAGTAGATGAAAAGGTCAGTACTCTCTTATTGGACAACAGAACTCAGTACTCTCTTATTGGACAACGGAACTCCAGAGGAATGGAGGATGAAAAGAAAGCGCTACACGGAACTCAAGGACGACTTGATGAAGGAGTTTGACAAGGTCATGTCTGCCAAAAAATGGAACCACTAATCTTCTTTTCCAAAAAGTAATGAACTTCATAATGTTATGAAAAAGTAAGGGGTTGTTCTCTTCGTATTTCAGTTTTTTGTTTTGAATTTTGAATTCATTTTCGGTTTTATGTTTTAGTACCCATTTTGAGATTGCTGAAAACACGTTCTTTTTGTCATTTTGAAAAATTATTTTCAAAAACTAAAAAATGAAGTTTCGTCTTGGTTTTAACTGAAAATAGTCAAACCGACTTTTTTGGCATTTTCCGTTTTCTTTGTAACTTTTAAACTCGTTTTTGGAAATTCGTTTTTGAAAATAGGTAAAGAAACGTGTTTCAGTATTTTCGAAAATTGAAAATGGCTTGAAAACAACAAAAAGAACATACCTGTGTTTCTAGTTCACCTTTGTGGATTTTAAGTCCTATTATCATTCCTTCAGAGAATATGATTCTTTACTATCAAGTTTATCTAAACCTAGCTTCAATATAAATTAGTGTGAATATAAATTTATTGTTTAAAGAATTCTTAATTCAACATGCTACAGCTCTATTTATATGTGTTAACAACTGGATTATCCAATTTAACTAGTGATTTCTCTCAAGTAAAACTAGTCCTATTTACATGACCAAATTTACTATATCTCCATATAAATTATAATGCATACAAATGCATTAATCATAGAAATTCAAATAAGGTTTCATGACCTATAAGAGTAGCTCTCGATCTCTTGTCAAAACATATGTTGTTTATTGCATGAGTTAGAAATATATATATCCCCTATTAATATCAATTTCCCTAAATTCATTAATTAATGATCAATCAATTGAATTAAATGAAGCACATTGTTAAGCCTCGCTATTGAGACTCCAGTTAGAATGCCAATTTCGTAGTCCACATGGAAGGGAAAGTCAACGAGGATCCAAGTGGCCACAGACAAGAAAGTCTGATAAAGACTGAACCTCCTGCCGAAGCTATGCTTAATGGTTGAAGCTATACGCCGAGGCTGTAGTTATGCCAAAGCTCTTCACATCAAAGACCACCAACACGAAGCCCTCTCAAGTCGAAGCCCTTAGTTCATCCGAGGTCCCTAAAGCTGAAGTTGTCTCTTGCAATATTTACAAATAACTTTTAGGGATGATTGATGTGACGTTTGTGATAAAAAATGTCAGGTGTGTCATCCTATTATATAGGGCGGCTGATTCATTGTTAATGTATTTAATGTATGATAGATTTAGTAATATGAGGCTTAGGTTAAGAGAATGAGGCTACGTGGTTCTGATCCAACGATCACCACAATGGCCAGAAATATATAAATAGGTAGTCTTTGTACATAAAAAAGATGGTTCTTTGAACATTGAAAAAGATAATATACAAGAGCATTCTCAATATACATTCTTGCTTGATCTATTATTGCTAGTTTGGATATTAGGTTATTTATATCTTAGTTGGTGATTGTTTGTTAGCGTAGTCACTTTAGTCATTACCACCGGTGCTTGAACATTTTTATCTTTCGCCGTGAAGCATCACTCTCGTTCACGTGTTACCCTTCTTCATTCTGTTCACAGATCTAAACGTGCCAAAATTTACTTAGGTTGGCATGAGTGGGCCTGATATCTATTGTCTACGTTGGAGTTACGTTTTTGGGGGCCAACATATTGGCACCATCTGTGGAAAATCACACATTTCAACCATGAAAATCCAGTAGAAAAAAGCCAGTTGGAAGCAATCCTTGCGGAGAAGCGATTTTCAAACACCTGAAAAGGAAAGGTTCTAAGAAAAAATCGTTGGAAAATCCAAGGTAAAACTGTTCTACTAAGAGTTATTCTAGAAATATCATTTGTCCAGAAAAGTATGTTGCCATGAGTTCAAACAATGAAGGGTTTGCGCCTCGAAGGGCTAAGGATTACTCTGAAGAAGGGAAAGCCTCGTATGCTATTATGGCCATTTGCTATAGACCTCACTAGCATCATAGATGAGATGGGTCAAGGATAGTTGTCACGCTCACTAGGGAAGTGGTCACAATGGCTACAAACATAAGAGACATAACTCAGCAGAACATAGACATGCATGAATTAGTGAGAAGCATGCAAGGCTTAAGGAGGATACCCAATCTCTCCATATGCAACCCCTGGAAATGCATTCCAAAACCCATCCCAAGGAAACTACTATCCTGACAAAGAGGAGGTCCAAAGCCAAATGGCTGATTATCCATACTATGCCAGGAAAAAAACTCTCTAGGAAAGGGAGTTGAGGTGGATACATCCACCAATTATGCCACTAACCAACCCACTGAAGTTCCATATGATTTTCCTCCAGACTTCAACCCGGAGGACATGCTCTAAAGGATGGTAAGTGTTTTTAATAGATTGAGCCTAGGGCTACCTAGAAATATGCGAGCTCAACCTTTCCCCGTGCCTAGAAATAGGTTGCTCAACCTCCTCCTTCTACACTTAGAAATAGGCAGCAGGAACTTTCCCAATTTGGAAGGCATGAGCAGGGTTATGATCAAGTGCCTCGGAATCCTCATCTTAGAAATAAGCGTGAGAGGAGAGCGGAGTAGGCTAGGAACCATGATACGAGCTTGTTAGCAACGATGGCTACGAAACCCACAACTAGATTGATGCGGAACCCAAGAACGCCAATTAGATCCAGTTTTGGACTTGAACCCAACGAAGTGAACCAAAAAACCCAATGATAACAAATATGCGTTGAACCCCTTGATTATACAATGAAGAACCCACGATCCAATGTTTTGAACACCACAAGATTTAGATCTTGATAAATTTGATTTGTTGTTTAATTGAAGAACAATGGAAAACAATAGCCTCTCCAAAATAAGGAATTGTCAAAAGTTTTTAATACAATGAAAGTTTTTGGTATTTATACCAAACCCTAGAAACTAGGTAAAAACGTGCATAATCTCATAAATAAGGTAGGAGATTGACTAAACATAGAATTCTAGTAAAATAAGGATATTCGTGAAAAAATAAAAATTTTACCCAGATGTTGGGCGTTGGGGCACCAATACTCCCTGTAAAAAGGCGCTCCGGCTTTTCTCTCCTCTCAACAGGCTCTTTTTCTCTCCTCTCATGTGTCCTCTCTCTGTTTCTCCCAGTATCAGCCACCTCACCATTTTCTCTCTTGCTCACCAGGTCACTGTTTTCTCTATTCTCATTTGGCCTCTCACTCTTGTCTTCATTCTTAGCCACCTCGCCATTTTCTCTCTTACTCACTAGCTCGCTATTTTCCCTCCTTTTCCTAGACTTTCTTTTTCTTCTCTCTTCCTTATTCCTCAATTTAACTTGGTCTTCATAGACTTGTACCGGTGTTGATGGCGCAAGAATAATAGTTCGTCCCTTCTTAACAAAGCTATATCGGTTCCTATACCCATCATGTGTAACTTTTCTATCATACTGTCATAGCCTGCCCAATAGAATATGGCCCGCGTGCATAGGCACCACATCATATACAACCTTGTCACTATAAATCCCAATTGAAAAATCAATCATCACCTATTTATTCACCCAAACTTCTCCACTTTCATTCAACCATTGGAGTTTATAAGGCCAATGGTGTTTAAATAATGCTAATCCCAATTTCTCAACCAAGGTCGTGCTAGCTACATTTGTGAAACTTCCACCATCAATGATTAAACTACATACCTTATCGTGGATGTGGCACTAGGTGTGGAATAGGTTTTCACGCTGCTGCTCCGTATCATCTGCCTTGACTTGAATGCTAAGAGTTCTCATTGTGACCAGTAGTTCCCCAACGGAAAATTTCACTTTCCCCTCTTCATCAACTTCCTCCAATGCTGGCATGTCATCATATTCTCCTTCACTCTCACTCACCACCTCTCTGTCATCCCACAGAATTATTACCCTTTTATTAGGACACTGAGAAGCGATGGGCCCCGTTCCTAAACACCGAAAACATTTTATATCCCTATTCCTTGGTTGTTGTGACTCTATCTTGTGCATGGGTTTGCTAGCACTTTCTTCCTTTCCCCTCTGCATTTTAGTCCTTCCTTTAGCTACTGCTTCATTCACTTTATTACCTTCCCACCCCGACTGCCAATTTGGGTTAGGAGACGAAGTGTTCACCGATTGCGTCGCAGTTCCCTTCCTCTTCAACTATCTTTCCACCTTCATGGCTACGTGCAACATATCTTCCAACTTTACATAAGGCTATAATTCCACCACATTAGCAATCTCATTATTCAACCCATTCAAGAACCTAGCCATGGTAGCTTCTCGATCTTCCTCTACATTTGCCCTAATCATCAAAAGCTCAATTTCCTTATGATAATCTTCTACACTCTTCGACCCCTGATACAAACTTTGCAGTTTTGAAGGAGCTTCCTATAGTAATGACCAAGCACAAACCGTTTCCTCATCACCACCTTCAATTCATCCCAAGTATTTATTGGCCTCTCCCGATTTTGACGCCGTGAAGTAACCACTTAATCCCACCAAGTGATGGCGTAATCAGTAAATTCCAGCACCGCAATCTTCACCTTCTTATCCTCCGAATAGCTAGGGTGATCAAAAATCAACTCTACCTTCTTCTCCCATTCTAAATATGCCTCGGGATCACTCCTACCCTTAAATTGTGGAATCGTCATTTTTACATTACCAAAATTACCATCAACTTCACTTCTATGATTATGTCTACCACGTCGCTCAAACCTATCGCCTCTATACCTCATTCGCTCCATCTCATCCCTTTCATAATCATCTTCACCCTATTCACTACCGATCTCATGCTCATCCATCATAGGAACTCTCCTACCTACCTTCCTATCGTGAGGTACATCCGCTGGTTGTTCCTTACTAAGATTTACCATCGAAGCAACCATTCATACCTATCTTACAAATTGGTCTGATTACCATTCCTGCTAGAATTTGAGTCTTCCATTTCTGACATTCTCTCAATTTCTGCCTCACCAAGTTCACTCGAAATCACTCAATTGGCTTTTACCCTTTAATAATCTCACCCTCTGCATTTTACCTCTCACTCCTTTCACCAAGTGCGTCCAAAAACAACAATGAACTCACCAGATCAAACTTGTGACTTCAAAATCCGAATATGTGGATGAGTGTGACTCAAGAGGAGTATAGGAATTTTGGAATGAAAATGGAAAGAACACAAGAGAATTCAATTATAATTTTTGACTCAAAGTGGATGACAAGAACAAATTGATGATCCGAAGTTGTAGAACGTTGGAAGTAAATCAATCAAACAAACCTCAATTTTTTTCCGTACGGATGAACAATACCGTACGAGAACAGTAATTTTTTTTCACAAATGAATATAACCCTTTTTTTTAAACACAAGATTATATTACCAACAAGAAATTTATGGATCTAGAATTGGAAATGAAGAACGACTCAAGAACACGAAGAAACTACGAAAAAGATGAAATTTACTAACTCAACAAGAAAATAAAGGATATAAATTGATAGAATTGGAGCCAAAGCTCTGATAGCAACTGATGCAAACCCCGTAGTAATGATGACTACAAAACTCACAACTAGATTGATGCGGAACCCAAGAACGCCAATTAGATCCGGTTTTGAATAGCTCCTTCCCTGGACTTGCCCTCGTCTCGATGGTACCTTGGATCATATCAAACTAAGCAGAAACCACCTCTAGAGTCGCAGGCTGGGAAGGACGAGGACTCAGATGGTCCATAAAGGTCTTGCGATCTTGATGACAACATACAGTTTGTACCTACGAAGCATCTTAATAGCTTCAAAACTCACATGAGTCTAGAAAGAGCTATTCCCACCATGAAGTGCTGAGCGTTCCACTTAACCTTAGGCGGAGTAGTTGAAATATGGTACACCAAACTTCCAAATGAAGCATTTGAAGTTGGTCGGACTTCAAGAAAACTTTCTTGAAGCACTTCGTAACCAGCAAACAGGATGAAGGACTGATACAGCGCCTGTAGGACATAAGACAACAGTAAGGCAAATCATTGAAGAATTTCCTATCCCATTTTACTGATGAAATGACATATTCTGTACAAGTTACAGTATGGAAGCTCTAACAACCCAGATGGGAGGATAGAAGATGAACTCTCTCTTCTGAAGGGATGTGCAAAACCAAGACCCTTCCAGCTATGATGCCTTACTAGAAATGGTAAGGGGGAAGATCCTCAATGAAGAATTAAGAGATCACATAAATAGGGTAAACCAAGGGCTTCCAGCTCTTCAAAGGTAAAGATGAAGAGGCCTAACCTCACACTTGATGGACCATAGGTCGGACAGTCAACCTCTCTCAACATAGGACAAGCATAGGCCACAATAACATGAAGTGTAGTGCCTACTTTGGCCTATGAGGAAGTGAATCCTAGTACTAAAATGTACCAAAGAAGACCCCCCAATGGTTATCCAAAATAGAGAAAACAGGGAACGAGGTGCTGAACCTAGAAATAGGGTTGAAGCACCCCTCTATTGTACACAGGAAGGACACTGACGGAGAGAGACCCATGAATGGTCAAAGACATAAGAGAGAACCCATCAGAGAGATTGGTACAATTTTCGAAGGCCCATATGTTAGGGAAGAATCTAGAAACTCCCAAAGGAATTATATAAGGAAAGCAAATGACCTCTCCATGACAAGCTTCATTGCAAACAATCGATCCTCCGCCGAGAGAAGGGCTCAACCCATCATCTTCTCCCAAGATGATTCCATTGGTGTGCATTATCCACATTGCGACGCATTAGTAGATTGTAGCTCATAATGGTCTAAAAAGAATGCTAGTGGATAATGGAAGCTTCATCAACATCATATTTGGAGCCACATTTGGCAAAATGAAAGTTGATCATGAGCCAATCCCCATGACCTTTCCCTTGTATGGCTTCACTGATGACATCATCATCTTAAGGGGAAAAATCATTCTAGCAATAGAGACGGGAACAACACCTTAACTGTTCATTATTTCATGGAATTTTTGGTGATGGACAACCACTCTGCCTACCACGGAGTGCTTGGGAGACTGGCGTTGAAAGACTTATTAGCTGTTAAGTCCATTTACTATTTGTGCATGAAATTCCTAATGGAAGAGGGCATTACCAAGGTCAGAGGTGATCATGACGTCCCTTAATAAGGGTAAACCCCTGAACATGGGGAAGACGTTGAAATGACGGATGCCTCTGAAGAAGAAGCGATCCTTGGAGTCATAAATACCACTGAAGAAGAGACTATCTATAAAGAACAGACACCCCCTGAAGAAGGAAGAGCTACTGAAAAAGTGGCTAGCTTGTCCTAAGGAAGCTTTCCACATCCCCGGATAGACCAGCTTGTGGATTCGATGGCCGAACATGAACGTCTTAGCGTTATTGATGTATATTTCGGGTACAATCAGGTCCTAATGTTCCCAGCTGATGAAAAGCATATGCCATTCATAACAGACAGGGGTTTTTATTACTATAAGGTCATGCCCTTTGGGTTGAAAATTGCTAGGACCACCTATCAAAGACTCATCAACAAGATGTTCGCTGACCTCAATTGGAAAATAATGGAGGTATATGTGGACGACATGCTGGTGAAGAGCTTAAAGGCTAAGGATCATGTCAAGTACCTTAGTAACACTTTTCAAGTATTGAGCAGCTACATGGTAAGGCTTAATTCTTTAAAATGGGCCTTTGGAGTTGCTTCTGGAAAATTTCAAGGCTACATGGTCAACCAAAGAGGCATTGAAGCTTTCTTGAAAAACATCAAAGCTTTAATCGAATTGGGGTCACCTCAGAAACCTAAAGAGGTAAAGAGCCTCACCTGCCGTATGGCTACTTTAAATCACTTCATCTCGAAGGAGACGGATAAATTGAGGCCGTATTTCCAGGCTCACACCATATACATGCTGACCAATTTCTCACTCAAGTAAGTGCTACAAAAGCCCGATGCTTAGGGAAGGTTGTTGAAATGGGTTGTAAAACTTAGCAAGTTTGACATTATGTTCAAACCAAAGGCTGCTGTTAAAGGACAAGCCTTAGCAAATTTTGTGCCAGAGTTCACCTATTTTCCAGAGATGGAAAAGGAGATGGATCCTATTGAACCCCCTACTTGGAACCTTTTTGTTGATTACTCCTGGAGAGACACTAGATCCGGCGTTAGAGTGGTCCTGGTTAGTCCGGAAGGACATAAGCTTAATTGTACCATGAGGTTCGACTTTAAGGCCACAAACAATGTAAAAAAATACGAGGCCCTTCTAGTTGGCCTCAGGTTAGCGAAAGAAATGCAAGCAAAGAAACTGGTGAGAAGTACCGACTCCTAGCTAATAGTTCGCCAGGTTCATGGCAACATCTCGGTCAGATATAAGTCCATGGCTACCTATCTAAAATTGGTCATGAAACTTATTCTAAATTTTGAAAAAATTGAGTTGGTGAAATCCTACGCTTAAAGAATGCTCATGCCGATGTTCTTTTACAACTGGCGAGCAGTAAAGATTTCGAAGTGCTCACTGTGGTGCTAGTAGAACACCTCCCTAGACCCTCTATTACTATAGGTGAAGGGGTAATGTGGGTCAAAGATACCCCACTATGGATGAAGCCAATAATAGCATTCCTCAAAGACCAAGCATTACCCTCTGACAAAAAGGAGACGCAAAAGCTCAGAAGATGAGCTGCTCATTTCATTTTCCAGGATGATATGCTATACAAATGAGGCTTCGCCTTGCCTTTACTCCGGTGCATAGGGGGAGAGCATGCCACCTATGCGCTTCCGGAGATCCATGAGGGGGTATGTGGAAACCACTCCAGATGGTGGTCTTTGGCACAAAAGGTGTTAAGACAAGGATACTATTGGGCCACCTTGAAAAAAGATGCGCAACAATTTGTAAAGAGGTGCGATAAGTGTCAACGATTCATGACAATTCGAAGGTAGCCTTCTCAAGAACTAAGCGTTGTTTCTAGCCCATGACCATTTGCCAAATGGGAGATTGAACTTATAGGCCCCTTGCCTAAAAGGAGGGGCAATTTCAATTTTCCAATTGTCGCCATTGATTACTTCACCAAATAGGTAGAAGCCGAATCTATTTCCAAGATCACTGAGGCAAATACTTCCAAATTCCTATGAAAAATATCATTTGGAAGTTCAAAATTCATCATTCTATTGCTTTGGATAGTTGGCAACAATTCGACAACAAAAAGGTTAGAAATTTAAGTGAGAAACTAATTATCAAGAAACATTTCTCCTCCCCACATCACCATCACGCTAACGGACAGGTGAAAGTTGTTAATAAGACTATCAAATACACGTAAAATAGGAAGTTAGATGCTTCTAAAAGGGCTTGGGTCGATGAACTACCTCAAGTCCTATGGGAAATCCGAACTACGAGTTGAACAGCTACAAGAGAAACTCATTTCTCAATGGCTTATGGAGCCGAGGCTATGAGTCCAGTTAAAGTAGGTCTTCCATCTCCTCGTCGTATTTATTTAACGAAATATCTAATGACCAGTTGAGAAGATGTGAACTAGACCTCCTTGAAGAAATTAGGGATGACTCTCAAGCAAAGTTGGATATTTACCAACGAAAAATGACTAGGTACTACAATTCGAAAGTTAAGAAGAAGTCATTTCACTTGAACGAATTGGTTCTTCGAAGGGTATTTTTGTCTTCTAAAGAACACAATGCGGGAACCCTTGGTCCCAATTAGGAAGGCCCTTATCGTAGAAGAAGTTCGGCCTGGGACTTACAAAATTGAAAATGTGGATGGAAAGGCACAACCTCATCCTTGGAATGCGAAGCATTTGTGAAATATTATCGATGAAAATGTAAATATGCAATTTGTACAGTTATTGATTCAATGAAGTCTATTCTTATTAAAGTGTTTGCAAAAAGAAAATGCTTTTTATGATGGAAGTTAAAAAAGAAGCATCTGCATAGACGAACCGTCTCTATACAGAGACGCATGGGCACTTCAACGAAGAGCTAGATCCTAAAAGGGACCACCTTCTCACTCGCGAAGTGGATATCACATGTCCTTAACAACAAAAGTTGGCAATGTAATGCAGCATCTTGACCGTCTTATTGAGCCTCCCACCTTGCCATCTCAACCTCTTTAGTTAGGCAAGCAACCTTTTTGGTCAGCTCCCCCACATCCAGCTTGAAGGCAGTATTCTCCCTATTGGTCTTCTCCAAGGCCTCAGCAGCCAGCTTCTGGTAGGCATTGGAAGCCTCAACCCACTTTGTCATGGAAGCCACCTCACTTTGAGACAAGTGGACTTCATTCTTCAAATTTTCAATTTCCTCCATTGTTGAAGCAAGCTTCACAGACTCCTCTACCTCTTGCTTCGTCAAGGCCTCAGCCTCTGCCTTGGCCTTGTTGGCTGCCTCTTCAGCCCGAGAGGCTTTATTCACGAACTCTTTATTTTTATTTTGAAGGTTTTTAAAGAGGGCTTCAGTCACTATGGCCACTCTAAAGGCCCTCCCCACTTGGCTGACCGTTGTGGCGAAAAGGTCCACCGCGTCATTGGTCTCCACGAAAGTTTGCCACCTTTCCGTCTAGTGTAATGTCCCGAATTTTATATTCTTAATTTGGTTGATGTAGCTCATTTAAGAAATGAACTATGGAAGCTTGGCCCCTTTTAAGGTTATGAAAGTACGAGTCATAAGTTATTTATAAGCCCAATAATTTAAGTCATTAAGCTTAAGTAAATTTGATTACAAAGATTTAATGAATAACTGGGTTGTCACAATAGTTATCTGCATGGTATTTCATATAGGCAACTCAGGTTCAAATCACCATGTAGATGTTTTTATAAAGTATTTTATAAAAAAATTTGAAAAAAAAATAAACTCCTTATTGTTGCACATTAAGAACAATTATACCAAGTTAATTAGATGGAATAATTGGTGAGCATTCATATAGATAAGTTACAATTATATGAATAGTTCATTTTCTTAATTTTTTTTATTATGTAATTGTTTTATAAAACTTTTTATAAGAATTATCTTTTATGGGCTTAAAACTCTTTAAATTCCTAGTTAAAGACTTAATTTAACAAGATTAATGATAATATAACTCTCCCATTTAGTTTTTCCCTAAAAAGGGAGGTTACAAAAAGAGAAAAATCATTTTTTAACTACACCTCCCCTCAAGTCCGAAAATTATTCTTATTTTCTCAAAAAAAAAAAAAAAAAAATCTTTATGTTAAGTAAAGCTTAAAAGAATAGCAAGGGTGTGAAGGAGAAAGTGCACACTTTGATCAAGGAAAAAGATTTTCAAAAGAAAGGAAAATGTAGGAGAGGAGTAGATTTCTTAAAGTTTCGGGTTCCGTTGGGAAACAATATTCACCGTCCAAATTTGTAACGCCCCAAAAATTCAAGCATCTTGAGGTGTTACCAAACAAAATTTTCATGTACTTAAATGCGGAACTGTAAAATTATATTTTTCTAAATAAATAGAACATTCATAACTTTAAATAAGAATCATAATATCGTGTCTTTGAAACGATTTAAATATTCTTAACTAACAAATTTGCTAAAAATATTATTGGAACAAAACAAACTAAAATTTTTAAATAAAAGCAGTAAAACCTAATGTTATTCTCATCGGTCGAAATCCTTTGGCAGCCCGCATCACCGTCCCGCCACAGCTCCAATCGACCCGAACTAGTCTGTAAAAATTGTAAGAGTGAGTATTTTGAAAACACTCAGTAAGATACGTGCAGTTTCCATTATACAATTATATGCAATAAAATAACACTTCATACCACTCTTCTCTTATGGAGTATCTCGGTGACCAAGCGAAACACCCATCTAGGTCATCTTAAATTCCCGAAGGATCTCTTATCTCTTTCTAAGGAACCCGAAAGCCCATTGACAATTCATGCATAAAATTACTGAACATAAAAGCATAAGGAAACAAACAACTTTACACAAAAGTATCTTACCTCAATTGATCAAACGAGCTTTTGAAAATAAAAATAGACTTAGAATTTACAGCTGTTCTCTATATGAAAACTGCTGTGTAAAATTCTGTGTGGTGAATTATGAAATATGAGCTCACTATTTATAGGGAAAAAGTACAGTAGTTGAGTCATAATATAACTCTAATATAAATCATATTTATTCTAATAGATAAGAGTTTGTTAAAATGGTTGGTTAGAACTAGAATTTCGATAGGTCAATATATATTAAAGATAAACATGGCTAAAATAACACAATATTATCTTCCAAAAAATATATGTGTGTACACGTGCAATTGAAAAGAATAAGGAATGGTTAATTCATGATTATCTACTTAAATATTATAATATATTGCTAATTATCCTAAAAGGACCATAATTAAATAATAAAATATTGCATATAAATCATACTTCTTCGAATTGAAATATTTTGGGCTTAACTCATCTGAACTTAAATTTTCTTGAGCCCAATAAACACTATTTAATGCGGGCTACAAAATGAGCACAATATTAATATACTTTTGATCACTCTATAGGAAGTTAAATATTTGGCCCATTTAAAACATAAGGATTTAAAAGATACTTTATTTTAGCCCTTCTACTTCCAAAAACCATAGAATAAAATTTATAAAACAAATATTTTTATTCTAAAATTTTCGGGGTGTTACAAAATTCATCCATTTCAAAGTTTCAAATTAAGGTAGGTATAGGTGCAAGTGTATATTTCGTTTTCAAATTATGATTTTTCATTAAACGTTTGAACGAATTGGTACCTCTGGGTACGGTGCTTTGGTACTATTATAGTTTGAATGATCATTCTTCGGCTCTACGTGTTATGATAATGCTATAGAAATCTGATTTTGCAGAAAATCCCTCTACGTGCGACGATATGAATTTACAGTTCGAAATTTTTAATTTGATAATGAAATGCGCCGATGATATTTATTGAGTTTCAAACTCATCATTTAGTTCCTCTCCTATAGGTTGATTTGATATGCTTGGTGCGTGGATGATGGAAGAGGATGATGCAATATGCTATATAGATGCCGGTGACTTCACGTTTTTAATTCCATTAGGCGACATTTATGTTTTTCTTTATTTGATTTCAATGAACATCATATGTGGAACTATTCTAAGAACATTTTTATGAATAATTTATGTTTAAAAGTAGTTATGTGTTATAGAAATTAACTTACAAGCCACCATTTACCACAAAAGAAAGTGTTCGCAATTTAGTGTTGATGTTTTTCTAAATTTTTGGCTTCTGCTCTGAAATTCAAAAATTCATAACTCAATCATTAATTGGAATTTTTCAACAAAATAAGTGGTGTTTGATAGCCTCACATGTTAGATACTGAATAAACTTGGAATCATGTCAATCCGATGTCAGTAAAATTTTATATGTTCCTTGAAGTAAACTGATCTGGGTAGCGTTGTTGTTTTCAGCTTCTGCCCTTAACTTAAACTTCATAACTCAATCCTTACTTTTATTTTTTGGACAAAACCCATGGAATTTGATAGCCTCATCGATTATCTACTAAATAAAGTTGAAATCATGTCGATTCTGAGTCTATAAAATTTTATATGTCATTTTAAGTAAACTGTACTAGGTTACCTTCTAAACCGAGTCGCTGTAGGGTTTTGAAAAATATTTTAATACCTCATATGTTGCCAATGGAAGCTAATTTTTGAATAAGTCATAATATAAAGAATTTCCTACTTTACTATAAAATTTTGTGAAGTTGCCAAGGTCGATAGCTAGCTATGCAAACGAATTTATTTTTGAAATTGCCTCTAAGATAGAAAACAAAAGCAGCAACATTTATTTTTCATTTCTTCCTAGAATTTCACGTCAATAATTTGACTTTATTTCTAAGAAATTTTTAGATGATCCCTTAATACAAAATGACGAATTATTTAGAATTAAATAATTCTCGAATTAAATTCTTAAGTTAAATTTTTATGATTTTCGCTAAAAATATAGTTAATTATTTTGTTAAGTCTACGGTCTATGGGTAAAGTAAAGTTAATCTATTGACGTTTCGATCCATGCGGGTCAGCGTGTTACATCTAGTAGTTGTGAAAAGTAGATGTGGCATTTGAATTTCTGGAGGAAGCATGGTCAAAACCTCTGGACCCAGTTCATCACTCCTGTGAGCAACCACATGTTTGGCGCCGATCGAATATGAAGCCAACGACCCACTTGATGTCTTGGTCTTCTTCGACGACCCTTGCCCTAATAGCTCCACAATGGTTGGCCTCTTCTGTCCTACTCTTGCCGCAGCTATTGAAGCTGCCATTAACATTTGTCCAACAGGGACTTCGGAGAGTAGGGGTATGGTGGCCAGCAGAGAAGCGTTGTTTCTTCTTGGGGATCTCCTCCACAACTTTTTTCCCCTTATCGCCCTTCTTCCTCTAGCTACCAGCCTCTTGGTTGACCTTCTCTACTTGGTCCCTCACTTGCTTAGCTACACCAAATGAGGGCTTCAGCCCTTTCCTCCTAGTCGTGTAGGTGGCAGCAAGGATTGTGGCCATGTCAGGGGTGGGGTGCTTCCTCTTCTCGAAGTTTTATACAAAGGCAAATAAAAGGGTTAGCAACAAAGTCTATGCAAAATCACTAAGAACTTGATGAAAATTGACATTACCTCTTCAGGACATTAAAATAAATTCTTCAACAACTGTCTAGAGGAGATTAGACGGTTAAATTCGTACGACGAGGAGGTCATCGGTATATGTCTACGATGACCTCCTACTCATCCTCACTGAGCTCGAAATGTTCAACTGACCCTGTAAAGCATCAGAAATGGAAGGTTAGACATCAAAATAATGATCAAGAAACATTAAACACAAGTTTGACACTCACAAGCTTCTGAGTATGAGGTCAGAACTTTTGTGTGGGCGACTGCATCACCTTCACACTCCTGCCATTTCTCCCTTACCTGAAACCATGTCCCTTCCATCCTTTGATGGAGGAGGGAATGCCCAAGATGAAGGGAGAATCTGACCCCTATGGATATAAGGAGTACTACCCCTTGGAGTCCCATTTTCCCAAGACCCTAGGTTGAAAAATGATCTGGAAGCTGTGGAGGGGCATTTCCTCTCCAAGGGAAGTCTCCTTCTATAGAAAATAGGTTCCCACTAATTAGGCCCAAGCATTGGGGATGAGCTGAGTGGGAGCTAGCTCGTACTACCTCAGGGATGAAGGGGCATCTTAAGCCCCAGTTTCACAAGAAACTCACAGACAGCGACGAACCCCTGCCTTGAAAAGTAGGCACGCTAATCAGGAGATGGGGATAAAAGCTCTATATAATAAGGGATACGATATTTTTACCTAAGGTTTGCTAAGTGGTTTGCATTTATAGTCGAAGGAATTTTAGCTGCCCCCATGCCGACACACTGTTTCTCCTATTTTTTCCAAAAGGCTAAATACTTTATCCGGCCCTAATAGCTTGAGCCAAGTCGACCGTGTTAGTTATTGTTACTCCCATCTTAGAAGCCAAACAATTGAGATCTACTCCCTTCCTAGAAGATTGTGAAGATACGATTTAGTTGAGTTTAAAAAAGAAATGTCAAAAGTATTTATTGATTATTCAAAGGACGGTAAAGAAAAGTCACCAGAAATGGATTTGGGGAGACGATTGCTAATTTCGCAAATGGCAAAGTGATTTTTTACCCCAAACAGTTATCTTTTATAGGATTAGGCTTTAAACCCCAGTAGTTGGATTTCGATCTGGATCATCTGACCATCTGACCATCCATTTTAGATTTGAATCTGAGGGACTCAGTACATCGAACACTTCATCTTCTACTGTCCAGATCAACATGTCTGTCTCACGTGCTCTAATGCGTTTGAATTTTGTGGAACGTTCACAGGACAACCATCATTGCGCACTAAATGCGATGGCAGTTGCATGTATGGGAAGACAACCTCTTCATTTTTCTTTTCTTGAAAATGCACAGAACGACAAATCATTTGGGTGCAATTATTGAAGATGCCTCGTGTTCCCAACGTTTCAAAAAATTTGGTTTTCCACAATTAATTATTCACAACCTCAGCAAGTAGCAGGGTGGTTGACCAATTGTCAATGTATTTAATATATGATAGACTTAGTGATATGAGACTTCGGTCAAGAGGATAAGGCCACATGGTTCTGATCCAACGGTCACCACAACGGCCAGACATATATAAATAGGTGGTCTTTGTATATAAAAAAATTGATGGTTCTTTGAGCATTGAAAAAGATAATATACAATAGCATTCTCAATATACATTCTTGCTTGATCTATTATTGCTAGTTTGGATATTAGGTTATTTATATCTTGTTTGGCGATTGTTTGTTAGTGTAGTCGCTTTAGTCAATACCGCCGGTACTCGAACATTTTTGTCTCACACCGTGAAACATCTTCCGCGTTCACGTGTTACCCTTCTCCCGTCGGTTCACCAGTCGAAACGCACCGAAATTTGCTTAGGTTGGAATGATTAGGCCCAACATCTGTTGTCCACGTTGGCATTACATTTTTCGGGGTCAACACACATAATAAGAAATTAATAGCACAAAAATATGGAGGCGGAATCTTTGAATTAATTAAATATAAAAATTGTATTTTATAGCCCTGTAATCAGATCAAAATTCAATCCCCAAAGAGATTTGATCGTGCGAAATCCACAAGCGTAGGGGATCGTTGACAAGTAATAAATTCAATTAAAGTTTACTAGTTTTGTATGAAATTCGAATTATGTAAACAAAAGAGAGATTTTGACTTTATTTTATGCTAAATTATCTAAGAAAGCGGGAACAGGTTGATTTTTATCAAATTATGGATGATTGTATTGGATTTTGAATCTACCTATTGCTATCGATTTGAATTATTGATTTATAATCTAGTTCCGTTCGTGCGTTCTTAACAATCAATATAGTTATGATATATAATTTTATTTTTCAAGAAAATTAAATTTATTGCACATATGTTAATTTTACCGCGTTCTAAACTTATTGAGAGTCTCACAACATTACAACAAGCAACTAATTATCTAATTGATGGTCAATCAATTAAGTAATTCAACGTGTATGCAAAATTAATCAAAAAACACAAAAATGCTGAACCACTAGTCTTGAATTAGAAATAAATAACAAATAGGATTCATATTCATCCAATACAAAATCAGATCTAGCCTAGCATGCTAATATATAAATTTTATCACCCGAATCATGAAGTAATTCAAAAGATATTGCTCTTCAAGTTCAAGGTTGCATTCTTCAAGATTTTGATGTAATTGACCTTCAATTTCTTGCTATGGCTTGATCTCATCTTTCAAAATAAAGTAATAGGCCCATTGTTCTTGATGAATTTGGTGATATTGTTCTGTATGAAGTGAAAAGAGAGGGTTTTTTAATGTGTAGCTCTTGTTTTGTATTTATAATAGCTAGAAAATAGGTCAAAATCATGTTCAATTTGGGTTCCAAAAGAGTTTAAATCGTAAAAGGAAATTGTTGATTCATCTGCAAAAATAGCCTACACGAGTGCACGACATAACCACCACGATGCCCCATTGATCCAAATGGCTCTTGGGTGAAAATTTTGGGATCTTGAGCGTGTGCCAGAATTGGCCCGTGCTCGTCGTTTCGTGCTATTGTCCCTGAGCAGTTCTCGGTATTTTGATCATAACTTTTTCTTCTGATGTCAGATTGAGGTGATTTAAAGTGCGTCGGAAATCTAACTCGAAGAGCTACAATTCTTCTAGAAATACAATTTTTCCAATTCGAACGTTTGCAAGTTGAGGTTAAAAATTTAGAGCATAACTTTTTCGACTCAAAATAGATATGTGAAAATATTTCAACTATATTTCATTCAGTTGACCTCCAATTAATCTTATATGATTTTCAATCATTGTTTTGTGGTTCAGATCAAATATTGGATGTTTAGACTTTGGTCCCCAAATTTTGAATTTTTTTCATTTTCTCACATTTTCGTTCATTTCTTCCAAATCCACCAATTTTCATTGAGCTCACAAAATTAAGCTATAATTCATCCAAATCACTGACAAATACTCTAATTTAATAGTTTAAATAAGTGTAGAAAATACACTTATCAAACATCCCCATACTTGAGCATTTGTTTGTCCTAATAAAAAAAAAATACAACCTAACTTAAACAAAAAATTTAAGCACACATGGTTAGATGATTTGTGTTTGGTCTTAGGATTGGAATATATGTTTCAAAACTATGAATTGCTAAAAAATCACAATGCTAAAATTAATTTCTACTTATTCAATGGAAAATTGACGTATGTGTATGAAAATTCATGTCAAGTATCATAAATTTATAAAGTGATTCAAATCCCTACCTTGATAGTCAAATTTATATTTTCTCCTATTGTGAATTTCACACCCCAAACTTATTATTTTCTCTTTTCCCAATATGTGATCTAATGTTGAATTTATATACTAATCACCAGTCTCTCTAGTTTGATTAGATCTTACTAATTATAGCTCAACATATCGACAAATGAGGATTCTCCTTATTTTTGATTGCTTCAACATCCAAAAATTAACTAAGTTAATAGTCTATTGACAAATGTTTAAATTCTCTCAGATAAGCATTTGGGGCCTAATCAAAGCTGTCCAAGTATTTTTCCAATCCCTTCACACCCTTAACTATATCCAATAATTCCCAAATTTTTACCACACTTCTATAGCACGTATGTAAAGGTAATCATGCCATAAATTTGTCACAAATGATGGGTTTACAGCTTTAAAGTTATTCCTTTTTTTTTAGGAAGGAGGGCGGTACCTCCGATATTTTATTAATATGCCCTCACTTGTGATGGAGGAATACCGTGATTACAAATGATATCAATAACATAAAAAAATGAGGAAGTACTACTTCTCTTACAATGAAATTAAATAAAAATAGGAAAACAACAAAAAAGAAAAAGAGTACTACTCCCTTACAAAAAAAGCATGTGTAAGCAAAAATAAAAGAGCAAAAAACAAATACTTAAACTCTAATACTGGGCAAAGCATATCTGTCAATCTGAACAAGTGCCCTAATATGTCGTGGTAGGTCGGCTAATCCATATTCCTGATATCTACAATGATGCCAACCCTCTGTAGCAAGTGCATCTGCAACTTGGTTCCCCTCTCTGAAGATGTGGGAAACCATATCTCTGTCAAAAGAAATGATATCTGCTATCTGTCTGAGGATCATCTGGATAGGCCAAGGTCCGCCACCTTTGGTGATGCAGTAAATGGCAACAGATGAATCTGCCTCAACCCAATTATCTGACAAACCAAGATCTCTAGCAAGTAGTATCCCATCACGAATAGCCCTGAGTTCCGCCTCTAATATCATACACTGTCCATATGAAGTTGAGAAAGCCCTTATGCAATTACCTGCATAGTCTCTGATGATGCCTCCTCCACTAGCAAACCCATCCTTGACACAACCATCGGTGTTGATCTTGATATATCCAAAAGATAGAGTGCTCCACCAAACCATGATAGGGGGATGGAATGGGGTGGGGGAGTCAAGGAAATACCAAAAAGTTTTGCAAGCTGCATGTCATTACGCTAATGTGACGGTCTGAATAGTCCACCAATATGGAGAAATGATACCAAACGGTAAACTCTCTAGATAATACGTCTCAAACTCATACGTATGTTCTCGTGCTTCGCATTATTCCTCTTAGTCCAAAGAAACCAAAAAATCAATAGAGGAATAATGATGTGAATGTGCCCGGTCCTATCAAACTGACCAGAATACCTCCATCTCAAAAATCTCTGTCTGACACTCTCTCCTGTACTCATGATAATCTGAAATAAAGCCCCAAAATGTTGCCAAACATGATCTGCTATACTGCTACCATTAAAAAGATGAGTGATGGTCTCAATCTCTGAACAACACTGACATCGAGAAGCCAACTGACTGCTGATCCTCTTCTGGATAATGACATCAACTGGTAATAAGTCCTGCCATAATCTCCAACAGAAGAACGAAATGGTAGGAGGTATGATAGGGCTCCAAAGTATGCGAAATGAATCCTGCACAGGCTTGCTAGAGCGAATTAACTGCTATGCTGATTTAGTATTAAATCTTCCATCTGATGTGGCCCTCCAAAAAATGCGATCCAAGACATCAAGTGTAATGTCCCAGATTTTATATTCTTAATTTGGCTGGTATAGTCCATTTAAGAAATAAATTATGGAATCTCGGCCCATTTAGGGTTATGAAAGTACAAGCCATAAGTTATTTATAAGCCCAATACTTTAAGACATTAAGTTTATGTAACTTTGATTTCAAAGATTTAATGAATAAATGGGTTGCCACAATGGTCATCTGCATGGTATTTCCTATTGGCCACCCATGTTCGAATCATCATGCAGGTGTTTTAATAAAGTAATTTATAAAATAATTTTTTTGAAAAATAATAATAATAATAAATAAATAAATATATTTGCACTTAATATATTTTCCAAACACTAAATCACACGTTTCAAAAAGTTGAAAAGTCAAGATAATTAACCTCATAATTGGTAGGTTTTATGGCATATTTACACACACACATACATGTAATAGTAGAAGGCAATTAAAAGGCATGAAAGGTAAGTTAATAGCTAGCTTTTAAAATGCTTTTAAACTTCTTAAATGGCTGCCAACGTTTTTTTTTTTTTTTTGTTTTGAAGATTGGGAAGTTATTTTTTCATTTCTTCAATTTATTCATATTCTTCAAATATCCATGCACAATACACTTTGACAGGACAAACAGTTTTCAAAAGTAAAGAAAGAAAAAAAACATAAGGAGCAAATTTCTTAAAGCTTCGGGTGCCGCTGGGAAATAATATTCACCGTCCAATTCCATCCATTTCAAAGTTTCAAATTAAGGTAGGTAGAGGTGCAAGTGTTGGTTTCGTTTTCAAGTTATGATTTTCCATTTAAAAGTATGAATGTAATGATAAAATATTTAGGGCTCTCCATAGCATTTTGCATCCATTAGTCGACCTCATCCTACGGCCCAGGTATGTTTAACTAAGCAAAGTTTAAATTCTTGTTATGAAAATATTATGATTCTATGGTTATGTTTTCCATGTTATGGGACATTTTACATTTTCTTCAAGTATATGTTCTATGCAAGCTAAATGTGATTTAAAGAGAAGAAAATGTGCTATTTAAAAGACATGTATTGGGCTTGAACTTAAAGTTGTAGGTCGAAAATGACAAGGAAAGACAAAATTCTAGGGAAAGGAATCATATTAGTCAATAAGAGATAGAT
Source organism: Fraxinus americana (assembly GCA_035079005.1). Taxonomy (NCBI): domain Eukaryota; kingdom Viridiplantae; phylum Streptophyta; class Magnoliopsida; order Lamiales; family Oleaceae; genus Fraxinus; species Fraxinus americana. Next base: position 463,915 of record CM068728.1, read on the forward strand.
ATTCAAGCTTACCTAGATTTTGAGGTAGATGAATCTATAGACCTTGACAATCACATGCGAAGACTGTACTAGTATTGAAAAAAAATACACGTATATAATTCTGATGAAGTTGAGAAATAATTCTCTATTTTTTCTTAATATTCTGGTACTGGTAGATGAAATTAATGAGATATATTATTCTTATCTCAAAGGAAATATCTCGAGCAAACCAGAACAATTTGATAAGGGACCTCCTGCAAGCGGTTCAAGATCTTGGCATGCAGAATCAGAATCAAGCCCCACCCTTACCACCAGCTCCTGTAGCTCACCCGACCCATGCCTCGATTGTTGAGTTATTTCGAAGGCATAAGCCCCCTACTTTCGATGGAGCATATGGTCCACTGGTAGTTGAGGAATGGCTTCATAAGTTGGAACGAATTTTTCGGCTTATAAACTGTACTGATGCTCAAAAAGTCCAGTGTGCAGAGTTTATGTTTACCGGTGATGCAAGTCACTGGTGGGATTCGATGTCTCGAACTAGGACCCCGGAGCAGCAATTGGCATTAACTTGGGAACAGTTCAAGGAGGAAGTGATGGATAAGTATTTTCCTCAGTCTCTAAGAGATTTCAAGGAAAGTGAATTCCTTCAGCTTAAGCAGGGTAATATGTCCCTGACTGATTACGAGCGAAAGTTTGATCAACTCTCAAGGTTTGCTCCACACCTGGTTGACACGGAAATTAAGAAGACTCGAAGGTTTGAGCAAGGGTTAAACCCAGACATAAGCATGATTCTTATGTCACATCGTTTTACATCATACCGTGAAATGTTAGAACGAGCTCACGCTATTTGGTATCAAAAGGCTAATGCAGAGCAACACAGTCAATTGTTCAGCCAACAGGATAAAGGACAAGTTGGGAAGAGAAAGTGGAATGGTCAAGAAAAAGAAAAGGGCAAGTGGCAAAATAAGAAAACCAATATTAGACCTGGTGCTAGTAAGGCCATAGTACCTGTAGTAGCATCGTGCCCTAAGTGTGGTGAACATCATCGTGGTGAATGTTTGTTTGGGACGAATGCCTGTTTTCGATGTGGTAAACCAGGGCATATTGCTAAGGATTGTCCCACCTTTACTTAGAAGAAGGATGATAACAATGATCAGAACAAGAAGGGCAAAGCACGAGTCTTTACACTTACTCAGAAGGATGCAGATGAGAACTCAAATGTAATAGCAGGTATTTTACTTATATCCAATACACCTGCTTATGTACTATTTGATTCGGGAGCTACTCACTATTTTGTATCAACGTCTTTCATTACTAAAGCTAGTATCAGTTATGATAAGTCAGAGAGTACACTAGAAGTTAGCATTCCTTCGGGCGAAACATTAACCACTGATAAGTTAGCCAAGTCGATGAATCTTGATATTGAGGGAAAAAATTAGAAGCTAATTTATATCTGATAGAGATGAAAGATTTTGATGTGATTTTGGGTATGGATTGGTTGGGACGTAATTATGCAACCATTTGTTGTAGAGAAAAGGAAGTGTCTTTTCAAAAACCAGGAGAAGAACAATTTTCTTTCCCTGGAATAAAGACCAAACTCAATCTCCAACTGGTATCTACCTTACAAGCCGAGAGAATGTTGAGAGAAGAAACATCTCAAGGGTTACTAGTGAACATCTGAGGAGAAAAACAAGCGACGATAAAGATTGAGGATGTACCAGTGGTACAAGAATTTATAGATGTATTTCTTGAAGATCTACCTGGTATCCCACCGGATAGACAAGTAGAGTTTACCATAGATCTGGTTCCTGGAGTGGCACCAGTATCTAAAGCTCCATACAGAATGGTTCCAAAGGAACTTCAGGAGTTGAAAGTTCAGTTACAAGAATTGTTGGACAATCACTTTATCCGACCAAGTGTATCTCCTTGGGGCGCACCAGTGTTATTTGTAAAGAAGAAAGATGGAAGTTTGAGGATGTGTATCGACTATCGGGAGTTGAACCGTTTGACCATCAAGAATAAGTATCCTCTCCCGAGAATTGAGGAACATCTTAGAATAGCGTTAGAAATACTGCGCAAGGAAAAGTTATATGCAAAATTTAGAAAGTGTGAATTTTGGCTTGAACGAGTTGGTTCCTCGGTCATGTAGTTACTGCCCAAGGAATTGAAGTAGATCCAGTAAAAGTGGAAGCGGTAACTAACTGGAAGACACCGACTAACGCTGGTGAAGTTCGGAGTTTTCTAGGATTGGCCGGGTACTATCGGAGATTTATTGAAGGATTCTCCAAAATATCTGGACCAATGACGCAATTGACAAGGAAATGGGTAAAGTTTCTATGGATAGATAAGTGTGAGCAAAGCTTTCAGGAGCTAAAGTAACGATTGATTACGGCACCAGTGTTAACTATACCCGAAGGTTCAGAAGGGTTTGTTATATATAGTGATGCATCCAAATAAGGTTTGGCATGTGTGTTAATGCAACACAGAAAAGTGATTGCTTATGTATCAAGGCAATTGAAGCAACATGAACAGAACTACCCGACGCATGATCTAGAACTTGCAGCTGTAGTTCATGCATTAAAGATATGGCGCCATTACTTATATGGGGGAAAGTGCGATATTTACACAGATCATAAGAGTCTCAAATATTTCTTCACACAGAGGGAACTGAATATGAGACAGAGGCGATGGTTGGAGCTAGTAAAGGATTACAACTGCACTATTTATTATCATCCAGGTAAGGCTAATGTTGTTACGGACTCTCTAAGTAGAAAATCGATGGGAAAGTTGGCATCATTACCTACTATTCAGAAAGAGTTGATCAAAGACTTGGAAAATTTGCAAATTGAAGTGGTTACTACATCAGAGCAAAGTATAGCTCGTTTAGCAACTTTGGTGGTTCGACCAACTCTCAGAGATCGGATCATAGAAGCACAGGATAAAGATCCATTTTTACAAAAGATCAGGAAAGAAATTGGCACTGATAGGAGGAAGGATTTTGGAATAGCTTCGAATCAGGCACTGATGTTTGAAGGAAGAATTTGTGTGCCTAAAGATGAAGTTTTGAGGAATGAGATATTAGAAGAGGCTCATTTCACCCCGTACACCACACCTCCTGGTGATATGAAAATGTATCGAGATCTTCGAGATACATTTTGGTGGAGGAATATGAAAAGAAGTATAGGTCTATTTGTGGCAAAATGTATAGTATGTCAACAAGTTAAAGAAGAACATCAAAGACCAGCAGGGTTGTCAAATCCATTGGACATACCTGAATGGAAGTGGGAAGATATTGCAATGGACTTTGTGGTAGGATTTCCAAGGTCAGTAAGAGGACACAATGCTATATGGGTAATAGTGGATCGACTAACAAAGTCAGCTCATTTTCTTTCTGTAAAAATGACATGCAGTCTAGATCAACTAGCACAATTTTACATTAGAGAGATTGTAAGATTGCATGGTGTTCCCGTGTCTATTGTATCTGATAGAGATCCAAGATTTACGTCAGAATTTTGGAAGAGCTTACAAAGAGGGATGGGAACGAAATTGGATTTCAGTACGGCGTATCACCCTCAATCCGATGGTCAATCTGAAAGGACCATCCAAATTTTGGAAGATATGCTAAGGGCCTGTGTTTTGGATCTAGGAGGCAGTTGGGAATCGTATCTACCATTGGTGGAATTTGCCTATAATAATAGTTTCCAGGCAACTATTGGAATGGCACCATATGAAGCTCTCTACGGTAGAAGATGTAGATCACCCGTCCATTTGGACGAAGTTCGAGAAAAGAGAGTTTTGGGAGCAGAGATCATTGAAAGGACAGTTGAAGTCATTGATAAGATCCGCACTAGGATAAAGGCCGTACAAGATAGACAAAAGAGCTATGCTGATACCAGAAGAAAAGACTTGGAATTTAAAGTTGGAGAAAAAGTTTTTCTGAAAGTGTCACCAATGAAAGGTGTAATGTCCCAGATTTTATATTCTTAATTTGGTTGGTATAGTCCATTTAAAAAATAAATTATGGAATCTCGGCCCATTTAGGGTTATGAAAGTACAAGCCATAAGTTATTTATTAGCCCAATACTTTAAAACATTAAATTTAAGTAAATTTGATTTCAAAGATTTAATGAATAACTGGGTTGCCACAATGGTCATCTGCATGGTATTTCCTATTGGCCACCCAGGTTCGAATCATCATGCAGATGTTTTTATGAAATATTTTATAAAATTATTTGTTGGGCTTAAAGCTCTTCAAATTCCTAGTTAAAGACTCAATTTAACAAGATTAATGATAATATAACTCTTCCATTTAGTTTTCCATTAAAAAGGGAGGTTACAAGAATAGGAAAAGCATTTTTTAACTACATCTTTCCTCAAATCCGAAATTACACTTATTTTCTCTAAAAAAAAAAAAATCTTTATGTTAAGTAAAGTTTGAAAGAATAGCAAGGGTGTGAAGAAGAGTGTACACTTTGATCAAGGAAAAAGATTTTCAAAATAATAGGAGAGGAGCATATTTCTAAAAGTTCTGATACCGTCGGGAAGCAACAACACTCATCCAACATTATACTTTCAAAAGCTTTTAACAAAGGTAGGTAGAGGTGCAAGTGTTTGTTTCGTTTTCGAATTATGATTTTCGTTAAAAGTTTGAATGAATTAATGCCTTCGGGTACGGTGTTATGACACTACTATAGTTTGAATGATCATTCTCCGGTTCTATGCGTTATGTTAAATCATAACTCCACAGAAATTGGATTTTGCCGAAAATCTCTCTACGTGCGACGGTATGAATCTATAGTTCGAAATTTTATAATTTGTTAACGAAACGCACCGATGACATCTATTGAGTTTCAAACTCATGAGTTAATTCCCTCTCTACAGGTTGATTTGATATGATTTTCTTGGGACGTGGATGATGGTAAAGAATGATGCAACGTGCTATGGAGAGGCCGGTGATTTAATGTTTTCAATTTTACTACGAAAATGTTTACTTTAAATAATTTGTTTCCTATGAAATATTGTTTATGGAACTGTTCTAAACACATTTATTTATGAATAAGTTATGCATTATGGATATTATCTTACAAGTCGCTGGTTTATGTTTCAAAAAAATATGTTAGCAAAGTAACGTTGCTGTTTTTCTAGAAATTTCATTTCTGACTTGAATTCAAAAATCCGTAACTTAGTCGTTACTTGGAATTTTTCAATGAAACTAGTGGCATTTGATAGCCTCATAGGTTAGCTACGAAATAAACTTGGAATCAAGTCAATCCAATGTCGGTAAAATTCTATAGGTCACTTAGAGTAAACTGCACTAGAAAGTGTTGCTGGGTTTTCAGTTTCTGTAGTTGATTTCAAACAATCATAACTCACTCATTATTTGGAACTTTTAGACAAAATCTATGGCGTTGGATAAACTTACATGTTAGCTACTGAATGAACTTGAAATCATGTCAATCTGATGTTAGTAGGATTTTATACGTCATGTTAAGTAAACTGCACGGGTGAGTGTTGCTGTTTTTCAGTTTTTGCTCTTGGCTTCAAAAATTTATATCTCACCCGCTACTTGATGTTTTTGGACAAAAGAAATTGGATATGATAGTCTCAGGGGCTAGCTACTGGATATAGCTAAATTCATGTCAGTTCGATTTGTGTAAAATTTTATATGATATTTTAAGTGAACTGTGCTGGGTTTCATCCCAACCCGAGTTGCTGTGTGGTTTCGAAAAATATTTTAATGACCTATCTGTTGCCGACGGAGCCCAATTTTTGGATATGTCATATTATAAAGAGTTTCTACCTTGAATTAAAGGTTCACAAAGTTTCGAGGTCGATAGTTATGCAAACGAATTTATTTTGTCACTACTCATATGAGACAGAAAAAGAAAACAGCAACATTATTTTTAAAGTTTTGCCTAAAATTTGACGTCAATTGTGGATGCATGCACGGAAGATATTCTAAAGACATTTTTGAAATGTTTTGTTTATAGTATTGAATTATTTTCTTTTAATAAATTATGTTGATTTAAATTTCATAAATTAAATGTTTAAGCTTTCCGCTATGGGTAAGGTTAATTCTATTAAGTCAACGGCTAAAGTATAGTTAATCTAGTGATGTTCCGATCCATGCGGGTCGGGGCATTACAGCGTGGTATCAGAGCCACAGGTTTAGTCGATTCTGTAGACTCGACATTTTTTTTTTTGAAAAAAATTTATGAATGTGTATTTTAAGTACAAGTACGAACGTTAAAATGGGATGATAAAATATTTACGGCTCTCCATAACATCTTGCATCCATTAGTCGACCGCATCCTACGGCCCAGGTATGTTTAACTAAGCAAAGTTTAAATTCTTGTTATGAAAATGTTATGATTCTATAGTTATGTTTCCATGTTTCGCTACGTTTTACATTTTTCTTTATGTATATCTTATATGCAAAGATAAATGTACTATGAAAAGAAAAAGCGTTATTCAAAAGACATGTATTGGGTTAAAACTTAAGGTTGTGGACTGCATATGGCAAGGAAAGACAAATTCTAGGGAAATGAATCATATTAGTCAATAAGAGATAGATATTCGAGTTTACCTAGATTTTGAGGTAGATGAATCTATAGACCTTGACAATCACATGCGAATTATGTACTAGTATTGAAAAAAAATACATGTATATAATTCTGATGAAGTTGAGAAATAATTCTCTATTTTTCTTAATATTCTGGTACTGGTAGATGAAATTAATGAGATATATTATTCTTATCTCAAAGGAAATGTCTCGAGCAAACCAGAACAATTTGATAAGGGACCTTCTACAAGCGGTACAAGATCTTGGCAGACAGAATCAAAATCAAGCCCCCACCATTACCACCAGTTCCTGTAGCTCACCCAACCCATGACTCTATTGTTGAGTTATTTCGAAGGCATAAGCCCCCTACTTTCGATGGAGCATCTCGTACGCTGGTAGTTGAGGAATGGCTTCGTAAGTTGGAACAAATTTTTCGGCTTATAAACTGTACTGATGCTCAAAAAGTCCAGTGTGCAGAGTTTATGTTTACTGGTGATGCAAGTCACTGGTGGGATTCGATGTCTCGAACTAGGACCCCGGAGCAGCAATTGGCGTTAACTTGGGAACAGTTCAAGGAGGAAGTGATGGATAAGTATTTTCCTCAGTCTCTAAGAGATTTCAAGGAAAGTGAATTCCTTCAGCTTAAGCAGGGTAATATGTCCCTGACTGATTACGAGCGAAAGTTTGATCAACTCTCAAGGTTTGCTCCACACCTGGTTGACACGGAAATTAAGAAGACTCGAAGGTTTGAGCAAGGGTTAAACCCAGACATAAGCATGATTCTTATGTCACATCGTTTTACATCATACCCCGAAATGTTAGAACGAGCTCACGCTATTTAGTATCAAAAGGCTAATGCAGAGCAACACAGTCAATTGTTCAGCCAGCAGGATAAAGGACAAGTTGGGAAGAGAAAGTGGAATGGTCAAGAAAAAGAAAAGGGCAAGTGGCAAAATAAGAAAACCAATATCAGACCTGGTGCTAGTAAGGCCATAGTACCTGTAGTAGCATCGTGCCCTAAGTGTGGTGAACATCATCATGGTGAATGTTTGTTTGGGAAGAATGCCTATTTTTGATGTGGTAAACCAGGGCATATTGCTAAGGATTGTCCCACCTTTACTTAGAAGAAGGATGATAACAATGATCAGAACAAGAAGGGCAAAGCACGAGTCTTTACGCTCACTCAAAAGGATGCAGAGGGGAACTCAAACGTAATAGCAGGTATTTTACTCTTATCCAATACACCTGCTTATGTACTGTTTGATTCGGGAGCTACTCACTCTTTTGTATCAACGTCTTTCATTACTAAAGCTAGTATTAGTTGTGATAAGTCAGAGAGTACACTAGAAGTTAGCATTCCTTCGGGCGAAACATTGACCACTGATAAGTTAGCGAACTCGGTGAATTTTGATATTGAGGGAAAAACATTAGAAGCTAATTTATATCTGATAGAGATGAAATGTTTTGATGTGATTTTGGGTATGGATTGGTTGGGACGTAATTATGCAACCATTTGTTGTAGAGAAAAGGAAGTTTTTTTTCGAAAACCAGGAGAAGAACAATTTTCTTTCCCTGGAATAAAGACCAAACTCAATCTCCAACTAGTATCTACCTTGCAAGCCGAGAGAATGTTGAGAGAAGAAACATCTCAAGGGTTACTAGTGAACATCTCAGGAGAAAAACAAGCTACGATAAAGATTGAGGATGTACCAGTGGTACAAGAATTTATAGATGTATTTCCTGAAGATCTACCTGGTATCCCACCGGATAGACAAGTAGAGTTTACCATAGATCTGGTCCCTGGAGCGGCACCAGTGTCTAAAGCTCCGTACAGAATGGCTCCAAAGGAACTTCAAGAGTTGAAAGTTCAGTTACAAGAATTGTTGGACAATGACTTTATCCAACCAAGTGTATCTCCTTGGGGCGCACCAGTGTTATTTGTAAAGAAGAAATATGGAAGTTTGAGGATGTGTATCGACTATCGGGAGTTGAACCGTTTGACCATCAAGAATAAGTATCCTCTCCCGAGAATTGAGGATTTGTTTGATCAATTAAAAGGGGCTAAAGTATTTTCCAAGATCGACTTACGATCTGGATATCATCAATTGAAGGTTAAGGCTAGCGATATACCCAAGACGGCTTTCAGAACTCGTTATCGACATTATGAGTTCACAGTCATGCCATTCGGGTTGACAAATGCTCCCGCAGTATTCATGGATTTAATAAATCATGTTTTTCACAAGTATTTAGATCAATTTGTCATAGTTCTCATCGATGACATTTTGATATACTCTAAGAGTACAGATCAGCATGAAAAACATCTTAGAATAACGTTAGAAATACTGCGTAAGGAAAAATTATATGCAAAATTTAAAAAGTGAGAATTTTGGCTTGAGCGACTTGGGTTCCTCGGTCATGTAGTTACTGCCCAAGGAATTGAAGTAGATCCAGTAAAAGTGGAAGCGGTAACTAACTGGAAGACACCGACTAACGCTGGGGAAGTTCGGAGTTTTCTAGGATTGGCCGGGTACTATCGGAGATTTATTGAAGGATTCTCCAAAATATCTGGACCAATGACGCAATTGACAAGGAAAGGGGTAAAGTTTCTATGGACTGATAAGTGTGGGCAAAGCTTTCAGGAGCTAAAGCAACGATTGATTACGGCACCGGTGTTAACCATACCCGAAGGTTCAGAAGGGTTTGTTATATATAGTGATGCATCCAAACAAGGTTTGGGATGTGTATTAATGCAACACGAAAAAGTGATTGCTTATGCATCAAGGCAATTGAAGCAACATGAACAGAACTACCCGATACATGATCTAGAACTTACAGCGGTAGTTCATGCATTAAAGATATGACGCCATTACTTATATGGAGGAAAGTGCGACTTTAAACAGATCATAAGAGTCTCAAATATTTCTTCACACAGAAGGAACTGAATATGAGACAGAGGCGATGGTTGGAGCTAGTAAAGGATTACGACTGCACTATTCATTATCATCCAGGTAAGGCTAATGTTGTTGCGGACGCTCTAAGTAGAAAGTCGATGGGAAAGTTGGCATCATTACCTACTATTCAGAAGGAGTTGATCAAAGACTTAGAAAATTTGCGAATTGAAGTGGTTACTACATTAGAACAAAGTATAGCTCATTTAGCAACTTTGGTGGTTCGACCAACTCTCAGAGATCGGATCATAGAAGCACAGGATAAAGATCCATTTTTGCAGAAGATCAGGAAAGAAATTGGCACTGATAGGAGGAAGGATTTTGGAATAGCTTTGGATCGGGCACTGATGTTTAAAGGAAGAATTTGTGTGCCTAAAGATGAAGTTTTGAGGAATGAGATATTAGAAGATGCTCATTTCACCCCGTACACCGCACATCCTGGTGGTACGAAAATGTATCGAGATCTTCGAGATACATTTTGGTGGAGGAATATGAAAAGAGGTATAGGTCTATTTGTGGCAAAATGTATAGTGTGTCAACAAGTTAAAGCAGAACATCAAAGACCAGCAGGGTTGTTAAATCCATTGGACATACCTGAATGGAAGTGGGAGAATATTGCAATGGACTTTGTGGTAGGACTTCCGAGGTCAGTAAGAGGACACAATGCTATATGGGTAATAGTGGATCGACTAACAAAGCCAGCTCATTTTCTTTCTGTAAAAATGACATTCAGTCTAGATCAACTAGCACAATTGTACATTAGAGAGATTGTAAGATTGCATGGTGTTCTCGTGTCTATTGTATCTGATAGAGATCCAAGATTTACGTCAGAATTTTGGAAGAGCTTACAAAGAGCGATGGGAACGAAATTGGATTTCAGTACGGCGTATCACCCTCAATCCGATGGTCAATCTGAAAGGACCATCCAAATTTTGGAAGATATGCTAAGGGCCTGTGTTTTGGATCTAGGAGGCAGTTGGGAATCGTATCTACCATTGGTGGAATTTGCCTATAATAATAGTTTCCAGGCAACTATTGGAATGGCACCATATGAAGCTCTCTACGGTAGAAGATGTAGATCACCCATCCATTTGGACGAAGTCCGAGAAAAGGGACCAGAGATCATTGAAAGGACAGTTGAAGTCATTGATAAGATCCGCACTAGGATAAAGGCCGTACAAGATAGACAAAAGAGCTATGCTGATACCAGAAGAAAAGACTTGGAATTTAAAGTTGGAGAAAAAGTTTTTCTGAAAGTGTCACCAATGAAAGGTGTAATGTCCCAGATTTTATATTCTTAATTTGGTTGGTATAGTCCATTTAAGAAATAAATTATGGAATCTCGGCCCATTTAGGGTTATGAAAGTACAAGCCATAAGTTATTTATTAGCCCAATACTTTAAAACATTAAATTTAAGTAAATTTGATTTCAAAGATTTAATGAATAACTGGGTTGCCACAATGGTCATCTGCATGGTATTTCCTATTGGCCACCCGGTTCGAATCATCATGCAGATGTTTTTATGAAATATTTTATAAAATTATTTGTTGGGCTTAAAACTCTTCAAATTCCTAGTTAAAGACTAAATTTAACAAGATTAATGATAATATAACTCTTCCATTTAGTTTTCCATTAAAAAGGGAGGTTACAAGAAGAGGAAAAGCATTTTTTAACTACATCTTTCCTCAAATCCGAAATTACACTTATTGTCTCTAAAAAATATATATTTATGTTAAGTAAAGTTTGAAAGAATAGCAAGGGTGTGAAGAAGAGTGCACACTTTGATCAAGGAAAAAGATTTTCAAAACAATAGGAGAGGAGCACATTTCTAAAAGTTCTGATACCGTCGGGAAGCAACAACAATCATCCAACATTATACTTTCAAAAGCTTTTAACAAAGGTAGGTAGAGGTCCAAGTGTTTGTTTCGTTTTCGAATTATGATTTTCGTTAAAAGTTTGAATGAATTGGTGCCTTCGGGTACGGTGTTATGACACTACTATAGTTTGAATGACCATTCTCCGGTTCTATGCGTTATGTTAAATCATAACTCCACAGAAATTGGATTTTGCCGAAAATCCCTGTACGTGCGACGGTATGAATCTATAGTTCGAAATTTTATAATTTGTTAACGAAACGCACCGATGACATCTATTGAGTTTCAAACTCATGGGTTAATTCCCTCTCTATAGGTTGATTTGATATGATTTGCTTGGGACGTGGATGATGGTAAAGAATGATGCAACGTGCTATGGAGAGGCCGGTGATTTAATGTTTTCAATTTTACTACGAAAATGTTTACTTTAAATAATTTGTTTCCTATGAAATATTGTTTATGGAACTGTTCTAAACACATTTATTTATGAATAAGTTATGCATTATGGATATTATCTTACAAGTCGCTGGTTTATGTTTCAAAAAAAGATGTTAGCAAAGTAAAGTTGCTGTTTTTCTAGAAATTTCATTTCTGACTTGACTTCAAAAATCCGTAACTTAGTCGTTACTTGGAATTTTTCAATGAAACCAGTGGCGTTTGATAGCCTCATAGGTTAGCTACGAAATAAACTTGGAATCAAGTCAATCCAATGTTGGTAAAATTTTATAGGTCACTTAGAGTAAACTGCACAAGAAAGTGTTGCTGGGTTTCCAGTTTCTGTAGTTGATTTCAAACAATCATAACTCACTCATTATTTGGAACTTTTAGACAAAATCAGTGGCATTGGATAAACTTACATGTTAGCTATTGAATGAACTTGAAATCATGTCAATCTGATGTTAGTAGGATTTTATACATCATGTTAAGTAAACTGCACGGGTGAGTGTTGCTGTTTTTCAGTTTCTGCCCTTGGCTTCAAAAATTTATATCTCACCCGCTACTTAATGTTTTTGGACAAAAGAAATTGAATATGATAGTCTCAGGGGCTAGCTACTGGATATAGCTAAATTCATGTCAGTTCGATTTGTGTAAAATTTTATATGATATTTTAAGTGAACTGTGCTGGGTTTCCTCCCAACCCGAGTTACCGTGGGGTTTCGAAAAATATTTTAATGACCTATCTGTTGCCGACGGAGCCCAATTTTTGGATATGTCATATTATAAAGAGTTTTCTACCTTGAATTAAAGGTTCACGAAGTTTCGAGGTCGATAGTTATGCAAACGAATTTATTTTGTCACTACCCATATGAGATAGAAAAAGAAAACAGCAACATTATTTTTAAAGTTTTGCCTAAAATTTGACGTCAATTGTGGATGCATGCACGGAAGATATTCTAAAGACATTTTTGAATTGTTTTGTTTATAGTATTGAATTATTTTCTTTTAACAAATTATGTTGATTTAAATTTCATAAATTAAATGTTTAAGCTTTCCGCTAAGGGTAAGGTTAATTCTATTAAGTCAACGGCTAAAGTATAGTTAATCTAGTGATGTTCCGATCCATGCGGGTCGGGGCGTTACAAAAGGTGTACTTAGGTTCGGCAAGAAAGGAAAACTATGACCTCGTTATATTGGACCATTCGAAATACTTGATAGGGTCAGAAATGTAGCTTATCGATTAGCTTTGCCGCCCGAACTATCAGCAGTTCATAACGTGTTTCATATATCGATGATCCGAAAGTATATGCATGATCTTGATCACGTGGTCAATTCTCAATCTCTAGAAGTACAGAAAGATTTATCCTACGAGGAATTTCCAATTTCAATACTAGATCGAAAGGTCCATAAGTTACGGAACAAAGAGATTCAACTGATCAAGGTACAATGGAGTAATCATGGAGTAGAAGAAGCTACTTGGGAGAGGGAAGAAGATGTTAAAGACAAATACCCAACACTATTTACCAGATCATAAGGTAAATTTCGAGGATGAAATTTTATTTAAGGTGTGAGGGATGTAATGTCCCAGATTTTATATTCTTAATTTGGTTGGTATAGTCCATTTAAGAAATAAATTATGGAATCTCGGCCCATTTAGGGTTATGAAAGTACAAGCCATAAGTTATTTATAAGCCCAATACTTTAAGACATTAAGTTTACGTAAATTTGATTTCAAAGATTTAATGAATAAATGGGTTGCCACAATAGTCATCTACATGGTATTTCCTATTGGCAACCCATGTTCGAATCATCATGCAGGTGTTTTTATGGCATATATTACACACACACATACACGTAACAGTAGAAGGCAATTAAAAGGCATGAAAGGTAAGTTAATAGCTAGCTTTTAAAATGCTTTTAAACTTCTTAAATGGCTGCCAACGTTTTTTTTTTTTTTTTGAAGATTGGGAAGTTATTTTTTCATTTCTTCAATGTATTCATATTCTTCAAATATACATGCACAATACACTCTGACAAGACAAACAGTTTTCAAAAGTAAAGAAAGAAAAAAAAAACATAAGGAGCAAATTTCTTAAAGCTTCGGGTGCCGCTAGGAAATAATATTCACCGTCCAATTCCATCCATTTCAAAGTTTCAAATTAAGGTAGGTAGAGGTGCAAGTGTTGGTTTCGTTTTCAAGTTATGATTTTCCATTTAAAAGTATGAATGTAATGGTACCTTTGGGTATGGTGTTTCGGCACCACTATAGTTGAATGATCATTCTCCGGCTCTATGTGTTATGTTAATTCATAACTCTACAGAAATTGGATTTTGCCGGAAATCCTACTACGCGACGGTATGAATCTACAGTTCGAAAATTTTATAATTTGTTAACGAAACACACCAATGACATCTATTGAGTTTCAAACTCATGGGTTAATTCCCTCTCTACAGGTTGATTTGATTGGGACGTGGATGATGGTAAAGAATGATGCAACATGCTATGGAGAGGCCGGTGATTTAATGTTTTCAATTTTACTACGAAAATGTTTACTTTAAATAATTTGTTTCCTATGAAATGTTGTTTATGGAACTGTTCTAAACACATTTATTTATGAATAAATTATGCATTATGGAAATTATCTTACAAGTCGCTGGTTTATGTTTTTTTTAAAAAATGTTAGCAAAGTAACGTTGCTGTTTTTCTAGAAATTTCATTTCTGACTTGACTTCCAAAATCCGTAACTTAGTCGTTACTTGGAATTTTCAATGAAACCAGCGGCTTTTGATAGCCTCATAGGTTAGCTACGAAATAAACTTCGAATCAAGTCAATCCAATATTGGTAAAATTTTATAGGTCACTTAGAGTAAACTGCACTAGAAAGTGTTGCTGGGTTTCCAGTTCCTGTAGTTGATTTCAAACAATCATAACTCACTCATTATTTGGAACTTTTAGACAAAATTAGTGGCGTTGGATAAACTTACATGTTAGCTACTGAATGAACTTGAAATCATGTCAATCTGATGTTAGTAGGATTTTATACGTCATGTTAAGTAAACTGCACGGGTGAGTGTTGCTGTTTTTCAGTTTTTTGCTCTTGTCTTCAAAAATCCCATCCAGTTTCCTCAAAAAATTCCTGCGCCCTCGCAGATGTGTGCTGTCGGTGTGGGAAAATAGATGCCAATGTAGAATCACCAATCCAACAAACATGGCAAAAGAAGATTTGCCCTAACCCAAGGCGCCGCGCAATGTGTGTCTCAGCGCATGACCCAAATTTCTTTAGTCTTTTCCAAATAGGAGAGGCTGAGTAAGGAATTGCTGCAAGCGATGGAGGTGCCCCTCTACAATATTTACCCAGTAAAAACTGAGCCCAAAGAGAACTCTGAGACCTGAACAGCCACCGTAGTTTCAATGAAATGTGTCCACCGTATCCTGTAATCGTCTAAAGCCCAGATCTCCCTCGTCAACAGGAAGGCAAATCGCCTTCCAACTCCACCAATGTAGACAACGTGCCTGATCCTTAGAGTCCCATAGGAATCGAGCAAAAATGCTCTCCAACCTTTTCAGAATGACCTTAGAAGGTCGCATAATCTGGAATAGATACAGTGGTATAGAGGAAAGGACAGTCCTCAGTAGAGTAATCCTACCACCAGGAGAAAGAAGGCGTGCAGCCCATCCAGAAATCCTATTCCTGACCTTCATAATGAGATCATCATACAGAAAGCTTCTCTTAGCCCCTTTAAACAAAAGGACTCCCAAATATGTGAACGGCTGTTTCTGATGTGAAAATCCAGTCAAGATCACTAACCTCCGAATCTGAATATCAGATGACCGCCTAGGCAATATAAGACTACTCTTGTCTCTATTCATCAATTGGCCAGAGACCCCCTCGTAATGCTCCAAACAGTCGATGACTCTTCTAATAGACCTCTTCTGTCCATTGGTAAATATAATCATATCATCAGCAAAAGCAAGATGTGAGACAATAGAATTACCTCCATGTTGATACTGCATACTAGGATATGTCTGAAACCTCTGAGTAAGCAATCGAGAAAAGAAACCACTTGGTCGTCCATTCATAAGCACTGAAGAAAAGAAACCACATGGTCGTCCATTCATAAGCACTGAGAATCGACATTCCGATATACATCGTCTGATCCGATCAATCCACAACTGGTCAAAACCAAATGCCTCCAGTATAGAATAAATGAATCCCCACTCCATACGATCATATGCTTTAGCCATGTCAAGTTTCAACATAACATTCCCTCCACGCATTTTATTATCCAACGTGTGTAGCATCTCCTGGGTCAACAAAACATTATCCCCAATAAGTCGACCGGGGACAAATCCACTCTGCTGAGGGGAAATAATACAAGGCAGAAATGAACTTAATCTGTTGTTTAACAACTTTGTGATAATCTTATTAAACACCGTACATAGGCTGATAGGTAGGTAATCCGTCCAACTACAAGCATTCTCCTTCTTTGGAAGTAAAATAATAGACGTAGCGGTAAATCTCCTCGGCAAATGACCACCCTCAAAGAAATCAATGACTGCACTATATACATCAACCTGTATAATATCCCAACAGTGTTGGTAGAACAACGAAGAAAATCCATCAGGGCCCGCGGCACTATCAGCATCAATACTGAAAACCGCCTCATGCACCTCATCAATCAAAGTGAGATGGTTCAGTGCCATATTATCTGCCTCCGTCAGTATCCTAGGTATGATATCAGGACGAATAAACTCCAGAGGTTGTGAAGGACTGGATAATAATTCCTGGAAAAAAGAGATTGCTGAGCTCTGAATATCTACTGGAGTAGTAAGAACTTCCCCTGCCTGAGTCGTGATGGTTCTGATACGAGATCTGTTACGTCGTCCATGTACCAACGAATGAAAATATCTAGTGTTGCGATCTCCCTCACATACCCAATGAGAGCCGGCCTTTTGCTTCCAAAAACCCTCTTCAATAGCTAAGGTTCTATTCAAATCAGCCTGTTCATGATGAAGTGAGGCATGGTGCTAAGGTGTAGGATCAACCTCAAAATCAATCTCTGCCTGAGCAACCTTCTCCTCAGCGTCTCTAACTCTCTGGAACACATCACGAAATACTCTTCGATTCCACCACCTAAGTCCATGTTTCAGTCTAAAGAATTTCTCCCAGAGGGCAGCCATTCCTACAAGATGAGTACGGAATGACCACTTTTGAGAAACGAAGGCTGAGAAGTCATGATGTTTGGTCCAAACATTGAGGAATCTAAAGGGCGAGGGCCAAAATCATCATCGAAAGTCCACTGTAAAAGTAGAGGTGAATGATCAGATGAAGTGCGATTCAGATGAGTCATAGTAACCTGTCTACAAAAGTCTGCAGCTGAAGAGTTAATCAAAATTCTATCCAATCTCTTACTGACCCTGCCATTCGTCCAGGTAAACTGAGACCCAGAAAAGCCAGCGTCCTCTAAGCCACAGTCCAGCATCATATCAGAAAAATCAGTAGAACCACGATTTTGACGACTATGACCAGTACGCTCACCATCATGTGTAATGACGTTAAAGTCACCCCCAACAAACCAAGGATCATCCATAGAGAGGGAAATGTGGTGTAGACCCGCCCACAAGTCCCTCCTAATATAGGCCTGACAAGCAGCATAAATAGAAGTCAAATAAATAGGACGTGCTAGCCTGGGATCCACAACTTTGACATGGAGGAACTGGCTATGATCCTCAATAATAGTAACGGTAGTACCCATATTCCAGAATACCCAAATCTTATTCGACTCATTCTGGACCCCATTGTCGAAATGCAGATAACGACGAACAAAATCAAACCTCCTCTCCAAAACCATAGGCTCTAGAATCACCAAAATACAAACCTTATGAAGCTGAATCAGTTTTCTCAAGCGCCTGCGAGTAGCTACACTAGCTACACCTCTCACATTCCAGATGATGACACTCATCTGGAACTACGTGAAGAGGTATCCTGCGACCGACTCCTGGTCACCATCCTGGGTAGTGAATTGTCAGTGACTTTCAAATGTCTCTTCTAACTTACTGGGAAAAATCCATCATCCTCAGTCCTATCAGCTAGACCTGTCAAATCATCAGAAGAAGATCTACGAAAAGGACCATGTTGATGAACTTCAATCTGAGGGAAATCCCCTGAATCCGACTGTTCTGTAGAAAGAGGAGCCTCAATATTTTTTTGACACTGTGCAATAGGCACATCCGTACTACTGATGCCCTGCGGCCTCTCGAGCATATCCATCAAGAGAGGGTCAAAGTATGTAGAATTAACTGGCATAGAAGCACGGCTGATAGGGACCACAACCTACATACCTGAATGATCAGCTGATGTAACAACATGTGTATTCTATAGTACAACCCTGTGGGGGACAACTGTCGATTGATCTGATGGCATAGAAACAGTAATATGTGGCTCAATAGTACTAATATTAGGTGGAGCACTAAAGGGGGTAGGAGCCATATGTGTGGAAACCACTTGTACTGTAGTAACTTTGGTGCTCGGGATGATGGGAGGAATAGAAGTAATAGTCTGAGAAGAAGATTGAGAAATCACATATGGTGTACCATCCTGTCTCTTATGATTTCGTTTAACTGGCGTCCATCTTTGTCGAGGTGCAGGCACAACCTCCTTACCCTTACCTTTATCCTTGGCCGAAACTAAATTAGGCCTGTGATTAGGGTTAACAACACCTGGGGCCACAGGAGGTGGAGCAGGTTGCGAGCCACTAGAACACTTTTCATCCAAATGACCAAAGTGTCTGCATCGGAAGCAAAATTCTGGCACGTTTTCATATACAACAGGTTGCCAATATCCTCCCATTTTCTCCCTCTCAATCCATACTCTGTCAGGAAGCTTACATTCTAAATCGACCTCAATACAAACTCTCACCTCACTAGGTCGTCGAAGGTCTGAAGTGGCTTCGTCTATGCGAAGCAGAAGCCCAATAGCTTTAGCAATAGCAAATAATGCACTCTTGGCACGAAAGTGAATAGGGAGCAGAGGAAATGATACCCAAACAGGAGCAATAAGGACCTTATACTATGGGTGAAAACTGGTAGTCCATTTAAAAACCCGCATAGGATAGCCATCAATGTACCAAGTAGGTTTGAGGAATAATCGTGAATAATCATCCTCATGCACCATGTGAATAATGATGTGTACCTCATCAATTAATCCAATCTCATAATCACCATTAAATCCAAAGCGCAAAAAGTTCTCACATACCTTGATCATAGAAGGTTTACGATGCATAAATTTACCTACAAGGGTGAACCTGTAGGCCTCCGCCAAAAACTGTTCAACTGACTCCTCAAAAAATACAGCAGGCTCACCATGATGAATATATGTTTCTTTTGAAACCAAGCTATGATCTCTAGAATCCTGAGAAGCCCGGAGTACAGTAGCGAATGATTTCCTCTGGCTCTTCTCAGCCTGAGTCACAACATGTCTGTTATTCACGGCTGCAACATAAGACCGTGGAGCCTGAGAAATAACTGGAGCACCAGATGGAGTAGTAGGAGGTCTAGATGAAATCGTAGCAAGATTATCCGAATGGTTCCGCACGTGAGTATCACGCACCGCGAGCTTGGCCACCATATTAGGGGCCTGCTGAGATTGATTCTGGGATATGTTAGCATAGCGCGAGGCTGCAAAATCCGTTGGAGGTTGAGATCGTGAATGAGGTTCAAAATTGGCGGTGAGACCCTCCAAGTTATTGACCAATGGCAAAAGCACCGTAGGAGTATTGGCGGTAGCAGAGTTTAATGTTAGTAGGACCTTGTCATGGGTAGCAAGTAGCTCACTGCAATTAGGATTTAAAGATGGTACAAACGTCACATCATTAGGAGTGAAGAGATGCAATTGGCTTGTGTTTCTATCAATTGGAGGAGCGCCCGTAATCCTCGGATTTTCAATAACATTTATGTTGATACAATTAGGAACAAAAACACCAGCAGAATCATTATTTTTATCTAAACCAGATACTTCACTTGGAGGAACTGATGCTGAATTGGAACCGGTTCTTGGATGGGAAATTGAGCCAATTGAAAGATTACCTATAGTCTTAGGGACCTCAATTGCATTTGTGGTAATTAAATTAGGAGAAACACCAACATAATTGACATTATTTGCGTCACAAAAACCCCCTCACTCGCATGCGTCTGTGAAGAAATCATCCCAGCAAGTGTATTGTTAAATTCAGCAATCGGTTGTTGACCCATACCCTTTCCACCATCAATAGCCGTTCTGAGCCTCGAATTGAATATATGGAGCACCATGGATTCATCAAACGCATTTGTTCCAAATTTTTCACAAAGATCTAGAAGCTGACCCCTGAGGTGTCTAAGTAGGATGTGGCTTCATACAGCAATATTTGACTTTTCCTTTCACATATTTGGATCCTTATGTGACTTATAAGATATATATATCCAATATAAGGTCCTTAAGCTTTAGAAGATGTGATGGAGGCCTTAAGATTGGAAAGTTGATGTTAAAGTGACCAGTCATCACATGTTAAGTAGGATGAGTCTCTTTCTAGTTAGAGTTTTTTTTCAATGAAGTTAGCAAAATGTAGTTTGATCCCAAATGAGTATTCTATCAACATAATAATTTTCACAAACTATCTTTACTCAAGAAGCTAATTAAAATTCTAGGGTTTGCCAAAAATGGAATAACTTACCTTGGTACAAAAATCTTTCACAAATCCAAAAGATCAGCTTGAAATCATACTCTTTCCTTCAATTTGAAAATTAACTCAACCAATTAGAACCCTAGAAAATTCAACATAAATTATTCCTTTATCGCATGAAGAAATAGATAAATTGAACCCAAGATTGAGGAAATCAACACTTACTCATTCTTCCATTTTTCCCTTCTTTTTCTTGTTCTTTTCTTTCTCCTTTTTTTTTTCCCTTTTCCCTTCTCGCCGTTCCCAACCTCTATTACATTTCCTCAGTGTGGTATAGAAATAAGAAATTATTTAAATGTATAATAGTTAGTGGGCACTAACTCTTAATTGTAAATGAAGTCCTCCAACCTTCATGTAATACAACATTTGGTCATATAACTTCCAATGATAGGTAAGTACATCCCCGACTTTAAATTTAATCCACCTTAAACCCTCAATTATTGTCAATTGTAAAATAAACCCCAAGAAAATAATTTATTCCATATAAGTCCCTATTTGACCTTGACTTTGACTAGTCGAACATTTGACTTTGAAATAAAATCTTGACTTTTGACTAGTATAAAATAGGGTGTAACAATCTTACCTTCTTAAAATAATTTCGTTCTCAAAATTCGATTGACAACTGGCTAATCAATGAATATATGAGGATATTGAGCACGCATCTGATCCTCATTTTCCCATGTAGCCTCTTCTACCGCCCGATTCTTCCAAAGTACCTTGACAAGTGGAATTGTTTGGTTTCGCTGAATTTGCACCTGTCTATCTAGAATTCTCACTGGCTCTTCTATATAGGTCAAAGTCTCCTTCAACTGAATTGGTTGAGACTCTATTACATGAGAAGCATCTAAAATCCACTTGCAAAGCATAGAAACAAGGAAAACATCATGGATCCTAGATAATTCATTTGGCAAATCTAATCGATATGCAACAGGACCAATTCGCTCAGTAATCTCATAGGGTCCAATGTATCGTGGACTCAACTTTCCTCATTTGCCAAATCTCAACACCCCTTTCCAAGGTGACAATTTCGAAAATACTTTGTCTCTGACTGTAAATTCAAGATCTTTCCTATGTTTATCTGCATAACTTTTCTGTCTGTCTTATATTGCTTTCAACTTTTCTCTAATCAATTTCACATTTTCTGAAGCCATTTGAACCAATTTAGGGGCTACTAACTTCCTTTCACCAGTTTCATCCCAACATACTGGCGTTTTGCACTTTCTACCATATAAAGCTTCAAAAGGAGTCGTTACTATACTGGAGTGATAATTGTTATTGTAAGAAAACTCCATCAAAGACAAATGAGTATCTCAGCTACCTTTGAACTCCAAAATATAAGCCCTCAGCATATCCTCAAAAGTCTGTATGGTCCTTTTTGACTGGTCATCTGTCTGAGGATGAAAGCTGTACTAAAATGTAGTTTAGCACCCAAGGCTTTCTGCAAACTAGGACAAAATTTAGATGTAAATTGAGGATCCCTATCTGATACAATAGATAATAGAATACCATATAAGCTCACTATCTTGTCCACATACAACTTTGCTAACTTATTTAGAGAATAAGCAGCTTTGATCAGTAGAAACCTGGCAGCCTTGGTCAAACGATCTACAATAACCCAAACACCATCATGACCATTCTGAGTATGAGGAAGACCAAATAAAAAGTTCATAGTAATGATCTCCCATTTCTATTCTGGAATAGGTAATGGCTGTAAAAGTTCTGCTATTTTTTTACGAACTGATTGATATGATATTTTGAATACAAAATTGGCTCTATATCTTTTCATACCTTACCACCAGTAATGATCTCTCAATGTGTGATACATTTTAATACTACCCGGATGCATAGCATAAGTAGAACTATGTGCATATTCTAAAATCTCCTTCTTCAATTCTGGAATATCTGAAACACATAATCTATTACCCATAGCCAACGCACCATCATATCTAATCACATAATATGTTCTTAACCCTGTACTCACTTCTGCTTTCAATATTCTCCATGTCAAGTCTTGAGATTGAGCTTTTATAACCTTATCAATCAAAGTAGGCATTTCCTGTAAATGAGCTAATATCGCCACTGAAGTAGTAGCTGACAATTGAGCACTCAACCTTCTGAACTCACATATCAAAAAAGCACATCTTGTACAAGATCAAGAGTAAGAACTAGTTTTTTTTCTACCGAGAGCATCTGCAACTACATTAGCTTTCCCCGGATGGTAGTCAATCTTGTAATCATAATCCTTTATTAACTCCAACCATCTTCTTTGTCTCAAATCCAATTCCTTCTGATCAAAGATATACTTCAAACTTTTATGAACGGTAATTATTTGACATACTTCATCGTAAAGATAATGTCTCCAAATCTTCAGTGCCAACACCACTGCAGCTAATTCCAAATCATGTGCTAGGTAGTTTAACTCATGCTTCTTCAATTGTCTTGAAGCATAAGATATAACCTTTCCATTCTGCATTAAAACACAGCTCAGTCCTTGGCCTGAATCATCACTATAAATCATAAACTCTTCCCCAGGAGATGGAAGAGTAAGTATAGGAACAGAAACTAATCTTTGCTTCAACTCTTGAAAACTCTTTTCACATTCCTCAGTCCACACAAATTTGGAGTTCTTACAAGTCAACCTAGTCATAGGAAGAGCAATTTTAGAAAAATCCTCTACAAACCGATGATAATAACCTGCTAGCCCAAGGAAGCTCCGAACTTCTGTAACATTAGTAGGCCATTCCCATTTCATCACAGCCTTAGTTTTTAAATGATCTATATAAATGCCTTCTATTGAGATAACATGACCCAGAAACACAACTTTATCCAGCCAAAATTCACATTTGCTAAACATCGCATAGAGCTGCTTATCTCACAAAATCTGTAAAATAATTCTCAAGTGCTTGGCATGCTCATCACGATTGCGAGAATAAACCAATATATCATCAATAAAAACAATCACAAATTTGTATAAATATGGGTTAAGCACCCTATTCATCGAATCCATAAATGCTTCTAGGGCATTAGTCAACCCAAATGGCATCACCAGAAACTCATAGCGACCATATCGCGACCTAAAAGTAGTTTTCTGTACATCAACATCCCTAATTTTGAGTTAATGGTATCTTGTGATAACCCAAGAATAACTAACCAAGAGGGGGGTGAAATGGTTTTCTGAAACTTTTTTGGCACTTAGTCTTAAAACAATACAATACACAAGATATGAATACAAAGTATAATACTAGAATTAAATATGCAAGTTCGATAACTTAATTCAAGTATGGATATAACACAATATAAATGGCAATGTAAAGTAAAGTGCATTAATGTAAAGATAACAAACCAATTTAATGGGGTTGGATACACAATGTGTTCTACGTCTTCGTTATCAAGCTCTCCGTCATGAGCAAGGTCAAATGCACTATAATGGTAACTTACAAACAAGAAGTACTGATCCTTAAGTGGCTTACAACAAGAAGCACTTATCCTTAGGTGACTTACAACAAGGAACACCTATCCTTAAGTGACTTTCAACAAGGAGCACTTATCCTTAACAACAATTGAGTTTTCACAAGGCTCTCGAAACCACTAAAGTATAAATGATAGTTTTCTAACATAAGGAACTCTCTTAACAAATGATATAATCAAGTCAAGTATTTAAAGAGTTAGGATAACACTTCGATAGATAGCAAATAATAAAACTCAAGTGTTTATGATGAAAACTTTGATGAATAATTGATAATGAAATAATTTGTATTTTTCTATTAAAGTTTTCAAACCATTGCTCTATCTTAACAAATAATGCAAGTTAAGTATGAAGAGAGATTTACACTTAAATCAAAGTGTTGGCAAAGAAAACTTCTATCAAGAATGAAGAATAGATAAGATTGAGAAAGTTTCTTTGCAAAAGGAATTCTTGATGAGATAGATGAAAATTAGTTTGATCAATCAATATATTCTTTGTAATAAATTAAATAGAATTTAGAGTCAAGAAAATTCAATGATTTTCAATAAATAAGCTCTCTAAAAATCTCTTGTAGGCTGGTGGAATTGAATGCAAGAAGAGATGAATATTTATAGGGCAAAGAAGGCATAATCTGTCACTTTCGGTTGAGTAAGTTCGATCGACGGAAAGTATGATATAGCCGTTGCTAAAATCAAATCGTTGGAGTTTCGGTTGAGACTTCGGTCGATCAAACCGGTTGACTAAAACATGATTCGATTGACTGAAGTGTAAGGTTGCAAATTCGGTAAGTAATGTAAATACAGTAAGAGCTTTACAAATACGGTAAGCAGCATATTTCGGTCGACCGGTGTGTATTTCGATCAACCGAAACATACAAGTTTTGGAATTTTGTTTTCATATAAAAAATATTCATTTTTCCAAAATCATTTTCATATCAAAAATATTTTTTATGCAATTGATGAGAAATGGTTTGAGTTTTATGCATTTGCTAAAATCGATGAGTTATACCTTTACATATAAATCGAAGCAACTTCTAAGATTCTAATTCTTCATGGTCCTTGATTTCTTCGAGTCTCTTTGGATTGTTTGTTCTTCAATGGATGATGATTTGTGCCTTTATGTGTTTAGGAAGAATTATAATGAAAAAATCAAGGAACTAGATATGTTAGAAACATAAATGTATTGTTTGTTATAATCAAAACAAGTAAAGCTAATCATAGGTCAACAATTTCTCCCTTTTTGATTATGACAAACAATATGTGATTTGTAGAGATACACAAGATATTCCCCCTAACTTTTACACATTAATGAGAATCGAGTTTGTGTTTATATTGTTTCCCATAGGATAATGTTTAAAACCATGCATTTTCATAATCACATTAAAAGTCACAATTCATTATGGCAATTCATAAGAAGTCATAGTTGAAGTCATAAATCATAATTAATACCAATTTATAATTGCAATCACATATCACAATAAATCATAATTAGCAATGACATATCACATTTCCTTTTCCCCCATTGTCATCATAAAAAAGAATGGGGACGTAAAATAGACTTCGCCTATAATTAAGACATAGGTGTACGTTAGGAGAAATAAGTAAAAAGTAATTAATTAATTCATAAGAAGTGATAGAAATCATAGGTCATGACATAAGAATAAAGCATCAAACTAGATAATTTTTTAAGAAGAATTTTTGCATAACTAAATAGAACTTAAAAAGAAACTTCAATCGTCCGTTGGTGGATGAGGGCCTCGAGGATAGATCGAATACATGTGAGCAAAGAAGGCTTCTTGAGATAAACTCATTTTCTCCATTCGTTGATCAAACACATTGATGGATATTGAATTGTTCTTTGAAAATTTATCGGCTGGGAGGAGGTACAACTTGTGGAATAGGCCTACGTCGTGGTCGCGGTGCATTATCGCCATTACCACCATCATTACCATCATTACCACCATCACCACCATCATCATCGTCATCACCATCATCACAACCCATTGCTTCTTCCGCCTCTTCTTTGGTAAAAGGCCAAGTAGTAGGGCAAGCCTTGAGTGTGACGTGCCCCATTGCCCCTCACCTTTAACTATTTTCATACGTTTAAGGGTGTTAATGTTAATGACGTCGATGTGTTTTGGTTGAAGAATGGGCTCATTGTATAGTAGCACGTTAAAGTGTTGAAAAAATTTTGTGAGAAGCATGCCATAGGGTAGACCTAAGACTCGAAAAGATGAGTGGACATGTCAAATGTGTTTTAAGAAAAGATAGGGAAAATCCAACTTACGACCAACAAGGAGTGAATCAAGAATGAATAAATCAAGATGATGAACTTCCTCAAAGTGACCACTTCTAGAGACAGTAATGTGTGCAATTGCACGATGAAGAACTTTACAAGAAATAGTGAGGTGGTTGAGGTTTAAGGTCATTTTAGTAGTCAATGGATGGTCAGTAACCCGACAACAAGCCTCAAGTTCGTTGTAGCCTTCAAACCTAACCGGATAATTTTGGACATGGGCATAATTTTCACATTCCTCTAACTCAAGTATGTCCCGAAGAGTGGCTCTATCAAGAGTGAAATGTTTGTCCTTAATCGTGCACGTGACATGATTGGAATAAAAGGATAAATTTCGATAAAATTCACGGATTAATCTAGGATAGGCAATTTCGGAGATAGAGATAATATTTTTCCATCCTATACCCTCAAAGTATTTTATCTCAAATGACGGTGCTTGAAGATAGAATTCGAAAACATCAATAGACTTACCAATAAGAATGGGGCAATTGGTGAAACGATCGGGCACAGGTGTGTCAACCTCGACATTCGACAAGCTCGCTTCACCTTTCTTAGATCTTTTCTTTGGAGGCATGGTTTGAACCGGATTTCTCAAACAAAGAGTAAGTGAGATTTCGGATTTTCAAATTTAATGGTGAAGGGAAAAAAAACATGAAAGTGAATAGAGAATAAGTAGCCCACAAAGATTTGAAGTATGTTTAGTGATTTGGAGGAAATTTTGAAGAGGATTTTGAGATTTCAAGTGTGGAAATAAAAACCTAGTTTTTCGAAATTTCTTGACAATAATGGAAGAGAAACCTTCAATTTTAACATGAATAGGTGATGAGTGTTGTTAATTTGTTGGAATTTTGAATGAACAAGGTGAGATTTGTACATTTTGAAGAGAGAAGACGGAGAGAAATTCGTATTTGTAGGGATGAATGAAGATTTTGGGGGTAAAAGCTGAGATTTAAGGGGGCTGAATCGCGTCAACTTCTATCGATCGACCGAAACTCTGCAGGTTTTTTTAAAAATGGAGCTGTAGTTGTTTTCGATTCACAGTTGGTCAACCAAAAAGTATGTTTCGGTCGTATAGATGGTCGACCGAACGATGGCTTCGGTCGATCAATGGGTCGACCGAAAAGCTGTAAAGTCGGATTTTTTAAGAATTTTTGATTTCATCATCTATTTATGATAAATTTAGCCACAGATCTTAGATTCATCAATAATGCCCAAGCCTCTTCTAATATATGAAAATCTATCAAGAGATAGAGGTTTAGTAAGAATGTCGGCCAATTATTTATCGGTGCTAACAAATTCTAAATAAATATCACATTTTTGCACATGATCTCTAAGAAAATGATGTCGAATTTCAATATGTTTATTGCGAGAGTGCAAAATGGGATTTTTAGACAAATTAATAGTACTAGTGTTATCACACATAATGGGAGTATTATCAAAGATTAAGTGATCATCACAAAGTGTTTGTTTCATCCATAGAACTTGAGCAGCAACTAGTGGCCGAGATATATTCGGCCTAGGCGGTTGATAATGCAATGGAATTTTGTTTCTTGCTAAATGATAAGTGTGTAAAAACACACTTATTCGGCACTTTTCTGGAATTAATTAGAATTGATATTGAGTATATTTCTATTCATAATTGTGTAATTTTCACTTTTGTAGGCTAAAACCCCGAGTGGAAGAAGAACGAGGCGAAAAAGGAAGAAAATGGACTAAAAATGGACAAAAAGCTAAAGTTGGGGACTGAAATGCACAAGCCCAAAAGTTGGAGGACTTGAAGTTCAATGTATAAAGGGCCTAACTGAAATGAAGGTCAAAAGTCAAGGACCAAATTGTACTAAATCAAAGTTGAGGGATCATTTTGCCACTTTCCAAAAGTTTGGGGACTTAAATGCAATTTTCCTTTGATATTTTGTTTACTTAGCAATTAAGTAAACAAAATATCTATCCTATATAATGAAAGGTGGCTGGCACGTTTTTTTCCATTGTAGAATAGTTTTGTTTAGTTTTTATTTTATTAGTTAAGTTTAGTTTTAGTTTTTCTCTTTTTTTTCTCTCTAGCTTTCTCTTTTCTTTTCTTTTTCTTTTCTTTTCTTTTGGTTGATCTTGGCTTGTTTTGGAGATGAAAAGTTGATGGCAAGGAGATCAAGCATCAAAGGAACTTGGAGAAACTATTGGAGAAATTCAAATATACACAAAAAGGGTTGTATCTTCATTTTTGTATTTTCTTCATGATTTTTCCAATGTTAGTTATGTATTGTAATTTGAATCTCCTTGCTTATCACTTTTATAAAATGAGTTAAGTTTATTGTGTTGGAATTTATAGATCGAACTTAACCTAGTTGTTTCATTGATTATCGATATATCTACATGTTTAGTGATAAATGCAGTTGTTATCAAAATCATAGTGTATCGATCATCATGTTTAAGATGATTTCATTTTTGTGACGACAAGATGAAATTATTAGGTTTTACATCATTTTTGGTGACGCTTAAATGATTGTAATTAATTTTAATGTGATTGTTGCAAGATAGTTGCATTTAATAGACCAAAGTGTTCGATTCATCTAATTGACAACTAGATGAAATTATTAGGTAATTATTTGTGACTGTTGAACAATGATTGCATTAATTAGACCGAAATGATTGATACCTCGGATTTGCATTAGTGTATCTTTTGCGCGTTTAGGTGATATAGAGATATACACCTACTCTGAGTGACCCGCTGAGTATTTTCACAAAAATTCATGCAATTGATTAATTTTGTATTGACATAGAAATATGCGGTATGAATTGATTAATTAGGGTTAATATGCGCTCGAAAGAGGGTATTAGCTATAACAGGAGAATCGGGTCTAACTATTGCATTTTGATTAGATGCATCAGCACATAATTGGTTCGAGATCAATGAAACAATAGGTTAAGCGAAATCGTAAATTCCAACCACACTTTTCCCTCCGAAATTTGCCAAGACACCTTTATTTTCTTATTTTGTAGACTGTTAGTTTTAAATCTTATTTTTAAATGTGTGTGTGTTATTTTTGTCGTTAGAATTAAAATCGATTAAAGTTGTGTAATCCAAAGTATACATTCCTCGTGGGATCGACAATCCGGACTCTTAAGGTCCACTTTATTACTTGAACGCGACCCGTGCGCTTGCGGTACGATTTTCAGCGAACAAGTTTTTGGCGCCGTTGCCGGGGAATGTTTTTACTTTGATTACCACTTTAGTTAATTTTAGTTTTAACACTTTCTTTTATTTATTTTTAGTTGCTTTTATTTTTGTTTATTTTGGCTAACCCCCGTACTATTAATCTCTCTTGTGTTTGTATTGTCTTACTGTACTTTTCAGATATTTACTTGATTCTAACATTGGTAAAGTCACAGAATGTTTGCACTAGCAAGTCTCTACAGTGACTACAGAAATATGTTTGAAGGTCCAAGATGCGACATTTGTCAAGCGATGCATTGTACAGGACTATGCTTGTATTCGTGTACTGAGGCTGCAATGTCTAAACTTCTTCAGTTTAGATATTATTTGAAATGTCGGAAACAAGCCATAGACAATTCTGATGAAAGTTACATGCTCGCGGGTGACTGGGTATCCGATGACTGGAATGAGGACATTACATTTACTGGTGATGGTCCAACACATTTGAATGAAAGGGTACTTGCAAAATATTTCACTGAACTTGCCAAGTTGGATGAAGAAGACATGCTTGTAGGAGATTACAAATACTAGGATGGATTCCAGAAATTGGGGTATAGTCCACTCGATGGGTTCAATAGGAAAGACTTACCCTTGCCCGTGAATTTAGATGAAGGACCGGTCATTCAATCTGATGATGAGTCAATTGTTGAAGAACTTGAAGAGAATGACAAATTAATCACAAATGAACCAAGCGACAGTGTAGCAGACGATGATGATGAGAGTAGTGTACATGCTTTCGACTTCATTGATTGCCCTAAAGTTCAATTTGTGATTTGGCCCGATGAAGGGATGGAAATCTTCATAATTGAGTTTGAATCAGATGGATTGGGAAGGTCCTATTATGTTGAAAAGGGTGATGATGAGTGTTGGCAATCAAACGAGGAGTGGACTAAAGCCAACAGCAGGAAAATGGGCAGAGCATGCCAAGCTTTCTATCGAAGCCCATGATCCATTTGCTACAGTCGAGCTAAAGACTATAAAAAAGCGCTTGTTGGGAGGCAACCCAACTTTTCCAACTTTTAAGCTTTTATTTACTTTTCTGCATCTTTTATGCTTTTTAGTTTAATTATCTTTCGGTTTGTTTTTGTAGGCAACTTTTTGAAGTCCCATATTTCATGGTTCCTCACAAGTCTGAGGGTGCATTGGTGTACAAGGAGGTTGCTTGCCCACGCTATTCGATGAACACTACAAGTCCAAATTTGATGCATTAGTACCTCTTCACTACCATCCATTCAGGGAAGTTTCATTATTCCTTTAGCTTGTTCTTTTTCACATTGAGGACACTGTGAGCTTTAAGTTTGGGGGTATTGAGCCTTGCCGGCTATTGATGTTGAATTGAGTTGATGTATAGCCTTGCCGGCTTTTCTGTGTACTTTATTGGCTATGTTGTATTGATATGTTGGATAGCCTTGCCGGCTTTGAATTGGTTGATGTTTGAAATTGTTGTTGATTCATGAATCATGCGTGGCCATCCAAATATGCTGTTATGCTGCCAAATTTCTTCGAAAATTACCTTGTCCATGTGAGATCCTGAGTTCCATTGAGTACAATTGTCATGATTGATTGTTATCTGGATGTGGTAATGATTGTTTGATGGGGAAAATTTTTGAATTGGTAGAACTTAGGTTGTGAGTTACTGTTGAAAAATTATATCAACCTATATCCATTTCTCTTTCACTTTATCATGTTGTCAGATAAGTTTGGGGGTGATCGAGCCGGTGAATGATTTTGTTGAGAATTGTGTTGATTCCATGCATGATGTTGAAAAAAAATTGGTGTGGAGTGTCTTTTGCCAAGTATAAGCTAAGTATTGACCATATGCTAGGAATCTAAGCCCCATGTGTTGCTTAAAAAGAACATTGCTCTTTGTTAAATCTTACGTCTCGCTTCGTAGCCTTTTTGACTCGAGTTATTAAGTCCGTTGGGGTATCTCAAAACCTGGTACCCTTTGGTCTAAACAACCGGGGAGTTACCGACCCAAAGCTCGTTACAAGGGTCAAGAAGAAAGCTTAAGGGAGTGAGGTTGATCTTGAGTTTTCATTGAAAAATTTGATTTGGTGCAATTGTAATTGATCTTGGGCATAGATGACTAGTGGGTTTGACTTACTTGGTATAAACTTGATTGTGAAAGCACTCATTAGTGGAGAATCATCACATTTCTAGATGTTGAGAATGCCGGTTAGATCCAACCGAACTAGAGTGGAAAAAGAAAAGAGTGATTAGAGAGCGATCTTTAGATTTACACTTTGGGGGTAAACAAAAGAAATATCTATTTTGGGTGTGAATCTCAAGAGCGGGAAATGATATACTTGACTACTGAGGGTCGGGTTGAAGCCAATCTACAGAATTTTTTCCATCTTGCTCATTGTTTCCTATTCTAGATGATGATTGAAAATGACTGTGCATTTACATACTGATCGAGCATTGGATGAGTTGATTTATTTTTTATAGCATTATTTGGAGCATGGTTGTGAATTGACATACAATTTTATAACTTTGTGATATTTTTGGCAAGCTGTCTAATATGTTGATCTTCATTGCATTTGCATGATTATGTTAGAAGTAATCTTACTCGAGACGAGCAAGAACTCAAGTTTGGGGGTGTGATAAGTGTGTAAAAACACACTTATTCGGCACTTTTCTGGAATTAATTAGAATTGATATTGAGTATATTTCTATTCATAATTGTGTAATTTTCACTTTTGTAGGCTAAAACCCCGATTGGAAGAAGAACGAGGCGAAAAAGGAAGAAAATGGACTAAAAATGGACAAAAAGCTGAAGTTGGGGACTGAAATGCACAAGCCCAAAAGTTGGAGGACTTGAAGTTCAATGTATAAAGGGCCTAACTGAAATGAAGGTCAAAAGTCAAGGACCAAATTGTACTAAATCAAAGTTGAGGGATCATTTTGCCACTTTCCAAAAGTTTGGGGACTTAAATGCAATTTTCCTTTGATATTTTGTTTACTTAGCAATTAAGTAAACAAAATATCTATCCTATATAATGAAAGGTGGCTGGCACGTTTTTTTCCATTGTAGAATAGTTTTGTTTAGTTTTTATTTTATTAGTTAAGTTTAGTTTTAGTTTTTCTCTTTTTTTTCTCTCTAGCTTTCTCTTTTCTTTTCTTTTTCTTTTCTTTTCTTTTGGTTGATCTTGGCTTGTTTTGGAGATGAAAAGTTGATGGCAAGGAGATCAAGCATCAAAGGAACTTGGAGAAACTATTGGAGAAATTCAAATATACACAAAAAGGGTTGTATCTTCATTTTTGTATTTTCTTCATGATTTTTCCAATGTTAGTTATGTATTGTAATTTGAATCTCCTTGCTTATCACTTTTATAAAATGAGTTAAGTTTATTGTGTTGGAATTTATAGATCGAACTTAACCTAGTTGTTTCATTGATTATCGATATATCTACATGTTTAGTGATAAATGCAGTTGTTATCAAAATCATAGTGTATCGATCATCATGTTTAAGATGATTTCATTTTTGTGACGACAAGATGAAATTATTAGGTTTTACATCATTTTTGGTGACGCTTAAATGATTGTAATTAATTTTAATGTGATTGTTGCAAGATAGTTGCATTTAATAGACCAAAGTGTTCGATTCATCTAATTGACAACTAGATGAAATTATTAGGTAATTATTTGTGATCATTGAACAATGATTGCATTAATTAGACCGAAATGATTGATACCTCGGATTTGCATTAGTGTATCTTTTGCGCGTTTAGGTGATATAGAGATATACACCTACTCGAGTGACCCGCTGAGTATTTTCACAAAAATTCATGCAATTGATTAATTTTGTATTGACATAGAAATATGCGGTATGAATTGATTAATTAGGGTTAATATGCGCTCGAAAGAGGGTATTAGCTATAACAGGAGAATCGGGTCTAACTATCGCATTTTGATAATATGCATCAGCACATAATTGGTTCGAGATCAATGAAACAATAGGTTAAGCGAAATCGTAAATTCCAACCACACTTTTCCCTCCGAAATTTGCCAAGACACCTTTATTTTCTTATTTTGTAGACTGTTAGTTTTAAATCTTATTTTTAAATGTGTGTGTGTTATTTTTGTCGTTAGAATTAAAATCGATTAAAGTTGTGTAATCCAAAGTATACATTCCTCGTGGGATCTACAATCCGGACTCTTAAGGTCCACTTTATTACTTGAACGCGACCCGTGCGCTTGCGGTACGATTTTCACCGAACAAGGGCAAAGCTTAGAAAGTGACAAATTTCTCTTGTACCTTTTCAATCAATTGTACAACCCGCCCAATCGGCATCCGAATAGCTAATGAGGTCAATGTGCGTTCCCTTAGGATACCAAAGTCCTAAAGTTCAAGTAGCACATAGATATTTAAAGATACGTTTCAAGGCACTTAAAAGTGATTCTTTAGGATTAGATTGAAATCTAGCACTTAAGCAAACACTAAATATGATATCGGATCTACTAGCGGTTAAGTAAAGAAGAGATCCGATCATACCTCGATATTTTGTCACATTAATTGAAGTGCCATTCTCGTCTTTATCCAATTTGATTGATGTACTCATTGGAGTATTCATCGGTTTCAAGTCTTCAAAATTGAATTTTTTGAGCATGTCTATGATGTATTTTGTTTGGCTAATGAAGATACCTTCATTAGTTTGTTTGATTTGAAGTCTAAGAAAGAACTTTAGTTCTCCCATCATGCTCATTTCAAATTCCTTGCTCATACATTTTGAAAACTCTTCACAAAGGGAAATATTAGTTGCACCAAAGATAATATCATCAACTTAAATTTGTACAACAATCATATCATCCTTTTGGTTTTGATAAAGAGTGTAGTGCCCGCATTTCCCATTTGAAATTCATTTGAGATAAGAAATTTACTCAATCTTTCATACCAAGCTCTAGGAGCTTGTTTCAAACCGTATAGAGCTTTTCTAAATTTAAACACTTTTCCAGAAATTTGTGATTTTTGAAACATGGAGGTTGTTCAACATAAACCTCTTCTTGAATGAAACCATTTAAAAATGCACTTTTTACATCCATTTGATAGAGAGTAAAGCCTTTATAACAAGCAAAAGAGATAAGCATGTGAATAGACTATAATCTAGCAACCGGTGCAAAGGTTTCTTCAAATTCTATACCTTCTTCTTGATTGTAACCTTGGGCCACTAATCTAGCCTTGTTGCGCACAATAATACCATTTTCATCTTGTTTATTTCGAAAAACCCATTTTGTGCCAATAATGGTTTGATTATTTGTTCTATCAACCAAATCCCAAACATGATTCCTCTAAAATTAATTTAATTTTTCTTGCATTGCAAGAATCTAAAACTCATCAAATTCGGCTTCTTTAAAATTCTTTGGTTCAATTTAAGAAATGAAAGCACAATTATTTAGAAAGCTTTTGGTAGAATTTCTAGTACTTACACCTTTGGAGGGATCACCAATGATGAGCTCCTTTGGATGTGAGGGAACAAACTTCCATTCAATGGGGAGTGTTGGATCATTTTGATTTTTGGAAGTTTCTTCTTCTCCTTGTTTAGGAATTTGTTCTTCCAAGTCTTTGTCTTCAACTTCTTTAGGATCTTCCTTGTTTTGATCTTGAATATTCATTTGCTCAAAAAGCGTTTCTACAACTACATTGATCAAGGGAATTAGTTTCATAACATGCATGGATTCTTCCACTACTAAAATTCTTTTGTTGAAAACTCTATAAGCTTTGCTAGTAAGTAAATATCCAAGGAAGATTCCAACGTCGGATTTGGAATCAAATTCTCCCAAATTTTCTTTTGTATTAAGTATGACACATTTGCAGTCAAAAACTTTAAAATAACTAATGTTGGGAACTCTATTTTTTCAAAGCTCATATGGAATTTTGGTGTTCTTTCATATCCATTTTCTTTACAAAAATCATCAAAAGCAATATTATCAAATTCTCGACCATGGTCACTTCTAATGGTTGTGATAGAATATCCTTTTTCATTTTGAACCTTTTTACAAAAGTGTTTAAATACTCTTAAAACTTCATTTTTCAAGTTCAAAAACAAAACCCAAGTGGATCTTGAGAAGTCATCAACGATAACGAATACATAGTGCTTGCCACTTAAACTTGCGGTTTTAGAAGGTCCAAAAAGATCCATGTGAAGAATTTGTAAATGTTTTGTAGTTGAAGAGAATTGCTTGGTTTTGAAAGAGTTTTTTGTTTATTTTCCAAATTGACAAACATCACATATTTTGTCCTTTTCAAATTTCAAGTTTGGTAGACCTTTAACAAAATAATTTTTTGAGCTTTTTGAAATTAGGTCCATACTAACATGACCTAACCTTATATGCCATAACCAAGTATCATCTTCAAAACTTGACAAATATTTTAATTCCTTTTCAAATTCAATGTTGATGACATAAACATCTTTACATTAGCTACCTTGATAGTTAGTGCTAGTGGACCCTTGAACCCACTTATTTCTTTGAAAGTATAATTTCTTTTTGATTGAGCAATTAAAAGCTATATTCCAAATTTGTTGCAAAAACTACATGTGGTGTTAGAAGCTTTGACAAACATGTTTTAAAGAGAATTTGTTTTAGAGAAGGT
Source organism: Fraxinus americana (assembly GCA_035079005.1). Taxonomy (NCBI): domain Eukaryota; kingdom Viridiplantae; phylum Streptophyta; class Magnoliopsida; order Lamiales; family Oleaceae; genus Fraxinus; species Fraxinus americana. The sequence continues at coordinate 500,003 of CM068728.1, forward strand.
TTGTATCAAATGTCACCTCTATCAAAGACATATTTTTGTTTCCCAAGCATTAACTCAAAGTTTTTCTTTCCTTATGTGAATTTGTGCACAATATTGATTAAATCAAGGACTTTTTGTTTTAGGGAAACATTTTCTTTGATTAGGAATTCATGATCATCCTTTTCCTTCTCAAAATCCTTTTGAGTTTCTAAAATCTTTTTGGTCTCATTTCTCAATAAAATATGTTGCTTTTTTAGGGTAGAGTGTTTGAGAGCAAGTTTTTCAAAAGCACCAATAATTTCATCATATGAAGTAGATAATTCATCATAAGAAGGAGTGTCATTTGTGTTTACCTCATCCTCCATGGCCATGAAGCACATGTTTGCAACTTCATCTTGACTTTCATCTTCTTTTTGCTCATCCTCACTATCATCCCAAGTGGCTTGTAGAGCTTTCTTCTTGAAGAATTTTCTCTTGTTTGGACACTCGGTTCTTTTATGACCAGGTTTGTCACAATCATAGCATACAACCTTCTTGTTCTTTTCCTCGCCTTTGTCTTCTTTCTTTTGGAATCAACAGTTATTGCGAAAGCCTCTCCACTTTTTGACAAAGAGAACAAGATCATCAAGTTCCTCATCACTCTTGTTTGAGTTTGAGGTTTCTTCATCATTTGATGATTTGAAAGCTATTTGTCTTCTAGGAGAATCCTTCTTTTCTTCCTCTTTTGCTTTTCTTGATTTCTCCTTTATTTCGGCATGATTTAGCTCATAAGTCATCAAGGTTCCATAGAGTTCTTCCAAAGGATATGTGTTGACATCTTTGGTGTTTTCTATCAACATCCTTAATGAATCCCAATCTTCCGAGAGAGACCTAAGAATTTTGCTCACAAGTTCACCATTAGTAAATTTTCAATCAAAGCCTTTAAGACCATTAACAATATCTGTGAATCGAGTAATCATGCTAGCAATGAGTTCATCTTGTTTCATAAAGAAGTTTTCAAAGTTTTTAAACAAGAGATTTATTTTAGTTTCTTTTACTTTATTTGTACACATGTGTGTTATTTCTAATGCATGTCAAATCTCTTATGCGGAATCACATGTGCTAATACAATTAAATTTATTTATGTTTAAAGCACAATAAAGAAGATTTTTAGCTTTTGCATTCAATGACAATTTTCTTTTATCATCCTCATCGTATTCTTCTCTAGGCTTTGGAATAATTTGGTCCGAATTTCCATCAACTTTAATAACCTTAGTAAGCTTATGAGGACCAAATTCAATAACCTCCCAAACATTATAATCAATTTATTGAATATAAATCATCATTCTAGTTTTTCAATAATTATAATGTGTACCATCAAACAAAGGAGGACGATTTGTAGAATGCCCCTCAATATTAAGATTAGCCATAACAAAAAATGATGAAATCTTAAAAATGTGCACCTAAGCTTTGATACCAATTGATAACCCAAGAATAACTAACCAAGATGGGGTAAATTGGTTTTTGAAACTTTTTCGGCACTTAGTCTTAAAACAATACAATACACAAGATATGAATGCCAAGTATAATGCTAGAATTAAATATGCAAGTTCTATAATTTAATTCAAGTATGGATATAGCACAATATAAATGGCAATGTAAAGTAAAGTGCAATAATGTAAAGATAACAAACCAATTTAATGGGGTTCGATACACAACGTGTTCTATGTCCCCGTTACCAAGCTCTCTGTCATGAGCAAGACCAAATGCAATATAATGGTAACTTATAAACAAGGAGTACCGATCCTTAAGTGGCTAACAACAAGGAGCACTTATCCTTAGGTGACTTATAACAAGGAACACCTATCCTTACGTGACTTTCAACAAGGAACACTTATCCTTAACAACAATTGAGTTTTCACAAGGCTCTCGAAACCACTAAAGTATAAATGATAGTTTTACAACAGAATGAACTCTCTTAACAAATGATATAATCAAGTCAAGTATTTAGAGAGTTAGGATAACATTTCGATAGATAGCAAATAATAAAGCTCAAGTGTTTATGATGAAAACTTTGATGAATAATTGATAATGAAATAATTTGTATTTTTCTATTAAAGTTTTCAAACCATTGCTCTATCTTAACAAATAATGCAAGTTAAGTATGAAGAGAGATTTACACTTAAACCAAAGTGTTGGCAAAGAAAACTTTTATCAAGAATGAAGAATAGATGAGATTGAGAAAGTTTCTTTGCAAAAGGAATTCTTGATGAGATAGATGAAAATTAGTTTTATCAATCAAGAAATTCTTTGTAATAAATGAAATAGAATTTAAAGTCAAGAAAATTCAATGATTTTCAATAAATAAGCTCCCTAAAAATCTCTTGTAGGTTGGTGGATTCATGTTAATAATATGTCATCTACATATAATATTATGAGTATAACAATTCTCCCACTATCTTCTTGTAAGTGCATGGATCCTATTCGATTTGATAAAATCAAACTTTCTTACTCTTTCATCAAATTGAAGATTCAGCTCTAAGAGGTTTATTTCAACACATAAATGGATTGATCAAGCTTGTATACTTTGTTAGCTTCTTTGGGTTCAAAACTTTCGAGTTGTGTTATATACACTTCATCTTGTAAGTTCCTATTAATGAATGTAGTTTTGAAATCCATTTGTCATAACTCATAGTATGGTAAGCAGTTATTGCAAGGAAAATCCAAATGGACTTTAGCATGGCTACAGGCTTAAATGTGTCATCAAAGTCAACTCCTTGTCTTTGTTTATAATCTTCTGTTATTAGCCTTACTTTGTATGTATAGATGTTTCCATCCACGTCGACCTTTTTCTTGTAAACTCATTTACAATCTATGAGTTTTATCCCATCAGACAAGTCGATGAAGGTCTAAACCTTGTCCACAAACATCAAGTTCATCTCGGATTCTATGACATTTTGCCATTTTGGAGTCAACAGTTGACTTTATTTCTGCGTAATTAGTAGGTTCATCATCCTTGATTAATAATGCCTAATTAGTATTCATGGATTTCATACCTTCTAGGTGGTTGAATGATCCTACAAGATTTATATGGAGCTGACATGTCCTCAGAAGTCTCTGCTTTTTTATCAAGAGTATGTCCCTTAACAGGTGTGAGATCAGACTCGAGTTCATCTACTTAGTCAACTATATCTGTGGACTCTTGAACTTCTTCAAGTTCTATTTTACTCCCAATGTTCTTTCCTAGAATGAACTATTTCTCTAGAAATATAGCATGTCTTGAGATGAATAGATTCTTCTCAACGTGATTATAGAATTGATATCCAATTGTCTCTTTTGAAATATACATTTATCGAACTTAGTCTCAAATTTATCCGATTCACTTCACTTCACATAAGCGTCACAACCCTAAACTTTCATATGCGATAAGTTGGAACTTTTACCTTTCCATAATTTGTATGGAGTTTTGTCAATCGACTTAGATGGCACAATTTAGTTCGTAACACGTGGCAATCAATGCATGACCCCAAAACAATTTGGGAAGATTTGCACGACTTGTTATTAACTGCACTATGTCTAATAGTGTATGATTTCTCATTTCAGATAAATTATTATGTTGCAGTATATATTGAGGAATCCACTACGAAAGAACCTTATTCTCTTTTAGATAATCTAAAATTCTCCATTTTAGATATTCTTCACCTCGATCAAGTTTTAGTGTGAGAATACATTTACCTATTTGTTTCTCTATTTATAGCTTGAATCCCTTAAACATTCCAAGAGTTTCATACTTGAATTTCATCAAATATACATGACAATTTCTGAAATACTCTTCAGTAAATGTTATGAGATAAAAGAGACTTCATTTAACATTAATTGATATGGGTCCACATACATCACTATGTATTAAACCCAGTAATTGTGCAGATCTTTCACCTTTTCATGTAAAAGAGGATTTGGTCATTATGCAAAATGCCACATTTCACATTTATCAAATGATTCAAAACCATTTGACCCAAATAAATATCTCCATGTAATTTTGGAATTACATTCTCATTTATGTGATGAAATCTACAATGTCAGATATAGATGTTATTCAGATTATTATTTTTATGTCTTTCAATTTCTATACTCATTATAGAATACCCAACATTTAGAATATAAATGTCATTCTGTAATTTCAATAACCATTAAGATCTTATCAAGATAAAAGGAACAACAATTGTCTTTAACATTAAAATAATTTATGTCCAAACATGAAGTTCAAATAATGTTGTTGGTAATAGTTAGAACAAAATAACATTTCTCTAATTCTAATACTAAGTCTAAAGGCAACGGCAATAAGTATGCTCATACGGGCAATGTAGCAATCTTTGCGCATTTTCAACATACAGGTCAACTTCTCCCTTTTGCAGTAATCTGCTTCTATTTAATTTATACATATTTATACAAATATGATATCCATATCTGGTATCTAATACCTAAGAAGTTAATGAAGTAAACATAAAGCCTTGCAATTTAATTTCCAATGTCCTATCATTCCAAAATGATAATAAGGGTCATTAGATTTCGTATTATTCTTATTCAATTTGGCTGTCTTAGCTATTTTGATTGCTTTCCTAAAGCATCCTTTATACTTCCCTAAAGGAATCTATGACTAAGGTTTGCCCACTACAAACTTAGATATTGGGTTTAACAGTCTTAAGCATGTTCAGCGATTCAATGAGTGTGCATTCGAGTTTATTCATGTTAAATTCATAATTAGCTATGAATAACTCTTTGGCAGATATTGCAAAACCAAGTCTATACTTAGTTCATGGTTCATAACCGAACTCAATTGAGACATCTCCTCAATGTAGTCAACATCTTCAGTATATGAGAATTAACTGAAGATTCTTCTGCCGTTATGCACTGGTATAGTTGTTAGGAAATCTCATATCTTTCCACACTTGATTGTTCATCATTCAACACCTTGAGATCAAAAATCATGTTTTAACATCTATACTCTCATGTTACTTTTGTAATTTAGGTGACATAGTCGTTATCATCACACATGTTACATTATATCGTCATCAATGTGTTCATTGTAGCAGCCACCTCTTCCTTTGTCGAGTCATCAATAGGTGTCTCTGGAAAGGGCTACTCAAGGATATAACCAATTTTCTCATGCCTTAGAATAATTCTAAGATTGCGGTGCCAATCAAGAAAATCTGATTTGGTTGTTGACATCTTGTATGGCTCTCAAATACATAGGTTACTCATGATTCAATAAATATAACGAAAATAAAAGAATAATATATAGAATGCATCAATTAATTTAACATGGTCTTTTATTAAATTAATTATGCTCCCACTGTTTAACTCAAATTTATTACTCTCTCACATATATTTATGGAATCCATACTTTAACTCTCGGTGGGCTGGGATCCCATTTGTTAATAAAACATATGGGTAGATATTATTATCAATTATATCTCCATACAACTCCCAAACTATTAAGTTGACAACTCCTTGTCTTCACACATCTCATGTGTTAGCTTAACATTCCTCTAAAATTTATCTCATCTAGTCTATTCAACAAAAGATAAATTTTAGTTGAGTCAAACCTATCTTTCAGAATTATATAATATTTCATTGTGTCAAACATATCCCTAATAGATCAGTCTTGAGGGTACTCAACAAGTTGAGATCGATTGAGGACTGATTTTTCACTATAATGATGGAAGACGAATATAAACATGACTTAATATTTTTAAAGAGGGGGTTTTGCATTCAAAGATCTCATTGTAATAATTATATACATTTTATTATTCACCTAGCATGAAAATAAACATGCATATAATAGTGTGGACGATTATGGAGTTTACTACCTAGTCTTTTCGAGCCATAAGAAAGACTAGTTGGTCAGTTCCTAGAGGGTATTCCATTGATTCATACAATGCTCCATCTCTATGGTCTCCTCCTCTTCTTGCATCTCTAATTAGTCTAGCTGCATCATGTATCCTATACTAGTTGGCACGCAGACCTAAATAATTGGACACGCATGTCCATAAAATTACAACGAACTCGTAGGTCCAAAATAAGAGTTCACATGCCCATGAAACAATATGAATAAAATTAATCATTCAACACATCCATATGATCGAGTCCATAATCATCCACTAATAAAATATTTATATCATAAATGCATTCCTATATAATATCTAATATTATATGCAAACATGTTTCAAGTTTCTAGCATATAAGGCCGTCAACTAATTTAGACAAATGGATCGAAAAAATTAAATAATTAATTAATCAATGAATTTAATTAGAGGGTTTATTAATTAAAATCAAATTTTAATTAGATATCAAATTAGAGTCCAACTCTAATTTCAAAGTTTTAAGGCGAGACAATTTAATTAAAATTAAATTTTAATTAAATATTAAATTAGAGTCCAACTTTAATTTCAAAACTTAAGACGGTTGAATTTAGTTAAAATCAAATGTTAATTAAATACAAAAATAAGAGTCAAATTCTAATTCCAAGATATGAGGATGAACTTATTTAATTACAATCAAATTTAAATAAATACAAAATTAGAGTCCAACTCTAATTTCAATATTTTGGAAGAGATAATTTAATTAAAATCAAATTTTAATTAAATATTAAATTAGAGTCCAACTCTAATTTCAAAAATATATTATGGCGGAATAATTTAATTAAAATGAGATTTTAATTAAATATCAAATTAGAGTCGAACTATAATTATAATTGAATTAATATTTTAATTTAGAATAAAACTCCTAAATAAAATAAAATAAAATTTAGAGTGAAAGTTTAATATTTAAGTTAAACTCCAATTTTAACGAAAATATAAAAATTCGTCAATTTTAAATAAAATTTTAAACGGGTCAAAATTGAAATTTTAAGGTCAAACCTTTTTAAAATCTAATTTAAAACCATTTTAAAAACAATTTTCAATCCCCATTTAAAATTGCAATCAAAACCCCTTTTGAAAATTACAATATGACCCTTATTTAAAATTGTAATAGGCCCCTCAATTTCTAAAATTGCAAGAAGGCCCTTTCAAATAATTACAGTCAAGGGCCTGCAATTTCATTATTTGCATCACAGGCCTCTTTCCCAAATGAACTCCCCAAACTGAAAACCCTAAAAAAGCAAACATCCCTTTTTGATCTTAGAATCTGGAGCCAGCATTATTTGAAGTAACTGAGGTGCGTCACCGCTGTCTCAAAGCGGGACGCACCGCTGGGTATGTTAGCAGCGCACGGTACTATTACAATAACCACCAGCAGCAGTCTCTCGTCGCTGCAACACACAGTCATGACTATCGCTACTGTATCTAGTTTTCCAATAGTGCACAAAAGTACGATGCGTGCACGCATCGCCGCTAACCAAGTCGCCGGCAATTACCTACTATTCTGATTTTCGATCCAAAAATTTATCTTCTTTTAAAAATAGATTTTTTAAAGATGAAAAATATAATTTTAAACTGGTAGATTCATTGAAAAATTAAACAATCAACTTAATTTTGATTGTTCCAAAATATAAAACAGTTTATAACAAACACAAAGTAGGCTTTGATACCACTGCTGGGAATTTACTTAACATGCACAGCGGAAAATAAAATAATTTCAATTCATACCAAGGTTTTGTAGATTATACATTTTTGTAGATTTTGTAAACTCCTTTGCTGATCTTGAAACATGAACAATCACGATCTTTAATCCACAGCTGTCCAATTGTCCAGTCTCCAATGAAAATCTACATAGGGAACAAGAATGAGAGAATTAGGGTTTTCCTTTTCTTGTGCTCGCAAGATAATGAATTGTTTTCTATTCAATTTTTTTGAAACTCTAATGGCTTATTGGTATAACTCTAAGTGGACTTGGCCAATCTCTTAAACTTAAATCGGTCCAATATTTAATTAATACAATGAATTAAATTTGGTCAATGAATTAATTAATTCGAACCTATTAACAAGCAACATAATTAATTGGAATATCATTCTTTTGTTTCTCCTTTTGTGTGTGACCTATTAAGTTCCTGATCACGATACCTAATAACGTGAATTATTATTTTGATCTAATCAAATTCGATTAATTAAAATACCCCTTTTAATTTATCACCAATTCACATTCATCATCCGAGATTGACATCTCGCAATATGTCAGGGCAATACATGTGACGAGAAATGCATGTGGTATCACAAAATCATACTTATTCGTTTACCATGAAACTATAATCCCTTCGTCAATATGATCTGATCAATTACGAGATATGGATGTATGTCAATCTCAATTATCAATCATATCTTTCATCCCACTATTAACTCAATGTAACTCGAAAATTCATTTTCAACTTATGAGTACACATTGTCCAAGGATTTCTTTATTAACTTAATTGAATGAAACGTAGATCATAATCTCTTACAATCTAAAAGTGATGAATCATCTATTAATCATTCACAACCTTCATGATATAATCCAGAAGTCGAGCCCGACAAAGCCGAGTCCAGGACGAGACCCGTTGATTATTGAAAGAGGCCCGATAAAACGTTCGAGGGCAAAATGGGTGAATGAGGCGATTGGATTGCTTGCTCAAGCTATGGTGGATGAGGTGTCAAAGTTAACAAGTCAAGGAACGAGTTTCACGTTGGGCCTGGAAGAAGAAGCCAAATGGATCAACTCGGTTCAAGTAGCAAACAAGCAATGTGGATGAAAATGTGCATAACTTTCAGCTCAGATGTCGGATTTTCACCCATAAGTACAATTTGAAATTGCCACGAAATTCTACACAAGAAAAAAAGGGTGTCATTATTTAACACTATGCAGTTGCATAGTGTAAAATGAATGCGACTACATACCTATCTCCCGAAATAAAATTGAAGGCTAAAAGACGAACTATGCGACTGCATTGAAATGTACTATGTGATCGTATAGTACATTTTCGTGGTGAAATTTTTCCTTTTTCAGCGAAAGTTTCCTAATTACATTAAAAAACTATTTTTGATATCTTTGTAATCTTTTAGGATTTATTTACGTGTTAACTAGGTTTTTAGGGTTTCCATATAAATAGATTTTATTCTTTTCATTGTAAAGAACAACATTATTGAGAATTAATCGAGAGGATATTTTGCTTTCAAATCTTGTTAGAACTTTGCGAACTTATCAAGTTAATCTTGTGGCGTTCAACATCGAGTACGGATCACGGGTTGTGTAATCAAGAGGTCATTCAAATTCCGTTTTGTTTGGTTGCTTGGTTCATTATTCTTTGTTTAAACTCTAAACTGGAATATTCTTTGGGCTTTCTTGGGATCGTCAATCTTTTACGGGGTTGCGTAGTGATTATTGCTATGTGGTTCTCATCAGATGGTATTAGAGCACGGCTCCAAGAAAATGTTTGGTTGCTTGGTTCATTATTCTTGGTTCAAACTCTAAACCGAATTATTCTTTGGGCTTTCTTGGGATCGTCAATCTTTTCCGGGGTTGCATAGTGATCGTTGCTACGTGGTTTTCATCAATTGGTATCAGAGCACGTCTCCAAAATAATCAAGGTTATATCTTTTTATTGTTTTGAGTCTTGTTTTCTTCTTTTTCTATTGTTCTTCAGGTTCTTCGAGTCAGTTCTTAGTTTTTGAGTTTTGATCCAAAAGTACAAAAAAAGAGTCAAAGTTGTTTATTGGGCTATTTAAGAGTCCAAATTAATTTTCGTTTGTTTCACTGGATTTGTAGTCGAATTCCCGAGTTAAAAAAAGTCAAACAAAAAAAAAATAATCCGAAAAAAAATTTATTAGTATTATTTGCAGGAATTCCCAGTAGTTTCGAGTTCAAAAAAAGGGGAATTGTTCAATTTTATTCCATTTTACTTTCTTGAATTTTCCATTGGTTTCATCTAAAGAAATACTCACTTCCTTTTTGTTCTTGAGTCATTCTTCATCTTTTTTTTCTTTTTTCCTATCACAATTCGTGATCATACTCGGTTGGATCCACGGGAACACATTTTTTTGAGTTACTTTGTTCTTTGAAGTACTTGGGCAAAAGTATTGAGTGGTAAAAGTCAGAGTGGTGAGATTAATAGATGGAAAAAGCCATTAATTGAGTGATACACGAGTGATCATTTGTGAGGCAGAAATTCTATGAATTAGGATGTTAGATAGAGAGGGTTCCAATTTAATCAGGCAGCCGAATCAAATCAACGTGGCAGAGGATGTAATAAGATGGTTTGAAAGGATGCTTGGGGATGTGAGTGAAAGGCTTGATAGGTTAGATACATCGATGGCAAATCTTCATAGGGGACAATCGAATACAAGGAGACCGGGTAGGCGGGAGCCTAGGTTGGAGGTGCATGATGATTATGAGTACGGTATTGACATGGATGAGGGTCCATCAATGGTGGGTGATATAGGTAGGATGAGAAATAGACGAGGTAGGTTAGAAAAGAGGGTAGAAATAATTTTGGAGATGAAGTAGATGAGAATATGGGCAATATTAACATGTCAATTCCACCGTTTAAAGAAATGAGTGATCCGAAGGCTTATCCAGAGTGGGAGAAGAATGTAGAGTTGATATTTGAGTGCCATAATTATTCAGAGGAAAAGAAGGTGAAAATAGCAGTTCTTGAATTTGTTTACTACACCATAACTTGGTGGGATCAAGTGGTTACATCAAGGAGGAGGAATCGGGAATGAACGGTTGGTACTTGGGATAAGTTGAAGACTATCATGCGGAAGCTATTCATGCCTAGTCACTATTACAGGAAGCTACATCAAAAATTGCAAGGTTTATATCAGGGGTCGAAGAGTGTAGAAGACTACCATAAAGAAATGGAAATTTTGATGATCAGGGAGAATGTGGAAGAGAATCGGAAAGCCACCATGGCCCATTTCTTAAATGGGTTGAACAAAGATATTAGTAATGTTGTGGAGTTACAGCACTATGTGGAGATTGAAGACATGTTGCATGTGGCCATGAAAGTGGAGAAATAGTTGAAGAGGAAGGGGATAGCTAGGCAACTATTGGGTACTTCGGGTTCTAATTTATCTTGGAAACCGAGGTGGGGTAACAAAGGAGATGGAGCTGTGTCGAAAGAAAGGACTGAAATGCTAAAGGGAAAAGATGATGGTGCTAGCAAAACAACCCCCAAAGTAGAGCCACGGCCAGCCAGAAATTGGGATATCAAGTGCTTCACGTACTTGGGAACAGGACACATCGCTTCACAATGCCCAAACAAAAGGACAATTATCTTGCGCAATGGAGAGGTGGTGAGTGACAGTGAGAATGATTACGAAGGCATGCTAGCGTTGGATGAGGTTAGTGAAGGAGACAACTTGGAATTTGCTGTTGGAGAGTTACTGGTCATGAGGTAAACTCTCAACACTCAAATCAAGACAGATGAATTAGAGCAACAAAGAGAAAACATATTTCATACATGATGCTACATTAACAATAAGATGTGTAGCATTATCATTGATGGAGGAAGCTGTACTAATGTAGCTAGCACAAATCTTGTAGAAAAATTGGGATTAACTATATTAAAATACCCTAGACCCTATAGGTTACAATGGCTAAATGAATGTGGGGAAGTTAAGGTGAACATGAGGGTGTTGATAAATTTTTCAATTGGTAGTTATCGGGATGAGATTATCTGTGATGTGGTACCTATGCATGTAGGACATATTTTATTGGGTAGACCATGGCAATATGATAGGAAGGTTATTCATGATGGGTACAAGAATCGTTATAGTTTTGTTCAGGATGGAAAGTCCATTACCCTTGAGCTATTAACCCCGGCACAAGTGTATGAAGACCAAATCAAATTGAAAAATGAGGAAGAAAGGAGAGTGAAAGAGTTAGAGAAAATGAGAGAAAACAGTGAGATGGTGAGTATGAGAGAAAATGTTGAGGTGGCTAATAGAGAGCAAAAGAGAGTGGAGACACATGAGAGAAAAGAAAGAGGGGCGTCTGAGAGGAGAGAAAAGTCGAGAGTAAACTTCTTTGCAAAGGGGAGTGAGTTGAAAAGAGCGATAATTGAGAAGCAACAAGTTATCTTGTTGGTTTATAAAGAGTCATCCCTCAATCTTGAAGAACCTAACCCACCACTCCCTAGTTTGGCTATCTCTTTATTGCAGGAATTTAAACATATATTTCCGAAAGACATACCTATTGGGTTGCCACCCATTCGAGGCATTGAGCATCAGTTTAACTTCATTCCTAGAGCTGCCATTCCAAATCGGCCAGCTTATCGAAGTAACCCCAAGGAGACCAAGGAACTTCAGAAGCAAGTGGAGGAATTGATGAGTAAGGGATATGTGAGGGAGAGCATGAGTCCATGTGACGTTCCAGTACTACTTGTGCCAAAGAAAGATGGAACTTGGAGGATGTGTGTGGATTGTAGAGCCATCAACAACATAATGGTAAAGTATCATCATCATATCCCTAGGTTAGATGATATGTTGGATGAATTGTATGGTGCTTGCATGTTTAGTAAAATTGATCTTAAAAGCGGATACCACCAAATTCAAATGAGGGAAGGTAATGAATGGAAAACTTCTTTTAAAACTAAATATGGCTTATATGAGTGGTTAGTAATGCCATTTGGACTCACTAATGCACCGAGCTCTTTCATACGGTTGATGAATCATGTTTTACGTGCTTTTATACGTAAATTTGTTGTTCTGTATTTTGATGACATCTTAGTTTATAGCAAGGACCTTAATGAGCATATAGAACATCTTAGGAGTGTACTTGTAGTTTTGAGAAAGGAACAACTTTATGTTAATTTTAAAAAGTGTACATTTTGCATGGAAAATGTTGTTTTCTTAGAATTTGTAGTGGGTACTAATGGGGTACAAGTAGATGAAAAGAAAATAAAAGTTATTAAAGAATGGCCAACACCTAAGAGCATAACTGAAGTTAAGAGTTTCCATGATTTGGCTAGTTTTTATAGGCATTTTGTGAAAGACTTTAGCACAATCACTACACTACTCACAGAGATTGTTAAGAAGAGTATGGGATTTCATTGGGGTGATGAACAAGAGCATGCGTTCAATACAATTAAGGATAAGTTATGTAAGGCACCAGTTTTAGTACTTCCTAATTTTGATAAGACTTTTGAGATTGAGTGTGATGCATCAGGAATAGGTATTGGAATAGTTTTAATGCAAGACAAAAGACCGATAGCCTATTTTAGCGAAAAGGTAAGTAGAGCAACACTCAATTATCCCACTTATGACAAGGAGCTATATTCACTTGTTCAAGCCTTGGAGACATGGCAGCACTACCTATGGCCTAAAGAGTTTGTGATACACACATACCATGAATCTTTGAAGCATTTACGAGGTCAAGGTAAGCTAAACAAAGACATGCAAGGTGGATGGAATGTGTGGAGACATTCCCTTATGTCATCCGGTACAAGCAAGGTAAGGAAAACGTGGTGGCGAATGCATTGTCTCGAAGGTATGTGTTGATGACTTCTCTTAGTTCTAAATTGTTTAGTTTTGAACACATTAAGGATATGTATGTTAGTGATTTATATTTCTCATATATTTATGCATCATGTAATAAAGGGGCTATAGATAAGTTCTTTAAACATGATGGATTGTGTGTTCCTAATTGTTCAATGCGAGAGATATTAGTGAGGGAAGCACAAAGTGGTGGATTGATGGGACATTTTGGGATTAAAAAGACTATAGAGATGCTGGGGGAACATTTTTATTGGCCTAAGATAAAAAGTGATGTTGAAAAAGTATGTAGTGGATGCATAACTTGTAAACAGGCTAAATCTAAGGTTTTACCTCAAGGTTTGTACACACTGTTACCTATGCCTAGTGAACCATGGTTTTGTTTTAGGTTTACCTAGGTCTAAGAAGGGACGAGATTCGATATTTGTGGTGGTAGATAGGTTTAGTAAGATGGCACATTTCATAGCATGTCATAAGACCAATGATGCCACTAACATTGCTGAGTATTCTTTAAGGAGATAGTGTGTTTACATGGGGTACCTAAGAGCATAGTATATGATCGGGATGTGAAATTTTTGAGTCATTTTAGGCGGGTTTTGTGGGGTAAGTTAGGTGCTAAACCTATGTTTTCAACAACTTATCATCCATAGACCGATGGTCAGACCGAGGCAGTGAATAGGACCATGACACAACTCTTGCACACTGTAGTCAATAAGAATTTGAAGAGTTAGGAGAAGTGTCTACCTTTCGTAGAGTTTTCATATAATAGGACCACGCATTCTACTACTTCATTTTCACCATTTGAAGTTGCTTATGGTTTTAATCCACTGATACCTTTGGATTTAATACCTTTGCCTGTAAATGAACGAGATAGCTTAGATGGTAAAAGAAAGGCCGAGTTGGTGAAGTCACTCCATGAAAAGGTAAGGGCGCAAATCGAGAGTAAAAATAAACACTTCGCATTGCAAGCAAACAAGGGCTGGAAAAGCATGACATTTGAACCGAAAGATTGGGTTTGGGTACATTTCAGAAAGGAATGCTTTCTAAAACAAAGGAAATCAAAGTTGCAACCATGAGGGGATGGCCAATTTCAAATTTTGGAAAAAGTCAACGACAATGCATACAAATTGGACCTTCCAGGTGAGTATAATCTTTCAGCAACTTTTAATGTGTCTGATCTCTCTCTTTTCGATGTAGGTGTAGATTCAAGGTTAAACCCTTTTGAAGAGGGAGGGGATGATATGATCCAAGAGCCGAGCCCAGGACGAGACCCGTTGATCACTGAAGGAGGCTCGATGACACGTTCAAGGGAAAAGCGGGTGAAAGAGGCGATGGAATTGCTTACTCAAGCTATGGTAGATGAGGTGTCAAAGTTAACAAGTCAAGGAACGAGTTTCATGTTGGGCCCGAAAGAAGAAACCAAATGGATCAACTCGGTCCAAGCAGCAAACGAGCAGCGTGGATGAAAATGTGCATAACTTTCAGCTTGGTTGTCGGATTTTCACTCATGAGTACAATCCAGAATCGTCACGAAATTATACACAAGAAAAAAAAGGGTGTCATTATTTAACACTATGTGGTCACATAGTGTAAAATGAATACGATCGCATACCTATCTCCCGAAACGAAATTGAAGGCTAAAAGATAAACTATGTGACTGCATTGAAATGTACTATGCGACCGCATAGTACATTTTCAGGGTGAAATTTTTCCTTGTCCTCGAAAGTTTCCTAATTGCATTAAAATACTATTTTTGATATCTTTGTAATCTTTTAGGATTTATTTACGTCTTAACTAGGTTTTTAGGGTTTCCATATAAATAGATCCTATTCTTTTCATTGTAAAAACAACATTATTGAGAATTAATCGAGAGGCTATTTTGCTATCAAATCTTGTTCTTCTTAGAACTTTGTGTACTTATCAAGTTAATCTCTTGGCATTCAACATCGAGTGTGGATCACGCGTTGGGTAATCAAGAGGTCATTTAAATTTCATTTTGTTTGGTTGCTTGGTTCATTATTCTTGGTTCAAACTCTAAACTGGATTATTCTTTGGGCTTTCTAGGGATCATCAATCTTTTACGGGGTGCGTAGTGCCCGTTGCTATGTGGTTCTCATCACTTCATATTATTTTTGACATAGTCAAATGATGCAGTATTAGCGACCATTGGCAAAGTAACATCCAATATTACCAAAGTATGACTGTTCTCATATAAGGAACTATGATAACCTCAAGTCAAAGAACTAATTTCACTACCAAACAATAGAGATTAACCATTGACACTCGGATAGTTATCCATGTGGAATCCCCCTAGTGGGTCTCTGATGTTTTGTTCTATAACAAAACATCCATGTGTTTATTTAAGTGTCACAAGACTTTAGTTTGTGAGATCAATTACTTACTTCACAAGTAAGAAATTCCACATGTGACGGTCTATCCGTAATAACAATATTTGTATCTCTTTATTACTTACGCCCACAGATGATTTAAGATTCAGTTATATGTAATTTGTATCTCACAATCACATTTTCTTGTGATTAATAAATTACAAACACTTGAATCTATGGATTCTATTATTTAATTTATTAGAACATTAATTCAATTAAATAATAGATCTTGCCATAAATATGCATCAATTATATATTAAAAGTGTTTATGTCAAATTTTGATTGGATTTAGGGCATAACACTTACAAAACCCCGAGCAAGAAATTGAAGGCAATTATATCAGCATTTTAAAGAATTCAATCTTGGAATTGATAATCAAGATTACTTGCATTATTTAATGATCCATGTGATGATTTTCTATTATTTTTCTTTTAATTTATTTAAAAGCATGTTAGGCTAGATTCGTTTTTGTATTGGATGAGATGAACCCTATTGTTTATTGGTTTTAAATTCAAAACTAGTAATTTAGTTTATTTCTTACGTTTCATAATTAATTTTGCATATCAAGTACATTATTTAATTGTTTGCCAATCAATTAGATAATTAGTTGCTTGTTGTAATTTTGGGAGACTCATAATAAGTTTCGAACGTGGCAAAATTAACATATGTGTAATAGATGTTAGAAGTAACATTTATCACGTGTGCAATCATATAGATAATCTAAAATTTAATGTATTCTAATTATTCGAATTTGGTCAAGAAATAAATACGGATCATGATTAGAATATAATTAATTTATCTTGGAAAAAAATTAAATATATTAACTTTATCGATTGTTAAGAATGCATGAATATGACTAGATTACAAATCAAGAATTGAAATAGATGATGATGATGATGATGATGATGATGATGATCATCCATAATTTGATAAAAATCAAACTTTTACAGCTTTTTTAGATTAAATTAAAATAATTACAAATCAAAATCTCTTTTGTATTGCATAATTTGAATTCCATATATAGATAGTAAACTTGAATTGAATTTATTCATTGTGGGATGATACTCTCAACTCACTAATTTTAATACTTGTCGACGATCACGTACGTTTGAGGAATTTTACCAAACAACAACCAAAATGTCACAAAAACTTATTTTTGGTAGAAAAAGGCGGTTGAGAGATTTTTTGAAATAAAAAAATTGTTGTTAATAGCATCAAGTTCCTTGGACTTGATTAATTGAAAATACGATGCAATTAGTACCATTTTATTTTCTTTTCCCATTAGAAGCTTTATTTTTATTTTTTAAAACCGTGATGAATTACTTTGGATTTGGAATTCCTGATTTCATCAAACGCTTATAATTGATATCCTAAAATATGTATCAAATGTTGTAAATAAAGTCATATTTATGAAGGAAGAATTGTAGTAACAGTCCTAAACCTTTGGGGTTTTCTCAAACCTTACCCTTACATTTCAAAAATTTGCACCTGGGATCCAAAGTGGATGGAAACTATTCATTTGACCGTTAATTGACCAGAGAAGTTGATTTTGACCTAAAACGGTAACTTTGTTATTTTTCCCCATTTAATCCTTAAAATAAATAAAACAAAATGAACTGTACATCTCTAACCTGGCCACCACTGCCCACGGCCACCACTACCATCACAAATCACCACCACCACCATTTACTCCATTAACGAAGCTTTAAAAGCCCCATCTTAAACCATCATTTCCCTTATCTAGCCAAAGTAAAACTAACATATTGGCTGCACCAACAATGTTCATTATCTCCTACAATTTCAAAACTGCTTCACTTCATCCGTCTTTCTCAAATTTGAAGGGGTTTGGAAGATGTTGAGCACAAAAAATGTAACTCACACATGGACAAAAACTTACAATTCCACTAAGATACATTTCTACACACTTAGAACACACCGTTACTTACAGCGACCTTTTTAGGTGGCAGTAGAAGTGGCCGCGAATCAAGTAAGTTGATAAAAGGGAAAAAGAGAAAACGAAGTATCTCTTTTATGTTTGGAGTGCATTACCTTCAAAATGGCATAAGTGTGAGAATATATAGGGAAATAGGTGGATTTGGGACCATTAAATGAAGGGGCACGTGGCCTCATCTACTGGCTAAAGTGTCTCCTCCTAGATATCAATCAATCACTTCGTAGGTGGGCGGGAATATATTTTCCTTTAACAAATAGATTCATAACTTGACTCTTTAGCATCTGCTGTACAAAAGTCACATCAATCAATCGTATAATTTTTTTTTATTTTAGATGGATCTTTGTATAAGAGATCTCCTAGTTAATAGGAACGAGGCAGCGTGATAATATCTCAGCAGCAGATGTTGTTCTCTGTCATACCACTTTGACATACATCACTTCGACGCATGTCACTTCAACACCTCGGTAGAATGGTTGGCATATATATATATATGGGTCACTTAATCTCAGCAGTTCAATACTTTGGTAGTATCACGTGACATAAGGTGTGGGCCTTGTTGAATTGGTTAGCTAGCTTCCATGTTTACAATGATCTTAAGCCTCTTCATAAGAGGTGTAACAATAGTCTTCCAAGTCCATGTATGGATATTTATGTAATACGTAGACTTCTAATGTGGGGTTAGAGGTGAACTGCACAACATCGAGATGATGCATTGGAATATTCTACCTTTCATTGATTGTACATTTCGAACAACATACAATAGTCAACTTTGAGAACGTCCTTGCTTGAGGATGAAACTCTGAATGATTGCAACTTTGATAAAAGTTGCGGAAGCAAAGGTCTGGCTCTTGCTTGAGAATGAGGCTATGAGTGATTGTAACTTTGAGAAAAATTGTGGAGGCAGAAGCAATGTCCTTGCTTGAACATAAGATTCTAAACGATTGCAACTTTGAGAAAAGTTGTAGAGGTAAAGGCAATGTACTTAGTTGAAGCCAAGGCTATGAAAGATTGCAATTTAAGAAAATTTGTAGAGGCAGAGGAGAGGTGCAGTAGAATTTTGATAATTACTGAGAAGTTCCGAGTTGATAAGACATTTATTGGGCTAGGCGCCAATTATTTGAAAGGTACCGCATGTTTCCAAGAAAATCGGTTGCAGCATCGCTCACTTCCAATGTATGCGTCTTTTAGGTCATTACTGTTAATCATGGCATACATCTACTGAGGTTCAAGGCGACGCTCTTCATGAGTGTATGAGATATACCCCCTTTATCCTGGCCGTCAATCGCACTGGTGTTTTATCTTAACGGTTTAGATGGTTCATGAATGGAGGGCTCAGATTGAATCTAACTTCATTTAATGGTTGGGATTTGCTACCTCTTCCTATAAAAGGGCTTCCTTTCCACCTTTAGGAGCATTTACTTGACAAAAATATTTTAGAAATGCACAATTACTTTATAAAAGTTTCTTAAGTTTTCGGCTACCATCTGCAAATTAGGCTATTAGCACCTTAGCAACACCTTTCTTTTAGGTAAATCTCAAAATTTTCAGTCTTTTTTCTATATTTTCTGGGAAAATGGCCACTTCTAGGAGTTCTGGTATGGTTGTTGAGGACATGTTAGCCATAGTCACCTTAGGTTTGAGAGAGCCCATTGCCTTGACATCAGATGAGGTGTCAATGGCCATAATGAGAAGGAGAATATTTGGAAGATGACAAATAGTCGCATAGACACTTCTATCTACTTAGGGGCCTCTGATTACCTTTTAAATTAATCATCATCGATCTCCAAAAAATTAGGGTAGACTAGAATCCCAGATAATATAAAACTGATAGTACCCAAGCCTTATGAACATGCATGCTACCCGGGGCCAGGGTACGTTGATATGAGTGAGGCCATTTTCAAAGTTGGTCTTAGATTACCTTTGTATCCATTCTTCCATTTTGTACTGAGGTCATAAGGCCTAGCTCTGACGCAACTAAATCCAAATTTGTGGAGTCAAATGGTGGGGACCTAGATGCTTTGGAGCAAGGCCTCATATAAAGTAAAAATGTCCTATGCCTTCCAGTCTTTTTACATACCAAAGGTTACCGTGGGGTGATAAGACATGGGTATGGTATTATATGACATCCTAGGAGGCTCATACTCCATTTCTGATTGACATACTAACCTCTATAATGGGAAAGAAGGTAGGACACAACGGAGGGTGACCCCCTGGCGCTTCTGATCGTCCCCACAAAATATTCAACACCTAGTAAGTACCCTTGGGAGATATTTCTTTGTTGATTTTATTAGAACTACGTTGCTAACAATTCGTTTTCCTTCGCAGATTCGTTGCCTCGTTGTGAGTTGTTCACTGAAGACTTTGATACTATCTATATCATTTATCAACTTCCTCACAAAAATAGATCGCGGGCGAATTGATAAAAAAATCACTTCGTAAAGAACAACTAATATCTTCTCAAGGTAATTTCATATATGCTTGCCTCATCTTACTTGTGGTAAATGTTCTAATAATCATTTTCTTTCAAATGATTTCTTTTTAAGAATAGGCTAGTAAGGCTTAATTTTGCTACCATTAAAAGAATGATGGCCGAGGTGGGCGCATTGAAGACCTGCTCAGCTATCTATAAAAGATAAACTAAGGACCTGGTGAATGCCAATAAGCAAGATAAGAAGCATTTGAAGAAGAAGGGAAAGAGAATCGGTCTTTCTGGGACCTCTTTTTCCAATCTGATCGTAGCCAGACCCCCACCTCCATCTTCCACTCAAGTCCCAACTAGAATAATAATTAAAAAAAATTACCATCTTCAGAAAGTGGCTCCACCTTCATGAGGCATGTGCACTTTGTCAAGGCATCATATTCGAAGAAATCAGAGGTGACCACCTATAGAGGGTGTCTCGTATCTTGCCATTCGAAGTGAACATCTTTCCAAAAGGTCGACGCGCCTTGTCAAGAGCTTTTTCCGTGGTGGATGGTTCATCTATGGAGAGCATTATGTTCGAAGGGATTAGAGGTGATCCTTTATGGGGTCTCACACCTTGTTGTTTGAAGTAAACATCCTTATAAGAGGTTAATGCACCTCGTCTAGGGCTTCCTCCATGGAGGGCATTTGTAAAGAAGTAATAAAACAATAATGAAAGTTGTTGCATTAGATAAAACATTTTTACTTGAGCTAGGAAAGATCATCCCGCTGAAATGATGAGCCATACTCATTGATAATATTTCCTGAGGTGCTCGATGTTCCATAAATGAGGCTATACTTTCAAATCCAAGTCTTCAATTTTGTAGATGCCAACTCGCAGCTCTTCTTTGATGCAATAGGAGACTTCCTAATTGGGCCCAGTGTGCATCACCTGGCTCTTTAGAGGATAGGAAAACTTTTCTTAGCACGAGATCACCTATACAAAATGACATCTTTTCACTGTAGTGTTATAATAGCGATTCATTTTACGTTGGTATGAGGTAAGTTTCATTTGTGAATCATTATTCTTCAAGGAATTCAAGCTTGTACCTCCATAGTTCATCATTGGATATTTCATTGTTGGGGATGCAATGAGGTGATCGTAATCCTACCTCTATTGGGCTCATGACTTCAGCTCCATAAGTCATTGAGAAAGGGGTTTTTCTGGCAACAGTAATTAAGGAAGTCATCAATCCATGCTCCTTTTGAGTCATCAAGTTTCCTTTCCAAGGTATGCTTGATGGTCTTATTGACTGCTTTAACCTAACCATTTACTTGATGGTGATGAGGTGTTGAGAAGTTTGTTTTGATTCCTAGATCATCATAAAGGTTTTTGACCTTTTATTGTCGAACCGTCATCCATTATCTGACACAATTGAGTGAAGAATGCAGAACCAACATATGATGTTCTGCCGATGAATTTGGAAGAGTTAGCTTCTTTGATTTTGGGCAAAGGTTCTGCTTCTACCTATTTTGTGAAGTAGTCGATGGTGACTATGGCATAACTTGCATTGCCTCTTCTTCTTGGCATAGGGCCTATCAGATCAATTCCCCACTTGGTGAATGGCCAAAGGCTAGATATCGCTAAAAGCTCTTAGGATGGTTGTCTCTATACATTAGAGAATCTCTTGCACTTGTCACATTTTTTGTACAAATTGAAGTGCATCCTTTTTCAAGGTATGTGAATAATATTCTTGCCTAAGCACCTTGTACTAGTGCAGGTTCTCCAGAGTGGTTGCCATATATCCATTCGTAAATTTTTTGGAAGGCATAGGTTTTTTCTTCTCCTCGTGTGCATTTTAAGAGAAAAGATGAGAAGCTTATTTTACATAAGATACTATCTTGCAAAACAAAGTATTCAACTCTTTCCTTAGGCTTATGGGCTTTATCTTTGTTATTTGGTAGGATATGATCTTTGAGGAAGGCAATAATTGGTTGCATCCATACGAGGGTGCCTTCTACCCACAACACTTCTTCTCCTATAAAAATAGAAGATCTGATGAGGTGTTCAATAGAAACACTTAGTAGCTTGAAATTTTTGCTACTAGCCAATTTTGACAAGGAGTCAACATGGGCATTTTCTAGATGAGGGATTTGTGTTAGCTTAAATATTTCAAAGTAAGGGAGAAGATCCATAACAAGTTCAAGATGTGCAACCATGCATTTATCTTTAGTGGTAAAATTGTCATTGTCCTAGTTCACTACCAATTGGAAGTCGTTGTTGATGACTTGTCTCTTCACTTGCATCTTCTTCGCCAACTTAAGTCCAGCTAAGAGTGCCTCATATTCTGCAATATTATTGGAGGCTTTGAATCTAGACCTTGCCGCACAATTAAGCTTGTGGCCTTCTAGGCTAACCAAGACCACTCTCGCCCTGCAATAAGTCTCTCCAGATGAGCCATCAACAAAGAAGGTCCATATGGGGGGCTCTACAAGTCCTATAGCCACTTCTATTTAAGAGTACTAGTAAATTTCACTACAAAATCTGCACAGGCTTGACCTTCGATTAGTGGTGGCAAACAGGCCTCGTCGACTAGGCCTTTCGGCTGGTGGGCGATCGAGTTCGTCAAATGACGAGCCCGAGCACAAGTCGAACCCGCTCAGCTTGCCCACGGGCGAGCGGCTCGTGGGCGAGACAACAAGTCAATCCCGTGAGCCGAGTCGTGGACTCATCTTGACGAAGTGTTAATTTTTTATTTTTTTAAAAAAAAATTTTACGAGCTCGTGAGCTAAAGCTCGGCTCGGTCCACAAGCAACGAGCTCACAGGCTGAACCGAGCAGAAGCTCGGCTCATTATAAAAGAGCCACGAGCTTGGCTCGTAATGATCACAGGCTGAGCTCGTGTGCATATGAGCCATCTCTACTTTCTACTCGGCTCATTATAAACGAGCCACAAGCTTGGCTCGTAACGATCACAGGCTGAGCTCGTGTGCATACGATCCATCTCTACCCTCAATGGATGTTCTAGGTTTGAAAATAAGGTCGAACTCACTAAACTCCATAGTCAATTTCAACAATATTCCCGAACGATAAGTTTTTGTAGTACTTACTTGAGTGGAAAGTTTGTTAGGAAGTATAAACTATGGGCCTAGAAGTACGACCTTAACTTTTTAGAAGTGGTGACAAGGTAAGAGAACCGAACTAATGGCCTCTGCAGGCACAACTAAATAAAGTAAAAAGGGCCCATCAGCCTTTGGCTTGAAGATGAGAGGGGCTGTCATCTTCATTGTCAGTTGTCCACTGAAACTTTTTCCCTCATTTGAAAATCTTAAAGAAGGGAAAGCATTTATTAGCTTTCGAGATGAAACGATTCAAAGCTGCTACTCGCCCGTAAGACTTTGCTCCTCTTTAGCTTTTGAAGGGACATTATTTTGATTAGGACCTTGATTTTTTCGAGATCAGTCTCAATTCCTCTTTGATTGACCATATAACCTAGGAATCTTTTAGAGGCACCACCAAAATCACCCTTGAGAGGGTTTAGTCTCATCATGTATTTCCTTAAGATTTTGAAGGTGGCATATAGGTACTTAACATGGTCCTCCATTTTGAGGCTCTTCACCAACATATCATCAATGTAGACCTCCATGATTTTGCTAATAAAGACTGTAAACATCTTGTTGACCAGCATTTGATAGGTGGCCCCAACATTTTTCAATCTAAACAACATCGTCTTATAACAGTATAAACTTATATCTGTGAAGAAAGAGGTATTCTCCTCATCTGTGAAATACATAGGAATTTGATTGTAGCCTAAATAGGCGTCCATGAAACTTAGTAGCTTACGCCCTGTAGTGGAATCGACAAGGTAGTCTATCCTGAAGCGAGAAGCTATCATTTGGGCAAGTTTGAATGAGGTTGGAAAAGTCTATGCATACTGATAAGTGTGTTTTTACATACTTATTTTACTGTCAAAACATGAGCAATTGTTGATTAAAATGTTCGAATATAGCTTAATTCTATGCAATTTATGTTTTGTAGGACAAAGTGATGAATGTAGCGAAATTGAGGTGAACCAAGCGAAAGAGGACCAAACTGGAAGAAAGTGAAAGTTCAGGGACTAAGGTGCAAATACTACAAACTTGTTTCCAACCTTGTGATGAAGATTCAAGAGTTTTAGAGATCAATTGGATGAAGAAATGAGTCAAATGGGTGAAAGATAGCCAAAACATCATCAAATATCAACTTTCAAACTGAAAAGTTTCACACCGGTTTTCAGCCTCGTATTGGGACGGATTTTTGACATAGAAAACGATCGAATTTGAAGATGGTCTCTGAACCAAAGTTGTAGGTCTTTGAGTTAGCTTCTCAACGCATCTTGAATCACCTCAATCGGAGATCGGAAGAGAAAGTTATGACAAAAATACTGAAAAATGCGTAGAATTCAGAACAGCGACACAGCGCCCAAGCGCCACAACCTAGCGCTCAGGCGCCATTTTACTCAAAATTTGACAGAATTCAAGCGCTCAAGCGCAGCTCCCATGGCGCTTAGGCGCCGCGCCGCGCAAAGTAGGGTTTGTTTAATGTTTGGGCCGTGAGAAGCCTAAAAAAGGACCCCAAAAACATTCCATTCATCATCATTCTTCATTCTCTACCATTCTTTCATGGATTTTGGCTCAAGAAACCTATGAAGAACTAAACTAAAGGTGAAGCAAGGGAGGAACTCAATTGGATTCGGGGATTTCAACATCATTAATCCATGCTCTTTGGTATTTATTTTGCTAAACATTTCTAGATCTAGGTTTTCATCTTATTGAATTAATTTTGAAATTGATTTAACATGTATTAAGTTTTTCATAGAATCAATCTTGTTTTTTCTATCGAACAATTGAACTATGTGTTGAATCGTTATTTCATTAAATCTATTGGTGTGATTATTTACTTTCTTATGCTACATGTATATGAGCGATTTATAATACTGATTTCAATAGATGATTGTGATAATTGTTAAGGAGATCTAGAATTTAGGATGTGTTTTTCATTGTTTAAATAATTCTAGGGTTTATGTTTTCCCGTATTTTGAATTAGATTTGAGTTAGATTTAACATTTATTCAGATTTTCATGGATTTAATCATGTTTCTTCCATTGAATAATTAAAATACTTGTTCAAGTTTGATTTTCAAATCATTTATTGGTGTGATTTAATTCTTTTGCTATATGTTAGAGATATATAGTCGCTATTTAAGTCTGATTTCAATAAATTGATGTATGATTATGTTTTGGGAAACATAAATTCTAGGATTACATGTGCAATTAAATTGGTTTGTATCGTTTAAATCATCCGATTAGAAAGTTAGGACAAAAACTTCTAATTGAGTAGAGAATGCATGAATTGTTGATGTTGATTGATCCAATCTAATTGAGGGAACCCAGAAACTTCACTATTTTACATATTATATTAAATTTCATCATTATTTCCGGTGACATTTACATTTGAATGCAATAAACAAATTCCATTCATCAAATTCACGAGAACCCAAAATTATTGAACCTCTTGATTCACTTTTCCATCTTCCTGTGGATACGACACCCCAAAGCTATACTACAACACCGCGTAACACTTTGGGCGTAATCAAATTTTGGCGCCGTTGCCGGGGAGACGGTACAACAAATTGAGGGATTCGATTGCAAAAGGGTGACTTCGTTCCTTTTTCAATCTTTCATTTCAATTTATTATTTTCTTTAGTATTTTGCATTTTAATTTTGTTTTACTCGCGTTTTATGAGCAGGTATCGAGACGAGCGAGGAAGATTTGTGCAAACACCTCTCATAGAGTTTGAATATCTCTTTAACCCTATCTTTGATTCTGCATCTATTGACACGAACACCACATCACATAATACAATGTCTGACAGTGAGCATGATGCACCTTTTAGGACTTTACATGATTATTTGCATCCCACACGTACATCTACACCTTCATGCATTATGTTTCCACCTAACATGCCACGTGTAGATTTTAAGCACCGGAATGATTCAACTTCTTCCAAACTTTCATGGGCTTGAGAATGAAAACCCATATGTGCATGTTAGGGAATTCGATGAGGTTGTAGCAACATTCCACAATCAACATGGTATAATGGATGCAATTAGGCTTAAATTCTTCTCATTTTCTCTTAAAGAAAGGGCTAAAAGCTGGTTGTATTCATTGAGACCACGTTCGATTGGAACTTGGGCTGAAATGACCCAAGTATTCTTTAGCATATACTTTCCCCACCACAAAACTATTGCTTTGAAAAAGCAGACCTCGTCTTTTATCCAAAAGGAGAGTGAATCTTTATATCAAGCGTAAGAAAGGTATAAAGAATTCCAAGCTCTTTGTCCGTACCATGGTTATGAGAGTTGGTGCATCTTGAGCTATTTCTATGAAGGGTTAACATCTAGAGTGCGTCAGTTTCTTTAAATGATGTGTAATGGTGATTTCCTACAAAAAGATCTAGATGAGGCTATAGGATATTTAGATGACTTACTTGAGAAAGCCCACACCTGGATTGGCCCTAGTGCCACTGATAGCACCAATAGGTCACGAGCCGTAGGAAATCCTTCTAGTGCAGGCATCTATCATCTTAGGGAAGAAGACAATCTTAGAGCTAAGGTAGAAGCCCTGACTAGAGAAATTGAGAACCTACGCACTAGTAGTTCAAAGCCCACATCTACTATTGCTCGTGTTGAGTCTTCTGGACCGTGTGGTGTGTATGGTGGACTTGATCACCCAGTGCAAGAGTGTTTAGCTTTAGCTGAGATGAGGGGGGTTTATGATGAACACTGTAATGCTTTAGGTGTATACAAAAAGCCTTATGCCCCATATTCTGAGACTTACAATCAGGGGTGGCAGAATCATCCTAATTTTAGTTGGAAATCTGAAAACCAACAATCCACCCAACAAAATCGAGCTTACAATGCACCTCCACATCAAATCACGACCTCTAGGAATTCCTTAGAAGACACCTTACATGCATTTATCGAGGCACAGGGTAAAATGAACCAAAAGTTTGAGACTATGATTGGCCAGATAGTTGAGGAAAACAAGGAGATAAAGAGTCATATGTCTAAATTAACCAATGCCTTGGCTGTGGGGGAACGTGGGAAATTTCCAGCTCAAACTCAACCAAATCCTAAGGGGCAATACATGGCACAAACCTCAGGATCTAATGTAAACAATCTTAGGGAGGTAAATGCCATAACCACTAGGTCAGGGAAAGTCATAGAACCAACCTCTAAACCTATGGAAATTGAAAAAGAGTCTAGTGAAATTTGAAGAGGGTAGCCCTAGGAAGGAAGTGATGACAAATCCGGTGAGAGCACCTTTCCCACTAGCTCTTAAGTCCACCTCAAAATCTGGTCAATATAGTGAAGTCTTAGAGCATCTAAAGCAGGTAAAAATCAATTTGCCCTTTTTGCATGTGATTTCACAGATTCCTACATATGCTAAAGTCCTTAAGGATTTATGCACTATCAAAAGGAAACATAATGTCAAGAAAACCGCTTTCTTGACTGAGCAAGTGAGTCTTTGTGATTGAACAAAAGACCCCACCGAAGTATAAGGATCCTGGTTGTCCTCTTTTGTTTCGTGCATCATTGGGAACCATGAGATTAGACAATCTCTTCTTGATCTAGGGGCCAGTGTCAACATCATGCCTTATGCAATCTACTTGTCATTAGGTTTAGGTGAGATGAAACCCACATCTGTAAGTCTACAATTGGCTGATCGGTCCACTATAATACCAAGAGGTGTAGTTGAGGATGTCTTAGTACAAATCGATAAATTTTACTACCCTGTTGATTTCTTGATTTTAGACTTAAAAGAGGATATAAATGTTAATTCTAAGATTCCTATCATTCTTGGTAGACCATTCCTTGCTACAGCTAATGCTCTTATAAATTGTAGGAACGATCTAATGAAACTATCTTTTGGGAATATGACCTTAGAAGTTAACATCTTTCATGTCACTAAGCAGGTTGAGGAAGATGATGCGGTTGACCAAACATACGTGATTGATGCACTCACTCAGGAGGTAGCTGATGATATGTTTCTTGGACCACCGCAAGAACTAGAACTAGATGAATTGGATGCAGTTGTCGATGAACATGCCTCCACTCCAGATTTTGAATTTTTCCCTAGTAACCCCACACATGTACGAGATGGAGATGGAGGAGCCATACCAATGGTTATGTCCAATGAGTTCGGTGCACTACAAGGAAACTTGGGATCGCCCTTACTTGAGGCAGGTTAAGGAGGAAATATTGGGTCGAGCCAAAGACAATAAACAAAGGCGCTGCTTGGGAGGCAACCCAAGGGAAGTTCGTTCTTTTTCTTCTGCCTTTTACTTTTGCATTTTTATTTTAGTTAATTTTGTCATTTTCTTTGTTTTACCATTCCATTGAGTGCTTTCGACTCTTAAATTTATGTTGATTCACTGCATTATTATGTGATATTTGTCATTCCCTTCATTTATTTTTCATGTTTATGCATTGAGGACAATGCAAAATTTAGTTGGGGGGAGGATTCTGTTGGATTTTGTTGTGAATTTGCATAAGTAATATCATGGAGTTTCAAAATTATTGAGAATTTGTTTAACAAATGTGCTGGTTATTATGTGACTATTGGAATAGGTGTCAGTTATGAATGATGAAAATGGTGTGTTATCAGATTAGTCTATACTTGTTTATGTACAACTTGACATTTTCTATGCACGACACTTATGTTAGCATTTTGAGTTAGTGACACGGTTCAATATGTAGAGGATAGTGGAACTTAGTGATACAACCAAATACCCTCTAATGTCGTATTCCATAAATCCAAATATAGGCTAGTTTGGAGATGGTTGAACTGTTACAGGGAAACACTGAGATAAATAGGGATTCCATGCATGAAAATCTTGTGTGGATTGTCTGAAACCTATTGAGATGAAAACGAGGTGAAAGTTTTAAGTTAGAGGCTTGTTTTAGAAGTTGGATGTCTGAAAGAAAAGGGGGCATTGCACTAATCTTTGGATACATAAAAGTATCTTTTCGGGCCTGTATAACTCGGGTGATTAAGCCTGTGAAGGTGATTTAAAACCTGGTGCCCTATGGTCATCTGACTTGGGAGTTATCGGCCTAAAACTCGCTACATGGGTTATACAGAAAGCAAATGACAAGATACTAAAAAAAAAAGATATGAAAAAAATATGAAAAAAAAAAAATTTCCATTCAAATACATTGATTATGCCCCAGGCATCCCGTTGACAAAACTTTACCTTTGATGAGAAGCAAGCAACTTAGTCTAGTCTCAATGGTAGAAGCAATCAAAAATATAGGAGAATCTCGATTTGTTGAAGTGTGAACTTGTAAGAGTAAAGTCTATCCAAACTATGAGAGAGTAAGGAATAGAATTGAAAAGTTGAACCTAGGATGCACCCCGGGAAAAATGAGTGAAAATCATAAGTTTGGGGGTGTGTGAATCTCTCGAGCGAGGAAATGATATATTGGACTACTTTGGGACAAATCTTGAACCAATCACAAATCTTAAGGTGTTGACATGAGTTTTCACACACACACGTCAGGTTATGCATGTAACAAGTGGAGACTAAGGAAATGATATATTGGACTACTTTGGGACAAATCTTGAACCAATCACAAATCTTAAGATGTTGACATGAGTTTTCACACACACACGTCAGGTTATGCATGTAGCAATTGGAGGCGGATTTAATTTTTACACCGTTGTAATTATTCACTTGTTTGATTACCGAATTCCAAACCTGAGACACGGCATATTGTTAAACCATGTTGTTTCTAGAGTTGAGTTATGTTGTTGTTTGAGGACAAACAATAGTTCAAGTTTGGGGGAGTTTGATAAGTGTGTTTTTACATACTTATTTTCTTTGTCAAAAACATGAGCAATTGTTGATTAAAATGTTCGAATATAGTTTAATTCTATGCAATTTATGTTTTGTAGGACAAAGTGATGAATGTAGCGAAATTGAGGTGAACCAAGCGAAAGAGGACCAAACTGGAAGAAAGTGAAAGTTCAGGGACTAAGGTGCAAATACTACAAACTTGTTTCCAACCTTGTGATGAAGATTCAAGAGTTTTATAGATCAATTGGATGAAGAAATGAGTCAAATGGGTGAAAGATAGCCAAAACATCATCAAATATCAACTTTCAAGCTGAAAAGTTTCACACCGGTTTTCAGCCTCGTATTGGGACGGATTTTTGACATAGAAAACGATCGAATTTGAAGATGGTCTCTGAACCAAAGTTGTAGGTCTTTGAGTTAGCTTTTCAACGCATCTTGAATCACCTCAATCGGAGATCGGAAGAGAAAGTTATGACAAAAATACTGAAAAAGGCGCAGAATTCAGAACAGTGACACAGCGCCCAAGCGCCACAACCTAGCGCTCAGGCGCCATTTTACTCAAAATTTGACAGAATTCAAGCGCTCAAGCGCCGCTCCCATGGCGCTTAGGCACCGCGCCGCGCAAAGTAGGGTTTGTTTAATGTTTGGGCCGTGAGAAGCCTAAAAAAGGACCCCAAAAACATTCCATTCATCATCATTCTTCATTCTCTACCATTCTTTCATGGATTTTGGCTCAAGAAACCTATGAAGAACTAAACTAAAGGTGAAGCAAGGGAGGAACTCAATTGGATTCGGGGATTTCAACATCATTAATCCATGCTCTTTGGTATTTATTTTGCTAAACATTTCTAGATCTAGGTTTTCATCTTATTGAATTAATTTTGAAATTGATTTAACATGTATTAAGTTTTTCATAGAATCAATCTTGTTTTTTCTATCGAACAATTGAACTATGTGTTGAATCGTTATTTCATTAAATCTATTGGTGTGATTATTTACTTTCTTACGCTACATGTATATGAACGATTTATAATCTGATTTCAATAGATGATTGTGATAATTGTTAAGGAGATCTAGAATTTAGGATGTGTTTTTCATTGTTTAAATAATTCTAGGGTTTATGTTTTCCCGCATTTTGAATTAGATTTGAGTTAGATTTAAGATTTATTCAGATTTTCATGGATTTAATCATGTTTCTTCCATTGAATAATTAAAATACTTGTTCAAGTTTGATTTTCAAATCATTTATTGGTGTGATTTAATTACTGCTATATGTTAGAGATATATAGTCGCTCTTTAAGTCTGATTTCAATAAATTGATGTATGATTATGTTTTGGGAAACATAAATTCTAGGATTACATGTGCAATTAAATTGGTTTGTATCGTTTAAATCATCCGATTAGAAAGTTAGGACAAAAACTTCTAATTGAGTAGAGAATGCATGAATTGTTGATGTTGATTGATCCAATCTAATTGAGGGAACCCCGAAACTTCACTATTTTACATATTATATTAAATTTCATCATTATTTCCGGTGACATTTACATTTGAATGCAATAAACAAATTCCATTCATCAAATTCACGAGAACCCAAAGTTATTGAACCTCTTGATTCACTTTTCCATCTCCCTGTGGATACGACACCCCAAAACTATACTACAACACCGCGTAACACTTTGGGCGTAATCACATACCCTCCATTTGCCATTGTTTTTCTTCAATAAAACTGGATTAGATATTCACTTTGGATACGTGGCCTCTCTAATGAAGTCATTTTTAATCAGATTTCCACTTTTTCCTTTATAGCCATATATCTCTCAGGGTTGAAAGCTCTCCTATTTTGTGTATGCAAGGCATACTTAGGATCAATTTTCAAGTGGTAACAAATTACCTTTGAGTAGATGCCCGACATGTTCTTGTGCCTCCATGTAGACACGTCTAAGTTTCTGTCTAAAAATATTTTGAGCTCTTTATTGGCTTCATGTGGTAGATCTTTTTTCATTTGTAATGCTTTGGTGGGATTTTGAAGGTCTGCAGCAAAGCTTTCCAATTCCTCCATTTGAGTTGTTTGTTATTCAGACTCAATAACACGATGGTTGAGCTCATCATAAGCAATCCCTACTTCAGGGGTATTTCGTTCATTAGGGGGCTTTTGCCATTTTAATTTATTCCCCTTATTAAAAGGTAAGCCTTTCTTCAGGGACGTTGAGCATCTTGGTGTCCAATAACACCATGTTAACATTATGAGGTTCATCCTTCCTTTCGGAGTTGAGGTAATACTTTTTTAACACCATTTGATCACCTTTAATCGTAACAATACCATGTTCAGTAGGAAACTTCATGCATAGGTGATGGATGGAGGTAACTGTGCATAGTTCCTTCAATGCGGTCGGCCTAACACTCTACAATAGGCAGACCTGTGATCCACTACTAGGAACTCCATAAAATAGTGAGCCATCAAAGAAGGCTTCCCCATCTCGATGGCAGGAGTGATTATTCCCTTGGAATGATGTTATCTCCATAAATCCATACACAGAAGAAGTCATAGGGGTAAGCTCATGATCTGAACTCCCATTATCTACTAGCATGCACTTCAACCCATTGCGAGCTATCACGGTCCTTACCACTAAAGCATTGTGATGGAGATAATTGATGAGTGAAATTAACTTATTAAGCAAAGTCCTTTAAATCGTAGTTTTTAGTTTGTTCTTGAGTACTTTTGAGTATTTTGATGTGTGTGTTCGTTTTGTTTTGTAGTTGGACAAATTGGATGAAAACTGAGTGGTTTGAAGCTTGAAATAGAGCTATGATAATGATCATGGAATGAGGTATAACATGGAGATGAGGAAAGAGAAGAATGAAGTGGAGAGAAGACCAAAAGATTAGAGAAATAAATAGAAAAGAAAAACAACTAAAAAAATGCAGAATACTGGACGCGTAGGAGCCATATTTGGGTGCCTTGTACAAAATTCAAAACAATTGGCGCCAAGGCACCGCCTTAAAGAAAATCAGCAGAATGGCCGGCGCCGCTTCCCGAGAAGAGAAAAAAAAAACTTGTTTTCTTAATTTTTTCGGCCTGGCCGAACTCCAATCCATGTTATTATCTATTGAGACTATAAATACACATTTGAAGACCTAATTCAAGGGGGAGAAGATGGCTTACAAGACAACACAAAGGAGAATTGATCTAGAGCTAAAACGACAAAGAATTGGAGGAGAATTCAAGCGGCAAAAGAGTTTTTCTTTCTTTTCTCTTTATGTTTTCATTATAAATTGTGTTGATTTCATAAATTTCATTATGAATTAAACACTTTATCTAGGGTTTGATGTAACCAACTTAAGATTATGGGTCGATGATTTTATAATTATTTCTATTTGATTTTCTCGCTTATATTTAATTGTGTCATGATTATAATGCTTTCATTTACCTGATCAATAATTGAATGAATAGATGCTAGTCAATTCCAGCACTCGAGAGAGGGGAATTTAGGCGCAATCATTGGATTGACACAACGTAGGTTTTATGGATTTTGAGAGAAAGTGTAAAATCTATGAAGCTTACTTTACAAAAGAATCCGGATTTGATAAACTCTAGATTTTAATTCGGAATAGAGATATTGGGTTTAAATTCTATGGTTAATTTCTAGCAAGCACTCGAGATAGGGGAGATAAATGATTTAGGATTATTGCTTTTGGATATGGGAAAATCAATTGGCATAATTGGATATCATTGAATCATAATTGAAGGTTAGGTAAAATCATTCCCTACGCTTTCTCAACTTAATTATTTGCATTCCTCGTATTTGTTAATCAATCTCATTATATTAATTTAAAATCATTCATTCAAACATCCATTATCTAAATAAATAAAAAGTTACATAACTATAGTACTTAGTAGAATTAAATTACAATCCATGTGGGTTCGACACTCTAACTCTTTTACTATATTACAAAACTTGACACCGTACACTTGCGGTATAATTCACGTTGCATAAAACGCGTGACAAGTTTTTGACGCCGTTGCCGAGGATTGTTTTATTTGATTTTTACTAATATTATTAACAATTAGCTTTTATTTTAATTTATATTTTTAATTTTAATTTTATTTATTTTATTTTATTTTTATCTGAGATAGTCTGTTGTTTTTTTTAATTTCAGCTGTTTATGCGAAGGGCAAGAAATATCGACCTATTACCTGTTGATCCTAAACCAGAACGTAAATTTTGCCATCTAAGGTGTATACAGAGAAACGAACGTGAAGCAATGGCCGAACAAGATGCAAGAGCAGCTAATGAAAATAATCGACAAAGAGCTATTCGGAACTATGTTAGGCCCATTGTCAATGATAACTATTCCAGTATCGCACGCCTCACTATAGCTGCAAATAATTTCGAGTTGAATTCGGGATTGACACACATGGTACAACAGAACCAGTTTGGGAGAGCTCCGACAGAAGACCCAATGCTCATCTTGGTTCCTTTCTTGAAATCTGTGATACCATCAAGATGAATGGTGTTACTGAAGACGCCATCAGACTCCGCTTATTTTCCTTTTCCTTAAGAGATAAAGCTAAAGCATGGTTCCAATCTTTGCCATATGGATCCATCACGACTTGGGAGGGGTTAGCTCAGAAATTTCTAAAAAAAAAAATTCCACCCTCCAAGACAGCTCAATTGCATAGTGAAATTGGTCAATTCAGACAATCTAACTTCGAGCTATTTTATGAGGCATGCGAGAGATTCAAAGATCTACTTAAAAGATGTCTTCAGCATGGTTATCAGAGTTGGGTACAAATTGAACTCTTCTACAATGGGTTGAATGGTCAAACAAGGACAATAGTGGATTCTGTAGCAGGAAGAACTCTGATGTCCAAGACTCTGGATGTGGCTTATTCATTACTGGATGAGATAGCTACTAATAGCTATCAATGGCCAAGTGAGCAATCAAGTGCTAAGAAAGTTGCTGGCATTTATGAGGTGGATCATGTCACAGCTTTTGCGCCTCAGATGTTATCTCTTACTACTCAAATAGTTGCACTAACATCACAGAGGACTCAGAAGAAAACAGACTCTATCATGGCCACGTCCACTTCATACCAGGAGTGCAAGTCAGAAAAGGAGCAAGTCCAGTATGTGAATGGCAGAAACTTCAATCAGAGAGGAAACTACTCAGCAAACCAATACCATCCAAGACTGGGAAACCATGAGAATCTCTCTTATGGTAACAATGCTAACGTGCTACAACCACCATCTGGGTTTAATAATTAGGCCTCTTCTGAAGAAAAGCCATTATTGGAGGATATTTTGGGAACCTTCATTTCAGAGACTAGATTGCGATTCAACAAAGATGAGTCAAGACTTGACAACATCGAGACCCATATGACCAACTTGGGAGCCACAGTGAAGAATTTGGAGGTACAAATTGGTCAAATAGCAACTGTAATACAGTCCCAACAGAACGGAAAATTTCCTAGTGACATGAAGGTTAACCCAAGGGAGCAGAGCAATGCTATCACATTAAGGAGTGGTAAAGAAGTTGAAGAAAAAATGGTTATAAAGCATACACTGGATCCCATACCTACAGAGGAAAAGTAGAAGACCGAAGCAGAAGCAACAAAAAAGATTTATAAACCTTACTCAATCTCATTTCCAGACAACCTACCTATCTTGAAGCCCCAGCTACCATTCCCATAGAGATTCATGAAGAAGAAATTTGATGGGCAGTTCGTAAGGTTCCTGGAAGTCTTCAAGAAAATCCACATCAACATTCCCTTTGCAGATGCCTTGGCCCAAATGCCTAACTATGCCAAGTTCTTAAAGGAAGTGATGTCAAAGAAGATGAAGTTGGATGAGTGTAAGATGATTAAGCTGACAGAGGAGTGTAGCACCATTCTTCAGAAGAAGCCTCTTCAAAAATTGAAAGATCCAAGGAGCTTCAACATTCCTTGCAGTAATGGTGGTATCACATTTGAAAAAGCATTGGGTGACCTTGGAGCTAACATTAACTAGTTACCCTTATTAATGTTCGAAAATTTGGGTCTTGGAGAAGTGAAACCCACAACCCTCACCTTGCAACTAGCGAACAGATCAATTATAGACCCCAAAGACATTATTGAAGATGTGTTGGTGAAGGTCGATAAGTTCATCTTTCCGGTGGACTTTGTGGTGTTGGACATGGAAGAGGATGAGAAAGTGCCATCAATTCTCGAAAGACCCTTCTTGGCTACTGGAAGAGTATTGCTTGATGTACAAGAAGGAAAGTTGACACTACGGGTTAATGAGGAGCAAGTCGTGTTCAACAAACATCAACAGGAAAAATATTTAGAAAAAGGTAACACCTGCCATATGGTCTAATCATTTGACGAAGTAAAGGGTAAAAATTACAAAAGAACATTGTTCCATGACCCTCTAGAAAAATAAATGGCAACCGACTACTGAAAGATTGCTACACCTACTGCCAAAAGCTATACAAAGACCAAGAAAGTAGTGGATTTCATTCTAACTCAAGAAGTCGATCCACCTGACAGAGTGAAGATACATTCAAGAACCTCTGAAACCTCCCAACATTATCAAATCAGTAGTGGTTTCGAATGTTATATTGGAGTTAAAACTATTCAACTCCGTTGGCCATGCTAGAGTGAAGAATAATACAACACCAAGGGTGAAGTTTAGGAAGAAGAGAGAAGTGCCACCTGACGACCCAATTTTAGACACCTCGATTATGTCAAGCTATTGACGTTAAAGTAGCGCTTCTTGGGAGGCAACCCAAGTTTTTATATTTATTTTGTTTTTTTTTTTTAATTACAAGATATTTATTTAAGAGTTTGTTTAGGAATCCATAAACCATAGCACATCTTCCATTAGGTTTTTGAATGATCGAGTTGGTTGTTAGATGTTTAAGCTAAGTACCACATGTTCTACGTATCTCATATCTACAATTTGATTTTTTTCAAGAACAAGACGTTGCGAAACACTCAAACCAACATTGACAAGGGTAAAACAAGATAAATCTCAAGTTTGGTGGATAAGTATGACAAACATCCATGAAATCCAGCAACATAAGCACCAAAATGTCATAGGCAATACGGATAATTCAGGGAAGTCTTCCTCACTTTTCTTTAATTTTACATTGGAGACAATGTTCAATTTAAGTTTAGGGGGTATTATAAATTATCTACTTGCTTGCCTAATTTTTATTTTATTTTCTGTGCATTTTTTGTTTTCTGAAAAAAAAAATTAGTATTTTCGCATGCTTGTGTGAGTTAGATAACCTTGCTGGCATTGATATATATAAGTGATAACATGCTTTGGTTTATGAATTGTGAATAAGTTATGTGTTTTGAGTTAAATTTTTGCTTAGTCAGGAGAAACGAAAAACATTTATGCACGTGAGTAAATTGTGATGTTGTACATGAGTAGGTTGATTCATATTTATAGGTTGAAGTAGAGAACTTGGATGCTATACCTAAACAGCCATTAAACATTATTATATCCTTAAACTAGATTTAGGACGTTTGGTTGGTTGAACTGTTGTAGGTAGACATGGAGATAGATATGGATTCCGTGTGTGCAAAATGTTGTGTGGACTGTCTGAGACCAATGGGATGAAAATTGAGTGAAAAACCTTAAGTTAAAGGTCAATTTTCGAGAATAAGTGTTTAATAAAGGGCATTGCACTAATCACTGCATAAAAGGGAAGCTACCCTAAAAAGATCCTAATGAGGACAATCATAATAATCTTATTGTAAAGCGTCTCTTTGTAACCTTTATGACTCGAGTGAATAAGACTGCAAGGGTTTAAAACTTGGTGTCATAAAGTCATCTGATTTGGGAGTCATCAGCCTAAAGCTCGCTGATGAGAACCACGTAGCAATAGTAGCTACGCAACCTACAACGAGATTAGAACCAACTTAAGAAAGCCAATAGAACCGAGGTTTTGGATTCGACCCAAGAATTATGAACCAAGCAACCAACACAATCGCCGACAATATGTTGACCTCTTGATCACCCACCTAATGAATGTAGTCTGGATGTTGAACGCCACAAGAAATTGATTCTTAATAAGTTCGAGATTGTTCAATGAAGAACAAAGGGTTTGAAAGCAATAAAGCCTCACAATTGATTCAATAATAATATTGATTCAAGTTTACAATCAATGAGAATAAGTATTTATACTAAACCCTAGAAACTAGATAAAAATGTAATTAACTTGCCAAAACAACTAAAGTTTGAGATATAATAGGATTCTATCAAAATATGGAAAAATCGTGAAAAAGTAAACATTAAGCAAAATTTAACCCTATGCGGCCGCATAGGGTTATCCTATGCAGTCGCATAGGTCTTCAGTTTGAAGGCCTGTTGGCCCCTGCATGGCACCATGCGACCGCATGGTGCATTGCACTATGAGGTTGGATTGTGCAAGGTTTCAATCTTGTTTTCAACTGCTTGTATTGAGCTCTTCTAACCCGATTTTGGCCTTGACCCCAACACGGAATTTGCTTCATTCTTCATTGCAAATACCATATCGCTTACCGTAGCTTGAACGTGCAATGTCATCGCCTCTTTCACTCGCTTTTCCCTCAATTGAGTCATCGATCCTTCTTCAACTATCAATGGATCCTTCCCTGGACTTGTCCTTGTTGCAACGACACCTTGGATCACATCATCCCCTCCCTCTTCGAAAGGATTCGTCCTCGAATCTGTATCTGCATCAAACAAAGAGAGATCAGACACACTGAAAGTAGCTGAAACATTATACTCACCAAGAAGGTCTAGCTTGTAAGCATTGTCATTGATCCATTCAAGGAATTGAAAAGGACCATCTCCACGAGGCTGCAACTTGGAATTTTGTTGTTCTGAAAAACATTCTTTTCTCAGATGTAACCAAACCCAATCACCAGGTTCAAATGTGACGTTTCTCCGCCCTTTGTTAGCTTCTGTAGCATAGAGCTTATTCTTTTGCTCAATTTAGAACTTGACCTTCTCATGTAATGCCCCTTACTATTTCCGCCTTCCATTTCCCATCTAAACTACCACGGTCATTAATAGGCAAAGGAATCAAATCCAATGGCGTTAGTGGGTTAAAACCATAGACAATTTCAAATGGAGAAAATGAAGTAGTAGAATATACAGCCCTGTTATAAGTAAACTCAATGAAAGGTAAACACTCTTCCTAACTCTTCAAATTCTAATTAATCATAGTACGTAGCAATTAAATCATAGTCATATTAACTACTTCTGTTTGTCCATCAGTCTATAGGTGACAAGTAGTAGAAAATAATAACTTAGTTCCTAACTTATTCCACAAAACTCTCCAAAAATGACTAATGAACTTAACATCCCTATCCGATACAATACTCTTAGGAACCTCATGCAAACGTACTATTTCCTTAAAGAACAAATCTGCAATGTTGGTAATATCATCGGTTTTATGGGAAAGAATGAAGTGTGCCATTTTACTAATCCTATCTACAACCACAAAAATTGAATCCCGTCCTTTCTTAGTCCTAGGTAAACCCAAAACAAAATCCATAGAAATATCAACCCAAGGTTCACTAGGAACAGATAGAGGTGTATAAAGTCCTTGTGGTAAAACCTTAGACTTAGCATGTTTACATGTAATGCATCGGCTACATATCCTCTCTATATCACTTTTCACCGTAGGCCAATAAAAATGTTCTCCCAGCATCTCTAAAGTCTTCTTGACCCCAAAATGATCGATCAAACCCCTACTATGTGACTCTCGAACCAACAACTCCCTCATAGAACATTTAGGAACACACAATCTATTTTCCCGAAATAAATAGTCATCATACCTAAAGAACTTATCAACAACCCCCTTACTACACGAGTTATATATATCAGCAAAATCATCATCATTTACATACGCATCCTTTACATATTCAAATCCAAGCAATTTTGCACTAAAAGAAGTAAGAAGCACATACCGTCGTGACAACACATTAGCTACTACATTCTCTTTACCTTGTTTGTACCGAATGACATATGAAAATGTCTCAATGAATTTCATCCAGCATGCATGTCTCTTGTTTAGCTTCCATTGGCCCCACAAATGCTTTAAGGATTCATGGTCGGTATGGATCACGAACTCTTTCGGCCATAGATAATGTTGCCAAGTCTCCAAAGCTCGAACAAGTGCATACAACTCCTTGTCGTATGTAAGATAGCTGAGTGCTGCCTCACTTAGCTTCTCACTAAAATATGCAATTGGTCTTCTATCCTGCATCAAAACAGCACCAATACCTATTCTTGACACATCACATTCAATTTCAAAAACTCTATCAAAGTTAGGTAATGATAAAACGGGTGCTTTACATAGCCTATCCTTAATAGCTTGGAATGCAATTTCTTGTTCTACACCCCATTTAAATCCTACACTCTTTTTAACGACTTCTGTGAGTGGTGTTGCTAGCGTGCTAAAGTCCTTAGCATATCTCCTATAAAAGCTTGCCAAGCCATGGAAACTCTTAACCTCGGTTATGCTCCTAGGTGTTGGCCATTCTTTAATAGCTTTGATTTTATCTTCATCAACTTCTATTCCCTTAACACTAACAACATATCCAAGAAAGACAACATTTTCCATGCAAAATGAACACTTTTTGAAATTAGCATAAAGTTTTTCTTTTCTTAAAACCACAAGCACACACTTCAAATATTTGACATGCTCATTCAAGTCCTTACTATAGATCAAGATATCATCGAAGTTTACTACCACAAATTTACCTATGAAAGCACGCAAAACATGATTCATAAAATGCATGAAAGTACTAGGTACATTAATAAGACCAAATGGCATAAACAACCATTTATACAAACCATATTTAATTTTAAAAGCAGTTTTCCATTCATCCCCTTCTCGCATTCTAATTTGATGATATCCACTCTTAAAATCAATTTTAGAAAATATGCATGCACCGTGTAGTTCATCTAACATGTCATCTAACCTAGGGATAGGATGTCGATACTTTACCGTAATGTTGTTGATGGCTCTACAATCCACACATATCCTCCAAATCCCATCCTTCTTTGGTACGAGTAACACTAGCACGGCACATAGACTCAAGCTTTCCCGCACATACCCCTAGCTTAATAATTCCTCCACTTGTCTCTGCATCTCCTTAGTCTCCTCGGAATTACTACGATATGCTGGTCAGTTTGGAATAACAGCTCCAGGTACAAAATCAATTTGGTGTTCGATGCCTCGAATTGGTGGTAACCTACTAGGCACGTCCTCTGGGAAAACATCTTAAAATTCCTACAACAAAGAAGTAGCCAAACTAGGGAGGGATATGTTAGGCTCCTCATGACTGAGGAGTGATTCTTTGTATACCAAAAGAATCATGGGTTGCCTATCAACTATAGCTCTTTTCAACTCACTTCCTTTTGCAAAGAAATTTTCTTTCGTTTTTTCTCTCCTCTCCTTTTCTTTTCCCTCTTTCTCTCTTTCTTTTCTCTCAATCTCTCTTTCTTTTCCCTCAACCTCATTGTTTTTCCCCTAATGTGGCTCCACTCTCTTTTCCTCTCTACTAGCCACCTCGCAATTTTCTCTCTTACGTTCCCTTTCCTTCACTATCCTCTCCTCCTCACTTTTTAGCTTAATTTGATCTTCAAACACTTGTTGTGGTGTCAATGGTGCAAGAGTAATCACCTTCCCATCCTTCCTAAAGCTGTACCTATTTTTGTACACATCATGTATCACCTTCCTATCATATTGCCATGGTCTTCTCAACAATAAATGCCCCGCATGCATAGGAACTACGTCACACATAACATCATCTGGTAACTCCCAATAGAAAAACCAATCAAGACCCTCATGTTCACCTTAATATCACCAATATCATTCAACCATTGCAATCTATATGGTTTGGGATGTTTTAACATTGCAAGTCCTAGCTTCTCTACAAGTGTGGTGCTAACTACATTAGTGCAAGTACCCCCATCAATAATAATACTACATACTGTATTGTTGACATGACACCTTGTGTGGAATATGTTCTCCCACTGCTACTCCAAGTCATCCGCCTTGATTTGAGCGCTAAGAGCTCGCCTCGTGACCAATAACTTTCCCACGGCATACTCCGTCTTCGCTTCTTCGCCAACTTCCTCCAATTCTGGCATGTCTTCATAATCACTTACACTTTCACTCACCACTTCTCCATTGCGCACCACCATTGTTCTTTTGTTTGGACATTGAGAAGAAATGTACCCCGATCCCAAACACCTAAAGCATTGGATGTCTCTATTTCTCATTGGTTGGGCTTCCAAACTTGATTGGAGCCTTGGTATTATTCTCCTGTTTACTCTTTGGGAATTCAGCTCTCCCTTTTTGAACAGCCCCATCACCTTTGTTATCCCACCTCGGTTTCCATAAAGGATTGGAACCCGAAGAACCCGATGAATACCTAGCTGTCCCCTTCCTCTTTACTTGTTTCTCCACCTTCGTAGACACATGTAGTAGTTCCTCCATCTCCACATAATTTTGTAACTCCACTACATTTGATATCTCCTTATTCAATCCATTCATAAATCTAGCCATGGTAGCTTCCTCATCTTCTACAATATTCGCCCTAATCATCAAAATCTCCATCTCCTTGTGATAGTCTTCCACACTCCGAGTCCCTTGATAAAGGCCTTGCAACCTTTGATGAATCTCCCTATTGTAATCACTAGGCACAAATCTCTTCCTCATGATATTTTTCAATTCCCCCCAAGTAATAACAGGGTGTTCTCTATTCCTTCTCCTCGAAGTCACAATTTGATCCCACCAAGTAATAGCATAATCAGTAAATTCAAGGACTACAATTTTTACCTTCTTTACCTCGGAATAATTGTAGCAATCGAAGATCAATTCAATCCTCTTTTCCTACTCCAAATACGCCTCTGGATCACTTCTGCCCTTGAATGTTGGAATTGTCATCTTGATGTTGCCCATGTTTCCATCATCTCCATCACGATCCTGTCCCCTTCTTCCATACCTATCTACTCTATCCCTTATTCTTCCCAAGTCAACATCCAACATTGCATCCTCATCTGTTCCACTTCCCGCTTCAATTTCATTTTCAAAATTCATTATACGCTCCTGCCTACCTTGCATTAGGAACTTCCCGAGAGCGATCCCTATGTAAGTCAGTAATTGATGCTTCCTGACTATCCATCCATCCCGCATGTCACCAAACAATCTTTCAAACTGCTGATACATGTCATTTGTCATCCCAGCTTGATCTTGATTCCTGCTTGATGTAGAACCGTCTTTGTTAGACATCTTAATTCGAAAATAATTATATGTCTCACATGTTTCACTCGTGTATCACTCAATATGGATTTTTTCCTCTATTAATCTCACCACTCTGCCTTTTTCCACTCGATGCTTACACCGAAGTGCTTCAAAGTCAATATCGAACTCAACTAAATCTTATTCTCGAAGAATTCAAACCGAGTTATGAATGATGTGTGACTCAAGAGATTTATGGAATGAGAAGAAACAAAGGAATTGGACAAGTAGAAGTGAAACTATTTTTAATTCAAGAAAGTGGTTCGTGAATGGAAGTTGAAACTTTTTTTTTACTCAAGAATTGAAGTTGGATTGCCAAAAATCTCCCGGTAATAATAAGAATTTTTTTTTCCACGAATGTACGGATGAACAATAAATTTTTTTACTCGGGAATGAGATTACAAATCCAGCAAAACAAATGGAATTGAATTTGGACTTGTAAATAGTCCGGAAAACAACTTTGATTCTTTCTTTTTTTTTTTTTTGTAATTTTTTTTGGGATCAAAACTCAAGAAAATACGGACTGACTTGAAGATTGTGAAGAACTAAGAAAACACGAAAATAAGACTCAAAACAGCAAGAAAAGATATAACCTTGGTTATTGGAGCATTGCTCTGATACCAACTGATGAGAACCACGTAGCAATAGTAGCTACACAACTCACAACGAGATTAGAACCAACCCAAGAAAGCCAATAGAATCGAGGTTTTGAATTCGACCCAAGAATTATGAACCAAGCAACCAACACAATCGCTTGATTGGTGGAGAATTGTATGTACTAAAACCTAGTTAATTAAACAATTTGTCTCAATTGTTCATTTTAGCCGGAATACGTCAATCGGTCAGAACATTCTACGTGCACTTTTACGTACAATTTTGATTGGGATACCAAATAGAATTGTATTATACAAGATATAATCCATTGCGGAATTAAATAAAGATGAATATCAAATATAACATGGTAAACCCTTAAGGGAAACATTCACGAGCCTCCATACCACGGGGTAAAATAATCCACTATAAAAGAATAAAAAATACAATAGCTTCGGTTTTGTAATTTGGCAAAATTTTTTTAAAAAAAAAAATCGAAAGCATGTAAAGAGAAACTCCCTTTTATACTCGGGCGCAACCACCACTTTGATTAAAATTTACCAATCTTAACTCACGCCCAGTAGCCTGATCTTTTAGTATGATTATATCATTCATGCATGGGTGTGTTCTCTTCAATTACAGCTGAAGAACATTGTTTTTGCTTTGAGATACTTTATTGGAACATCAGCTGGTCAAAACTCATTGAAAAGGTCAGACAACTTCAAACTTGCTGCTGCAAGTTCGCTGGACATAAACAAATTTTTCTCAAAGCATCCGAATATCCCTTAATGATTTTCTTTATTTATCTAAAAAGCCCTCTAAAGCACGAACGTGACTTACCTAAAATATAGAAGTTTTGAATGGTAAGAATAATATAAAATATATTTGATATGATCAATAATTAATTTAAGGAAAGTTTTAATTTGTTAAAACAATTTTTCCTTCTTTTAATAATTTGACCAATCTAACCAATCCAATAAGCTAGTGGGGGGT
Organism: Fraxinus americana; assembly: GCA_035079005.1. Lineage (NCBI taxonomy): Eukaryota > Viridiplantae > Streptophyta > Magnoliopsida > Lamiales > Oleaceae > Fraxinus > Fraxinus americana. The sequence goes on from CM068728.1 coordinate 544,944, forward strand.
GTGTGTGTGTGTGTAATCTTTCATTCTTTTAATTATTTGAACAATCAAATTAGTCCAATAAGGTAAATATATATTTCTCTCTCTCTCTCTCTCTCTCTCTCTCTCTCTCTCTCTCTCTCTCTCTATATATATATATATATATATATATATATATATAATCAATAATTAAAATTAAGAAAAGTTTTGGTCTTTTAAAATAATATTTCATTCTGCTAATTATTTAACCAAGCAAATCTATCCATGATCGTAAATATATGTTCCTTTATATGCTGCTATAAGATATGTGATGATTGAACCTCGTTTAGGGTTTGGAAACCTAAAAACCACAACTAAGAAATTTGTTTACCTATAGCACCAAATTAGTCATGACGGACTGGCTTACATGTTTGGACTGCATCGGTTTAACACGTTTTTGACACACATTTTGACATTTAAAAATCATTCTAATTTAAGCAGGCCAATAAATAAGTAATAAGTAAAAAAATAAAATATATTTTACTTACGAGAGTGAATTGGGAAATATGGGTTTTGAGACTTTGGTGGCAGTGGGGATGGGGGGAAGAAGATGAAATTGGATAGTGATGGAGTTGGAGTTGGGGTAGTGGTTGTTTTGCTTGTGTGGTGGTGGGTGATAGCAGGAGGGGGCTGAAACCGCCTTTGTGATTAGTTTGGTTTGGTCGGGTTGGGGTGGGAGAAGACGATAACCCTTTTTATTTCTTTTCTTATTTATTTTTTGGTTTTTTCTGATTTTTTTTTACTTAATGTGATAATTCTGAAGTTACAATTTTACTCATTTCAATTTGATCAAAATTGGTTAAAATCCACTTTTCTTAATCAACTAACAGTTTTCATTCATTTGGATCCCAGGTGCGAGGCTTTGAAATATTTGGGATTGTGGGTGACACAAATAAAATATTATGAGAAAAGTGTGTGAAAAATCAAAGATTTTGGACCATTGCAACAATTTTTACAATTATGAATGACCATTTTATCTCTTGTAACTCTAATTTTTCCATATAAATATAGAGTTTTGGTTTCTAATAAAATAAACACAAGTTTATTAACTTTTTTTTTTCTATTCTCTCTAATTTATAATACGTTAAAAAAATGGCGACATAATATTTTTGCTACAAAGCATTTGTTTTTTTTTTTTAGTTATTATTTATCAACCTCGGTATTGTTACAGGAAAATACGTGATTTGGTGGTTCAATAAGACAAAAATTAATAAAGAATGAGTAATTTGTTGTTTGTCCTCGTTAGTTTTGAATTGAAATTACTTGTATTGTCTCCAAGAATTCACAGCTTTCATATCCTTAGCAAATTTGCTATCCAGCATAATACTTGACATTGACCAAATTATAAATAAATCTCCAAATGGTCCTAAAATCAATCTCTTCACGTGAGTGATAGAGACAACTAAAATGATCTTCCATTTTTATTTATTTTTTTTCTAAATTTTTGTAGTTTATTGGATGGACTTGAATGCCTTTAAAAGATGTCACATGCTTGACACATGATTATCTAGCAGACTTTTCGACATGTTCCACCTAAAAGGACTTGCATTATCTAAAAATCAAAGTTCAGGGCTTGAATGCCAAGAGAAAATGAATGAGGGAACAAAAGGCTATGGCTTGTATAGTCATGTGAAAATATCCTTTCAATTATGTACAATGATAAAAAGAAGAAAAGATTATTGGAAATGTGAACGACATCATTATGAAGCTTTTTTTTACTTGGATATTATCTATTTATATTGTATTAAATAATATTGCAGTAGGGCCCCGCTGGTGTAATCATGTTAAGGACTGATGGGTTACTCTGTATTAAAATGTTTATTAATAGTCTGATAAGTGCATTAGCGTTGACGTAAGGGGTATCTGGTAAGTACATTTTTGTTGATTTTATATTCTACAAACCTACGGATCGTAACAAGTAATAAAATTGATCTAAGAGTTCGAATTATCGTTCAGACAAGGACTGCTATCAAACATTTGATTCAACTATTCATAATTTCAATTCGATCGAAAACAAATAAAATTGTTTATTTTCTTTATGTGATTTTTTATTTAAAATTTACAAAAACAATAAAAATATACAAAAGTGGAAAAGTTGGATTTATCATGATGGTTAAAGTACTAGAATTTATGAATTCACCATAATTATTTCCTTGGCCCCTATTTGGGCACCATTAAAATTTTAATTATTTTTCTCTCACTTATTGTCAAACTACACATTCTTAAATAAATAATATTACACAAAGACTCAAAATTTTTCCTTCTTTTTTGTTGACGTCGAAAATTGTTTGAACAAGATTCAAGCCAACTTAAAATGGAAATAAAAGTTTTATTGATAACGACTCGCAAATTATAATTATAACTACAAGTGTTTACTCTTTTTCCTCAAAGAGATATTTGAAGTATGAAGTGTTTTGAGCCTTTTTTTTCTTCTCCCTCTCTAAAACTCTCATTCTTCCTTTTATAGGGAAGGGTTAACATGCATTCATCATTTTCTTGTCTTATCAACTACAGTACCAAGTTGAGAAAGTATACTATTGGCATGTTTGAATTGGTTAACGAGCTCAACTTGTCAGGTCATCATGAGTTAACCTTACAGGTGGTCCCCAACAATTAATGAATTACTTAGGGGAGGAAGCTAAATCATATGATTATCAGACTTGGCGGATGCTGATGCAAGGCCTTCCATATATCACCCGTTAATTGAGGGTTTGTATAATGTGTAAGAAATATTCATTCATTATGTCTCTTTAAGTCTTGATAAACTACATAAATCGAGCTGACCTCACATATCTGAACTCATATTAATATGAGCTTAATGCATATAACCAACTGTAATTAATGACCTCGGAGGTTGGACGCCAATATTTTTTAATCATACATTCTCTAAAAAATTACTATTCTAAAATATATTTTTTTTCCCGAAATCTCATTAAAATGGATCCCAAACAAAGGCTAATCTCAATTACAAAATTTTATAACAATTAATTGTGTGTACTCGATAGAATTCTTCTAAATTAATTAATTTACATCTCTCGAGTTCAAATCAATCCTATCCAATTAAGCCAGTCAACTACATCTCTATTTGAATTTGAATAAGCCTTAATAATTAGCATTCAATCATCAACAATTTATTTAACGACCTCAACAACCATAAAAGTGTATCTCTATCATTTTATTCAAATTGCGGATCTTTACTACGTGGTATAAATAAATAGTTTGTTTCAAGACGTAATTATCGTTCACAAATCAATGAATGGATGGATAATTAATTCAAAACATTAAGGGTGAAAGTAAAAACAAATCGTAACATCACTTGGAGATTCAAAAATTTTCAAAACCAATGTTGAAAACTATGTTACAATTGTTCATCCTAACTAATTACTTAATTACACGTCATACAAGAAGAAAAATATAAGAAGGAATTAAAGTAAATAATCTAATTTTAAGGAAAAGGGGGAAAAAGATGAAAATCTGTCACCAAGATTTCGCCTTCTTTTGTAAAGACTTTGAAACCCTAGTTTCTTGACTAATTTTCTTAATTTGTTTTCTATTTTGGAGCTCCCTTTTCGTGTAATGATATGAATTGTTCGAAGAGGCCCATTTGGCTTGTATACTATGTGCATAATAAAATCTTACTAGTCTCATTTGATTGTTGGACTAGGGCATGTATTTGTAGAAAAATATTTTATGTCAAAATACTCGTTCAAATTGATTTCCGCAAAGAGTTTTAGAAGTAAAATGAAACAATTCCTTTTTTCAATTAAACTAATTTTCTCATTTTATTCTAGTCCTTCATCTTCTAATATTCAAAATTTAGTCTTCTTCACCCCCACGTTCATTAATAATTGACTCGATGCAAATTTTGAAATGTTTGCATTTAATATCCAAACTTTTCAAATATCAAATTTAACTCCTAAAACCGAACACTCCATCAATACTTTGAATTGATCAATTGCTAACCGATTAATCTTCAATTGTTCTGAATCAACTCCAATTAAGCTGCAGATAACCCTTTTACACTAATTGTATCCAATTGGGACTTTTCTTACAATTAACATAACATGGAAAATTATGTAGATAATCGCTCAATTTACATATAATTGAATAAAAATAAAAGCAAGGATAAATACATAAAATGCACTTATCGTGCATATTATTCACCTATATTGAATTTCTTTACTTAATTAGTTCTAGCCAATTGAGCGAATATCTATTTAATTTGGTGTAAATATATTAATTGTAGGTAAAACCCGAGTTTGGATGTACTTGGATGAAATTGACGTGAAATAAGTGAAATTGGCGTATAATAGAGTTGATTCGAAGCACTTGAAGATCAATCGAATTGTAATAGTTCAATATAGAGAATTAAGAGAGCAATCGGAGGAAATTCACAGTTTCACAAATGAAAAGTTTGAGGACTAAGTTGTATACTTTCAAAATATGCATCAGATTAATTATGGTAAACCTAGTTAATTTAATTCGGGCAAATTTCGCCGGATAATCAAAACTTCTTACATGCAGTTTCGTACTTAGTTATGACTAACACAAGTTAACAAACTAGTGTTCTACGAAATTTAATCAAATGCGGAAATAAACAAGAGTGAACACCAGATATAGCGTGGTAAACCCGTAAGGGAAGCATCCATGACTCCATGCCACGAGTGAAATAATCCTCTATCAAAAAATAGAAAATATAATAATAATTTCGATTTTGTAATTTTGCAAAATTAAGAAAAATAATCAAATTCAAATAAAGAACAACTCCTCCATTTTCTTATTCTTCTGACTTATTGAAGAAATGGAATCAAACGCTCAGGTCTTGACTTTATCATCACTTCATTATTGTATTCAACTGCAACCACTACTTGAATTTCATCAATCTTGAGTAGGATTATATCATTTGCGCTCTAATGTGTTCCCTTTAATCACGGTTGAAGAACAATGTTTGTACTTCAAGATACTTCAATGGAACATCACGCAACAACGAACACAATGGTGACGGTCAGAACTTGCTGGTGTAGGTTCACCAAGCAAAGGAAGATTTTCTCAAAAGCATTGGTCTATCCCTTAATGATTTTATTTACTTACGTAAAGAATCAACCAAGCCAGGAACATCTCTTACTTAAATTATGACAGTTTTACACGGTAAAAATAATATAAAATTTGTTTGATATGGTACATAACTAACTTCATGAAAGTTTCGATTTGTTAAATCAATCTTTCCTTATTTTAATTATTTGACCAATCAAACCACGTCCAAGATGGAAAATATTTATTTCTGTATCGGCTGTTGTGTTGAAGGTAAAAATTTCATCATGTTTAGAGCATTAAAACCCTAAAATTTGTAACCAAAAAATCTGTTGAACCTGTACCATCTAATTAGTCATGACTGACCAACTTATTTGGATTGCACCTAATGATCACGTTTTTGGCACATGTCTAACATTTAAAAATCATTCTAATTTAAGTATGCCAATAAATAGATAGTGAGTAAAAATATAAAATATATTTTATTTACAATATCCCCTTTTGACTTAGCTTAATTTCAAAAATATATTTTGAATTTTTAATGTCACTTTTGTTAGTATGCGTTTAGTTAGTTCTTTTATGCAACACAACTCCCCATAACATAGACATCTGAAATACATAAAACCAACCTTTTATCTACCAAAGCTCCTCCAGCAGCAGCATCAATCATACTCATATCAGTAGGTAGAAGACCTTCATAGAAATATTGGATAAGAAGTTGCTCACTAATTTGATGATGGGGGCAACTTGAATATAACTTCTTGAAACGCTTTCAGTATACATGTAGGGATTCTCTGATGTCCTGTCTTACATCATAGATTTCTTTTCAAATGTTGGCTGCCCTTGAAGTAGGAAAATATTTCGCTAAAAACAACATCTTCATCTTATCCCATGTGATAATACTTCCGGGGGGTAAATAATAGAGCTAATCATTAGCCGAATCCTTCAAAAAAAATGGAAAAGCTCTTAATTTAATTCAGTCACTCCCATGGGTTTCATGCTCGTGCAAACCACGTGAAACTCTTTTAGATGCTTATGAAGATCTTCACCTGCAAGACCATGAAAAGTGGGCAAGAGATGTATTAGTCCATATTCTAGTTCAAAGGTAGTAGTAGCATCTAAAGTAGGAAACGTTATGCATAATGGTTACTGATTCAAATTAGAGGGCTGCAAGCTCTTTCAAAGTTCGATTTCCAGCCATGACTTTCGTCTCCTCCAAATCAGAATTGCTAGCAAATAGAGATTAGGATCAAGATCGTTCTCTTCGAAATTCCACTGAGTGCCAATCCTTAACCTGCGCAAAGTTCTCTCTATTTGTTTATCGTACTACAAATCATTTTGATTAGAAAACCGAGTTACATTCATACACGATCAAAGAAACTCTGACAAATTATGAAAAACAAGTAAGGAAAAACTATAGTAAAAGAAAAACAAACAAAAATTCTACGCTAAAATACGAAAAAATAATAAAATACCTAAAAATCCTAGAAAACGATGAAAATAATATTGCTCAGAACGCTGTTTTCCTTTAAAATACAAAGGTTTAGTCCAATCAGAGTCAAAATTCTGTCGAAACCGCAAATATCAGAAATTAACGATTTTTTTCTAAATCAAATAAACAAATAAGAAACACAAAAATAAACTAAATCACTCCCTGACAATGGTGCCAAAATTTGGTATGTTGTCGCAGGCACCCAAAAAAAAACCTTAACTTCTAAAAATAAATGTAGTAGTGGAAGCAATAGTCGATCCCACGAAGAGTGATTAATCTAATTTTATACTATGTAAACGATAATTGGGGGGTTTTGATTATATGCAAACAATTTTAAATAAATCAACTAATGAATAACTCAAATTAAAATAACGAAAGTAATCAAAAGAACAAACATTGGTCTAAATCTACATCCACCATTGGAATTTCATAACTGATCATAGATGCAAATATATATTAATTCTCACTTTGAATATTCACCGTCAGAATTATTTTCCTATTTCTCATTAATTGTAGTTAATTTGAAAACAAGCTATCCAATTAACCATAATTACTAAACAACCCAAAACAAGTGCTATGGATTTAATCTAGTAACCGCCTTAATAATTAGAGAAATCGATGAAACTAAATAACTCAATCACAAGCGGTGTATTTAATCTAGTCAAACGTTCTTTCCAAGATTTAATAATTTCTAATGCAGCAAATCGTTAAACCCTAGTTGCTTCATAAATTACAGAGATCAAACAATTATAGATATTTAACTTAGAGAAAGATTGCAACAAATAATGAACTAGTAGGTCTCATACCAATTAAACGCAGCAATCATGAAAATAAGTACATAAAAACATTCAATACTCAAAGCATGAATTAAAAAATGAAAATAATTTAGATCTCATATTTGGATTGGTTCCGAGACTTCAGTTTCCTTCGACCAAGTATAAGAATTTAGCTACTCATGAAGAATTTAAAAGCAAGAGAGAGAAAAGGAGGAATGGGGGCGTCTATATCTTTTCTAGACAGTTCTAGGGTTTAAAAAACCTTTTGAAATATGTTTCCATAAGTGTTTGAGTCAAGTTCGGAAATCAGATTTCGCGCACCGAAAATGCTTTATGCGAACGCATAGTTGATTTGAACTTGGCCCTGAAATTCTCTGAAATAACATATGCGACCACATTGTTTTAAAGTTATGTGACCACATAGCTTTATCTACTTCTACCGAACAGTTTTCAATATTTTGGTCCTATTTTTCTCTCCCGATATCCAATTGAGGAGATTCAATATGTATTGGAAAGTTAACTCAAAGGGATACAAATCGTCTAGAAGTACAATTTTAGTAATTAGACTATATTTCATCCCATTGGCTTCTTTCTTCATCTAATTGATATCTAACATTCTCAAATCTTTATCGTGAAGTTCGATATAACTTTTGAATATTTACATTTCAGTCCCCGAACTTTGTATTTCTTCCATTTTAGTCATTTTTGCTTGTTTCTTCTAAATTCCACCATATTCATCCAATTGCAACCTAAATCTAAATATAAGAATAATGAGTACATTTAGACATTAATTAATCACAAAAGCATAAAATAAAAGGACGCAAAATATTGCATTTTACATTCTCATCATTTTGTCATCTTATTTCTTTAATTTTTGTGATTATTTAATTAGTGTAGAATTTTTTTTTAGTTTACTTGTGGTTTTATTGATATGATTTTTAATTTATAATTATGGAAATGATATCATCATCTGATGGGACAAGATTTACATATAGGGCAGAAGCCAATATCTTTATTTTAATATATCGGGACTATGTAGAAAACGCACTTTATTACAAGGGGATATTGACAAGATATTGATCCTACTAAACATGTGTTACGCATTATCTGACGAGGCTTCAAGCATAAGCCACGTGACAAATAAATATTAAGCCTAATAAGATCCACATTCAGCATCACTATCCTACCTTGCTAATCGAGGCCATAAACTTAGGTAGTTAAAGTGATATATCACCTTAATCTAGTTGCCATATAGAGGTGATCAACCCTCCATGGCCTAGTTAAAGTGCCATAACATGCACATCACCTCAGCCGAGGTGCAATGTAGAGTGCGATCTTCCATGGTCTAGGCTAGGTGCCATAAGCTACAACAGAGTAAATTCAATGTGATCAGCCTTTCAATGAGAAATGACATCTTCTTGTTGAACCGCTTCAGAGAAATCTTTCGTGCAAGATCTTTCTAAATGATTGATTGATTTGACATCTCTACAGCAAACACTTCATAGTCAACTTGTTAATTTACATTTTAGAGGTCGGACGTAGGTTACAGGATGACAATTTTTCAGAATCATTAAATGCCCCTAAACTTAGGATTGATGGAATGATGCTTATGAAGGGACACCTTGATCCACAAGATGAGGTCACGTGCTTTTTCATCTGATGGTACCCTTTTAACTCTTCTACTACAAAGCTCACACTTAGTGTCATTTGAAGCTAATGCAATTTTACACTTAATAGTATTACTGCCCTCTATCCTCTCTATTTATGCTGATGTCCTACACTAACTTGGCTCACATCTTTCATCCATCCCACATCCAAATACATATCTAATAGTTGATTGACTTGACCATTAGAGTAATCGCGATCGCCTTTCCCATCATCAATGAAATACATAAGCTAAGAATTAAGCAGGGAGGATTAAGTAGAGAAAATCAAGTATGGAGAATTAAGCAGAGAAAATCAAGGCCTTGATAGAGATGAAGTCACCTTAGAAACTAAAAGAGGTATAGAGCCTCACTAGGCGGATGGCAACTTAGTGTCACTTAAGACACCATGGTAAGCTGATCTGTTATCTACAATAAGAAACTCCTAAAGTGACGTACCACTTGGGGAGGTAATCCCATTTCTACAACAAGTGTGATCTTCACCCTTAAGATGGTGCTATCTCTTGTGAACCCATAAAGAGGGAAAGTCATGGGAGTCAGTTCATGGTCTACCAACATTTTATCAAATGTGGACCCAAACAATATTTGACCAAACTCCCATTGTCAACCAACATTTGTTTTAAACCATTTCAAGCTATAATAGCCCTTATTACCAGGGCATCGCAATGGGGATAGTGTATACCTATTGCATCTTCTTGTGTAAAAGTAATAGGTAGTGCATTCTTGGATCCTTAAGGTGGTTGTTAACAATGTAACTAGCCATAGGGGAATCTTTAGCCTCTTTAGCATATTTTCTTTAGGCGTTTCGGGACTCGCCTCCGATATGCAGACCATTAATAATCGTGCCTATTTCCCGAATAGGTGTGTTATCGGTGTCAGCTAGAGGATTTCTCCTTTGTCCTTGTTCGCTTCTTATCATCCTCCTTTCTTTGATGGGGGAACAATCTCTGGGTGGTCTAGTTTCCTCGTTCTACTGTCCCTACCTAGGTAGGGATGGATTTCTGTGAAGGCAGTTGTCCTATCTAGGCTCAAGAGGATTATTACGCTCCGCACCCTGTAGTAGCTCTCTACAATAGCTGGTGTCATGGTCAATATCTATGAAATGTGCAGTAGGGTTTCACCTCAGGTAGGGAATGTTCCTTGAATCTCTATCTCTTTCTCTACTCTTTGGAAGTGATGGTCCCCTAAGCATGGCTCTGGCGCCTGCTTGGCCACTTGGTCCACCCTCCTTGTACGCTAAGGTAGGTAAAGGATTTAAGGCTGCATTGCTAGGGCTTGACCCGAAGTTGAGGCAATCGTATATCCAACCTGAGTTTGTTGATGATTTTCCAAGTGAGATATAGGATCTCTTCCTAAATGTCTTTGAGGATGTGAGAGCCCTTGAGCTGCTCGATTTCGGTGGAGAAATTTTCATTCTAAACACCCCTCCAGAATAAGATATTCATGTTTAGGCCTCCCTTCAGGGCTGAGACCTTCTCTCAGTCGGTCATCTCGTTGGTAAAATGGGCTACGTAACTCTTCAATATTTTTCTAGCGACTTGCCTCATATATTGCAAGCACTAGATTGGAGCTTTCATCCTTATTAGTTAAGTACTAATTTAAGGAAGCATTTTTAAGGTCCACCAGCTCTTGATGCTTCCAGCTGGGATCCTTTCGTACCATACCTCGGCCGCTCTTCTGAGGGTTAGGTGGAAGGCTCTACATTTCAGAACTAGCGAAGCACATCTCAGACTCATGTGAGTTTTGTAATTGTTGAGGTGCTTAGCTGGGTCTCATTTATCTTCATATAAAGGGATCTTTGGAGGGACTAAGTGGCTCAGTATTCCTGCCTTTCAAAGCTCTGAAGTAAAAAAAGGGTATCATCGAGCTCATACTATCGGCATGGACCTTTGGAATCTCATTCTTCAGCTTCATACCAAGGTGGTTGAGGATGTCCTGCTTGATTTCTTCCAGCCTCGGCGGCTCTTCTCTCTTTCTAGGCAGAGGTTTATTTTGACACCTCGCGTTTGTCCATAGGACCTAGAGATGGAGGGTGACTATTGAGACCTATTTCTAGGCATGTCCGGTTAGATCCTATTTTGGGTTTTCACTCCTACTAGTATTCGAGATGAAAGTTGGCCTCTCCAAAGAGTGGATTACTGGAGGATCGATCGGTTGCGTAATTTGAAGACACATCTATTCCCACTTCTCTTTCATCCAGGTTGGCCTTTCTTCTACGCCTACTAGAATGAGCCATTTGGCTTTGTACTTCTTCCTCTTCTTGTTGATCAAAGAGGCCTAGTTGGGGAGCATTTTGTAGCATATGTTGCCTCCTTTACCTATGCATTTACATGAGAATTTACGGCATGGTTGCATTCTATGCTGTGATACTCTTCGTATTGACAACTATTTGTGCCACTTCCCTAATAAGGTGGGCAGCCACCCTTCCACCTCGACAATAATAGTGATGGGGCCAATTTTGTCCAACTGTAGTTCTTGGGGATTCTTCCTTAGAAATAACCCTGGTCCTCGGATTCTCGTGTTTGTTACTTGAACTCATAGTACATACGTTCTTTTCTTCAAAGAATTGTACCTTATTTCAGATCTAATCTTCAACTAACTTCTCTTTTTCAAGAAGATATCTTCTCAAAGAAACTTGTGACTGTTACTTGTTCTTTGTCCACTAACTACACATTTCTTCAAAGGAAAAACCAAAATATTTTTCCAGTAAGCTTTGTCCACAAAGATGATCGTGGTTATGTGTGGTTTCCCACACACAGCACCAATCTGTTCACCGTAATTTTCGTAAGGGTTACGTATTTGACGGGGTAATCACTCCACATAGGTAGCTTCTTGTGCACAACAACAAATCATTAGTTACTCTGGCCTTTTCCAATGGCAGTGGAGGCTACCGCGAGCACTCTGACAATCGAGTTAGTTAACGTTGAATGAGAATGGAGTAACATACTTGATTCAAAGATAATAAGGCAAATGGTGTATTTTAAAGTGTGGAATTGCACTACCTTTCAAATGATGATGTGTGGGTATTTATAGGAAAATAGGTAGATTTGAGACCGATGGATGGAGGAACATGTGGCCTCATCTGCCAGACAATGCATCCTCTCCTAGGCATCAATCAATCAATCCATAGGTTGGCAAGCATTTAATGTCCCATTATAAGTGGATTTGGTTATTTGGATTATTGGCATCTGCTATGAAGACATTACATCAATCAATGAAGTGGATCTTATTTTGGCTAGATCTTTGTACAAAAGATCCCCTATTTAACTCAGACAAGGCAATGCGAAAGTATTCCAGCAGCATTCCCTCTTTACCGTTCATCTTACTATCTTTCGAGGTGTATTACCTTGGAGCTTCATGAATGTAGATAAGAACCATACCACCTCAGAAGTTCGGTAATGGGCATGTGGAATGTGGACCCTATTTATTTTCATAGTAATAGTTACATAATTGTTGATCTGGAGCCTCTCTATAAGAGGCGTAACAAATCACATTCATTGTCACCACCTATAATTGTTTGATAATTTGATATAAAAAAAATATCTATTTCATTCAATTAAAGATGGAAAAAGGTTATGATTACTTTAGTACTATATTTTACTACAATTGGGACGTTAATATATCTTGCAAATTGCACTGGCCAAATATATTTTTTTCTGTAAATCTTCTTGTAAGATATAGCTCTACACCACTCAAAGATATAGGAATAGTGTTAAACATGTTTTTCGTTACCTAATAGATACTATTAATATGTTATTATTTTATTCTCAAAATTGGAATCTTTTTTGTGAGATATGAAGAAAAAGTTCTCTCTCTCGTCCACGAAAAGTTAAATCGCAAATAGGATATATGTTTACATGGATGTGGAACAACCATATCATGAAATTCATGAAGCAAACCATGACGCAACATCTTCAAATCATTCTAAAATTATTATAGTCCATGAGATAAGTCGAGAATGTGTATGGCTAAGGAACATAATCAATCATATTCAAGCATCGTGAACTTCAATAAAAGATAGTTCAACAATATTGTATGAAGCTAATACAACTTGTGTTACACAACTCAAAGTAGGTTATATCAAAGGAGATAGAACGAAACATATTTCTTCAAAATTCTTTCATACGCATAAGCTTTAAAAGATTAATGATATCGATATTCGACAAATTCGATCAAATAATAATGTGGTGAACTTATTCACAAAAGCATTACATACGTATAAACAAAAGTTAGGACCACCAACTCAATAGTAATTATGCTTCAATTTTGCTACTTATACAAAAAATGAGCTATAGATTTGTCAACAGAATGTGAGATAGGAGTTTTTTTGACCCTTGATTTGAATGAATGAGATTGAAATCAAGAGCCAAAAAACTGTCATCTCATTTTTGTCAAACACAAATTCTGTACATGTAGTAGTTCTCAATATGCTTTACGAGAAACAAGGATAGCAAGACCCATGGTAGGTTATTGAAGTTGTGATACTAAGTTGAAATATATACTTTTAGATGACAAGAATATAATTGAAGGATATCGGTCAATGCAACAATGTACAACCAATTATGAAAACAATAAAGCTATAGAAAAAAAAATCTTCAAAATTGTTGTTCATGAAAATATGTTCGTTTTGTAAATCACCGCATGTGCACGGTTCGCTAACAAGTAATAAAGTGGAAATTATAAAATTTCGATTATCGTCCCACAAGGATTGATTGAATTTGATTTCTATTATCGAGACCTTAACCAAATCTATTTAACTCAACATGATTGATTATTTGAATTTTATAAATAAACTATGACTAAAATGTAATTTAAACTAAGGTTAGTAAATGAATGTAAAATTATGTTAAATGCCAAAATTTGATGAAATTGATGAATGAACGACGCACTAGGATCCCGAATCACCAAATAAGCTCACTTTTAACATCTATTTCACAATTCGATAACACGATGAATTGGTTAAAGAATCAATATTTCTAACTTATCCAATAATCTATTTCGAGTAGAATTGAACATATTCTTGAATACCATTTGACTATATTTCTATAACAAATGCAATATACAAGAATGCGTGATATTTTGTAAACACTTAAAGATTCGCGTAAAGAATAGAAGTATATTTTTATCCCCTATCGGACCCTACGACGATTTATATCTTGTAGAATCTATTTTCCTTCTTTTGAATGCATAAAATAGATCACACAAACTCACATAATCACATGCATTTAATTATGGAGGTACGAAAGTATATATAAATCATTCAACATCTATCAATCGTGTTTAAAATCAAATTGCAAAATAGAGAATTAAAAGATCATATCGCAAGGTTTATCGTTCACCTAATACATAAAAAGTCTAACCTAGCATGAATAAGAACAAAGAACAATAAGAATAATAAAGAGAAGACATCACCAAAAAAACTAGAATTTAGGGTTGAAATCTTGAATCTTGAATGAAATCCCTTGTTCTAGCCCTCTTCCTTGCTCTTCAATGTTGTTTTTCTTTCTAAGAATGCGTAGCCCCCGTTTTTTGGACGTTTTAAGGTTATATACATGACCTAAATAATGTTTCCATAAGAGTTGGAATCGGATTAGGAAATCCAGAATTTTTTTCTCGATTTTTGCCCAGTACAAATCGGGGCGGCCGCCCAGCCATAACATGTTGTTCCTGTAAATAGGGTTGAGGGTTGGGCGGCATATAACTGAGCGACTACCCAGTTATAAATAAGTTCGCGAATTTCTAATCAGTCATTTTCTTCATTCTTTCTTTCAGCTGGTCCTTCACATCAAATAACTTCAATTTAAGTGCTTTAACTTTTACTCAAATGCATATTTTTCCCTCGAACTTCCATCAATTTGCCAGTTTATCCTTCTTTCTTTTCCAATTGCTTAGAAATGGGTCCAAAACTGAAATAAGATAGAATTAACCTAAGTTAAGTAGAATCTAATAATGAAACGACGCAAAATCTTAGTAATATGGTCTTAATAAGTGCACAAAATGCACTTATCAATCGTCATAATTATAATTAGAAATATTTACATTTTTGTCTTCAGTCTTTACGAAATTTGACAAATTTACCAACAATGAGATTCCATGAAATTTTTTGCCAAGTTTAAGAAGGACTTACTAGCAAACAAGTTAGAAAATAAATAAACTTTTGTAGATCAAAGTTGAAAATGAATAAGTTATATAGTTTGACGTAATTGTTGTTCGTGTCAGGTTAGGAATTTTTTACTAAAATATTTATTCTTGAGCAATTAAATTTAACTTAGAATTTGTCTGAAGAAATTAATAATTTGAAAATAATCAGAGCCTACTAGATTTCACAATGTGTACTTGAAAATGTTTCTCGGATTCCTCATGTATTACAGCTTTTGGTGTTGTATGTACTGTTCTCCAACTACCACGACAATAATTAAAATTAACTACAATAATTTATATAAAGAAATGAATTATATTTAATTGGCTGACATTAGCACCGACTAATTTGTTTTGTACACCACATTTGAAGAAACCTACCTGTAATTGATTAACATTATCATGATTAAATTAAGTACTTATTTTATTGTATTTTCTGAGCTCAAATATCGCTTTCTATTTTATCAAGACAGCCTGCAAATTGCTCAACTTGTTGGCCACGATATATCAATTTTTAATGATCATTATCCTTGTTGCTATTGTTAGATGGTGACAATATATTTATTTCATTCATTGTCTGTGCAAGATTTTAAATTGAGCTTACGTTTAGGAAAAACTTTTAGTAATTTAAAAGTTATTTTTACTATCCTATCGAAGTTCAAACTTTAATTTCAACTGCATATTTAAAATTACTATTCATTATCATCGCACATTTCGTGATTCCTACCGCTCTGCCTCTAAAAAGTTGGTAATAATATAGGCTGATTTTAAAAGTATTTTCTTTACTGTTTTAGTTCAAATCGATCTATCTGTTATTGACGTATAAACTGATCTGTCATCCGCAAGTATCAAATTGAACTAAATGCTATCAATTCGTTGCACTAATACTCTAAATATATTTGACAAAATTCTCAAATTCATTTATCATTTAAAGTAATCTTGTCATGTGAAACTTAGCGTTAGTTTCAGTAATCGAGTGACGAATTGTTAAACCGTTATCAACTTCAATGACCAATAGGGTAAGAAAAATACTTTAAGGACTAACTTAATTTTTTCCCAAATGTTAGTGCAGACAGGTGAAATTAACTCTACATGATTACTTTCCCACAAGGAAAAAGGAAAAGGTGAGTAAAAGACAAGATTTATGAATTATTCTATTATAAAGAGAAGTTTATTTGTACTATTCAGAGTTGAACGTGCATTGCACGATATTATGAAATACTTTATGTGTTGTAAAAATAATATTTAATACCAATTTGTTAGGAAAAATTGTTGAATCTCAAACGAACTAAAGAAAATCAAATTTAGGATAATGAAATATTACAAAATTAATACTCCTTGCGTCCCAATTATATAGGCTGGGTTTCCTTTTTCTCTTGTTTCAAATATATAGACATGTTTCCTAATGTAGAATATTATGTTGTGTTCATTTACTAATATAACCTTATTAAATTTTCCCCACTTAACATGCCATTTTCTTGAAATCATCTAAATACACACATCTAAATCATCTATAGCTTTTTTATAAGTTAAGTTTTCAATTAAATATATATTAAAAGTAGGTTTAATTTGTTTTCGCTATATTTTTGTTAAAATGATTACAAATTGTCCACCCCTCACTAAAAAATACTTGAAATCAGTCGAATAATTTTTTAGATTGATTGAGCCACGTATTCAACCAAGAACCAATTCAACCATTTGGTTAAGTTGTTGAGTGACGAAATTTCAACATGACTTACGAGAAGAGGGTAGCGATCATGTTTTTTTTTTGCTTGTTAGGTGGCAATTAGTATCTTCCAGTTGAATCTTTAATTTCAAAGTTGAAAGAAGTATTTTAAATGATCAAGTTGATTGAGCTACATACTCAGCCAACTCCACCATTTGGTTAAGTTGGTCGAGTGATAAAATTTTGAAAAAAGAATATATATATATATATATATATATATATATATATATATATATATATATTGAATTTGGCCACTCTCCATTCCTTCTAAAAAATTTCCACTATATAAAATGGATTCGTACTATTCATGTAGGGTGGTGACCTAGACAAAATCATAGAAGTGGTAGAAAAGAATTAATTTCCAATTTTCATAATCTAAAAGAAGATTAATTAGCTTATTCTTTAATAATTAAGTTGGAGAATTCGATTCAACAATGGTCCCAAGGAGCTCTTCTACCTAATTAACTTTCCGCTACACAAGGATCTGATTGAAGACTTGTAACATCATTGAATGTGAAATTTTCATTTTGGTCCTTGACTTATTTCCCAACTAGCAAGTTAATCTAAAACTGTTAAAAAAAAGCACTTTTGATCCTTATCATTCAATTGTAATTGCATAATTGGTTCTCGGTTGTAGAATCCATCTAAGTTGGTCATTTTACACATAGAAACATGAGAGCGTACTATTTCAACTTTCAACATGAACTCGACTAGTCAATTAATTCGTAAGTGGAACATCATACCTATATGATTTAATGGAGATTTGAACCTTCCACAACTTATTTTGTAAATATAATAAAGGTTGAGGACTAACTTGTTATTTAAATACCATTGCTATAATATTTTCCAATTGAATTTCTCAAAGGTTGAGAGCACACCTAAACGTTTTTTCTTTGTTAAATTAAATAGTATTGATGAATAAAACTTAAAAAGAAACTATATTTTGTTCATTGTACATTCCTCGTGTGTAACTTTTTTTTTAAAAAAATTTCATTTCATAGTATCATACTTGTGCATATGCAATATTCAAAATTTGTTTCATTATTTAGAATAGGTTTTGTTTATTCTTGAAATTTTTGGACGGTATCTCTTGAAATCCTTATCGTGAAGAAAAGCATAAAGAAGTAACTACACAATCAATACATTAAGCAAACAACATGTAAATAATAGTTTTAAATTCATTGAAAAATTCTTGATACTCAAGATTATTGCATCTTGCCAATTGTATACATCAAAATCAACAACACTTTTCAAGAACTATATGTACAAAAAAAAAGTAATTAAATTGCAAAAATAATCAATTCTTCTTCTTCCTAATGTTTTATGTTTACCTGATTCATCCCCTCATAGCCTTTTCGTGCTTAAACCTTCTCAAAACTCCATCCATGGAAATATCGAACGCGTCTGTAAAATTCCCTAAACTCGAATCAGATCTTCCATACAAAAACTTGGGCAAAAAATTAATTATTTTCTCTCTCATTTTTCTAACTTTTTCTCTACTATAACCCTCCAAAACTCTTCTAATGGAAGTTCCATTTCTCACATCCTTATGGTCAATGAACACTGAATAAGTTTCTGCTTCTAAAGGCATATGCCATTCATACTGATTTTCAAAGCTTCCTCTCCAAAAATAAACAGGGATCGAACCGGCCAACATGCAATCAAACATAGATCTTCTAGTAAAACCATCCCCTTTAGGCTGTAGGCAAAAATCCGAATCCAAAAAGGCTTCAAGAATCGAGGGTGCACCGTCGTAACAATGTGTTATCGAGCAATCTACGACCCTACACGACTCGGATTCGTTCTTACAATAACTCATTAGTACCCCTCGAAAATCATTTTTGATCTTTTTACGCGTAGCGCCAACAAAACAAAAGAGACTTGTTCGTTTTCGTGCACGAAGAGTGTCTTGCCATTGAAGTATATCGGATTCGGATCGAGGGTGGAATGCAGTGGGATAAGGAACGCTGATTTCCATTGGATCCCATTGACTTCTTTCTACTGATAAACGCAAAATATTTTTCATCAAAGGCATGTATATGAAACTTGTTCCCCATTCAGTGTCACTATCTGTCAATCTTCGAAAATCCCATGTTAATCTCCCCAGCATGATGAAATGATCAGAGCCGTTGGTGGTAATCCATGGAGGCTGATTTTGAACCCAATTGAGCATCATCAAACTATGATGATCTCGATCTTTTGATGTGTAATTAAACCATAAATACTTCCCTACTGCAAGTCCAACATAAAATGGAATATAAAAAGCATTAGCCTCTTCTTGATTTAGGGTTCTACACTTATAATTCAACATTCTGGCATGATAAATCACTTCAGCAGCATACATATCTGTCCAGTACCATGCTGGAGCAAGATTCTCCGGCACGACTCCGTCGAGGCCGGTGGCTCTCGGCCCGAAACCATCGTTAGACACGGCGTTGCACCGGGAACTCCAGGGATCTAAATCCCTGCAATTTTCTAAAAGCTCTTTGTTGAGAGCAGGTGGAAGGTCGTATACGTATATCCTTCCGTATTTGCAAGTTTGATCTTCTGGAGAAGGGGCCTGAAACTGGTGGCGGATGGAGGGTAGAGACGGCGGCGCCGGCGAAGCACGGTTGAGGTAGACTATAATGAAAACCTGTAAAAGAAGTGTAATAAAAAGCCATGTACAATTACTCAAAGAAATATGAGATTTGACGGAGCGTAAACTGTTGTTGATTTCCATTGTCTTGGATTTCTTGGGAGAGAAAGTGGGAAGCATATTGTAGAAAGAGATTTTAGAGAGAGAGAGAGAGTCAATGGTCTGAAAATGTTACGGAAAACCCCATTAACTTGATGAAAATGAAACCATAACAATTTCTCGGTACCTTCGAGTTTAGATATGTTGTCTCACAAATTAGTTTGGGTGGGAAAATACCAACAAAGTACATCAAAATTGATATACCCTTTAAAAAGACGTCTTTCCATTTTATTAACAAGAACCGATGTAATAATTTGTTAAAAATTAAGTGGAGCACAAAAAATCTCAAATCGAATTATGTATTTATTTAATTTGTTGTAATCCTTTGTTTTGTGAAAACTGTTAGCATTTTTGTGAAAATCACACACGCATTGAGTCTGGTTTTCGTTTCGAAAAAAAAAAAAATTTTTATAAAAATTATTTATGCCTTTAATGCGAGCTCTTTTTCAAAAGAGTTTGGGTTTGATGTCTCTCTCCGGTTGTTCTATTGACTGTCGCACCATCAAAACTTTAACACCTCACTTACATATATTACATCAAAACTTTGCTATTTGCTAACAATGATTTAGTGATGTGTTACATTTTCCTTAGCTGAATTTAGGGGGGGGGGGGGGGGGGGGGGGTGGGGAATTAATGAGGACCCAACAGGAATTTTTCAATTAAATCATATCAACCATGAATTGGGCATCCGGGTTTGTTGAATCTCCTCACGTGGAAGCCATTTAGAAAGATTAGATTTAACAATGAAAATCAATTAATCTTCTCATGGAAATGTGCCTGCAATTTTTTAAATTAATGAATAATCTATTTTGTTTATTAGTCAATTGACAGATGAGCAAGCACGTGAAATTGGAATAACTTCATTACTGTAAAAGCAACTTTGAAGAATAGAATACATTTTTGTAAAACAAAAATAATAATAATAATGTCATAAAGAAACATTCTATACGACAACTGTCGACACTTTGGACAATAAATCCATTGGTGGGGACCAAAAGTTCTACTCCGAAAAGCCATTCATTTTCTAGAAATATGTGATGCCAATAAGATAATGGCATTAATGGATTGTTGGGACCAGAATGAGGAGAAGAGTTTAAGCCTGCTCTGGTCGACGAGTACTGCAGCTCGAGGAATTGACAAGAAAGTGTTACATTGTATCCAACGAAAAACTAAAGCAAACATATAACAACGGATTTGAAATTATAACCAAGCCTCGCCCATTTTCTATTTGATTGTTTAGTGTATAGTTATCCATGAGATATGACCTTTCATAGGCTCATGGATAACCCTTGGATATGAGATTGAATGCCCCACTTCATTTGTGATAGTTGCTTTCACCTTTGTATACATTATTAGATAAAGGCATATGACATTGGAAATGTATGAAATCGCTCGACTAAAAAGAGAGACGAAAATTCCAAAGATGGATGGAATGGCCTTAGGCATAGGCAGTTCCTCCAAAGTCCGACTTTAGATTAGGTCTTCTTTTACGAAACATCTTGATAAATTTATTTTGTACACTTATCTGAACTATTAAAATAGGATATTTGTTATTGATTTTGATGAATTATAGTTTAATTTTGTATTCATTACGTTTGTTAGGTAAAACTCGAGACAAACTAAAGGAGTGAAAAATGAGCAAAAAGGAAGAAATTAAAAGTTTGGGACTAAATTGCACACTTTTAATAGTTGATCCAGACTTAATATTGATGATAGAAGAATGGTTGGAATCAAGTAGATGAAAATGGAAGTAGAAGGATGAAATTTGCAAGAAGAAATTACCTAGGCGAGCCATCAAGAAGTTTAGGGATCAATTACAAATTGGTCCCAAACTTGAGAAGCCGCGCCCGAGTGAAAAAAGCCTGCACCTCCGTGCCGCTTGTCTAATAATTTAATGATAGCTATAGCTCCAAGCAATGCGCCCATATTTGAATACTCGGCACACTCGCGCGGGTATAAACAGGACATAGTGTGCAAATTTCTAGCTTAATTTGATTGAAATTCTTGTTTGAATGAAATTGGATGAGATTTGGACCCTTTTTTACTCTTACAAATACAAAATTTGGGCAAACATATAATATTGGATTTGAAATTGTAACCAAGCGTCTCCCATTTTCTATTTGATTGTATATATTTCTCTAACATATATGACATTTTATAGGCACGTGGACCACCTTTGGATATGAGATTGAATGGCCTACTTCATTCGCCATATCTGCTTTCATCTTTGTATACTTGGTCAGATAAAGGCCTATAGTAGAGGTTGGATGGTAGGGAGCAAGACCAAAGGGAGAGGTATGCAATCGCTCTATTGAAAGGAGAAGAAGAGAAATAATCCGAGGATGGATGGAATGGCCTTCGGCATAGGCAGTCCATTCGAAGCCGGATGGAAAAAGTTTATTGTTTTCTAGTTAATCATTGTCATTATGGCATTATTTTCTTTAGCCATATTCGAGTTTTCTTATAGTTATTTGGCTATTTAAACCGTGGTGGTAAGGGTTAAGATATTAGTTGTTCTTGGTCTATATGAATTTTGAGTAATCATAGATAAATTTATTTTTATTCATATATATATATATAAGAATTTTAATGGGTATTTAAATTCATGTGTTGACAATTAATTATTATTTACCCAATGTAGTATAAAAATGTTGCTCATTTGTATTATTTTATCATCACACAAAATTTGAATCATTTGAATTTTAAGAGTACAATTTTCTTCTCTTAAACTTATATCGTAAATTTTATTTTCTTTAATTCATTTGAAACTCATCAAATTCTCAAATATTATTTTCACGACATCTTTCAGAATCAATGAGATCGTCAATCAAGTGGTTTTCTCATTTTTGTTATGTTTATTATTTGATTTTCTTTTTACTTTTTTCAAAAGTGTTTAATGCTGATGTGTTGAAAATATATCAAGTCTACTAATGACTTTGTCAACAATGGTTGCTTGATAATTAAAACTTGATGGGGGAAGTTTGATTAATTATTACTTGCCCATAATGTGGATGGGTGCTTTCAATCTTTTTTTAAGCTGCAAATTTTAATTAATTTGTGGACGTAATATTTACATCATATTTTTTTTTATAAATGCATTATATTTTAGTTACATTAAATGGTTTTTAATATTTACTTATTATTACATTACATCCCCAAACTTTTTTTCACTATATTCATGTCATCAACGTTCCATTAATTAAAACATATATTCACTTATGATAATTTTCATTCAAAAAGTATGTTAACATGCTGTAAAATAAGGAACAATTATTTAGTCGCACTTTTGTAATTGTTATATTTTTAGCTTATATATATATATATAAGCTAAAAATATAACAATTACAAAAGTGCGATATATATATAAAGGAACAAATAAATCTTTTTATGCTATCTTAACTTTATTTTTGAAAAGAAATTACTATCAGGGACAACTTAGTAGTGGAAATTGGGATGAAAGAAGTCAAAATATAAGTATGACAATAAGTAAGTATTGATAACATTTAATGTAATATAAAAAATAAAATTAAAATACATATGAATGTCTTTTTCCATAGTCCAATTTAAAGATAGTATGAAAATTGGGCCATTCAAATTGACTTAGCGTTTGTTTAGTACAACTTATTTAAAAATTATTGTTTTACAAGTACAATTTTAATCATACATTCTTTCAATAAAATAATTTTATATTTAGATCCATAACTTTCCTTGTTTTTTAAGCATATATTTTCCTAAAAATTTATTTTTCACTTCGAATAATCTCTCACAAACAAACACTTATGTCACTCTTAATTTGACAACTAATGTGCTATGCTTATGTGCCTATTTATATGAAACAATGATTGAATTTTTGTTATAAAATAGAGAGAAAAAGAGAAAAAAGTAGAGATGCCAATAGATTTGTGTGCATTTCATTGAGAACCAGACCCCATATTTATAGGGAAGAATTAGGACCGTAAGGAATACTGATAAGTGTAGTTTCTACACTTATTCGAGACCCTAAATGATGATATTTTATTATTATTTCGAAAAAAATTTACATAATTTATATTATATTGCATCTTTGTAGGTATAAATTTTATGTTTGATGAAGAATTGGAGAAAAGAAGTGAAAAATTGGCGAAATGGCAAGATCCAAAGTTTAGGAGCTAAA
Source organism: Fraxinus americana (assembly GCA_035079005.1). NCBI lineage: Eukaryota > Viridiplantae > Streptophyta > Magnoliopsida > Lamiales > Oleaceae > Fraxinus > Fraxinus americana. The sequence continues at coordinate 568,676 of CM068728.1, forward strand.
GTGCAAATATTCAAAAGATGTGTCGGAGCTCACGATGAAAATTTGAGAATGCTAGGGGTCAATTGGATACAATTAAAAGTCAAAAGGAGTGAAAATATAATTAAAATATTTTACAAATCAATTTTCAACTGCATAAGGATGTCCAGATTTTTAGTTGGAGATTGAGACCCAATTTTGGCCAAGTAAACGTTCGAATTGAAAAAGAGCTATTTCTAGAAAGTTTTTAGCTCTTTGAGTTATCTTTCCAACACATTTTGAATTGCCTTAATCGGATATCGGAAGAAAAAGTTATGACAAAAATACTGAAGCAGATGCAGAAGATTTTCAGCGAGGCAGCGCCACCATAGCACCCAGGCGCTGCCTGGACACATATCACGGCTCCTAGGCGCTGCACCGCCTATTTTATGTTTTTGTTGATTGTGTCGCGAGAAGCTCAGAAAAAAACTCCAATCTGGCCAAGGACGTGTAGGGAAGTATAAATGGACCTAAGGAGGCACTAATAAGGGGTTCCACACATTGAGAAAGGGGGGATACAATGAGAGATCGAATAGCCCAATTGAAAGAAGAGAGTCATCACGGAATTCAAGTTTAAAGCGTTGATTGGAAGCAGAATAAGATCTTGGTTCAAGATTTAATTCGTTTCTATAGCTTTATTAAAATCCGGTGATGCATTCCATTCCATTACTTTTAGTTTTTATTTTTAAATTGTGAGTAACTAAACTTCAGATTAGGGAAAACAATGTAATCGACTTGTGATCATTTATTTTTATATTCAAGATTTATGTGATTTATTCTTATGTGTTGGTTTTACTTTGAGTTTAATGCATTAAATTACCTGATCAATAATTTGATGATTATGTGAGTCTCTTACGAATCGAGTGGTGAGTTTAAGACTTAGACTATATAATAAAATTCGGTAAATTACTATAATGTGTAGAGATACCTATACTAATTATTACGGTCATAAATTTTTAGAACTAGTGTTTCGTTTAACTAAGGGTAATTCGCATAAAAATATGAAATTGAATTAGTTAAATAGGCTCAATGACAACTCAAGAGGGGTAAATTGAATACAATAGACGAATTCGACTGAACACTACATTAGGTTAAGATCTTGAATTAAGAATTAAAGTGATCAATAGATGAAATTATTTTGCCCTAATATTCATCATGTATTTGAATCTTTAATCAATCGTTGTTTGCAAGATTTTGATATTTTCAATTAGTTAGAAGTAATTAGGAAAACATAATCTCACCCATCAAAATTCTTTGTTTGCTTTTATCGAATAGGAGTCAGAAAAGTTTAATTAAGATCTAAAGTATAGTTCTCGTGGGAATGATAATCCGGACTCAAAGGTCCCTTATATTACTTGTTACGATATTGTACACTTGCGATAGAAAAAAAGCAACAAATACGATGGTAATAATAACTAGGTTGTAAGTGTATAATGATCATTCACTAATAAACAAATAATTCACAACACTTCCCCTTGAATGACACATTACAAAATACCTGATTCATTAAAACATTGTCAAAAAAATTCAATTGGACACAATTGAGCTAAAGAAAGAGAGTATAGTTGTTCTCTCATATTTCCATAAATGAAAATTCTTTTATCAAGGCATCCATGTCTTGCACGCCAATATCTTGAATATCACAGTTTCTTGTGAAGCATGTTTCATGTTGCCTTGCTACAACCTTCAAGCAATATCGTCTTCACAGATAATATTTATCAATCTTTATTTGTCTTTAGTTAAAAGATGATCTGTTGAAAAATAGAATGTGTTATTGCTTTCTTCGGGAGTTATACACAATTTATAACATATAAAAGTATTATTTTAAAGGTAAATATCTTGTAAGTTATGGACATCATTACACAAAGAATACGCCTCGTTAAAACCTTATTAGAAAAAATTTTGTGGGAAAAATTATAATAAGAGAAAAATAGTGTATTATTCTTTTGAGTACGCTACAAAAGTTGTCTCATTAAAAATCGTAAAAAAAAATCTAATAGGATAAAACATTGATCAAGAAAAAAAGAGTATACAACGTATTTACTCCCCCTTATAATGATATCACTTAAATTATATACTTCAGGCATAAAATCCTTCAATAATAATATTAAAATTATACAAGATATGTTGGCTATAATCACATTTATTATATTTATATCAAGTTTGATGCATTGTCGAGCTAAAAAGATAGAGACTTATGATTGCATCCTGGTATGATAATTTATTTATTTATACAAGTCTTTGAGAAATTCATTATGCTAAGATTCTTACATTACATATTAAGAATTTTTTTTTAATTTTCATTCTGCATAAGTATAACATTTAGGTGTTCGGACTGTAGATCCAAAAACCTCAGGTTTCTCTAATAAATTCAATTTCACTAGAATTGCATTCACTTATTTGGCCAATCATTTCTCCAATTGATATCCTTTGATGAATTTCTTTCTATTTCTTGCTATTTAAAATATGATATAGTACATTATGTACAAACATGTTGTCAATAACTTCTTCTTTTCGATTCTTTCTTCTCGATAATCACATAACTTATTGAAATATCTCCACTTTCGATGTTTCAAGTAATTGATGGAATTTTATAATTAGTTGTGTTATATACTCTCTAAGAATATGCATGTCATAATTGGGACCATCTTTCTTATTTTTTTCATTTTTTTGGAAAATATTTCACTTTAGAATTGAATGTTGTCACGCGTTTTTCACAACCTGAATTTATGTCGCAAGTGTACGGTGTTAAGTTTTGTAATATAGTGATTGAGTTAAGAGTGTCGAACCCACCGGGATTGCAATTCAATTTCTACCAAGTACTATAATTGTTTCAACTTTTACTTTATATAGACGAACAAAATATCAATTCAAGGTTTTTTATCCTAAAATAGTATGAATGTATAATAATGCAAATAAAATGAAAACAATTTATATGAGAATGTTAATGCGAGAAAGCCTAGGGATTGATTTCACCTTACTATCAATTACGACTCAATTATGCTTAACTATTCTAATCAATTTTCCCATATTTGAAAGCAAGAATCCTGATGTATTTCTCTCCCCTTTCTCAAGTGCCAGCTAGAAATTAATCTTAAAATTCAATTCCAATAGCTCTATTCTGAATTAAAATCAAAGATTTATCAAGTTCATGATTCTTTTATGGAGTAAGCTTCATAGATCATATACTTTCTCTCGAAACCCATAAAATCTACGTTGTGTCAATCCTATGATCACGCCTAAATTCCCCTCTCTCGAGTGCTGGAATTGACTAACATCTATTCATTCAATTATTGACCAATTAATTGAAAGCATTAATTCCATGACACAATCAAACATATATGAAAAATCAAATAGAATAATTATAACAAAATCAAATCATAATATCAAGTTTGGCTACATTAAACCCTAGATATGAAAATTAGTTCATAAAATAGAACATGAAATCCATACAATTTATAATGGAAAACATAAAAGAAAAAGTAAGAAAGAACTCTTTTGAAGTGCTAATCGAAGTCCCTTTTATGATTTCCACCCTTTCTTCACTTGATTTCTTCAATTCCTTCTTGTTGTTGTCATTGGAGATTCAATCTTTTTGTATCTTTCTCTCCTTCTTCCAACCTCCCAAATTAGGTCTTCTCACTTGTATTTATAGTGTTTTAGAGTTTAGGGATGAATTAGGGTTGAATTGGGCCAAAAACAAGATTCCAAAAATATAAAAACACCTTTCCCGCACTCGGCGGTTCCAGATGGCTTGCGCCGCTGCGCCACCCTCTCTGTCGCTGGCACCGTGGCGCCAGTCTCTCTGTCCCATTTTCTATTCTGCGTGCCTTTCAATTTGTTTATCATAACTTTTTCGTCTGATATCCGATTGAGGTGATTCAAGATACTTTGGAAAGCTAACTCAAAGGGCTACAATTTGGCTTCAGAAATCATTCTCCAATTCGATCATTGTCTGTGCTAAAAATGGGTCTCAATATGAGATTAAAAACTTCAGAGCATAACTTTTCGGTTAGAAATTGATTTGTGATCATGTTTTGACTAAATTTGATCTTTTTGACGTCTTCCTTTATCCAATTGACTTCGACCAATCTCAAATTTTCATCATGAGGTTCGACATAACTTTTAAGTATTGTACTTTAGTCCCTAAATTTTGGATCTCTTACAATTTAGCTATTTCTCCAAATTTGGCAACTTTTGCTTATTTTCTTCAATCTCACCAACCTACATCACAACATCAAAACACACATAATAACACTCTAAAACTTTCTCAAGAGTAACAAAATAATGCATTAAGTAACATAAATATCATGAGTGTGGAGCACTCATCAAATACCCTCAAACTTATTATTTTGCTTGTCCTCGAGCAAACACCAAACTAAGGAAAATTACTAACAAACAATAAATACAAACAAAATCACTTAAAATAAATTGTGCTAGATATCTGCATTCATAACTCAGGATTGAAAACATAGCATCAATTTCATGAATCACTTCAAAACTATAATGCATAAGCTAAATTCTCACATATTCAATGCAAAACGGGTGTGTATGTGGAGAATCAAGTGCAACAATGTACAATTTTAAGTTGATCCAATTCCCAATCTTAAAAGTCAAATATTTCCTTACTTTTCGCTCGTGGGATTCACACACACCCCAAACTTATTTCATTTTCTCTTCCCAATGGTGTATTCTAAGTTGAATTTCAATACTAATTTCTTACACCACTCAAATTTGGTTCATTTTAACCGGTAATGTCAACAATTCAAGCATGTGATAATTCTCCCAATTTATGAGTGCTTCGATAATCAAGCTTATACTAAGCAATTCAAACCCACTAGGTATCTAAGCCATCAACATTTTTGACAATTGCACAATTTTTGCTCAAGATTAATCTAACCCTTTTTTTCTCTTCTTGACCCTTGTAACGAGCTTTTAGTCGGTAACTCCCCGATTTTGAAATACCAAAGGGTACCAGGTTTCAAGAAATCCCTAAGAACTTACAAAGTCGAGTAAAAAAGGTGCAGGCATGAGACAATGAGTTATCAAGTGAATTGCTCTTTCTTTAAAAAGAAAGCAAAAATAATCAGGGGGCTAGATTCCTAGCATATGGTCATCACCTAGTTCATACTTGAAAGCTGAAGAACTCCACACAATATTTTTTCAGCATGCATGGAATTACTACAATCTTCAATCATATCATTTACCGGCTTAAACGTCCCAAATTATATTATACAAGGCTAAGGATGTAGTGAATATTAGGTTTTGAGATTGAGCATCTAAGTTCTCTATTTCAAACTATAACCATGAATCAACGTACTCGTGTACAATGTTACAATCAACTCACGTGCATAAATATTTTCCGTTTCACATGAATAAGCAAAAATATTAACTCAAACACATAACTTATTCACAATTCATAAACCAACACATGTTCTCAATTACATAAACCAATGCCGGCAAGGTTATCTAACTCATACAAACCTGTAAAAATGTGTAAATTTTTTTTTCATGCACACAAAACATAAAAAAAATAATAATAAAATCAAGGCAATTAGTACAATTTATAATACACCCCAAACTTAAACATTGTCCTCAATGTAAAATTAAAGACAAAGGGGGAGACATTTTGGTGTTGATGATGTTGAAGTTGATGGATGTTTCTTTTAACTTTTTCCCCCAAACTTGAGATGCATCATGTTTTCTCCTTGTCAATGTTGGTTTGGATGTTACGCGACGTTATGTTCCTGAAAAATCAAATTTTAGAGATTAATTGTGTAATGTCCCAGATTTTATAGTCTTAATTTGGTTGGTGTAGCCCATTTAGGGTTATGAAAGTACAAGCCATAAGTTATTTATAAGCCCAATACTTTAAGATATTAAGTTTAAGTAAATTTGATTTCAAAGATTTAATGAATAACTGGGTTGCCACAATGGTCATCTGTATGGTATTTCCTATTGACCACCCAGGTTCGAATCATCATGCAGATGTTTTTATGAAGTACTTTTATAAAATTATTTGTTGGGCTTAAAACTCTTCAAATTCCTAGTTAAAAACTTAATTTAACAAGATTAATGATAATATAACTCTTCCATTTAATTTTTCATTAAAAAGAGAGGTTACAAGAAGAGGAAAAACATTTTTTAACTACACATTTCCTCAAATCCGAGATTACACTTATTTTCTCTAAAAAAAATCTTTATGTTAAATAAAGTTTGAAAGAATAGGAAGGGTGTGAAGGAGAGTGCACACTTTGATCAAGGAAAAAAAAGATTTTCAAAAGAATAGGAGAGGAGCATATTTCTAAAAGTTCTGATACCGTCGGGAAGCAACAACAATCATCCAACATTATACTTTCAAAAGCTTTTAACAAAGGTAGGAAGAGGTGCAAGTGTTGGTTTCGTTTTCAAGTTATGATTTTTCCATTTAAAAGTATGAATGTAATGGTACCTTCGGGTACGGTGTTTCGGCACCACTATAGTTGAATGATCATTCTCCGGTTCTATGCGTCATGTTAAATCATAACTCCACAGAAATTGGATTTTGCCGGAAATCCCTCTACGTGCGACGGTATGAGTCTATAGTTCGAAATTTTATAATTTGTTAACGGAATGCACCGATGACATCTATTGAGTTTCAAACTCATGGGTTAATTCCCTCTCTACAGGTTGATTTGATATGATTTGATTGGGACGTGGATGATGGTAAAGAATGATGCAACGTGCTATGGAGAGGCCGGTGATTTAATGTTTTCAATTTTACTACGAAAATGTTTACTTTAAATAATTTGTTTCCTATGAAATGTTGTTTATGGAACTATTCTAAACACATTTATTTATGAATAAGTTATGCATCACGGAAATTATCTTACAAGCGCTGGTTTATATTTTAAAAAAAGATGTTAGCAAATTAACGTTGCTGTTTTTCTAGAAATTTCGTTTCTGACTTGATTTCAAAAATCCGTAACTTAGTCGTTACTTGGAATTTTTCAATGAAACTAGTGGCATTTGATAGCCTCATAGGTTAGCTACGAAATAAACTTGGAATCAAGTCAATCCAATGTCGGTAAAACTTTATAGGTCACTTAGAGTCAACTGCACTAGAAAGTGTTGCTGGGTTTCCAGTTTCTGTAGTTGATTTCAAGCAATCATAACTCACTCATTATTTGGAAATTTTAGACAAAATCAGTGGCATTGGATAAACTTACATGTTAGCTATTGAATGAACTTGAAATCATGTCAATCTGATGTTAGTAGGATTTTATATGTCATGTTAAGTAAACTGCATGGGTGAGTGTTGCTGTTTTTCAATTTCTGCTCTTGGCTTCAAAAATTTATTTCTCATCCGTCACTTGATGTTTTTGGACAAAAGAAATTGGATATGATAGTAACAGGGGCTAGCTTTTGGATATAGCTAAATTCATGTTAGTTCGATTTGTGTAAAATTTTATATGATATTTTAAGTATTTTAATGCCCTATCTGTTGCCGACGAAGCCCAATTTTTGGATATGTCATATTATAAAGAGTTTTCTACCTTCTATTAAAGGTTCACGAAGTTTCGAGGTCGATAGTTATGCAAACGAATTTATTTTGTCACTACCCATATGAGATAGAAAAAAAAAACAGCAACATTATTTTTAAAGTTTTGCCTAAAATTTGACGTCAATTGTGGATGCATGCACGGAAGATATTTTAAAGACATTTTTGAATTGTTTTGTTTATAGTATTGAATTATTTTCTTTTAACAAATTATGTTGATTTAAATTTCATAAATTAAATGTTTAAACTTTCCGCTAAGGGTAAGGTTAATTCTATTAAGTCAACGGTTAAAGTATAGTTAATCTAGTGATGTTTCGATCCATGTGGGTCGGGGCGTTACAGCGTGGTATCAGAGCGAGGTTTAGTCGATTCTGTAGACTCGAAAAAATTTTTTTTGAACAAAAATTTATGAATGTGTATTTTAAGTACAAGTACGAAAGTTAAAATGGGATGATAAAATATTTACGGCTCTCCATAGCATCTTGCATCCATTAGTCGACCTCATCCTACGACCCAGGTATGTTTAACTAAGCAAAGTTTAAATTCTTGTTATGAAATTGTTATGATTCTATAGTTATGTTTTCCATGTTTCGCTACGTTTTACATTTTTCTTTATGTATATCTTATATGCAAAGATAAATGTACTATGAAGAGAAAAAGTGTTATTCAAAAGACATGTATTGGGTTAGAACTTAAGGTTGTGGACTGCATATGGCAAGGAAAGACAAATTCTAGGGAAAGGAATCATATTAGTCAATAAGAGATAGATATTCGAGCTTACATAGATTTTGAGGTAGATGAATCTATAGACCTTGACAATCACATGCGAAGTATGTACTAGTATTGAAAAAAAATACATGTATATAATTCTGATGAAGTTGAGAAATAATTCTCTATTTTTCTTAATATTCTGGTACTGGTAGATGAAATTAATGAGATATATTATTCTTATCTCAAAGGAAATGTCTCGAGCAAACCAGAACAATTTGATAAGGGACATCCTGCAAGCGGTTCAAGATCTTGGCAGGCAGAATTAGAATCAAGCCCCACCCTTACCACCAGCTCCTGTAGCTCACCCAACCCATGCCTCGATTGTTGAGTTATTTCGAAGGCATAAGCCCCCTACTTTCGATGGAGCATCTGGTCCACTGGTAGTTGAGGAATGGCTTCGTAAGTTGGAACGAATTTTTGGCTTATAAACTGTACTGATGCTCAAAAAGTCCAGTGTGCAGAGTTTATGTTTACCGGTGATGCAAGTCACTGGTGGGATTCGATGTCTCGAACTAGGACCCCGGATTAGCAATTGGCGTTAACTTGGGAGCAGTTCAAGAAGGAAGTGATGGATAAGTATTTTCCTCAGTCTCTAAGAGATTTCAAGGAAAGCGAATTCCTTCAGCTTAAGCAAGGTAATATGTCCCTGACTGATTACGAGCGAAAGTTTGATCAACTCTCAAGGTTTGCTCCACACCTAGTTGACACGAATATTAAGAAGACTTGAAGGTTTGAGCAAGGGTTAAACCCAGACATAAGCATGATTCTTATGTCACATCGTTTTACATCATACCGTGAAATGTTAGAACGAGCTCACGCTATTTGGTATTAAAAGGCTAATGCAGAGCAACACAGTCAATTGTTCGGCCAGCAGGATAAAGGACAAGATGGGAAGAGAAAGTGGAATGGTCAAGAAAAAGAAAAGGGCAAGTGGCAAAATAAGAAAACCAATATCAGACCTGGTGCTAGTAAAGCCATAGTACCTGTAGTAGCATCGTGCCCTAAGTGTGGTAAGCATCATCGTGGTGAATGTTTGTTCGGGAAGAATGCCTGTTTTCGATGTGGTAAACCAGGGCATATTGCTAAGGATTGTCCCACCTTTGCTCAGAAGAAGGATGATAACAATGATTAGAACAAGAAGGGCAAAGTACGAGTCTTTACGCCACTCAGAAGGATGCAGAGGAGAACTCAAACGTAATAGCAGGTATTTTACTCATATCCAATACACCTGCTTATGTACTGTTTGATTCGGGAGCTACTCACTCTTTTGTATCAACGTCTTTCATTACTAAAGCTAGTATTAGTTGTGATAAGTCAGAGAGTACACTAGAAGTTAGCATTCCTTCGGGCGAAACATTGACCACTGATAAGTTAGCCAAGTCGGTGAATCTTGAAATTGAGGGAAAAACATTAGAAGCTAATTTGTATCTGATAGAGATGAAAGACTTTGATGTGATTTTGGGTATGGATTGGTTGAGACATAATTATGCAACCATTCGTTGTAGAGAAAAGGAAGTGTCTTTTCAAAAACCAGGAGAAGAACAATTTTCTTTCCCTGGAATAAAGACCAAACTCAATCTCCAACTGGTATCTACCTTGCAAGCCGAGAGAATGTTGAGAGAAGAAACATCTCAAGGGTTACTAGTGAACATCTCAGGAGAAAAACAAGCGACGATAAAGATTGAGGATGTACCAGTGGTACAAGAATTTATAGATGTATTTCCTGAAGATCTACCTGGTATCCCACCGGATAGACAAGTAGAGTTTACCATAGATCTGGTTCCTGGAGCGGCACCAGTATCTAAAGCTCCATACAGAATGGCTCCAAAGGAACTTCAAGAGTTGAAAGTTCAGTTACAAGAATTGTTGGACAATGACTTTATCCGACCAAGTGTATCTCCTTGGGGCGCACCAGTGTTATTTGTAAAGAAGAAAGATGGAAGTTTGAGGATGTGTATCGACTATCGGGAGTTGAACCGTTTCACCATCAAGAATAAGTATCCTCTCCCGAGAATTGAGGATTTGTTTGATCAATTAAAAGGGGCTAAAGTATTTTCCAAGATCGACTTACGATCTGGATATCATCAATTAAAGGTTAAGGCTAGCGATATACCCAAGACGGCTTTCAGAACTCGTTATGGACATTATGAGTTCACAGTCATGCCATTCGGGTTGACAAATGCTCCAGCAGTATTCATGGATTTAATGAATCGTGTTTTTCACAAGTATTTAGATCAATTTGTCATAGTCTTCATCGATGACATTTTGATATACTCTAAGAGTACAGATCAGCATGAGGAACATCTTAGAATAGCGTTAGAAATACTGCACAAGGAAAAGTGTGAATTTTGGCTTGAGCGAGTTGGGTTCCTCGGTCATGTAGTTACTACCCAAAGAATTGAAGTAGATCCAGTAAAGGTGGAAGCGGTAACTAACTGGAAAACACCGACTAACGCAGGTGAAGTTCGGAGTTTTCTAGGATTGGCTGGATACTATCGGAGATTTATTGAAGGATTCTCCAAAATATCTGGATCAATGACGCAATTGACAAGGAAATGGGTAAAGTTTCTATGGACAGATAAGTGTGAGCAAAGCTTTCAGGAGCTAAAGCAACGATTGATTACAGCACTGGTGTTAACTATACCCGAAGGTTCAGAAGGGTTTGTTATATATAGTGATGCATCCAAACAAGGTTTGGGATGTGTGTTAATGCAACACGGAAAAGTGATTGCTTATGCATCAAGGCAATTGAAGTAACATGAACAGAACTACCCGACGCATGATCTAGAACTTGCAGCGGTAGTTCATGCATTAAAGATATGGCGCCATTACTTATATGGAGAAAAGTGCGACATTTACACAGATCATAAGAGTCTCAAATATTTCTTCACACAGAAGGAACTGAATATGAGACAGAGGCGATGGTTGGAGCTAGTAAAGGATTACGACTATACTATTCATTATCATCTAGGTAAGGCTAATGTTGTTGCGGACGCTCTAAGTAGAAAGTCGATGGAAAAGTTGGCATCATTACCTACTATTCAGAAAGAGTTGATCAAAGACTTGGAAAATTTGCGAATTGAAGTGGTTACTACATCAGAGCAAAGTATAGCTCGTTTAGCAACTTTGGTGGTTCAACCAACTCTCAGAGATCGGATCATAGAAGCACAGGATAAAGATCCATTTTTGCAGAAGATCAGGAAAGAAATTGGCACTGATAGGAGGAAGGATTTTGGAATAGCTTCGGATCGGGCACTGATGTTTAAAGGAAGAATTTGTGTGCCTAAAGATGAAGTTTTGAGGAATGAGATATTAGAAGAGGCTCATTTCACCCCGTACACCGCACATCCTGGTGGTACGAAAATGTATCGAGATCTTCGAGATACATTTTGGTGGAGGAATATGAAAAGAAGTATAGGTCTATTTGTGGCAAAATGTATAGTGTGTCAACAAGTTAAAGCAGAACATCAAAGACCAGCAGGGTTGTTAAATCCATTGGACATACCTGAATGGAAGTGGGAGAATATTGCAATGGACTTTGTGGTAGGACTTCCGAGGTCAGTAAGAGGACACAATGCTATATGGGTAATAGTGGATCGACTAACAAAGTCAACTCATTTTCTTTCTGTAAAAATGACATTCAGTCTAGATCAACTAGCACAATTGTACATTAGAGAGATTGTAAGATTGCATGGTGTTCCCGTGTCTATTGTATCTGATAGAGATCCAAGATTTACGTCAGAATTTTGGAAGAGCTTACAAAGAGCTATGGGAACGAAACTGGATTTCAGTACGGCGTATCACCCTCAATCCGATGGTCAATCTGAAAGGACCATCCAAATTTTGGAAGATATGCTAAGAGCCTGTGTTTTGGATCTAGGAGGCAGTTGGGAATCGTATCTACCTTTGGTGGAATTTTCCTATAATAATAGTTTCCAGGCAACTATTGGAATGGCATCATATGAAGCTCTCTACGGTAGAAGATGTAGATCACCCGTCCATTGGGACGAAGTCGAAGAAAAGAGAGTTTTGGGACCAGAGATCATTGAAATGACAGTTGAAGTCATTGATAAGATCCGTACTAGGATAAAGGCCGCACAAGATAGACAAAAGAGCTATGCTGATACCAGAAGAAAAGACTTGGAATTTAAAGTTGGAGAAAAAGTTTTTCTGAAAGTGTCACCAATGAAAGGTGTACTTAGGTTCGGCAAGAAAAGAAAACTACGACCTCGTTATATTGGACCATTCGAAATACTCGATAGGGTCGGAAATGTAGCTTATCGATTAGCTTTGCCGCCCGAACTATCAGCAGTTCATAACGTGTTTCATATATCGATGATCTGAAAGTATATGCATGATCCCGATCACGTGGTCAATTCTCAATCTCTAGAAGTACAGAAAGATTTATCCTACGAGGAATTTCCGATTTCAATACTAGATCGAAAGGTGCATAAGTTACGGAACAAAGAGATTCAACTGATCAAGGTACAATGGAGTAATCATGGAGTAGAAGAAGCTACTTGGAAAAGAGAAGAAAATGTTAAAGACAAATACCCAACACTATTTACCAGATCATAATGTAAATTTCGAGGACGAAATTTTATTTAAGGTGTGAGGGATGTAATGTCCCAGATTTTATAGTCTTAATTTGGTTGGTGTAGCCCATTTAGGGTTATGAAAGTACAAGCCATAAGTTATTTATAAGCTCAATACTTTAAGATATTAAGTTTAAGTAAATTTGATTTCAAAGACTTAATAAATAATTGGGTTGCCACAATGGTCATCTGTATGGTATTTCCTATTGACCACCCAGGTTTGAATCATCATGCAGATGTTTTTATGAAGTATTTTTATAATATTATTTGTTGGGCTTAAAACTCTTCAAATTCCTAGTTAAAAACTTAATTTAACAAGATTAATGATAATATAACTCTTCCATTTAATTTTTCATTAAAAAGAGAGGTTACAAGAAGAGGAAAAATATTTTTTAACTACACATTTCCTCAAATCCGAGATTACACTTATTTTCTCTAAAAAAAAATCTTTATGTTAAGTAAAGTTTGAAAGAATAGCAAGGGTGTGAAGGAGAGTGCACACTTTGATCAAGGAAAAAAAAGATTTTCAAAAAAATAGGAGAGGAGCATATTTCTAAAAGTTCTGATACCGTTGGGAAGCAACAACAATCATCCAACATTATACTTTCAAAAGCTTTTAACAAAGGTAGGAAGAGGTGCAAGTGTTGGTTTCGTTTTCAAGTTATGATTTTTCCATTTAAAAGTATGAATGTAATGGTACCTTCGGGTACGGTGTTTCGGCACCACTATAGCTGAATGATCATTCTCCGGTTCTATGCGTCATGTTAAATCATAACTCCACAGAAATTGGATTTTGCCGGAAATCCCTCTACGTGCGACGGTATGAGTCTATAGTTCGAAATTTTATAATTTGTTAACGAAATGCACCGATGACATCTATTGAGTTTCAAACTCATGGGTTAATTCCCTCTCTACAGGTTGATTTGATATGATTTGATTGGGACGTGGATGATGGTAAAGAATGATGCAACGTGCTATGGAGAGGCCGGTGATTTAATGTTTTCAATTTTACTACGAAAATGTTTACTTTAAATAATTTGTTTCCTATGAAATGTTGTTTATGGAACTATTCTAAACACATTTATTTATGAATAAGTTATGCATCACGGAAATTATCTTACAAGCGCTGGTTTATATTTTAAAAAAAGATGTTAGCAAATTAACATTGCTGTTTTTCTAGAAATTTCGTTTCTGACTTGATTTCAAAAATCCGTAACTTAGTCGTTACTTGGAATTTTTCAATGAAACTAGTGGCATTTGATAGCCTCATAGGTTAGCTACGAAATAAACTTGGAATCAAGTCAATCCAATGTCGGTAAAATTTTATAGGTCACTTAGAGTAAACTGCACTAGAAAGTGTTGCTGGGTTTCCAGTTTCTGTAGTTGATTTCAAGCAATCATAACTCACTCATTATTTGGAAATTTTAGACAAAATCAGTGGCATTGGATAAACTTACATGTTAGCTACTAAATGAACTTGAAATCATATCAATCTGATGTTAGTAGGATTTTATATGTCATGTTAAGTAAACTGCACGGGTGAGTGTTGCTGTTTTTCAGTTTCTGCTCTTGGCTTCAAAAATTTATATCTCACCCGTTACTTGATGTTTTTGGACAAAAGAAATTGGATATGATAGTCTCAGGGGCTAGCTACTGGATATAGCTAAATTCATGTTAGTTCGATTTGTGTAAAATTTTATATGATATTTTAAGTGAACTGTGCTGGGTTTCCTCCCAACCCGAGTTGCTGTGTGGTTTCGAAAAATATTTTAATGCCCTATCTGTTGCCGACGGAGCCCAATTTTTGGATATGTCATATTATAAAGAGTTTTCTACCTTCTATTAAAGGTTCACGAAGTTTCGAGGTCGATAGTTATGCAAACGAATTTATTTTGTCACTACCCATATGAGATAGAAAAAAAACAGCAACATTATTTTTAAAGTTTTGCCTAAAATTTGACGTCAATTGTGGATGCATGCATGGAAGATATTTTAAAGACATTTTTGAATTGTTTTGTTTATAGTATTGACTTATTTTCTTTTAACAAATTATGTTGATTTAAATTTCATAAATTAAATGTTTAAGCTTTCCGCTAAGGGTAAGGTTAATTCTATTAAGTCAACGGCTAAAGTATAGTTAATCTAGTGATGTTTCGATCCATGCGGGTCGGGGCGTTACAAATTGCATGGAACAAGTGTTACTTAGTTCAACATCTAATAACCAACTTAATTACTCAATGACCTAAGGGGAATAGGATATGACTGAAGATTCTAACTAGACTATAAAATAAATCAAACTATCCTATAATTTAAAAATAAAAGCAATGAAAAATTAAAAAGGAAGAAGGCTTGGGTTGCCTCCCAAGAAGTGCTTTTTTAACGTCATTAGCTTGACTAAACCGCAGTGGATCAGCTTCTTGAGCCAAAATGAAATCCACCACTTTCTTGGTTCCTAGGCATTTAGTAGTATATGTATCATCTACTGTGTAACTAGTTTCCATGTTCTGTACTAAAGGATCATGGACTGATTCCCCCTTCCCTCTATGACCTACAACTGCTTCAGCTGACTGGATCACATTGCAAGTGTTAACTTTTTCTGGAGGTTTCTCTGCTTGATGAATGTTGAAAGTTACTTGCTCTTCATTAACCCATAGTGTCAACTTCTCTTCTTGTACATCAATCAATGCTCTACCAGTGGCCAAGAAAGGTCTACCAAGAATTAATGGTACTTTCTCATCCTCTTCCATGTCCAACACCACAAAGTCCACTGGAAAGATGAACTTATCGACCTTCACCAATACATCTTCAATAATGCCATTCGGGTATGTAAATGATCTGTCTACCAATTGCAAGGTGAGGGTTGTGGGCTTCACATCTCCAAGACCCAACTTTTTGAACACTGAGAGGGGCATTAAGTTAATGCTAGCTCCAAGATCACCTAATGCTTTGTCAAATGTGATGCCACTAATATTGCAAGGACTGTTGAAGCTGCTCGGATCTTTCAATTTCTGAGGGAGCTTCTTCTGGAGAATGGCACTACACTCTTCTGTCAGTATTACTATCTCAAACTCCTCCAACTTTCTCTTCTTTGACATCACTTCCTTCAAAAACCTAGCATAATTAGGCATTTGGGCCAAGGCATCTGCAAAAGCAATGTTGATGTGGATTTTCTTGAAGACTTCTAGGAACCTTACGAACTGCTCATCAAATTTTTTCTTCATGAATCTCTGTGGAAATGGTAGCTGAGGCTTCAAGATAGGTGGGTTGTCTGGAAATGAGATTGAGTAAGGTTTATGAATCTTTTTTGTTGCTTCTTCTTCGATCTTCTGCCTTTCAATCTGCTTTTCCTCTGTAAGTATAGGATCCAGTGTAGGCTCCCCAACCTCTTTAGGCTTGCTTTCTTTAACTTCTATACCACTTCTTAATGTGATGGCATTGTAGTGCTCCCTTGGGTTAACCTCCGTGTCACTGGGAAATTTCCCTTTCTGTTGGGATTGTAATGCAGTTGCTATCTGACCAATTCGCACCTCCAAATTCTTCACTGTGGCTCCCATGTTGGTCATATGTGTCTCAATATTGTCAAGTTTGGACTCATCTTTGTTGAACCTTGACCTGGTCTCTGAAATGAAGGTTCCCAAAATATCTTCCAGTAATAGCTTTCCTTCAGAAGAAGCCTGATTACTAAACCCAGACGGTGGTTGTAGCACGTTAGCATTGTTACCATAAGAGAAATTCTCATGGTTTTACAGTCCTGGATGATATTGGTTTGCTGAGTATTTTCCTCTCTGATTGAAGTTTCTGCCATTCACATACTGGACTTGCTCATTTTTTGACTTGAACTCCTGGTATTAAGAGGACGTGGACGTTGCCATGATAGAGTATGATTTCTTCTGAGTTCCATGTGATGTTAATGCAGCTATTGAGTAGTTAGAGATGACATTTGAGCTGCAAGGGCTGTGATAGGATCCACCTCATAAAGGCCAGCAACTTTTTTAGCACTCGAACGCTCACTTGGCCATTGATAGCTATTAGTAGCTATCTCCTCCAGTAATGAATAAGCCACATCTGGAATCTTGGACATCAGAGTTCTTCCTGTTACAGAGTCCACTATTGTCCTTGTTTGACCATTCAGCCCATTGTAGAAGAGTTCAATTTGCACCCAACTCTGATAACCATGCTGATGACATCTTCTAAGTAGATCTTTGAATCTCCCCCGTGCCTCATAAAATGGCTCGATGTCAGATTGTCTGAATTGACAAATTTCACTCCGCAATTGAGCTGCCTTGGAGGGAGGAAAAATTTTTGTTAGAAATTTCTGAGCTAACCCCTCCCAAGTCGTGATGGAACCATATAGTAGTGACCGGAACCAAGCCTTGGCTTTATCCCTCAAGGAAAAGGAAAATTAGCAGAGTCTGATGGCGCCTTCAGTAACACCATTCATCTTGACGGTGTCATAGATTTCGAGAAAGGAACCAAGATGAGCATTTGGGTCTTCTATCGGAGCTCCCCCAAACAGGTTCTGTTGTACCATGTGTATCAATCCTGGTTTCAATTTGAAATTATTTGTAGCAATAGTTGGGCGTACAATACCGGAATAGTTGTCATTAACAATTGTTGATTTTTTTTCATTAGCTGCTCTTGCATCTTGTTTGGCCATTACTTCACGTTCGTCTCTCTGTATACCCCTTAGATAACGAAATGTACATTCTGGTTCAGGATCAACAGGTAATTAATACAAATTCATAGCTCTTCGCATACACAGCTGAAATTAACAAACCAAGAACTGTAAAGGATACAAATAAAATAAATAAAAATAAAATAAAAAATCTAAATTAAAATAAAAGCTAATTGGTAATAATATTAGTAAAAATCGAATTAAGCAATCCCCAGCAACGGCGCCAAAAACTTGTCACGCGTTTTCCACAACGTGAATTTATGCCGCAAGTGTACGATATCAAGCTTTGTAACATAATGATTGAGTTAAGAGTGTCGAACCCACAGGGATTGCAATTCAATTTCTACCAATTACTATAATTGTTTCAACTTTTACTTTATCTAGATGAACAAAATATCAATTCAAGGTTTTTTATCCTAAACTAATATGAATGTGCAATAATGTAAATAAAATGAAAACAATTTATAGGAGAATGTTAATGGGAGAAAACATAGGGATTGATTTCACCTTACTATCAATTACGACTCAATTATGCCTAGCTATTCTAATCATTTTTCCCATGTTTGAAAGCAAGAATCCTAATGTATTTCTCTCCCCTCTCTCGAGTGCCAGCTAGAAATTAATCTTAGAATTCAATTCCAATATCTCTATTCCAAATTAAAATCAAAGATTTATCAAGTTCATGATTCTTTTATGGAGTAAGTTTCATAGATCCAATACTTTCTCTCGAAACCCATAAAATTTACGTTGTGTCAATCCTATGATCGAGCCTAAATTTCCCTATCTTGAGTGCTATAATTGACTAACATCTATTCATTCAATTAGTGGCCAACTAATTGAAAGCATTAATTTCATGACACAATCAAACATATATGAAAAATAAAATAGAATAATTATGACAAAATCAAATCATAATATCAAGTTTGGCTACATCAAACCTTAGATATGAAAATTAGTTCATGAAATAGAACATAAAATCCATACAATTTATAATGGAAAACATAAAAGAAAAGGTAAGCAGTAACTCTTTTGAAGTGCTAATCGAAGTCCCTTTTATGATTTCCACTCTTTCTTCACTTGATTTCTTCAATTCCTTCTTGTTGTTGTCATTGGAGATTCAATCTTTTTGTATCTTTCTCTCTTTCTTCCAACCTCCCAAATTAGGTCTTCTCACTTGTATTTATAGTGTTTTAGAGTTTATGGACGAATTAGGGTTGAATTGGGCCAAGAAAAGATTACAAAAATATAAAAACACCTTTCCAACGCCCGACGGTGCCTCAGCGCCTGATGGCTGGTGCCACGGCGCCACCCTTTCTGTCCCGTTTTCCATTCTACGCATCTTTCAGTATTTTTATCATAACTTTTTCGTCTGATGTCTGATTGAGGTGAATCAAAATGGTTTGGAAAGCTAACTCAAAAGGATACAACTTTGTTTCAGAAATCATTGTCCAATTCGATCACTTTCTGTGCCAAAAATGGGTCTCATTATGAGACTAAAACTTCGGAGCATAACTTTTCGGTTGGAAATTAATTTGTGATCATCTTTTGACTAAATTTGATCCCTCTGACATCTTCCTTTATCCAATTGACTCCGACCACTCTCAAATCTTCATCGTGAGGTTTGACATAACTTTTAAGTATTGCACTTTAGTCCCTGAACTTTGAATCTCTTACAATTTAGCCATTTCTTCAAATTTGTGAACTTTTGCTTATTTTCTTCAATCTCACCAACCTACATCACAACATCAAAACACACATAAAAACACTCTAAAACTTTCTCAATGATAACAAAATAATGCATTAAGTAGCATAAATATCATGAGTGTGGAGCACTCATCAAATGTCCCAATACTTCAGGCGTGTCATTTATATAATGCTAATAATTTGTCATTCTTCGACCTTAGTACGAGATGGAGCATCTGTTGGGGTTTGATCCCAATAAATTTCAGATAATGATGTTAAATGATTTGAATTAAGTTTCATAGACCTTGATCGATGAATGAAATGATTATTAACTCAGGCCGTTGGAAACAATTTAATTAATTAATGTTGCACGTGGTCTATTTACTTCTTGAATGGTCTTTTAATGTGTTGGCTTATTTACCATTAGTTGGCCCATTTATTTACATATCCCTAAAACTATAAATAAGCATTTGTTTTGGGGATGAATCGTATGTGCGCAATAGTGTTTAAGGGCATTCGCTTCTTGTTTTCCCTCTCCTACATTTGTGATATTTAACATACAGTTATCCTCTCCCTCTGTTTATATATTTCAGCCACCATACTTGTGTCATTTGTGGGTACATTAAAAGAGGGAACTAAAGTAAAGAATAAGTTGTGGGTTGAGACAACTGGGTTCATTGGTGTTTGATATTAATTAGTTTAAACTAAGCCTGAAAATCACCAAATCGAAGACCTTGGAGTGTATTTCTTCTTACAAATGGTATTAGAGCATATGGTTGTTTGAAATCTCTAAAAAATTGGTGAAGAAAACCAACAAAAATAGAAGCCAAATTTGTTCAATTTTTTTTCAAAAACCAGTGATCGATTGGAGAAACTAACACAACGACATGATTATTAGGTTGAGGTGTACCCTACGATACGATGCATGGCAACGAATGATGGTGCATGACAACCACACCCAAATGCTGGTGAGGTTCATGCCGACGCGTAGGAAGGATTTCAATGAGACGCTTCACATAAAGATTGTTCCTGGAGGTGTTGCGGACCTTATGGTGGTGTTGGATTTCAATTTGAATGTTTTTAAAAAATTTATTCTAGATATTATTACCCGTGATTAAATGTTGTCTGAAATCTATAAGATTAATTTCATGCCTAACTCATACAAGGAAATTAAGAATGCAATTAAGTTTGATAGGGACACTTTAACACCTGAGATTGTTATAGATCCCTTTAGGAGTCAGAAAATAAAGATTAAGGTTGAAAAGGAGGACAAGATAAGCAGTGAAGTTCACATGATGAGGAGTAGAACACATATTAAGTAAAATAGCCATGTTAGGAATCAGGGCAGTAGTGACTCGAATGATGAGGGTGGTAAAAAAAATGGCATGAGTTCAAACAAGTCTGAGTCCAGTACAAATGGTAGTCGGTATTATATTATGGTAAGACTAGACATTTTATAAAGGACTGTTGACCCCAAAAAATGAGCTCTACAGAATCTCCTCCACGTGAACATCACCTGCACACAAAACACCCCATTAGGAGGCAAAGGCCACCGGTCAAGAAAAAGGTCCGACGACCGTTCGCACTCCGACAGTCAAGTTAACTGCCAGACGAGGAAAATATAAATGTAACAGAGGAAGAAGGGAAGAGGATAGGGTTAGAGAACATACCTTAAAATGAAATGGATTCACATATATATAGAAAATGGAAATGTAAATGGGCCATATGGTTTATGGGCCTTGCCAAAGCCCAAAACCGAGGCTCTAAAGCATTTCAGCCGATGCTCTTTATTGGTGGTTGAGGCCCTTTAGTCGATGCTCTTTCTAGGTGGATGAGGCCCTTCAGCCGAGGCTCTTTTAGACTGAAGCTCATGATGTCTTTTTAGAGGATCATCCAAGTCAATGCCACGTCGGCAATGTGGGACCCTTCCTTCAAGATAGAGCCACGTAATTTACGGGAGTAACAATAGTCCCCAAAGTCTAGGCATGATTATTTATGTAATGTATAGACTTGAAAGTAAAATTGAGAAAAAAAGTTTGCATAGGGGGTGACCTTCAAGATAGTGCATCTTCCTTTAGGTAAGTCCTTTGCCTTACGATTTACAAAAATTTTGACAGAGCTGAAGTCCTTATGTGCCGAATCTGTCTATTTTTGATAAAGGGAGCCGAGGTCCCAATTTTTTGAAGCTTTTTGACTTTTTTTATTTGTCATTTGTAATTTTTACCCCCTTACTTTTCTGTGCAAGGGAGTCCTCCATTGTGTTTGATCCAGCCATGGAAGGCTTCTTCCTTAACGTTCAGCCTCGTCGAAGGGAGGCATGTGCTGGTGCATGCTTCCTCACATAGTAGATGGTTCATCCATGCGAAGGCTTCTTCCTTGACGTTCAGCCTCATCGAAGGAAGGCATGTGCTGGTGCACGCTTCTTCACATGGTGGATGGTTTATCCATGTGAAGGATTCTTCCTTGATGTTCAGCCTCGTCGAGGGAAGGCATGTGATAAATGTGTTTTGCACACTTATTTAGGTCACAAAACAAGGAAAATTGTTGATGTATATGTTGAAATATGGCTTAATTCGATATAATTTGTGTTTTTAGGATTACATTGATGGATAGAATGAAGAGTATGAGAAAATGAACAAAAAAGGACCAAAATGGAAGAATATGAAACTCCGAGGACCAAAATGCAATTATTCAAAAGATGACCCGAATGGCGAATAAAGTGTGGGATTGAGCTAAGTAATATATTGTGATATCATGAGATGTTAGAAGAAGAAGGAGAAGGAATCAAGACCAAAAGGTGGATGAAACAAACTTGGAGACCAAAGTGAATCAAAGGAGAAATAATTTCTACCATGCAGTCGCATGGTAGAAAGTCCATGCAGTCGCGCAAGCATCTACCGGGGATGAACAGTGAAAATTTTGTATAACCATGCAGTCGCATGGATTTATACCATGCAGTCGCATGGTTCATTCTGGGCGCGAATTTTCTGGTTTCCTTATTTGAATCAAACACTTATGGTAACGCATCTAGGACTTCTTTATAACCCTAATCTCGTCCATAAAGAGGGGCTACGCCTTCCTAGAGAAAAAAACGACATTGTTGAGCAAGATTGAAGGCTAGGACGAAGACTTTCATTCGAAGATCCAAGATTTCAAGCTTTATATTCAAGAATTGGGTGATGTCTTCTCCAAAATATTTTCTTTGTTATTTCAATTTATCCATGCTAGGCTAGGTTTTTATTGTACTAGGTGAACGATGAACCTCGTATTGTGAACCTTTAATTCTTTATTTTGCAATTTGATTATAAACACGAATATTTGTTGTTGAATGGTCTATATTCTCTTTATTGCCTCCATAATTATATGCGCAATGATTATGTGAGTTTGGGTGGTCTATTTCATGCATTCGAGAGAAGGGAAATAGATTCTACAAGATATAAATCATCGTAGGGTTCGATAGGGGATAGAGATATACCGCTATGCTTTACGTGAGTCTTTAAGTGTTCATAAAACGTTATGCATTCTTGTATATTGGCATTTGTCATAGAGATATAGTCAAATGGTATGCGAGGATAGGTTTAGCTCTACTCGAGAGAGATTGTTGAATATTTTAGGAACATTGACTCTTCAACCGATTCATTGTGCTATCAAATTGTGAAATAAAGGTTAAGGGTGAGCTTACTTGGGGATTCGGGATCCTAGTACGCTTTTCATACATATATTTCATCAAACATCTGCATTCAATTCGTTATCTTTGCATTTAGTTATTTACTTTCATTTAAACTTGCATTCCTAGTATAATTTAGATAATTTTATAGTTTGATCATCTCTCTGAATTCACTTAAGTTTCGGTTAAGGTCGAGATAGGTAACGTTTGAACTAATTCAATCTCTGTGGGAACGATACTTGGACTCGGTACTCAAAGTCGAATACATTTTCGACATGTCAGCATGTACTAGTGCACGCTTCCTTACATGGTGGATGATTTATCCATGCAAAGGTTTCTTCCTTGACGTTCATCCTCGTCAAAGGAAGGTATGTACTGGTGTACGCTTCCTCACATGGTAGAGGGTTCATCCATGTGAATGCTTCTTCCTTAACGTTCAGCCTCGTCTGAGGAAGGCATGTGTCCACCTCGGAATCCAAGCAAGGTGATCCCTATTTGGGAATGTCAACCTCTCTTCCGAGGCGCCAACGCTTCCTTGCATGGTGGATGGTTCATCTATGCAAAAGCTTCTTCCTTGACGTTTGGCCTCGTTGAAGGAAGGCATGTGCTAGTGCACGCTTCCTCACATGGTGGATGGTTCATCAATGTAAAGGCTTCTTCCTTTAGGAATGAGGTCTCCAAGATAGTGTCTCTTCCTTTTTCAAGGGAAGAGGTCTTTATGTGTCTCTTCCTTTTTTCAAGGAAAGAGGTCTTCAAGTGATCGTCTCTTCCTTTTTCAAGGAAAGAGGTTTTATATTATCGCCCTTGCTTTTTCAAGGAATGAGGTCTTATATTATTGCCTCTTCTTTTTTCAAAGAATGAGGTCTTCAAGATAGTGCATCTTCCTTTTTCAAGGAAAGAAATCTTTAAGTGTCTCTTCCTTTTTTTCAAAGAAAGAGGTCTTCAAATGATCGCCTCTTCCTTTTTCAAGGAAAGACGTCTTTAAAATAATGCATCTTCCTTTAGGAATGAGGTCTTCATGTGCCTCTTCCTTTTTCAAGGAACGAGGACTTCAAGTGATCACCTCTTCCTTTTTCAAGGAAAGAGGTCTTTAAGTGCCTCTTCATTTTTTCAAGGAAGAAAGACGTCTTCAAAATAGTGCCTCTTACTTTAGGAATGAGGTCTTCATGTGCCTCTTCCTTTTTCAAGGAACGAGGTCTTTATGTGCCTCTTCCTTTTTCAAGGAACGAGGTTTTCAAGTGATCGCCTCTTCCTTTTTCAAGGAAAGACGTCTTCAAAATAGTACCTCGTCCTTTAGGAATGAGGTCTTCATGTGCCTCTTTCTTTCTTAAGGAACGAGGTCTTATATTATCGACTCTTCCTTTTTCAAGGAACGAGGCCTTAGGATAACTGCCTCTTCCATTTTCAAGGAACGAGGTCGTATATTATCGTCTCTTCCTTTTTTAAGGAACGAGGTCTTTAACCAGGGATAAGCATTTAGCGTGGTGGGGAATAAACATTCTGGGAATGAGGTCAAGAAAGGCTCCTTTTGCGAGGGCAAACACATCTGACCATTGGCCTCTTCCTTTATTCAAGGAACAAGGACTTCGAGATGATGCCTCTGATAAAAATGAATCCACAAGATAGGGCTCGCCTTCAAGAATGTGAGGTCTTACAAGCTAGCCCCGGACATGCGAGGTCTTAAATATTGCCTCAGATAATAGGGAATCATTTAAAATGATCAATACAGCCTTCGAATAAGAGAGATCAGGGCAATGTATTTCACAAATGCATTATGTAGGCCTACCACCATTTCCAAGATATGGGGGCAAAGATAGGATAATAACTCATTTATAGCAACTAAACTAAGTTCCATCACTTGATGTCAAACCACAAAATCAAATTTGATAATAAGCCAAAAAATCAGATTTTAGCAGTGGAAGCTGGAAGCCGAAACAGCTGAAGGCAATATGAAGATAATCGAAGCTGAAGTATCGTTGTGAAATGAAACAGTTTTCCACTGGTATTCACATCATTTAATTCCCAGTATACCAAATAAAATATGATATTCTGTTTGATTGGCCAACAAATAAAGCATATAAAATCTAACCAAACTGATGACAACCACATTAGGAAAAGTTGTTGTTGGAGGCATTGCGAGCCAATTGCCTCCTTTCATCAAAAATCAAGCATAGAAGTGTAGAAATTCCCTGAAAAGCAAGGTCGGTCGTGTGCCACAAATTTTCATTACGTAAGCTAGAGCTCTTAAAAATATATGGAAAGTCCAGCAACAAACCACATGCAACACAGGGTGAACCCAAACCTGATAATATGCCCTCAAAGCAAGAAAGAGACTATAACAATTCTAGCCATACATTGTTCAATATGACAATGGTTGATCTTGTTGATGAAATATAACACTAAAGTCTAAAGGAAACTTGTATTGAGAAGAACATGGAAGGCATAAAAAACGGCCAAGTAGAATGAATAAATCCCCACATAGCCATAACAAGTATACCAATTTTTCAACTCATAAGTCATAGTAATGGAAGAACCAGTAAATTACTGTGGCCCAATAGGAAGAAATATGACCAATAAATTGGAGCATCTAGTGGGCCAAAAGCTTTAGACAAAATGAGAAACTATAAGGCCCAAGAAAAATAAATTCTTGCCATCCCAATTTCCATTTAAAAATAAGTTGGACAATCCATGAGCAAAGCCATTTTAAGTGGAAATTAAATAGGCCCATTTGCTATTGGGATCAAGTAACAAATGGGCTGACCCGCTCCAGTAGAAAGGCAACAAATGAATCATGTGGGTAGCCGAAAATTGGGTGCTAAAAAGTCAACAAAAGACAATTCTGAAAAGAATACTAGTATACTAGCAAATCAATCTGCAAAAAATGCATGGACAGTGCGTTTTGGTTCAAATTGCATGCCATCGCCATGTTTATCTAGGGGACAAAAGGAAGACCCATGTATTGGATCCATTGTGATACTGGCGGTTCAAAATTTTTGATTTGGGTATTTTATCAAGCATTTGGTGATCAATAACAAATGGTGTAGTTTGCAGCAGATTTTTATTTTCTAGAAACCTTTTCCATACCTCTATCTCTTCCACTATCTTTACAACAACTTAAAACACAATCCAACCATTTCAAGAAGAATGTAGGTTGAGAACGAAAGTGTGTACCGTTTTCGTGTTTTTTTTTCTTTTTTTCAAAACCTGTTGTCATGGAAGTGGAGAGTGTCACCGATGTATCATTTCTTGGTTGCTGAAATTTAGTTGTTTGGACACAGTTGCAACTACTAGCGGCAATGGAGTGGCGCAGCTGCTTGTCGCCACTTGCGGCGGTCGCTGCTATTTTTCCGATTGCGGTGGCTGGCTTCAATGTCACTTGTAGGAATAGAAATTTCAGCCCATTGCAATTTTTCTTTTAAGAAAGACTTTTAATTTAGGATTTTCTTCTTCTTGATTTCCTCTTCTTTCTTTTTTGGACCGACCAATACTGTGGTTGACTTCTTCGTTTGGTTGAAGGAGCCGCTCAAATCATCATCTTTGGTTGTTCCCTTTGCTCTTTTCTTTTCAGTAGACCGTAGCCCGGAAAATTATTCAACTTTTTTTTTTTGTGACTTTTTGGATGTGGCAGTAACATGGTTAACGTACCGTTTCCCATGGACAGCGTCAATCTGTTGACCACAAAAAATGAGCTCAACAGAATCTCATCAACGTCCCCTCCATGTGAACATCACCTGCACATTGAACACCCCGTTAGGAGGTAAAGGCCACCGGTCAAGAAAAAAGTCCGACGATCGTTCACACTCCGACGGTCAAGTCAACTACCAGACGAGGAAAATACAAGCGTAAAAGAGGAAGAAGGGAAGATGATAGGGTTAGAAAATATACTTTAAAATGAAATGGATTCACATATATATAGAAAATGGAAATGTAAATGGGCCATATGGTTTATGGGCATTGCCCAAGCCCAAAATCGAGGCTCTAAGGCCCTTCAGCCGATGCTCTTTATAGGTGGTTGAGGCCTTTTAGTCGAGACTCTTTCTATGTGGATGAGACTCTTCAGCCGAGGCTCTTTTAGACTGAAACTTGTGATGTCTTTTTAGAGACTATCTAAGTCAATGCCATGTCGGCAATGTGGGACCCTTCCTTCAAGATAGTGCTACATATTTATGGGAGTAACATGACCATTCTAAAAGGGAAGGTAGACAAAAAGACAAGGTGAACAGTCAGTCAAATGTTGTTGTTGGGTCTTGTTATGATCGAAATGAGGTTTATTGATAGTAAACCTGGTTATTACATGTGCATCTGTGTGAAATCTCATTCGCATGAATGATTGCTCGATTTGGTGCGTTGTTTTATGTTGCATTTTAATATCATTGACATGTGTTGCATGAATTTGAGAGTGATCATATTACTGTGTGTAATGTGTTTACATCCATAGTGCTTGGAATGCATTAACAGTATGTCTTTTGGTAATGTGGAGCATAGATACCCGAGGGTGCATTGGTGATATATACGAGGATGTGGATAGTGACATTTGAATCATGTGAGGTGATGTGATTAAATGTTTGAATCATCTACCTGTGAGAATCATGATCGAAATGAGTGTGAGAGTGACACTCCTTCACTTCTCTTAGGTGGAGGCTCATTATCCATTTAGGTTGAGAGATATGAGATAATGATAGAGGAACATTCCATGGACTTAGGATCTATAGTAGTTTATCAGTTAGACATGAGTAGTGACAAATCTAGTGAGGATGATTGACAATGAGGGATATATGTTTCTCGAGATGCGAGCTACATGGAATGGATAGGATAATTGTGTTAAGATCTTTTTGTTAGGTCATTTATGCATTTATTGTATATGTTGGCCATTTTTACTTGATTAACTTGGTGTTAGTGTTATGTTTTTTGCTAGTTAAACATGTTTGAAAAGATCTGTCTATTATCACAAGTTATATCTTCATTGCATGTTTTATATGCTCTTGATTGATTATCGTGAGTATATATTTCTATTTGGGTATTCTAGACCTTAGCCCTTGGTGTGTACATGAATAGGTATGGCATGTGTTTCAGGTCTGAGACATTTCTGTGATTTCAATTTTATTTGATTACCTTAATTAGGCAAGTATAAACTTGGTGTTGCTTGCTTGCAAGTTCATTGTTGTCAATTTAGAGATTTATTAGGTTTTGATATCCAATAAATTCTAGGCAATAATGTTAAAAGTTTTAAATTAAGTTTCATAGGCCTTGACCGATGAGTTAAATTATTATCAACACATCAATTTGTTGGCTTGATCCGAAATAACTTTGGCCGCTGGAAGTAATTTAATTAGTTAATATTGTTCATGGCCTATTTACTTCTTAAATGGTCATTTTAATGGGTTGGCCCACTTATTTACCTATCCACTTATTTACCTATCCCTAAACCTATAAATAAGCCTTTGTTTTGGGGATGAACCATGTGTGCAACAGTGTTGAGGGTAGCCGCATCTTGTTTTTCTTTTCTTTCATGCGTGAGATTTAACATACAGTTGTCATCTTCCTTTATTTATCTAATGTGGCCACAATACTTTTGTCCTTTGTGGGTACATTAAAAGAGGCAAATCTGTATTATGTTTGTCTGAGAGCTTGAACTGCCAACAATTGGTAATCCTGGTCTTGGTCATCTGGGTCTCTGCATCTGCATGTTACAATCAGTCATAATCTTTATTTTTAATTATTCTACTTAATATATCTGCTATCTGGTTATTGCTACCTTTAATATGTTCAAAATTAATTACTATTCCAGTATTAGTAATTCTATCTATAAAATTTAACCATCTTTTTCGATTACTTCTTTTATTTTCTAATTTCATTTTATTAACAAAACTTACTATTGCCTCACAATCTGTTCTTAAAGTGATTTCTTTTTTAGAAATAATAAATAATTCAAAAGAATCTAATGCATAATTAACTGCAAGTAATTCTAAATTTATGCTACTTATATTATCTTTTTCTTTATAATTTCCACTATTGTATCTAACAATTTTTTCAAGATCTTTACCTGCATACTTATTGGGTTTTGCAATTAAAATTGCACCCCAACCTGTTAAACTTTCATCTGTTTCTATGATCAAATAATCTATATCTAATGGCATATCTAATTTAGGTAAATCCTTTAATCTTTCTTTTATTTTTTGTAAGTTACAAAATCAGAAAAATGTATTTTAGACAATTTATGGATTTCTTATAATAAGAATCCAAAAGATCAAAAATATTTTTTAGCATGTTTAAATGCACTTTCAGAACATTTTAGTCAAGATCATAAAAAATTTAAGTGTTATGTTGTTTTACAAGGTAGACTTCCAGGGGTTTATCATACTTGGTTACCATGTTATATATGTAAATGGTATCCTAGTAAGAAATTAAGAGTAAAATGTAAAGATTATTTTTTAGAGGCATATAAAAAATGTTTATTACAAGAAAATTTAATACAATTGGAAGAAGATAAGCAAATTAATTCAATTCAGATAGAATTGTCAGAAATTAAAATATTAAGAAAAAGAATAGAAAATTTAGAAAATATGCAAAGGTATATTTTACAAAAATTAGAATTAATGGAATCCTCTAAAAAAGGAGAAAACTCAGAAATAATTCATGAACCAGAATTGGTTCAAGTTTTGGCAGACATAATTATGAAACAAAATAAGAATTTTCCAGATTTTGATGGAAAGGAAGACACTTGGAAAAAATTTGGTGATTGACAAGACAAGACTCACATACTCGGAGATTTTTTCAGAATTTTTGTATGAAAAGAAGAATTTTACTGTTTTCTTTTTGAAAAATTTGTAACAAATCTTACTATTTGATAAAGTAAGATTTGATTAAGGACACCACTGGCACTCCCTTAACAAGAATTCTTAAAAAAGAGATCAATTTCCCTCTTCTATGCGTCTCCTAGCCTCTTCACCGGGCTCTCTTTTTTAAGAATTCTTGTTAAGGGAGTGCCAGTGGTGTCCTTACAAGAGTGGAGTTAGGCCAAAGTTCATATATCTCAATCCTCGACTAAAAATTTGGAATATAACTTGTGCAATTGGAAATTCATTTTAATCATATTCCATTCCTTTTTGAGTTCTAATTCCATCTAATTGTCTCCTAAAAATCTTCAAAGTATTATCTTGTGATCCGAATCAACTATTGAATTTGCGATTTGGTCCTTAAACTTTGGATTTTGCCATCTTTTACTAATTTTCGCCTCTTTCTTTCCATTCCTTGTTCAACCATTGAGTTTTACCTATATAACATAAAATACAATAATTTAAGATATATTTTGTCAAAAGAACTATCAAATATCACTATTTTAGACCTCTAACAAGTGTATAAAATACACTTATTAGTCTTTGTTTCTCTTAATTTGACCTACACCATGAGGCGTAGGAAATTTGAGCGAGTAGTGGTACATGGACACAATTGCCCGAGATTAAACATCATGGGCTGCCCCATGTTGAAGTCATAGGGTGAATTGGAATCAAATACTGCAAAGTCAGCGTTCAACTTAGTTTGATGTGGAGATTCACCTATTTCGACGGGGAGCTTGATCAACCCTTTTGCTTAGGTGTAGGCCCCATTAAGTCCTAAAACCACATTACGGTACATTTGTAAAAAATTTAGTGGAATATCCATCCATTTCAGTGTGTTGGTATAGAGTATGTTGAGAAAACTCCCTCTATCAACTAAAATCTTGGGAATGATGACTCCTGCTATGGGTATTGCAACCACCAGGATTCCAGGATAAGGATGTGGAGATGCCTCCTTGTCATCGAACGAAAGATGGTCATCCATTATATTTCTAAGATGTTTCTCAGTAATAGCCTCCCTTGCTTGATCATTTTGCTGGCGTCTCAACATATAGATATGAGGACTAGGTAAATCAACATTACAAGCTCTAAGCCAACTCCACCTGGTGTGAAAAACTTTATGTAGTAGTGATATGTTGAAGTGGCGACCTGCAATTCATGCAATAAGGGTCTCCCTAGTATGGCATTATAATTGGAAGGCAGGTCGACAACCACAAAATCCGCTAGAATTCTTCTCTGACTGACCTCGCCTAACTCTACAATCAAAACAATTTGACATCAGGCTTCAATAGGATCCCCAGAAAATCCTTGCAGCCTCCTGGAATATGGTTGGAGATCCGCTCTTGGATTCCCATTTGTTCCAGAGTTCGAGAATACAACACATTGACCGAACCGAACTCCCATTATCCACAAAAGTTCGATGTATTTGTATGCTAGCAATAGACATTGTTATTACCAACACATCATTTTGGTCCTGTAAAACTCCATAAGAATATTCTTCCAAAAATCCGAACCATAATGGAGTATGATGAAATGCCAGTATCAGACTCTGGTCGTCCTACATCGTAATTCTGGAAAATGAGTGCATCTCGCACTTCTCTGTGCCTTGCCTTTCTAGATCGTTCAATGTATTGATTACCACCTATTAACATTCTGATCTCAGCTCGAGGTGGAGGATCCCGAGCTTGAAGAGTTGGCTAACCCCGTTGAATCGTCCCTAGTTGGTAAGGTTGTTGATTGCACGCTTGGTTCGTCTCTCTGAGTTTAGCCACAAACTCTTGCAGATGACCTCGTCGAATTAAATATTCCACATCTTCCTTCAAGTTTCTACAATCATCTATATTGTGTCATGCCAACCTATAATATCAACAATACTTTCCTTGATTTTTCCCTACTGGATCTTTTTTCTGAGGTGGGGGTCTGCAGAATGCTTCTTTTTTCCTGTTTGCAAGAAGACTTCTTCCAAGGTAGCATTTAATGGGTAATATTCATGGGTGATATAACAATCTCTGTCCCTTTTATCCTTTTTCTTTTCATGATTGAACCATTTACCCACTTTTTTTTCCTTTCTTAAAAGTGGGGATTGTGGATTTACCTTGGTTTCCTCATGACCTAAAGTGGCTTCCTCCGCACTTATATGTTTTTCCGTTCGATTAAGGAACTAGTGATATGTTTGAGGTCCATCTCCATGTATAGACCACCAAAATCTCGTTCTAGGCCATAGCCCTGAAAGAACTGCCATGAGTATGGCGTCATCGGAGGTTTTTTCGACCTCCATGGACTGATTATTGAACCTATTGAGGTAACTTTTAAGTTATTCACCATTCCCTTGCTTAATGCTCACCAAACGCTCTTTGGGCGTGGTTCTTGCTTTGGAACACATGAACTGAGCAAGTAACGGCGTGGCAAGGTCGTTCCAGTTTCATATGGACCTCTGATGTAACCTCCTGAACTATCTTTAAGCTTTATATCCCAATGTTAATGGAAAGACACGACACATAATGGCATCGGCTGCTTCTTGCAGCTCCATCCAAGAAGTGTACTTGTCTAGGTAACTAAAGGGATCTCCTTCCCCCTCATGCCCAGTCAGCTGTGGTATTTTCAATTTTTCAGTCAAATGTTCAGCAAGAATATCTTCAGTGAAAGGGGAATGGCGTCTAGTGAGATATTCCTCTGTGCTTCCTTTATTTTTGGCTACCAAATTAGTAATGCATTTTTTAAGACGTTCATCTCAGGTTCTTCCTGTTCCAACGGGCATTTCACACGGGGCTCGGGATATTCGCTCTGAGGTGTTAGTGAGTGCTGAGATCCTAATCTATCGAACACAGTACTAGCTTTCTTAGTAAAGGGCTCCGCTATTGCGGGAGAACTCATGTTCTCTTCAGTTCGACTTTTGGAAGATTCCTCTCCTAAGGAATGGAGAGCCCTCCTAGTGAGAGGTCATCTGGTTCGTTCCCTGTGTGGAGACTCTACCTCAGTTTCAAGTGGAGGAACGTGGGTAGTTTCGCTCTAATCTGTTGACTGCATTTGTTAACCTCTCGATAGCTTCTCTCATAATGGTCATTTGAGGGTCGCCAACTTCATTTTGACCTCGTCCCCTTCCAATATTTTGTGGAATATTGGTTTGTTCAAGATAAGTGTGGGATTGATTCTCTGATGCTAAAATATCATCCATGATAGTATTTTGTCGTAAGTTTTATGGGGAGATGCTTATACAAGTTAGGGCCCTCCTTCTAGTGCCAACTGTTGACGTCGAAAATTGTATGACCAAAATTCAAGCCAACTTCAAGTGTCAATAAAGATTTTTATTGATAATTACTTATCTATAATATATTAAATATCACATCAAGTGAGAATCATTTTTTTGACGATTTTAACCCTACTACAATAATACCTTACTTTTTCATTTTTCAATATGTAATAAATACTATAAAATTCTTGTCATGTATGAATTTCATGTTATTAATTCTCAATTAATTAACATTCACATTAATCTAGATTCAATGAATCTTGATTGATAAATATTCATTTACATGAATATAGAGATATTATAAATTCTTACAAAATTCTTGTCATATATGAATTTCGTGTTATTAATTCTCAATTAATTAAAATTTACATTAATCTAGACTCAATGATTCTTGATTTGATGAATCTTAATCTATATAAATCTAGAGTTATTATAGATGAATTTATTTCTATTCATGTATTTAGGAATTTTAATGGGTGTTTAAATTCATATATTAAAAATTAATACTTATGTACCAAATGTAGTATAAAAAAGTTGCTCATTTGTAGTATTTCATCATCACAAAAAATATGAACAATAGAAGTTGAATTTTGAGAGCACAATTTTCTTCTCTTAAATTGTTATCCTAAATTTTATTTCCTTTAGTTCGTTTGAGACTTATCATATCCTCTTAACAAAATGATATCAAATATTACATTTACAACACTTATAAAAAGTATTTTAAAATAACGTGCAATGCACGTTCAACTTTGACTAGTAAACTACAAGTGTTTTTATCAAATGAGATATTTAAAATATGAAGTTCTTGGGCCTTCCTTCTCTTTAAGATATTGTCCCTCTTTTATAGGAAATGATGGGTCTGTATCTTTCGTATTCCTGTCTTGTCAACAACAGTACCGAGCTGGGAACCTATGCCAATGACTTAAGTCCTGATTGGTTGTTGTCAAATCAACATACAGTACTGAACTAGAAAAGTACGCCAATGACATATTCACATTGGTTGCTAAGGTCGGTTCCATCGAGCTATCATGAAGTCGGCCTTAAATGGGGTCCCCAATAATTAATGAACTGATAGAACGAAGTTATAATATATGATTGGTGGAATTGGTGGACGTTGACGTAAGTTCTTTTGAATGTCATTAATTGATTGAACGTTTTGACAATGTATAAGGAATCTACAATCACTATATCCCCCTCAAACCACGGCGGTCATAAGTACGAGCTAACCTTAAAGATCCGACCTTAATTTAACATAAGTTAAATGCATATAACCAACAGACTTAATGAGGTCGCAAGTCGGATGTCAACAAATATTATTAATTCAATTTGATGCGATATGTCTAGGAAAGCAATTAATTTAAAGTTGAAGAATTCAAATAGGAAAGAAAAATCATTTTGACCAACATTTGTGTTTATCTTCATTGCCCAAACAATTGTCTTAACTATTTAGGATGTATAACACAATCTTGGATATAAGAATATATCGTGAAGTTCAAATATGTTACACAAATATTCAAGAAATCGAAAATATTTGAATTAATGTTGAAAAATGAGTTCGAGGTATAGCGAGATATGATGTTCCTCCAGTAGAGCTATTATATGTCTCTAATAGATTTATAATATCGTGAACTCTAATATATACTCGATGGTCTAAGATCTATTTGCCATATGAAATTTTATCATATGGATCTTGAGAATGATGTTACTTGTGTTATTCGATGTCACGTATGGTTCGAGTCAAATCCATCATGTGCAAGTTAGAGATATTAAAAAAATATGGATCGCCCCATATGGGGTGACACAACCCATGAGTTATTAAAATGGGTTGGAGGAAATTGTTTAAATTGATTTCAATCACTATTCAAATTCCAAAAAAACTGGAAAACCAATTCTAACCAAAATGGCAGAAAATGATTTTCCACAAAATCAAAGAAATTGTAAGTATATGAGGTAAAGTAAAAAAATTAATTTTAGGGAAAACTTTGTGTATCAAACAAGACAAAAGATGAAAAATGGAAAATGAGTTCCATTTTCCATGGAAAATCTATGCTATCAAACATCGCCTAAATTAGGGTCATAGAAGTACAACAAAATGTAGAAATTGGGACATGGAACAACAAGGTGATTCAACCCTGGAAACCTAAAAATTCTCATTCTTTCGAGTAAGAATCTTTAATCGAAATTTATGCTCAAGCATGATGTGAATTCTTTCATCATTGAACGTGTTTTCCATTTTTTGTTTGTAGAATGAATTCCTAACAAAATCATATCTACGTATTTACTTATAAGTAAATCTTTAAGCTTATTTAAGTTGATCTTAAATTTAATTCCTATCAAAATCGTGAATTTGCCTACTTGCAACGCAAAGTTTTGCCCCGACATGATTCAAATAAAAATAAGATTTTTAGTAGATTTTAAAATAAGTGAATAAAATGTATAGCTAAAAATTGTATAACACATATACACACATACTCTCTCCTAACTTTAACTAAGATTTTAATCATTTTTTTTCTTTTAATTGAACCAAACAGAGGTTAATAACAAACCTTCATTTTCCTGATGCCTCGTGTAATTGTCACAAAGCAATCATAAAGTACTTCCAATTCCAAATAACACACTCAATCAGTCCCTTCTGTTTCAGGTACCTATTTCTTCTGTTTGATCGCTATAATCAATATTCTTTAGTTCTTAGAAATTCTTGTTAATTCGAAGTTGAGTTAAGCAGTTAAATTTGTCTTAAATTCTAAACTTTTGTTCGAGGTTTTAATAATTTTAGTCTCACAATTTTATTGAATCCTTTATTGTTCTTAATGTTTAGAAATTCTCGGTAATTTGCAGTTGAGCTGTAAACAGTTTGTTTGTATTAGTTTTTATATGTTATTCGACGTTTTGATAATTTTATCGCACAATTCTATAGTATTTATTCTTAATACAAACCAAATGTGGTTTTGGTTTATTAATATGTAATTCTAATAATTTTATAGAAATTTTTCAATGTTTTTTGCCATTGTTAAAAGAACTTAGGGATTGAGCAAAACTGTGGTTATTCAGTAGAGGAATGATGGGGCAACATATTATAATGATTTGGTTTCCGATTTTGATGTTACTATTGGTGGAGAAGAGTAAAGGGGTAATATCAGCTTCCAACTACTTGATCGGGCTCGGAAGCTATGACATCACTGGGCCAGCGGCTGATATTAACATGATGGGTTATGCTAAAACGTATCAGACTACATCTGGAATTCACTTGAGGTTGCGAGCTCGTACATTCATAGTGGCAGAGCCACAAGGAAACCGGGTTGTGTTTGTGAATCTTGATGCTTGTATGGCCTCACAACTCGTGACACTTAAAGTACTCAAGAGGTTGAAGGCAAGGTTGTTATTTGCCTCCTAATTATGTCTTACCCAGATTTTTTTGTGACAGAATTGGACAGTGCTTAAACAATTTTTAGCTTTTTTTTTATTATTTAACCTTTTCCATCTCCAATACCGTATGCCAAACATGCACTTATAGAATTTGCTATCTATTGTCGAGTGTCAAATAGATAATTACAACCTTTCCTTATTGTTAATATCCTGTTATAGCAGTGTTTTAATATTGTGGATATTTGATTAAGCATGTAATTTTTGCTATTACAGGTATGGAAATCTTTACACAAAAAACAATGTTGCCATTAGCGCCACTCATACCCACGCTGGCCCAGGGGGTTATCTTCAATATTTTGTATATCTTATAACATCCTTTGGTTTTGTGCGCCAATCCTTTGATGCCCTTGTTGATGGCATTGAGCAGAGCATCATACAAGCACATGATAATCTTCGACCTGGATCAATATATGTGAATAAAGGTAATGGAATTTGGTTTTAATACTATTAGTTTGTTAATGCAAAAGTGATATAAAGCAACTTTTTTATCTATATTTGATTGAGTTGATTCCACAGCGTCGTGCATAAATGTTGATATTATGGCACGAATAGAAAAAATTATTTTATAGTAATTAGTCTTTCATCCACTTTGTGCAATGAACACAAAGAAATAATTTACTTACATTGGAAAAAAGAAAAAGCAATCAACTTCTCATTTGACAATATAAATGTAAGGCAACCGTCTTCCAGCATTTCTTTGTCTATGTGTTTTACCAAATACCAAATGCTGACATATTAGAGGCGTGATCAAACTGCATGTCATGTAACTAACCCTTTTAGTGATCTGTTTTTTCTCTAGATTTCCACCTTCAGTCACCAATAGTATCAGTTTAACTGCCTTCTAAAAGTGTGTTCATTTGTGTACCTCTCACAAACATGGTATTGCCCATAAACTAATCTCTTAAACTCTGAAGCTTTGACTTAGCACAATCTTCTTTTGTTCCTGCAAGCACATCCTCGACGGACACGATTCCAAGGGAAGGATGTGTTACCCTATATGCTCCTCAAATAGTCTTTCATTCTATCTGTTTAGCAAATATATTTCCTTATTACTATGCAGATATGGCTGATTATACTATTGTAACACTGTGAAACTTTAATGTATTTTTTCTACATTTTCATTAATTATTGATTATTGTTATTTTTGAATCTCTATTTTCCTCATTGAAGGGTGCAATTTCCTTAATTTACTTATCTCCATTTAACCCCCAGGCTTCTTTTGTTGCCTGTTGTGAAGTTAAATTTGCCTTTATTAGCTGGCCTTGGGTTTTTGTATTAAAAATAACTGATCTTCCTTTGTTTATATTGTTTGAGTTCATCAAGGGCCGTCAATAGCAGAATGGCTAGAGGTCACTTCCTTTAGTCTGTTGTCTTTGATATTCTCATACACTTGTGTTGGTTTCTGATGGAATAGCAATCAAGAAGGCATGAACAGTACTTTGAAGAAAATTGTCAGTAATGCTTATTTGACCTCTGTATACTATTCTCACTAGGTTTGGCCTTGAATTTGTAGGGGAGCTTTTAGACGCTGGTGTTAATCGCAGTCCAAGTGCTTATCTCAATAACCCTGCAGAAGAGCGCAATAAATACAAATATGATGTTGATAAAGATATGACCCTTTTGAAGTTTGTTGATGATGAATGGGGTCCAGTAGGTAGCTTCAGTTGGTTTGCAGTACATGGAACTTCTATGAGCCGTACAAACCCGCTGATAAGTGGGGACAACAAAGGAGCTGCTGCACGGTTTATGGAGGACTGGTTTGATCAGGATTGTAGTGGAAGTAAACCTTCTGATGCATTCAAGGCTAAAGTGAACCCACCAAGAGTCTCAAACATTAGTCCATTTGTTTATGAAAATCGTAAGTATTATATACTTATCCAAATAATGTTGCAGTATTATATAAAATATACAATACCATTGTTGTGTTGACTTATAGAAATGTGTGACCACATGTTTCTAATTCTTTATGAGTGTGATAACGAGGGTCCTATCCTATGTACATAGCCTCCAGTAACATTTTTGTTTATCTCGCTACTTGCAATTTCGAAATAAGAAGGTAGTTTACCTTGGAACATTTCTTTGTGGCTGTCTCAAAACAGATTGTGAGTTACATGAACTTAATGCTTCTTTCCAATCTTCTTCGAGCAAACCAGCAACCAGATTTAAGAGCCTTGCAAGACGGGTACGGAGTACTCCCAGGCAAGCAGATAGGCCTATATTTGTATCTGCATTTTGTCAGACGAATTGTGGAGATGTTAGCCCAAATGTTCTCAAGGCCTTCTGCATAGATACAGGGTCACCTTGTGACTTCAATCATAGTACCTGTGGTGGGAAAAATGATTTATGCTTTGGCCAAGGTCCTGGGTATGCATACTTTCGTAGTTTTCTATTTAGCAGAAGCAAGTCCTTGGTCTAACAATTTCTTCAGGAGTGGATTGTACTGATTCTGATTTAAACTATAATCTCATCTCTTGGTTGCATGGCAGCACGGATGAATTTGAAAGTACACGTATCATTGGAGATAGACAATTTAAGAAAGCAGTGGAACTTTTTAATATAGCATCCGAGCAATTAAAGGGAAAGGTTGATTTTCGCCATACTTATGTGGATTTCTCCAAGCTTGAGGTGACAATTTCTAAACATGGAGGAGGTACCGAGGTTGTAAAAACCTGTCCTGCTGCAATGGGGTTTTCATTTGCTGCTGGGACAACTGATGGACCTGGTTCTTTTGATTTTAAGCAAGGAGATGTCAAGGTACAACTGTTGGATATATATTGTGTAAATCACAGCTGTATACGATCATCTAGCAAAGAGTAGTATATTTATGTTCTCTGTATCTGTCTCTAATTCTCCCCCAACTGCCCTCTCATCAGGGGAAGGCATTTTGGAGATGGTTGTCCTACTTACTTAAAAAGCCAAACCAGGAACAAGTTGATTGTCAACATTCAAAGCCCATTCTGTTTAATACGGGTGAAATGAAACTGCCTTACGATTGGTCGGTGAGCTACCATCATTTAGTATATGTTATATTCTTATATTGTTGGATTTGTATCTTTCAGACATTTTCAGAATGGATAGCAATTCGCAATCTTTTAGTATATCTTTTAATTGCCTAGTTTCATCAAATTTGTAACTTGATGTCTGGAGTGCCTTAGATCTGGGAATTAAATATTGTAGTAATAACTTACCAACTGAATCTGCCCAATCATGAACTGTAAATAGTTTCTGTCTATCCATAATTTAGATCAGATGTGTCTATATTCTTTTGCATTTTTTTTTTAATAATTGAAGAAGGTGTATTAAGCTATGCAAGGACAGGTTGGAAGCTGAAAAGTTTCTTTTGTCCTCAGTCGAATTATATAGATCGAGTAAATATACACAATGTTATTAAAGAATTCCGACCTTGCATGGAAACGGGTTGGAGAAAGTACAAATTTTCATTCTCAATTAGTGAAATGTCCAATTTGAATAGTTATATGAATGACAGTTGCCATTAAGCCTAAAACCTTTGTCATGGACCTCTAACGATATGCAACAGGGCTATCTTAAACAAACTATTGACAAAATCATATAATTTGTTTTAAGATTTGACTTTCCTTGTTCAATCAATTCCTAGACAAGTTGGACTATACATTTGTTTTCTCATTTAGGATATCTTATTCAGTTTCCTTTTCTTTGTATAAGAAAAATATGGTAGGTGGTTTCTCTTTGTAAGAAGACAAGAATAGTTTTACAAATTCACTATCTTCTTTGAATTCTTTTTCTATTACACTTATTCTATAATTTATAACACAATTACATAAAATATGGATAACTAAATCCTATAAATTAAGGAATCTAATCAGCTTTCAGTAATCACTGTCAAGTTGGTTCAAATATCTTCCCTACCCAGCTTGGTTCCAAGTAAATTAAATATTGGATAAGTATATATTTTTAAATATTGCTTACCATGAAACTATGCCCCCGTTTGGCCCCCATTATTTGAGATTATAATTTTTGGAATAGTGTCTTTTTGAAATATGTGTGGTTAAAAAAGAAGAAAAATTTTGGGTTTACGTGTAATATTATTTTATTGGAGCATGTGTAATTGATAAAAAGAAAGCGAAAAATAGATTATAATTTTAATGGGGGCCAAACGGGAACTAAATGTTGGACAGGTATTCCTTTAGAGAAAATGCCGACTATCTGGAAGTAGAAGATAAATGAAAATCAAAACATTTTGAATTTTCTCAGATAAGGTGTCAGACTATGTTAACGTGCTTCCTTGTGTCATGTTGTACTGGGCTAGGAGTATTGTCAAGTACTGCATTGTTATCACAATATGGCTTAATTGGCTCTTCAAGCTTTATTTCCAATTCTCCCAGCAGGTCTGAAAATTCAACTTATTTAATGAATCTAGGTACAACATTTTGCTTTATATCCATCGTACCAATTTTGTGCAAACGAATGTACAATACCCGAGGTAGATGTTAGTCAGTTATACAACCTACCCAGTCAACATTGTTGTAGACTTCATCTCTTATTTTTCCACTTCTGAAAATAACAAGCATTTACCTATAGTTGACTTCGTCTATCTGAAAATTCTTAAATCAACATCCATATGACCGTCTGAGTACGCACGAGGTGGCTCACTATACTATGTGAAATTTGTAATGATTATGTAGTTTCTGAGATTATATCGGTTCAGCTGAACCATAATGCCAGGTAATGGCATCTAAATTCTTCTGGCCCTTTTCTAAGGGAAATGAATAGTGGAATAGAAATTAGACCCCAACTCTTTTTTCATTATGAATATACTCAAAAGGAATCGGTGTGTGCAGTTATTTACTTTCTTTAATCTTTGGTTGGGAAGTCATCTATTTATGCTGTTATGAATTAAATTATTTTCTTGTCTCCAATCTTTTACTTTATTTCTTACTTAACGGTGCACATATGAACTTAGATCGATGATAATATGGTTTATCCGTGTGATTTGCAGCCTGCAATACTTCCAGTTCAGATTCTGAGGATAGGGCAGCTGGTCATTCTCTGTGTACCTGGAGGTAGTAAGTTACCTTATTTTGTATTCTTTTAAGCATGCTGAAATATGTATATTTGCTATACCAGACTGTCCTTAATATTATTGAGATGGATAAACTTCAAGCGTTCTCTTGCTTTATATTGGTTTCAAATATTATCAGATGGTTCTTAATAATTCCTTGTCTTCCTGTTGTGGCGGGCTAATGAAAAGATGTGGCAAGTAGCGTGCTGGCTATGTTTAGCAGTTACAAATTGAACCACTTAATCGAACACCTTAAACTATTAGAGATGGAACAAATTTATTTATTTAAATTTTGTCTCTCACGTGCTGGATTCTTTTTTTTATCGAAGGCTTGACACATGAACAATTTTTACAAATGGGTGGTGTGAGACTTAATCCCAAATTTTTTCTAGCTCTAATATCATGTTGAACCACTTTGTCTAAAATCTTAAGCTATTAGAGAGGGGACAAATTTTATTTATTCAACTTTTGTCATCAAAGGATCATGCTTCAAATTTCATTAGGAGATAATGGAATGACTGGCTTTCAAAGACTCTAGAGAATTGCTTTTTATATTTTTGTTTCACTTCTTTATTTTGGTGCGAGTAAATAGTTTCATATAATGCTTTTTATGTAGTGTTCTAGTTATTTTCTAGATCAGTAGAAACTATGCATCACCACCTTCTCCATGAAAGCAGATGGAAATATTAACGTTGACAGCTAACTTTAATAAATTAGCTGCACAAACAGAATTCTCATTTTAATGCCCTCAAAATTTGATAAAATTTTATTTTAGGTCTAGCAATTTGTTCCATGGCCTCCTTAAATATGAATGTAAAACCTACTCTAGGTTATCCTAAGCATAAAAATGAAGTCTAAAAGCATTCTTCATGATGAATAAATATCTCACTGTTCACGAATGTTGAATTTCTTGCCTTTTATTAACAGAGGTTACAACAATGGCTGGAAGACGGCTCCGAGATGCCGTGAAAACAGTGCTCACAACTGAAGGTAGCAACGAATTTGATGGAAATGTTCATGTAGTGATAGCTGGGTTCACTAATGCATACTCACAATATGTAACTACATTTGAGGAGTACCAGATACAGAGATATGAGGTCAGTGTCTAAATAATGGTAAAAACCTTTGCTATAATGTTGAATTAATGGTTGTCACAAACTAGAGAGCTCACCTTTAGAAATGCATTTTTTGAAAATTATCTGCAGCCAAACATGATATTTAGAACTCGGAATTGTATTGAGTTGGAATTAGAATGCTCAGAGTTGCAAGGATCGGAGGTTTTCCTATAATATATAGGAGCTAGTATCATTTTGTGGAGCACAATCAGAATTGATCCAAAAAGGAGATAGATTTGAAAAAAAAAATGTTACTGTTGAATCACCTCTTCTAATATCTAAAGTTGATATATTTAAATTGTTTTTAACATGTCCCCTCACATGTAGACTGAATTCATTTTTTTATCAAAGGTTTTACACGTGCACAATTTTCAAAAATGTGTGGCAAATATCACGTCAAATTACCTTATTTAAAAGGTTAAAAACTGTTATAGAATGGACAAACTTAGTCATTTAAAACCCGTTTAGCCCCCATTATTTGACATTATTTGAGATTATAATTTTTGGAATAGTGTTTTTTTGAAGAATGTGTAGTTAAAAAGGAAGAAATTGTTTTGGATTTACGTGTAATATTATTTTATTGGAGAATGTGTGGTTGATAAGAAGAGAGAAAAAAATATATTATAATTTTAATGGGGGCCAAACGGAGGCTTAA
Source organism: Fraxinus americana (assembly GCA_035079005.1). NCBI lineage: Eukaryota > Viridiplantae > Streptophyta > Magnoliopsida > Lamiales > Oleaceae > Fraxinus > Fraxinus americana. Next base: position 611,945 of record CM068728.1, read on the forward strand.
ATAATGTCTTCAACAATTATACCTATTAGAGCATCTCCAATAGATTCTCTATTTTTAAAGAGTATATTCTATCATTTGGAAAGATCTATAAATTTAGAGAGTTAAAATTTTGGAGTATCCAACAAGCTCTTTATATTTAACACTTAATTTTACTACTCCCAAAAAATATTTATTATTTTTGTTTATCTTTTATTTTAACTAGTTTTTCTTTAAATTATTTTATTGTTTCCTATATTAAAAATTGAAACACTTTGATTACATTTAATTATAGAGAGTGGGTTTGACTCTCCAAATTTGAAGAGTCAAGCCCACTCTCTAAATTAAAATGTTAATTTAAAGAGTCTTGGAGTATCATTTTAAATGTTGACTATTTAAAATAGAGAGCATCTCATATTTAAAGAGTCTCTTGGAGATGCTCTTAGATACTGCATTGTCTACATTTCACATACAGATGTCTTGCGTAATATATGGTGGTAATCCATGCAACATTACATCATTTCCAGGGTGCCTCAACTCTATATGGCCCACATACTCTCAATGCCTATATTCAGGAGTTCAAGAAGCTTGCAACGTACCTTATTAGCGGACAATCAGTGCAATCTGGTCCAGAACCCCAGGATCTTCTAGGCAAGCAAATAAGCTTATTACCACCAGTTCTGCTGGATGCAACTCCTCCAGGTGTAAAATTTGGTGATGTCAAAACGGATGTACCCAAGAGCTCCACCTTTAACAGAGGCGACAATGTGATAGTCGTTTTCTGGTCAGCATCCCCAAGAAATGACCTTATGACCGAAAGTACTTTTGCTCTCGTGGAGATTCTTCAAGGGAAGGACTCATGGGTTCCCGCTTATGATGATGATGATTTCTGCCTTCGCTTTATATGGTCGAGACCTGCTAAACTTTGTCCTATAAGTTATGCAACTATTGAATGGAGAATACCAGAAACAGCTGCTTCAGGTGTGTACAGAATAAGTCATTTTGGTTCTTCAAAGAGTCTTCTAGGGTCAATTAAGCCTTTTACAGGTTCTTCGAATGCTTTTGTTGTGACTTGAGACCAAGGTATTCACCTGGCATGTGCATCTTGGTGATCATCTTGTAACTAATGTAATTACACACATAGTTCAACTTAATAGACTTTGTCCATGTTAATGAGATGCTCACACCAAATTTCAATTATACAAGTGAAAGGAACAGTGTAGTTGTAACGATCTAATTTTATTCCACGTCCCTAGCAGAAGGCCTCATGGGTTTATAAGTACTTTGGACATTCTTAACCTTATAAATTGATTTTAAGGGTGAGTTCTACCCAAACTGATCGGCACCGTAGTCCTTAGCTGTAACTCCAATACTTGTGCTAAAGTAAGGGATTGAGGGTGATCAATAAAATAAAAATGACGTTTAAAAGAGTTAGGTTAAAAAAAAAAAAAAAAAAGAGCGTATTTTTGTATTGAGAATTGAAAATATGTCTAGGATAAATGGGATTTGAAGTAGTATTTTTGATTTAGGCTAGTTTGATTAGTTATGATTAATTAGGATTTTGATGGTAAGCTTGTAATGTATTAATAGTTACCTTATATTTAAGCTCTTTGCTCTATTAAAATTTAAAAAGAAAAAAAAGAAAGAGAAACCTAGTACTTCAATCCTGTTTGAGTCCTCTTTTTTCTTAAGAATGCATTTTTGGAATAGTAAATTGATGGAAAATATTTGATTGAAAAATAATGAAAAAAATTTGGTTTGCGCGTAATATTATTTTACGGAAGAATGTGTAGTTGAAAAAAATGAGAGAAAAATGTATTTTGAAAATAATGGGAATCAAAGAAGGGCTATTGGTTAAATTTCATCTATGGTCATTGAGCTTTTAGCAAAATTTCATTCGAGTTTTTGAATGTATTAAGTGTTTCAATTGAATCGTCAATCCCTTCCCACACTGTGTCATGGCAAAGATTCTTATTTTTACTTTTTATATTTTTAAATTTGAATCATATTTAAAAAATAAAGAATCAATATTAAGAATTAAAAATATAAACAGAACATGAAATTGAGATATTTTAATTGTTGTCTCGTCAATGTTGCTTGGTGGGGCGGTGGAAGGGGCGGATTACCCTAATCTCGACTTCTCGTCATCCATAAATCTAGTATATCAATTTTTTTTAACTTATATTTATAAGCTGTATACAAACATACAAATCACTTTTGTTGACCTCGAAAAATGGCTCGGACACGTGGCCAACAGGATAGGTCTTCAAGTCAGCTCTTCCTGCACACTTAGCACGCCGTTAGTCACTCGTGGCCTCTCCCGGAGGGGGTGGGAGCGGCCGCAAGCACTCCGACGGTCAAGTCAGTTTTATATTCAACCAGAAAAGGGGTTCGCCGACGGTGGAACACTCGCCGGGAAGTGATTGATCAAGTGTGTATAAATATATTGAAAGTCTTTTTAGAGTTAAAAAGACTAGAATGCTAGGATTAGAATGGGAACCCTTCTTCATTATGGAGAGGGGGTATTTATACTAAGTAAGGGAAGAGGAGAGCCGTCGGATGGTAGGACACGTGGCTTCAGATCCTGAATGGTCGTTCTCTCCTAGGCGTCAATCTGTCCATCCATAGGTTGGCTGGCATTGAATGCTATCTGACATAACAGCTGAATTGACCGTTTGTAGTCTGCCACACGTCCCATCAATCACTCGGGAACTTGACTTTGGAAAGATCTTTGTAGAGGCGAGGTGTGGCAGGTGAAGCGTTGCAGCGTTGTAGAAGCGGAGTGCGGGCCTTTGCATCCACTGAGTACTTATGGATGAGTCCGGTTCATTCGCTGACGCGTCTTCAGTTCGTCCTTAGTGCAATTAGTTCGGTTTTTGGTTTAATCACCTCGTCCGGCACGTGGTTTGGGCCACGGGTGGGGACACGTGGCGGGTGAGGTGGCGGGTCTGACACAGGCCCGCAACAATAGTCCCGCAAGTCCGTGTATGAATATTTATATAATACAAGGATTTTCAATTCCGAGCTGGAAGGCACGGGGGGGAGTCGTTGGTGGTGGTAGTAACACAGGATCCCGCTATGGCCGAGGTGAAAGGGGTTGGCAACTCTTGGGGGAGCTGTTGCAACACTACATTCTGATGTGGCCGAGGCGAGATGGGTTGGCAGCTCTTGGTGGAGCTGTTGCAACACTGCATTCTGATGTGGCCGAGGCGAGATGGGTTGACAGCTCTTGGTGGAGCTGTTGCAACACTGCATTCTGATGTGGCCGAGGCGAGATGGGTTGGCAGCTCTTGAGGGAGCTGTTGCAACACTACATTCTGATGTGGCCGAGGCGAGATGGGTTGACAGCTCTTGGTGGAGCTGTTGCAACACTGCATTCTAATGTGGCCGAGGCGAGATGGGTTGGCAGCTCTTGAGGGAGCTGTTGCAACACTGCATTCTGATGTGGCCGAGGCGAGATGGGTTGACCTTGAACCTTGTGCTAATGATTTGGAAACCTTCGTACTTTCCCAAGGCAATCATGGGGAGGTGTTCGCTTGCTTTCAAGGCACGCCTCCCTTGGCATGAATGATAATAATGACGACGGTTCCCTTTATTCAAGGCGACGTCCTCACACCAAGCGTGTGGCCCACTGCCTCATCAAGGCCGTTAATTCAAATGACCATTGATTTGGACGGAGATCCTTGCATTTGAGCGCTGGATGGTTCAGATTGTGCTTAGGTTGATCGAACGGTTGGGGTGAGTTTGGAGTGCCTATAAAAGGCCCATCTTTCTCATTTCAAAACCTTCATTTCGCGAAAATTCTGAGGTTTAGAGAGCATTTTGCGATTTTTCTTTCTTTACTCTGCATTTTACGGCGGTCCCTGTCAAATCTCCGGCAGCACCAGAGCTATTCCGGCAATCGACTTCGTGAACTCCGGCGGCCGTTGAACTAGGTAACAGGGCTTGATTCGGCTTCCTTTCTTTTTCTCCTTTTTCTTCGAATTCTTCCAAGAATCGGTCATGGCAAATGAACAGTCGGTGAGTACCTCGGGGAGTGAGGGGAGGAGAGGTGAGGGGGATTCTGGGTTGATGGAACCGGTATTGGTTTCTCCGGACGAGCTGAGTAGGGCCATTAGGGCCGGGGAGAATATTTGGAGAAGACCAGCCTCCCCTGTGGATACTTCGGTGCAATGGGGGGCTTCCAGTTATCCTTCCAGCGTCACCAAGGAGGTTCTAGAGAGGTGTAGGGTCGTTTTCAGGATCCCAGATAACATAGATTTAATAATACCCGAGCCTCATGAGAGAGCTTGCTATCCGAGGACGGGGTGTGTCGCGGTAAGTGAAAACCTCTTGAGGGCGGGGTTAAGACTTCCTTTCCATCCCTTCTTTAGGTTAGTACTCCGATCCTACGGGTTGGCCCCGACCCAGCTGAACCCAAACGCGTGGTCCCACATGGTGGGAACGTGGATGCTGTGGCGCCGGGCTAGCATCGGGGTGGACATGCCATTCAGCGTGTTCCACTCTCTTTTCTTGCCGAAGTGCGTGGCAGGGGGGGAGGAGAGTAAGGGGTGGTACTACTTGGCACCCTGGGGATCGCACGCCCCGTTTGTGATCGGGCTGCCCACCTCCGTTAAGGGTCGGAGGAACTCTTGGTTCTGGGTCGCCGGGAGGTGGGACACCATGGAGGGCGATCCCATGGCGCCTCTTACCATCCCCACCACATATTCCACTTACAGTAAGTTTCTTTCCCGAGTTGATTCTACTTCACATTCGCTCATGTTTTTAATATTCGTCGTTTGCGTGCTCTCTCGCCGAGGTGTGAGATTTCTGAGGAGGAGTGGGATATCATAAGCCACCTCTACCAGCTACCTCCGAAGGAGAGGAGTTACAAAGAAATTATCGACAAGAACACGCACTTCACCACTCACGGGCTGATGTCGACTCGAGGTAAACACCTAAGCTCGGTTCTTTGTTTGCTCTATTTTTGTGACTAAGTGCTCATTCGTTAATTCTGTAGGAGACTTTGAGAAAAAGAAGGTGCCGAGGCCTGACTTTGCGACAATCCGCCGGAGTGTGGCGGAGGCGAAGATGTCAAGACGAGTTCGGCGTATATAAGAAGCGATCGGAGCGTACGCACTCGCGCTCGGTAAGTGCTCCCCAGCCTTCTGCGGAGGCCAAGGCGGAGGAAGGAGCCCCCCTCGTTAGAAAAAGGAAAGTCGGCCCGGTGAAGGCCCCTGCCCCAGCCCCTTCCAAGGAGACCCCCCCCCCGCCGCTCAGCCTGGGGTAACCGTGGCGGCCCCGTCGACCATCCCTCAGGCCGTAGTGCCTATCACCGCCTACTTCTCCGAAGGCCCGGCCAAGAAGAAAATGAAGAAGCCTGTATCCGCCTCGGCCCGGGGTAAGGCCACCGACTTCTTGGGGAGCCGAGACGAAGACCTCTCTGAGGCAGTGCTAGAGATGTGCCCCCCAAACTGCCTCTGCCGCACGGATCCATGGGAAATACTGGATCGAGGACTGGCAAAGGCACGCCGCCTCGTGTGATATTGAGGATCTGCTGGCAGCGAATAACGCTGCGTTGCTGTGGTGCTAAGTGTGGGCGCCGCTGCCGAGGATCTGGTCCGAGGCCTCCGCAAAAGGAACGAAGAGCTTGAGGAGAAGCTGAAGGCTTCGGAGTCTTGGGAGGCCGAGGTGGCCAAGGCGAAGAAGGAGGCGGAGGAGGTCGAGGAAAAATGGATAGCCGCTGCTACCAAGCTGGATTCGGCAGAGATCCAGGTGAATAATCTGAGGAACGAGCTCCACGAGTCCGTCTCCCAAGTGGCGGCCCTGACCAAAAGAGTTGACCAGGCCAATGATCACCAGAGGATCGCTTCGGATGCTCTGGCTGAGGCCAATAAGCAGAAGGCTGAGCTGAGGACTCTGTGCGAGACCCAAGCATGCGAGATTGACTCGTTGAGGGCCGAGGCGAAGGCGGCTAAGGAGGCGGCAGTTGAAGACTATAAGGCGAATTTTGACAAGACGCCTGAGTATGACGACTTCGCCAACTTCTGGGCTTCCTGGGCTGCTCAGGAGGTGATGTCTCGCCTGCGCGAGAGTCACCCAGGGTTGGACCTTGGCCCCATCGAGGAGGAGTTCGGTGGGCCTACTGGGGGCAGGCCTGCGGCCGAGGAGCCAGTTGAGGAGGGGGAGGAGGCCCCCCTGGAAGAGGTGGGAGAGGGGGCAATTGTAAATATAGATTGAATGTGTAACGGCTTCGGCTCATATTTGATAATGAGTTTTATTCCGTCAAGTGTTGTTGCCTCTTTTCTTCTTGCTTGTTTCATTGTTTCGTTGAACAGCTTTGAACAAATGACACATCGGACATAATCACTTGATAACATGGAAGAAGCCAATGAATGATAACACATCGGACTTGCTCAACCACTTAATAAAATGGAAGAAGCCAATGAATGAGTGATAACGCATCGGACTTACTCAACCACTTAATAAAATGGAAGAAGCCAATGAATAAGAGATAACACATCGGACTTACTCAACCACTTAATAAAATGGAAGAAGCCAACGAATAAGAGATAACACATCGGACTTACTCAACCACTTAATAAAATAGAAGAAGCCAATGAATGAGTAATAACGCATCGGACTTACTCAACCACTTAATAAAATGGAAGATGCCAATGAACAAGTAATAACGCATCGGACTTACTCAACGCGCGAATGTTGCTTCGTCCAGGATGGCACCCACACCACCTCTGGCTTAAGCAGAATATCTTGGGGGTGTACCCTTTGAATGGGCTTGCACCTTGCCAAGTTCGTTTGATTTGTGCACTCCGCCTCGTCCAGGATGGCGCCCGCACCATCTGGCTTAGGCAGAATATCTTGGGGGTGCACCCTTTGAATGGGCTTGCACCTTGCCAAGTTTGTTTGATTTGTGCACTCCGCCTCGTCCAGGATGGCGCCCGCACCATCTGGCTTAGGCAGAATATCTTGGGGGTGTACCCTTTGAATGGGCTTGCACCTTGCCAAGTTTGTTTGATTTGTGCACTCCGCCTCGTCCAGGATGGCGCCCGCACCATCTGGCTTAGGCAGAATATCTTGGGGGTGTACCCTTTGAATGGGCTAGCACCTTGCCAAGTTTGTCTGATGTGTCCATGCGAGAACTAAGTGAACATAACATCCGTTTATTTGATTGCAATATTTACAACAGGACACATCCCCTACTGATAATATTTCCTTAAGTGCTCAATATTCCAGGGGTGAGGCGTCATTCTCCCATTCAGATCTTCGATTCTATAAGTTCCAGGCCTGATTTCTGCAACCACGCGATAGGGTCCTTCCCAGCTTGGCTCCAAAGTCCCCGTGCCAGATCTCTCGAGTCGAAGGGAAGACTTTGCGAAGCACCAAGTCTCCAATGCGAAATGTCCTCTTCCTCACCTTGGCGTTATAGTAGCGCATCATTTTTCGTTGGTAGGAGGCGAGCTTAACTTGGGACTCGTCCCTCTTTTCTTCGAGAAAGTCTAGCTCAAGCCTCCTTGACTCATCATTCATCACCTCATCGAAGTGGAGGCGGCGGGGAGATGGGACGCCAACCTCCACAGGGCTCATAGCCTCGGCTCCATAGGCCATAGAAAATGGAGTCTCCCCAGTGGCAGTTTTGCAAGTGGTCCTGATGGCCCATAAGACCTGTGGAAGCTCGTCGACCCAAGCGCCCTTGGAGGCGTCCAGCTTCCTTTTCAGGGCGAGCTTAATGGTTTTGTTGACCGCCTCGACCTGTCCATTTGCTTGGGGATGATGGGGCGTGGAAAAATGTTTTCTGATTCTAAGCTCATCACATAGATCCCGGACTTTCTTGTTGTCAAATTGCTTGCCGTTGTCAGACACTAGGGAGTGAGGTATGCCGAACCGGGAAATGATGTTTTTCCAAAGGAACTTCGTGGTATTGGCCTCAGTGATCTCGGCTAGAGGCTCCGCTTCCACCCATTTGGTGAAATAATCAATGGCGACTATGGCGAAGCGAGCATTCGCTCTTCCTTTCGGCAAGGGGCCAACAAAATCCACTCCCCATTTGGCGAAAGGCCAGGGGCTTGATACCACTGTGAGCTCTTAAGATGGTTGCCTCTGCACATTGGAGAAGCGCTGGCACTTGTCACACTTGCGCACGAATTCAGTGGCGTCCCTTTTCAGGGTTGGCCAGTAATATCCCTGCCTGAGTATTTTGTAGGCCAAAGCTATTCCACCGGAGTGATTTCCACAAACACCTTCATGTACTTCCCTGAGGATGTAGTTTGCTTCTTCCCCTCCCCGTACATCCGAGAAGGGGGAAGAGAAGCCACGCTTGAACAGAATATCGTCCTGTAGGATGAAGTGCGCGGCCCTTCTTCGGAGCTTCCGAGCCTCGATTTCGTCTTCTGGCAAGCTTTGCTCTTTCAGGTAGGCCAGTATGGGTAGCATCCATGGTGGGGTGCTTTCAGTCCACATTAGTTTCTCGCCCTCCTTAATAGATGGTTCGGCTGTGTGTTCGATGGGAATCACCTTTAGAAGCTCCGAATCCTTGCCGTCGGCCGGCTTTGATAGGGCATCGGCGTGGCAATTCTCTTGGGGGCACTTGGATTAGCTCAAATTTTTCGAAGTTGGGCAGGGAATTCATGACCGGCCGGTGTAGGCCGCCATATGCTTGTCCCCTGGCGACGAAGTGGCCATTGACCCGATTCACCACTAATCGCGAATCACCGTTTGTAACCAATCTTTTTACTTGCAGTTCCTTGGCGAGCCGGAGTCCGGCCAGGAGAGCCTCGTATTCACCATGTTGTTGGAGGCCTTAAACCCGAACCTTCATCGCAGCTTAAGCCCGTGCCCCTCCGGACTTTCTAACACTATACCGACTCTCCGAGCTCGTTTCTCCTGACGAACCGTCGACGAAGAGACTCCAAGTGGAGGCTCTCGCCGGTTCCATGTCCACCTCGATTTCGTGGGTCTTGGTGAACTCCGCGACGAAATCGACGGCCGCCTCGACCCTTGATGGCCGTCCGGGCGCGTAGATTATGTCGAACTCGCCGAGCTCTACGCCCACTTCAAGAACCTTCCCGAGGCGTCCGGCTTCGCAAGACCTCGCCTTAGTGGGAAATTTGTCAAAACATGAACGCTGTGGGCTTGGAAATACGGCCTCAATTTTCGAGAGGCGATGACCAATGAAAGGGCCAATTTCTCCATATCTGGGTATCTCACTTCGGCGGGGAGCAAGGCTTTGCTCACATAGTATATTGGCAGTTGGTGCGCCGCTTCTTCCCGTACAAGAACTGAGCTGATTGAGCTTTCAGCCACGGCTAAGTATAGCAATAAGGGTTCCCCTTCCCTTGGCTTGCTGAGGAGGGGTGCTCGCCCCAAGTAGTTTTTCAACTCTTGGAACGCTGCCTCGCACTCCGGAGTCCATTGGAACTTCCCGCCTCCTTTGAGGGTTTTGAAAAAGGGCAGGCACTTTTCAGTGGCCCTCGAGATGAAGCGATTGAGTGCGGCTAGTCTGCCAGTTAGCCGCTGCACTTCCTTGGGTTTCTGAGGCGACCTCATCTCGATTAAAGCTTTAATCTTTTCTGGGTTGGCTTCTATTCCCCGTTGATTCACGATGTAACCCAAGAATTTTCCGGAAGCCACGCCAAAGGCGCATTTTAACGGGTTCAGCCTCATGTGATACCTCCTTAGGGTTCTGAAAGCTTCAGCCAGGTGTTCGATATGCTCCTTAGCCACGAGGCTTTTCACAAGCATGTCATCAACGTAGACCTCCATCGTTTTGCCGAGCTGACCGGCGAACATTTTGTTGACTAACCTCTGGTAGGTTGCCCCAAATGCGTTTCTGTGCCAAAGGGCATCACCTTGTAACAGTAAAGCCCCCTATCGGTGATGAAGGAGGTTCTTTCTTCGTCGCCTGGGAACATCGGTATCTGATTGTAACCCAAATAGGCGTCCATAAAGCTCAACAATTCGTGCCCAGCAGTTGAGTCTACAAGTTGGTCGATCCGTGGGAGTGGGAAGCTGTCCTTTGGGCAGGCCTAATTGAGGTTTGAGAAGTCGATGCAGACCCTCCATTTACCGTTGTGCTTCTTCACAAGCACAGGGTTCGAAATCCACTTCGGATAGTTGGCTTCACGAACGAAACCGTTGTTGATGAGTCTCTCCACCTCCTCTTTCAGGGCCTCATACCTTTCGGTGTTCAACGCCCTCCTCTTTTGTCTATGCGGAGGACAGCTCGGATCGACCCGCAAGCGATGGCAGCTAACCTTGGGATCTATACCAATCATGTCCTCATGCTTCCATGCGAAAACATCGGAATTTTGTCGAAGGAAGCTTTTCAGCTCCTCCTTTATTTCCTTATTTAATTCCTTTCCGACCTGCAGGACCTTGGAAGTGTCTTGGGGATCTATCGGGAACGTTTCTAGTTCCTCCATTGGGGCAGCTTTGCGATTCCGACTCAACCGTCTCTGTGGTCCGGCTCCTCCGTAGTCAGTTTCGTATCCGGCCTCTCCGCCATGATTATATCTTGGGTCGGAGGTTGTTCAGTGGGCCTCCGCCATTTCGGTATCAAAGACCATGTTGACTCGAGGCTCGCCTTCCTAAGGGAGTTAAGATAGCACTCCTGGATCCTATCTGGTCGCCTCGAACGGTTGCGATCCCTCGTTCGGTTGGGAACTTCATGCAGGTGATGGATGGATGTGATCGCCCATAGTTCCTTTAGGGCGGGCCTCCCCGAGACGCCATGGTAGGCGGATCGGCGGTCGACCACTAAGAACTCCATGAAGTGATGCGCTACCCGGGGTGAGGTTCCCATTTCGGACAGAAGGGTGATTTTTCCTCCGGGAGTAATGTCCCCAGTGAACCCGTAGAGAGGCGAGCTCATAGGTGTTAGCTCATGATCCACCGCCATTTTATCAAAAGTTGTGCCAAACAGATGTTGACCGAGCCGCCATTATCTACCAAAGATGCGTTTCGGCCCGTTGCGAGCCACCACGGCTCGACTACTGTGGCATCGCAGTGGGAAGTGCACCGCAGCGTCTTCTTGAGTGAATGTTATGGGTTCAAGCAACCCTTCCACCTCGTGATTGGTTCACCAAGTAACCGACCATAGGTGGGGTTTTCGCCTCCTGGTATAGTTCCTCCGAGCATTTTTTGATTCGCCTCCTACGTGAGGTCCTCCAATAATGGTGTCTATCTCACGGATTGGTTGTTGCTCGTTTGAGGGGCCGAATCTCTCCCGGGCGTTGCCCGCTCCGGGCCTTTCCCCGTCATCGTTTCTACGACTTGGGGAGTGCCGCCTCGTCTCGCCCTCCTTAGGGACTGCGCTTGGATCATCGCCTTCATAGTTGTGTTCCCTGTTGTTACGAGGGTTGCTTGCAGGTCTTCCTAGGCCTGCACAATCCCTGGTGTCATGACCATAATGGCGATGAATGGTGCAATAAGGTCGCGTTTCTGGGGGCCTATCTCTAGGCCTTCCTCCCCTTCCCCTATTTCTAGAGGTGGAGGGTCGTCCCGTATTTCTGGCGGGGTTGCTCGCGCCTGGCCCAGCATTTTCGTAAGCCAAGGTGGGGACCGCATTGAGTGTAGCAGTGGCTAATGCTTGTCCCGAGGTGGGGGCCACCGTGTGCCCAGCTTGAGTCCATTGTTGGCTCAATATTTGGGAGGTGGGCCCCCTGCCTATCTGCCTCTGAGGTGGTGGAAGGCCTTGGGCGGCCACTGTTCTCGTGATCGATCATCTCTTCGTTGACGATTTCTACTTTCATCATTTCCACCAGCTCGTCATATGTCGAAGGGTTCTTGCTTCGGACATCCCTCCAAAACAGTGTATTCATGTTCAGTCCTCCTTTTAGAGCTGAAAGGGCCTCCTTGTCCGTGACCTGCTCGCAGTAGGTTATCTCGTCAGTAAAACGAGCAAGGTAGTTTTTAAGGGTTTCCCCTGCTGCTTGCCTCATATCTTGCAAACGTTGAATAGGCGCCTCTCCCTCTTTTCTAGAGAGGTATTGGTTCAAGAATGCCTTTTTCAAATCCGGCCAACTCCGTATGCTGAGTGGTGCCAACCTACTATACCATACATCGGCAGACCGCCAAGAGTCAGGTGGAAGGCCCTGCATTTCAGAGCTGGCGAGGCTCCCCTGAGGCTCATCTGTGTTTTGTATTTGTTGAGATGTTTTTCCGGGTCGCCCTTCCCTTCGTACTTTGGGATCTTAGGAGGAACAAAGTTGTGAGGCATCGGAAATGTGCGAAGCTCCCTGGAGAAGGGCAGATTGTCATCATCATCATCGAGCTCATACGACCTACAGGGTTCGTCGGAGTCATTGCCATCTGCCTGCTGCCGAGGTGGAACCTGAGCCGTTTCAGCCCTGTTACCCCAATCCATTTGGCTTCGCCTCTCCCGCCTATTTCTAGGCGGAGGGGCTTGGACTTCTTGGCTTTGTTCGTGTCCCCGCTGGTGGGTGGTTTGCGGCGGGGGTTGGTTCCTATTTCTAGGTGCCCGCCCGATCCGATCGAAAACACTAATGCACCTCCGAGGCCGCTCATATTCCGGGGGAAACTCTCTCCCGTTAGGGGGTCCACCGGCCGGAGCGAGCGGTGTAATTCGAAGTGTCCATTCCCACATCCCTTTCCACGGGGCCTCTCCTTGGGGGCTCACATGGGTTCTCCCGCCGGATTCCGCCTCGGCTTTGTCACGTCCCGATTGCCGCGGGTGATGCAGGCTTGAAAACCGCCTTGGTTTTGCACTTGCATGAGTAGTTCTTGCATGGCCGCATTCTCGAGCCGTGATGGTCCTCATGTTAGTGGCCATCCGCCACTTCGGCCGCCAAACGCGCCGCCGTTCTATTTCTACGGTAGCGATGATGGGGCCGGCCGTTGCGTAACGTTGGCTCGGATGATCTCTTCTTCGTAGACATCCCTTGCCCTCGCATTATCACCTTCACCGGAACTCATGGTCCGAGGCGGCTTTGAAAGACTCTTACTCAAGAATCGACCCCTTTTTCAAGGGGGGAAATGCCAACCGGGCGTTTTTACAATTTTTGTGGGAGAACTTGTGGTTAAGTCGATTCCCACAGACGGCGCCCATCGGTTGACCTCGAAAAATGGCTCGGACCCGGGGCCAACAGGCTAGGTCTTCAAGTCGCCTCTTCCCGCACACGTAGCACGCCGTTAGTCACTCGTGGCCTCTCCCTAGGGGGTGGGAGCGGCCGCAAGCACTCCGACGGTCAAGTCGCTTTATATTCAACCAGAAAAGGGGTTCGCCGACGGTGGAACACTCGCCGGGAAGTGATTGATCAAGTGTGTATAAATATATTGAAAGTCTTTTTAGAGTTAAAAAGACTAGAATGCTAGGATTAGAATGGGAACCCTTCTTCATTATGGAGAGGGGGTATTTATACTAAGTATGGGAAGAGGAGAGCCGTCGGATGGTAGGACACGTGGCTTCAGATCCTGAAGGGTCGTTCTCTCCTAGGCGTCAATCTGTCCATCCATAGGTTGGCTGGCATTGAATGCTATCTGACATAACAGCTGAATTGACCGTTTGTAGTCTGCCACACGTCCCATCAATCACTCGGGAACTTGACTTTGGAAAGATCTTTGTAGAGGCGAGGTGTGGCAGGTGAAGCGTTGCAGCGTTGTAGAAGCGGAGTGCGGGCCTTTGCATCCACTGAGTACTTATGGATGAGTCCGGTTCATTCGCTGACGCGTCTTCAGTTCGTCCTTAGTGCAATTAGTTCGGTTTTTGGTTTAATCACCTCGTCCGGCACGTGGTTTGGGCCACGGGTGGGGACACGTGGCGGGTGAGGTGGCGGGTCTGACACAGGCCCGCAACAACTTTTATCGACATGTTTTGAGAAATTCACAAGTACTATCCCCTCCTCACCAAATGCCAATATCCATTTCATACCGCATAATGCCAAATGAGTTTTAAAAGTTCTTTTCTTTTTCTTTTTTCCTTTTTTATAGCAACCATTGATAATTCCATTAACTACCACGCATAAATATTATTGAAGTGTACATGGTTTTGGTGTTAGTGTATGTATTATCCTACCTTTTCTAAACATAATAATATTTGCATGTCTATGAGAGTGACATATGATCCGATGGTTGGACTAAGAAAATTATTAAAATGAAGGAATCACTATAATTGAAGATTTAATATATATATATACCAGACGAAATGGTGGGCGTGGAATTAATTAATTAATTTTAATACTCCAGGATTCCCAAATCCCAAGATTTACTACTAACTACGGGTGAATTAAAGAAAGATGACATATTTCTTCATTTTCACACAAATTGGAACGTACAATTTTGAAATTTGATAATTCTGTTCATTGGAGTTTAAGGGTTCTTTTTATTTTTTGAAAAGGAACGAATCAGAACTAAGGGGAGTAATGTTATTCATAGTCGCTCACTGCAGCATTCGCCTTATGTGACACACACATGACATGTAGTTATTTGATGCATTAATGTGATATTTTTTATCATATTAATGCATTAAATAATATTATTCTTTAGTTTTAGGCTTTTGCTTTTCTTTTTCGAACACATTAAGGGCTTGTGTGGGAGGGATTAAAATCAGATTAAAATTGAAAATATAGCCGTTATTGTTGACTTTTATTAGACGAGTGGGGTCCAATAACGGCCATATTTTCAATTTTAATTGGCTTTTAATCCCTCCCGAACAGGGCCTAATTGTTGACGATAGAAATTCTTATTGTACTTGAAATATCAATGTTAATGTCAGTGTGTCTTGATAAGTGCACAAATCATAGAGTAAAATTATATAATTACTTTCATTTTTACTTATACACCATCACTCGACAAGTATATAAATTGTTCACGAGTCCAAATATTGGTAAATTATTTGCATTCAACGATAAAGTTCTTTGCTCAATGATCATACTATTGTCTTGGAGTTGTGTTATTTTATAGCTATGATATTATGAGATTTAAAATTAAAATATGTTTACCCTTTGGTTCCCCAAATTACTTACAATGATCCATAAGAAAACAAATAAAACTAAAAGATCAATTAAAGTGGTCATAAGTATTTACTCAGTTCAAAGTGCTTATTAATGATAATGGGAAACAAAATCCAACGTCCATTATCAATCGAGTGGACCCAACACTAGTCCATAAAATAATTTAATCCAACCCAACCTCATGGGTAATTTCATTTTCTGTCCAAACTTTCAACGAAATCTCAATTAGATCACTAAGTTTTAATATATCACTATTGAGTCAGTGAATTTCAATATAATTTCAAATTTCATCGTTTTGTCCCGTCAACTAGCTATCATTCTCCAACTTGACGGAAAATTGATCTTTCATGTAATCTATATGTGACACCTTAATAGCAAAAATAATAATCTGGAGGTTATAGCACTATCTTTAGATTAAAATGTTAAAAATCTTTTGTGACTTAGCACAGCGTAATTTTGTTGTGATTGTCGATGGAGTAAACTTCTTCGACTTGGGAGAAGTAGGTGACGAAGGATGAAAACCCAAGTGAAACGAAGTTAAAGTTGAGTGAGATTTCACTAAAAGTTCAGTGAAATTTAGTCACCCAATCCCAATTGTTTCATTCAAATTCTAACACCACCAACAACATATAATGATAAATGTTAGAGGTTGAATATTTTAAATATAATGACAGCTAATATGATTTCACTACAAAACCACCACATTTTGAGTTGTAGTCCAGAAGAAATTATGTAATTGATTGAGGCTTGTCGGTTTGTTCTTGAGATATTAGTTTGATGGGTTCAAGTAGATGTAATTTAAGAAGAAAGAAGTGATATATTTCTATGTATTTTTAATTCAATCTAATTTGACCTAACGTACGTACCATGTGTAATCATAACATATTGAGTCCTATTTTTGTAAAAAAAAACTATTGATGAAAATGTGTGGTTAAAAGATAATGAAAAATTTTGGGTTTGAGTATAATATTATTTCATTAAAAAATTTATGGTTGAAATAAGGTCAAAACACTGTTCAACAATATATCTTTTTTTCAAAAAAGGGCACAGACAATTTTTCGAAATATTTTTGTTATAATGGTTGAAGTAAAAATGATCTTCATCTTTGCCTCTCGTTCTCTCGCCTTCTCCAGTGTGTGTCCCTTCCGATTCTCAAGTCAAACCACCTTCTCCCTCTGTCCATTATCCAAGAATAATGCTTACTTGTAGTCGCTTACTGCAGCAGTCGCCCTATGTAGCATATAAATGTTAAGTGTGTATTTGATGCATTAAATGTGGTAAAAAATTACCACATTAATGCATCAAATAACTAAATATCATGTATGTGCCATATATGGCGACTGCTGCAGTGAGCGACTGCAAGTAGCATTACTCATTATCCAATCCCTTAGCCTTGTTACTTAAGAGCCTCCCGAACCAATCAAGGGCATGAAATAGGTGAGAAGGGGCGAGACAATAAAAGAACACCACAAGAAAAATGTGGGGAAATAAATGCGACAATAAACAAATATTTTGAAACCTTGATACATTTGAAACTTTGTTTAAACCCAATATTTTTGTGAAAATTAGTTTTGTAATAGTGATTTTTAGAAAATGTGTGGTTAAAATGTAAGAGAAATCTTGGGTTTACCTACAAAATTATTTTATTGAAAAAAGTATGATTAAAAATAAATTTGAAAAAAAAAAAAAATTGAATTGTCGCATAATGGGGATCAAATAGGGGCTAAAAAATAAGATACGCATTCAATCCTCATTTTGCCTATTTTTTAATCAGACATTCTCTACAAAAGTACTATGCCCCTGTTTGTGTCATATTAAAATTTTTATTATCATTCTTATACTTATTTTCAACCACACATTTTTTAATAAAATAATATTTTCCATCACATCAATAAATTTTCCTTCTTTTTCAACTATACATTCTCCATCAATTTACTATTCTAAAATACATTCTTTTAAAATAATGTGACTCAAATAAAATATTATTTTTTTGACAATAATGATCATGTGGGTGAGAGTCCGGACCATATACGTTACTAATCATACAAGTAAGAAAAAAGAGTAAAGCTCCCAACAAAGTTGGTATTATATATAAGGAAAAAGATACACTTACAGAAAGATACTTACAGAAACCTTACAGAAAAAATTAATTTCCAAAAATACCCTTCATACATAAATTGCAACTAGGAGCCACTACAAGAATATAAAGACTCCAAATTAGTCCCTAAAAATTTATGAGTGCAAAATTTATTCCGCTGACTCTGCGCTCTCTGGTAAAATTGGTATCAGAGCCATGTTAGATCATGGAAATTGAAATAATTAAAAATAATTGGTACTATATACTAAGAGAAAAAGATGGTTTAAGTTATATGTTAGAACCTCTACCTAAGAAATTAAAAATATTAACATTAATTATAACAAAAGAGTTACCAATAAAAACAAGAAAACAAATATTAGAAAAACTAATATTGGGTTATATAAGAGATGAATATTTATACCAAAAGATAATGATAGAATTTGAAAAAGAAGAAGTAGAATCTTATTGCAAAGAAATGTATGAACTTGATAAATATTTTGAAACTAAATATTATGAACCTAAAGTCATGATGAATATAGTTGATGAAGAAAACATAATTGAAGAATTTTTGAAAAAGGTTGAAAAACATAAAAAACCTAGTTATCCTTACCTACCTAAAATTAGTACAAATGAAGGTTTTGAGGATATACATAAAAGATTAGAAAATCTTGAATATAATTTACAAATAGGTAATGCTCTTCTAGATAAAAAACTAGAAGGAAAAGATAGGATTATAATTAATCCACCCCAAGATTTTAGAATAATAGGAAAAGACAAAGGAAAAAATCATGAAATAAAACAATATATGATAACAGAAGTAGAAGAATTAGAACAAAAATTTTTAGAATCTACTGGTGAAGAGTATGAAGAATATAAAAGACAGGTTAGAAGAATTAACTGAAAAAATGGAAAATACAAAAATGAATACTAATCCATCAACTAGTCAAAATATAAAAATAGAGTTCAGTAGTGATGAAGAATATGAAAACTATCCTTATGGTATACCAATACCAAATAAGGAAGGTATTAACCAATATAGGAAAACACAGAAAAGATACACTTTGGAAATATAAGAAAACAATCCATTAAAGAAATAAACCCAATGAAATCTTATAATGAACCAATCCATACAACTGGGATATGGTTAGATCTAGATTGTGTAGATAAAAATAAGGCCATTGAAACATGGATAAAAAGTACAAGACCTAGCTATACAATTTAACAAATGGGAAACATATACAAACTTTTGGATTTATAGAACATACTTTTAGAGGAATTGTATCTCGATCGGTGGAGAAAGCTACCAGAAAATATAAAAAGGAATATTAAATATGGAGAAAATACAATTGAAGCATTAGATAATAGGAATGCCTTGAATGAACAAAATATACAAGAAATTCTTAAAAGAATAGAAAGAATCCTGAGAACAGAATTCTTAGGAAATAGATTCACAATAGATGAAGAAACTAGAAAACAAGAAGAATATAATGAAGGAATGATAGCTATGGAAAATTTAAAAATATGTGATATGTGTGAACTAGAAAGATACACATGCAAGTTCGAAGAAATATATTATATATTAAACCAAGGAAATTATCAAGAAAATAAACCTATATTAAGGTCTTATTTTATGAAGTTACCATTTCCATGGGGAATGAAATTATTAAAAGAATATGAAAAACTGTTACCTCTTGGAGAAGAGGATGGAGTGAATAAAGATAGTTTAGGATGTAGAATTGAATTTACAAAAAGAATGATAAGCATATGGTGTAGAGAAGCTTTAGAAAATAAGAAAGCATATAAGATGAGAAGAAATTCTCTATCTTTGTTATAAAGATATAGGTCAAATTGAACAATTTGGATGTTACAAGAAGAAATATAAGCCATATAAGAAGTACAAGAGAAAGTTCAAAAAATATAAGAAATTTAAGAAAAGATTTTTTAAACCTCATAAAAAATATTTTAAGAAAAAAGATTGGACTAAGAAGCCCAAACCTAAATATATCAAAAAATGTAGATGTTTTATTTGCAATGAAGAAGGACATATTGCTCCTCAATGTCCTAAAAAGAAAGATAAACAAAATATAAAAACTCTTAGGACCTATGAAGAATTTCAAAATGATAGTGATATAGAACCAATAGAAAATTTTGAAGAATTAAGTAGTGAATGCAGTAGCATTTATGAATTAGATACATCATCTTCAGAAGAAGACTCCGAAGAGATAGTATATATGAATCAAGAAATACAAGAAATGGATCATGAAATAGAGGTAGAAACAACTGAGGAAGTTGAAGATTCAGTAGAAGGTATAAATCAAGAAATTACCTTTGATGTTAGAAAATACAAAGGAATAACAAAGAAAATATTAGACTTACAAGAAAAAGACGTATTCCACCAAGGATTCTTAGGAATATTACCAAGAATAAACAAAACAATTGTAAGTATGAATTACAAAGAAATATCTGTTAACATAGAAGATACTATGGGAAAAGCAAGAATTCCTATAATTACAAAAGAATGGGTAAGACAAAAATTATCCAAAATTCCAGAAAATGTAAGAAGCAAACTAAAATGTATTGAGATAGGAGGAATCCAAATTATGGTAAAAGGATTCTTTAGAGAAGGTATGAATATACCAATAGAAATATATTGCATGGACAATAGAATCTTACAAGATCCTGTAGATGCTCTACTAGGAACTATTGTAGGAAATCTAGTCTATCAAAAGATAATATTCACAGTAAAACCAAATTATGCGGTTTCACTGATTGATGAAAATATTGATCAAAGTTTCAATCTATATTATAGGATTGGAAACTTGAAAATGTTAAGAAAAAGTAAGGCTATAAGTATAAGCATAAAATCAATATTTGCTTTTAGTACTAGCCATCATAATAATTTAAGGAAAATAACTGATAATATTATCATACATAAAGATTTTGAGGAATTGGCCCAATATATACCTCCTAGAAAATACCAAGAACATGAAGTAACAATACCTCAACAAATAATGCTTGATTTTCATAAGCAAGCAAGAGAAATTAATTCTGAAGGAAAATTAATAAGAAGAAATAGTGTGAGTTTAGTAGGAGATGATCTTATTGCAAGATTTCCCTCCAGACAAGATCTTAAGATAAGTCAAGTTAAAAAACTCAGTATTGCTGAACCAACGAATTCACAATACTATATCAAAACAAAATATGTTAATCAAGAAGGATACAAGAAGAATCTTCTTGTCCTTATAGATACTGGAGCAGAACAAAGCCATGTAAATGCTAAATTTGTTAGCCATTTACTAGATTTTGAATTAACAGAACCTTATATATTTAAAGATTATTTGGGAAATAATCTTGAAATTAAGAAATATGTTAAATTCCCTCTTATATTTGTAGGAGAGGATCAGAAAGAATATAAAAAAGAAATAATTCTATATAAAGATGAATCATATGGAATCAAACGTTCACCTATACTATTAGGAATGAACTTCCTTGAAAAATTTAGTCCCTATAAAATTTGTCAAGGATATTTAAAAATAACAGTTGATGATAATCCAATCATCATATCAAGAATAGATGAAAATATGAAAACATTGTTATCATGGAAAGAATAATTAATACTAATCCCATGAGCCCATATATTGAAATTACACTCAATATAAAAGGAAACTGTAGAATTAAATTTCATGCTTATTTAGATACAGGAAGCACGATAAGTTTGTGTTTACCAAATGTATTACCAAATGAATACTGGAAATATGATTCAAAAAAGATTGTCACTGCTACAACAGCAGGAGGAAATAAAGTAATATATAGTAAATATGCTACACAAGTACCTTTTCTAATATCCTTTAGAGAAGTATTTGTTGACACAATATATATGTCATCTACAATTGGATGTGATATTTTATTAGGACAAAATTTCCTATTAAAATATGCACCATTTACACAATATGTAGATAGATATATGTTCACAACTCCTTGTGCACATAAAATATTTACACCTAAGATAACCAAAGCTGTTAGCATAGCACATAAACAAATTAATCATCAGAGTTCCTCAACCCAGCGTGGTGGATGTTGGAATACAGAAAAAATTAAACCAGTTACAGTTTTGAAAATGACAACAGAAAATAAAATAGAAAAATTGAAAAAAGAAATTTCTGAAACATATTCTGAAAATCCATTAGAAAAATGGAATACAGATAAAGTAAAGGCAAAAATAGAACTAATCAATCCAGACACTATAGTTAGAGTTAAACCAATGAAATATAGTGTGGAAGATCAAAAAGAATTTAAGAATCAGATAAAAGAATTACTAGAAGCCAAATTGATTAGGCCTAGTAAGAGTCCACATAGTAGTCCAGCCTTTATGGTAAGAAAACACAGTGAGATAAAAAGAGGAAAAGCTAGAATGGTGATAAATTATAAGAAGTTAAATGAAGTTACCAAATTTGATGGATATTACTTGCCTAATAAGGACACCCTTATTAAACAAGTACAAAACAAGAAAATATTTTCAAAATTTGATTGTAAGTCAGGTTTTTGGCAAATCATGCTTACAGAAGAAAGTAAACCATTGACTGCATTTAGTACTCCCAGTCCTTTAGGACAATATGAATGGAATGTAATGCCATTTGGGTTGAAAAATGCACCACAGATATTTCAAAGAAGAATGGATGAGGTAATCAAACCAATTACTCACTTCTGTATTGCTTACGTTGATGATTTACTTATTCATTCAAATAATATTAATGAACATATTGAGCATCTTGAGAAATTTTGTTATATTATGAAAAAACATGGTATTACACTTTCTCAAAAGAAAGCAGAGATAGCCAAAACAGAAATAGAATTCTTAGGATTATTTATTAAAGAAGGAGAATTGCAATTGCAATCTCATATTGGTGAAAAACTTCAAGAATTTCCTGAAGAAATCAGAGATAAAAAACAGTTACAAAGCTTCCTAGGTATATTAAACTATGCTGAAGGATTTATTGAAAATTGTGCTAAATTAAAAAATTATTTTCTCCCAAAATTAAGAAAGAATGTAATGTGGTCTTGGGAAGAACAAGATTGTAAAAATATAAGAAAAGTAAAAGAGGAATTGAGAGTTTTACCCAAACTTGTAATTCCACGAGAAGAAGATTTCTTTATCCTTGAAACTGATGCATCAGATAATTACTGGGGTGCAGTATTAAAGGTTAAAAAGAATCACAAAGAATATAAATGTACAAAAGATTGTTCTTGTCCTGAAATACTTGCAGGTTATACATCAGGAACATTCAAAGAAGTTGAAACAAGGTATGAAATGAATAGAAAAGAACTCATTGCTGTAAAGCGAGGAGTGCAGAAATATGAAGATTATCTATTACCAAAAAAGTTCTTAATTAGAACTGATAATACTCAAGTTAAAGCATTTTTGAAAAATAATGTTGATCCATCTATTGCCAATAGATATATTATTAGAATTCAAATTTGGTTTTCTTATTTCAAATTTGATATTGAGCATATAAAAGGAGAGACTAACTTTCTTCCTGATTATCTTAGCAGGGATGGAGCTAGATCAACTAAGGACGAAAGTCCAAATACTTGAGATAAAAGTTTCCTATTTGGAAGCTCAAATTCAAAATATACAAGATAGTCTTCGAGACAAAAATATAGCCCTTGAGGCAGAAGTAACTTGTACCAAGTCTAGTATCCCTTCACAGGGACTTGTGAATACTAGCGCTCTACCCGAGGATAAAGGGAAAGCAAAGAAGGTAATAGGAACCCCTTCACAGGGAAAATTTGAACCTATTACTAGTATCCAAGATATCAAAAATAGCAAAGGTAGCTCTTCACAGAGCCATACTTTACCTAAGCTAGATATTGAAAAAATTGATCCAAAAGAAATTGTCAAGATATGTCATGTGACAAAAATATCCAAAAAGGATAACTATGAAGAAATAATTTTCTTTATTGTTGTTTTCAATATATTATCCGATTGGTATCTGGAAGTAGGAAAGTGGATGAAGACTCTCCACTATGGAAAATACAACAAGATAAATTTTTATCCAGAAGCTCCAGCCAACTGGGTGAAAAACTGTTTTGAATTAGGAAATATACTCTGTATATATCCTAGCAAAGATCTTAAGGAGATAGCCCAACTTCCAGCCGACGTCAAGAAGGCCATTAAAAGATATACTGAAGTTGTGAAAACTACAAACATATACATCAGATTCTACTCCGCAACAATGGAATGGGATTCAGATCTTCAATGTATACAGCCAGCATTTCATGTTATCAAATTAGGGCTCACAAACCAACATTTTTTACCAACCAGTCAGAAGGTTGTTAAAAATGGTTATCAAGATATCATTAACATGATGCCATATAGAAGAGCCAAAGGATACAAAGAAATATTTGAACATCTAACTCAGTTAATTACTGAAAAGGAAAAGATATGGGTTTATCCATCTGAGGAACATATAATCTACTCTAATGCCAGAATAGAAACAAAAGAGGAAGATATCTGTTATCTTGATCATTTATTATCCAAGATAATTTCTAATCAGGTTAGTGGATCTGAAAAGATGGAGAAAGAATTATGCAAATTACTCTGGGATTACAGTGATCACCATTGTGTACACTGTGTAGTGGAAGATATGAGTCAAGTCTCACTCGATGATGAAGAATTCCCTTCTGAATTCTTTGAATCAAGAATGGAGAAATAATTGAGATAAGATAGTGACCCTTTATCACTACTTTAATAAAGTCTCTTTATTAAAGAAAAACTGTGGTCACTCAAAGGAAAAAGATAGTGGTTGAGATAATGACCTCCTACCAAATTTATTGAAGAAAATAACAAGAGTTCCTGTTGAAGATAAGAAAGGTGGGTATGACAATAACTCTTCACCTACTTGCCAGCTCAAAATATAGACGATTTAACTACCCAACAAAAGAAGATGGCAGACAAAGAAATAAAGGAAGACAGCTGTGAAGATAAGATTCCGAACCACTTGAAGAAAAATCTCTATATAAGGGAAGGAAGTTAAAAGACTGAGGACAGATCTCTCGGATATATCTCGAATCCCTTGCATCTTAGATCTCTTTAAATATCTGTATACACCACTTGTATTCAGAAAAATAAATTAGATAAGCTTTGAAGATAGGAAAGCTTGTAATAAGGTAATCACTTATGGAGTTTTAAACTTCATAAGGTGAGTACCAAAGGTATGTAAATATAGTATGCAAGCATGTATTATTTCAGTCTTATGAATATAAAGATGAAGTTTATTATGGTTTAACAAAGTTTCTATGAAAGGATTTCGTTAAGTTTCTCATGATTCCTCGGCAGTACAAATAAAGATTTTAAGAGATTTTCAAAACATTGTTTTTGAATGGATGTTAGCCATGCCAAAGTACCCGTCTTTGATATATGTTTTAGGGGAAAAGGGCAGATTTCTAACAAAAATTTGTAGCACCTTGTGTGTGAGTTATCTTTTAAAATCTTGTTCTAAGTAAGAACTTGTTCTGAAAAGAGTTTGAATAGAGGTGAAAACAGAGACTCTGGATACTGTGAGATAGCGTCTGTGGCAACACGGCTAGTTCTCTAGAGTGAGAAATGCAACCTTAATTGAAAAGCCTTTTGCGGAAGCAGTTGTGGACCCAAATGATTTCAAAAACATTTTAAATGTTCATCTGATTCAGAAGAATGATTAAATACATGCAAAGCTACTATAAGAACATGCTGGAGGGAAAGCCTGTTTATTTCCATTGATTACTGTAAGTAATTTACATGCTTTTATATGCTTATGCTTTGATTATTCATGAACACCTCACAAGCATCCACATCTAATGATGACTGTGTTAGATTATATTTAGATGATAAAGATATCTCATTTTTATTAAGTATAGTAGAAAAATCTGAAGATATAGTTCCTGTTGGACAAGAAAAACTTAAAGAAATATATTCTGAAATAGATTATGCCTGTAAACATAATATAGGATTTAACCCTGTAGAAATTAGTAAAGAAATAAAGAAAATTGAAGATGTTATCGAAAAATACAAAGACATAGGAGAAGAAGTCTCAGAAGGAATAGTTTTTGGATATATAACTGAAAAAGATCAACCTAGAACTTTTGAAAAATTATCAAAATATAGAGAATATTTAGAACAATTTGAAAAATTAAAGAAATTACATATTGATCCTGATTAATTAATCAAGAAGAAAGAAAAGATATTAGAAGTTAAGAATTCCAGGATTAACTTTAAGAATTTACTACCCAAATGAAAGAATTATAAGATACAGGATGTAACCTGCAAAATATTTCATTAAGGGCAAAACAGTATTTTAGCAGAAGATAATTTTATATTATTAAAAATCCATGTGAGTATCTGGTAAGGATCTGGTAAAATTCTTCTGGTAGTGTAGCATGGTCCTATATATAAAGTTGAAAGTTGAAACCAAGTGTCTTCCAAAGTAATCACTTGACAATGAGGCAAGTTGTCGTGTCGGCACTCACCATTTTGGTGCTCTCACTCCTCTCCGCCACCACTCATGCACACAACATTACTCAAATCCTAGCTAAACATCCTGAATTCTCCACCTTCAATCACTACCTCACCGTCACCCATCTGGCGGCAGAGATCAACCGCCGCCGCACCATCACCGTCTGCGCCGTCGACAATGCTGCCATGAGCGAAATCCTCGACAAACACTTCTCCCTTTACACTATCAAAAATGTCCTCTCTTTACACATCTTTGCTGATTACTTCGGTGCCAAAAAGCTCCACCAGATCCCGAAAGGCTCCACCACCACATCCAGCCTCTTCCAGGCCACCGGCGAGGCCGCCGGCACTTCCGGCTACGTGAACATCACCAATTCCAAAGGGGGCAAAGTCTACTTTTCACCACAAGACAGCGAAGAAGAAGCAACATCCACATTCGTCAAATCAATCGATGAAATCCCTTATGTCGTTGCTGTAATCCAAATCAGCCATGTACTGCTTTCGCCGGAAGCTGAAGCTCCGGCCGGAGGACCCAAAGATCTGAACGTCACTTCATTAATGGCGAAACAGGGCTGCAAGGCATTTTCCGATCTGTTGACAAGCTCCGGTGCCGCCGACACTTTTTCACAAAGTGTTGAAGGTGGGTTAACAGTTTTTTGCCCAACAGATGAATCTATGAACAATTTCATGCCAAAATACAAAAATTTGACTTCAGATGGTAAAATTTCATTGCTTTTGTATCATGGGGTTCCTGTTTACCAATCTTTGGGTATGTTGAGATCCAGCAATGGATTGATGAACACTCTAGCTACAGAAGGAGCCAATAAGTACGATTTTACAGTACAAAACGATGGAGAAGACGTGAAACTGAAGACTAAAGTCGTGACTGCAACTATTAAAGGGACTGTGATTGATGAAGATCCGCTGGCAGTTTTCAAAATTGATAAGATTTTGCTGCCCAGAGAGCTGTTCAAGGCAGCGCCGCCTGCTCCGGCTCCGAAATCGCCGAAACCAGCCAAGTCTAAGGCTAAGAGTGGTAGTGAGGAGGATGCAGATGCTCCGGCTCCCGGAGATGACGACTCTGTGCCGGCGGATGAGACGACGAATAGTAATGCGGCTGCCGGAATCCATGGCGGGTGGTTTATTAAAGGAATCTTCAGTTTGTTTCTTGGAGTTTTTGTGTGCAATATTTGATTGATTAAAAAAAAGGTTTCATTTCTTTTTTCATTTTTTCTTTAAATGGGAAAAAAAAAAGTTTAATGTATTGCTTCTTTTTTTATTATTATTATTTGAAAAAGAGTGTATTTATTTTCATAATGGGATTTTGTTTCTTATTATTTTCTTGTCCAAGCACAATCAAAAAGCCAATTTATTTTAACAACTTTTCGAACTGTATTTATATGCTCGAATTATACTACATGAACTTTCTTTTTAAAAGAATAAAAAAATAAAAATTAACAAACACCGTTAAAAAAATATTTTAAATCATTGAATAAGAAAATAGAAAGTATACTATCAATTCGAGTTAAATAATAAGGTATGAGATACTGAAAGAAGCAAGTTTGTGGATGGTATTATTTCGATTTCTTGGAGTAGAAAAGTATGAACTACAATCCATCCCTTGTTAAAGCTACAATATCCAACGAAATCACAGAGTTTGGTATTACACTAGATTTTGCATTCAAACTATTAATCACCCTAAAAGAATCACACTCGACATGTAGGGTTTGAAGCCCTGCATTTTGGTTAGTGCAATTGATGTGGAACAGTTAGAAAAAAAAATCATAAATCTGTATATGGTGTATTTCAATATTTATAGCATTCATTCGAGCAACACATATTCGTGTGTTACGAACAAGATCTCTTTTGTTATTATTCACGTTGTTGTCCTGCATCAGCGACTGCACTCGCTGATTTAGTTGATGAATAGAGTAACACGCCTAATTTATCCCACAAAAAGAAAAAGAAATTAATTTTTTACAAAATACAGCTGTATTGATATGTGAGAGTATATATGTATATAGTGGAAGTGTCGGTGGACAAATGCATATACATCTGGTGTGACTCATGCCAAGTCCCACCAACTCCATTAATAAGAATAATTTAAAAAAAAAACTTTATGGTAGACATTCTTTCTATATGCTCACTTCATTTGAGATGAAAATTATTTGTGTAGATTATTCACGTAAATGTGACCGTTACGTGATAATTTAACGTCTAATAAAAAGATTTATTTAGCCCGGCGATTATTTAGAAAAAATAATTATTTGAATATTGATTTTTAGAAGAATATGTGGATAAAAAGTAAGGAAATTTTTTGAATTTACTTGCAAAATATTTTGTCGTTTGAATGTGGTTGAAAATGAGTATGTACAATAAAGAGTTTTCAAATAATAATTGTCAAATGAGGGCTTAATTGTCAAATTTGGCAATGGGGAATATGTTTAGTTGTACTTAACCTTATTTTCCATCTTTAACTTGACCAAGCTTTACGTGACATTTCAAATTTTTATCGACTTTGATTATTAAATATGATTTTGTTAGAATAAGGTTTAACCCATTTGCTACAAATTATTGTGTACTTGGGTTAGTAATATTTATTTGATAATTTAGTACGCTGAAATTATGTTTTTAAGAAAAAATATATTTTCGTAATTTCGCTTATATTTGACAATTTTCAATATTTATATTACTCCACCCTTGAAGTTGATTGGATTAAAAAACAAATTGCAACAAATGGGGCCCCAACTCCAAGCATTTTCGAAAAAGAGGACACTACAGCTGTGGTGATTGATAGGGAAAGTAGCCAATAAGGAAAATCGTGCGATTAATCCCTAACTTTCTAAATTTAATATTTTGGTCTATAATCTTTCGTTTCTATTTTACATTTGTAAATTATACTAGCATGTTTTTTTTATCGAGTTTTGGAGTGGTAGAACTTAGGGCGCGTTTGATTGAAATGGTGGAAAATGGGTGGAAAGAAAATGTTTTACAAGGAAAAGATTTGCCTAGAAAATATTTTGCAGGGAAAATGATTTCAAATTTGTTTGATTGGTATAATTTTCCACCCGAAAAATTTTTAAATTTTCTATTCGTTTGGTTTTGTTTTATATGAAAATTGTCCATTAAAGTGATTTTTTTTCTACAATTGCTTATAAAATTTGTTTTCATTGCCAAAAAGTAAAAAAAAAAAAAAAAAAAAAAAAAATTGTTTCTTAAAAAATCATTTTTTTAATCAAAGTTTAGTGTTCGTTTGACTTTGTTTTATATGGAAATTGTCCATTAAAGTGAAATTTTTTTTTACAATTGATTATGACATTTGTTTCCATTGTAAAAAACAAAAAAAAAAAAAATTTGAATGTGAACTGGAAAATGATTTCCCACCCTAAAATCAAGGTGTATTGGCGCGTGAGCCAACTCCAAAGAAAACAAAAGCCCTAGAAAATTTGGCTTTTCAAACAAGCCAAAACCAAGGAAAATGAAAACATTTTCCAAGTTCCAAGACAAATATGGCTTATCAAACAAAGCCTTACTTGAAATCCTCTTTTCCAAATGCTAGACAAATAAAAATAATACTATTTATAGTGAAAACTATCGGTAGTAGTTTTTACGCGGCATATATCGAAAGTTTGTTATTTTATACATTAATATGGTAATTTTTATTTAGGGTAATTGGCGCAAAACGTTCTTACCTTTGCCCATTTTTGTGGAAAACGTCCTTACCTTTCGTTTTTTGGCGCATAACGTCCCTACCTTTTACTTTTTTTTTGCGCAAAACGTCATTTTCTCCAATTTTTGACATAAAATGACCGATATACCCTCCAATTCAAATAAAACAAAAAGGAAAGGAAAAGAAAAATAAAGAAAAAATTGCAATATTACCCCTAGACTTTTTTAAAAATGAAGATGAGTCCAAAATTTATAAAATATTAAAAATAACAAAAAAAAATATCCCTCCTCCTCCTCCTCCTCCTCCACCACAGCCGCCGCCGCCGACGGACAAACTGAAAATAACTGGTGAAAAGCAGTGTTTTAAAACTCGTGAAAATGCGCCGCCTAGGCGCGAGGCGCGGCCAAAACGCATCGAATTCGGCGACGCGCGGGAAAATGCGTTTTCATCTAAAAGGCGGCGCATTATGCCGCCCAATTTTTTTTTTTTGTAAAAAATCTATTTTTTTTATATAAAAATATATTTAATGCCTTAAAAATACAAAACGCATTATGACGCTTATTCTTCGCATTGACACGCCTAAACTTGTAATTCTTGATTTTTGGACTCGACGTATCGCAACGCATTACGCATTTTAGAAGACTGATGAAAAGAAAAAAAAACTCTTCATCCTCCTGTTCTTCACCCAAGAAGAACTCAGAAAAATCAAGCTCTCCCACGGCACCTAAAACGCCATATCAGTAAACATAGCATCACTATCCATCCACCACAAAAATTCTACTTCAGGATGTGATAATAACAGCTTCCTAATTACAGGCTGTTTCGCCCAAAACCCACTCATTTCAGCATCAAGCAAAGCCATATTGTAAAAAACCTCAATCCCATGTAGCCTACAGTAATCGATCTTATTCTTTATAGATTTCAACAAGTAATGATCACCAACCGGATTCTCACAAGGCTTCGGGGATGACCCGGTAACCAACAAAAACTCTAGGCTTTTTAGGAGCAATAAAATTCGAAAAATTGGGGTTCCTTTTAAGCCATTCAGCTCTTCGCTTATCCCAATCGGATATTTTTGGCCCAAGACTATAAGGCAGGGAGGGATCCCTCTTAAATTCTTCGGTTCCATCATCTTCATCCTTCAATATCTTCCCTATATCAAATTCTGCATAATTATGTAGTCTAAAATGAAGTCATTGCACAAGAATAACATATGGATTGATGTTACTGTGTTTTGGGTGTTAAATACATAGTGGGTCTTTTGAGTTTTGATGTGAGTCAATGTAAAAAGAGCAAGTCCACCGGATCGGCATCGAAGCGGTGGAAAATGAGTTTGAAGTGACCCAATGCTGCCCCTCGCCGTATAAATGGTCCAAATGGAGAATTATATAGATGTCAATGGCAGATTTCTCCTGTGAGAAATTTTGGGGGTTTTTTTTTGTTATTTTTAATATTTTCATAAGTTTTGGACTTATTTGCATTTTAAAAAAAGTTTAGGAGCAAACTGTAATTTATTCTTTATTTTTCTTTTTTATTTTATTTAAATTGGAGGGTATATCGGTCATTTTATGTCAAAAATTGAGGAAAAAGATGTTTTGCGCAAAAAAAGTGAAAGGTAGGGACGTTCTGCGCCAAAAAACGAAAGGTAAGGATGTTCTCCACAAAAACAAGCAAAGGTAGGGACGTTTTGCGCCAATTGCCCTTTTATTTATTATTATTTTTTTTTGCATCATGCATTAAATAACAAATTGGTACGTATATTATCAATAGTTTTCACTATAAATAACATTATTTGACAAATACTAGGATTGAATGGGAGTTGTAGATTTGAATTCTAAATTCAAACAACTCCCTCAAATCCTTTGGATATCTTATGGATCGGATTACCCCAAATGGTGATCCACGACCCGTACTTTTCAACATCATCCGTAATCTCAAAGGATTGCTTCCTTCTAAATTACTCTTAATTTTAAGAGAGAGGTTCTCTAGGATTACAACAAATTGGAATGTAGTTTCAAATGACGATTTTTGTCTAAGTTATCCTTAAAATGACACGTGAAAGTAGGGGAGTTAACGAGTCGAGCTGAGTCATGAGCCGAAACTCAAAGCTCGGCTTCGACTTGAATAAAAAATGGCTCGAGCTTTTTTTTGCCCGAGTCGAGCTGAGCTTTTGTTCGGCCAAAAATTTTAGGCACTACCCGAGCTTTTCGGCTCAGACCTTTACGAGTAGAGCCGACTCGATTTTTTTTTTTTTTTAAATATTTAAACATAGTTGCCTGCAAAAGCAGACATCAACTGTCATAGCTGCCTGCGAAATGATTTTATTGTTTTTAATTTTTTTTTTTAAAAGGCTAAGACACGAGCCTGCCAGGGCCGACTCGGGCTCGAACATTTGCCCCAAAATGGGGCTCGGCCCGAGCTTCAGCTTGGTGGTTCTGAGCCACAAGATGGCTCGGCTCAGGCTTTCCCGGGCCAAGTTACCGTCGGCCAGAGTCGGCGAGCCATTTTATCATCCCTACGTGAGAGGCACATAGCAAGGACCACCTGAAGAACAACAACAGGCAAGGGACGAAAATGCAACAAGAACTATAAGCTGAGGACCTTCGTCGTTATTCTCTCTAACCAATATTGTGGAAAACTTGTGACGTTTGCAATTGTTGGGAAATTCTTGTCCTTTTTTAAAGCAATTTGTTACTCTATGCTTGCATATTCTGCCTACCTTGTTCTGTTAATTTAAGAGTGACATCCACTCTTAGTATTTTACTTTTTCCCGTTTGAAAGACTCTTATCCTCGTAACACAATTGTGATTCTTTTATGATAGAACTTTATTAATGTTTTAATAATAAACATTAATAGATATTGCCAAAATTCACATTGCCTCATTTGGTCAAGAATTAATGTTTAGATAACTGAGATAAAAGGTTTAAAGATCGGTACCTTGTATCCTCCACTCCCCAAAATGATAAATATAGAATTGAGAATAAACAAATTAATCATATATATTGATTTTCAGAAGAAAAAAAAATCTTTACAAAGACATAGATCCAATATTTTGGGCACTGATCCTATCCCAAATTGTAGTAGATTTTCCAGTACAACTCTTCGAATAATACAACAAAAAAGTATTACACATACATAATATATACAACCATATTAGAAAAGGAAAGGACAAAAATAATAAAACATATTTAGTCGAATTAAGGAGACCTCCAACTAAAGGTAGAATAAAAGTGAACTTATCACATCCGAAGGCGGAGAGCATTGATTGAAAACAAACTCTCTAGATAAACAAGGACTTCGACCCTCTCCCTCTTTCCATGAATTCCAAGATTCTTCATTTCTTGACTACTAGGATCATAAAGAACGAGTTCCCCGCTACTACTTTCAAGCATGAATTCACCATTCCAAAAACCTAATGGTCTCTCCACTTGAGAAAGAGGACCAATACTTGACAATTTTGTCCAAGAATCACCATTTTCCCCTAATTCCTTTGTAACCCATATGTCAAAAATTTTATCAACTTCTTTTAGACGATAAACAATCAATGCAATAGATTCCTTTGTAACCCATACTCCAAACATTATAGTACATAATGTTTGCGGGTACAATATCCTCATATTTTTTCCATAAGCCCGTTCTTAACGAGTACATCTCGACTTGATAAATGAGGTTGTGAGCATTAGACATGCAAAATAAGATTTGTATTACCTTGAAATCACAAGTAATCGGATCAAAACCTACTCCAATGTCACCACCTCGTATTACAACCAGGGGCGGAGCCAAGGGGGGGCCTGGTGGGTGCCTGGCCCCCCCTCCCATTTTTGACCAAATTTTTTTTTTTAATCTTTTTTTTTTTTTTTTGTGATTACCACTTTCAACGCATTTTTCACATCGAAAACGTTAGAATTTGGATATGGCTATTTCTAGAAGAATTGTAGCCCTTCAAGTTAGCTTTCCAACACAATTTGAATCATCACAATCGGATATTGGTAGAGAAAGTTATGATGAAAATACTGACGACTGCTCAACCCTCGCTCCACTTTCGCTCGAGCGACCAATGCAGTAACTTTTCACCTGAGTTTCGCCCAATTATAATATAGTTATACAACGTTATCAAAGTATGATTTTGCTAAACTAAAGATTAATACTTTCTTTTATACGTTTCTCGATTTTTTTGTTAATAACGTATCAAAAAATTTTTTTCGGGGGCAGCACCTCTAGGCCCCCCCTATTTCCAAAGTCTAGCTCCGCCCCTGATTACAACATCTAGACGACGAGGTATTTGGGATCGAGACAGTACCTTAAAATCTTGAATTGCAGGATTCCACAAAGCAATATCATCATAAAAACCATATAAACAAACAATGCCATTACATGGCCCTATTAGTCTTATGTGACCAAACGTCCCATTCAAGAATGTCGACAGATTTTGGTCATCAAATGTTTCAATAATTGTGTTCTCATTTCCAAATAATGAGATAACCCTTCCATTTGATATGTAATCTCGTCTGCTCACAAGTAAATAGGATTTTTGGTGCTTTAAATTGAAAATAGGGTTCTTAAGAAGATAATACCATGATTTGCATACACATTTAAACCTAAGCAATGATTTTACCGGTAATCTCGATAAAATCTCTACAATTATATCTTTTGGAAAATTCATCCCTCCTTTTTCTAAATTTAAATAATTTCTGATCTACAGTAGACCTCTCGGTAGGCTTTAAATCCAGAAGAAATAAAAAGAAAGAACGAACGAACCTTGCAGGATTCCCTTGGAATTCTTTAGATTTTTTTTCAAGAATGCACATGATTAATATCTGCTTCTCTTGTAGGGTCAATAGAGGAGACATTGATGAATATTAAAAAAGGCATTTCAAAAATCGATATAATTATATTTTTTTCCCCATCAGTTTAAAGAAATGAAGGATCTCAAAGAATCAATCTTTCTTTTAATTGTTTAATCTCTCTTTGATTGATTAATGTGTGGCATCAAAATCTTACATCTTCTCCTCGTTTCTATTTTGTGTTCTTTCTTTTTTTTCGGCTCCGGAAATGGACAGCAAAAGAAATCAAGAAACTAGCAAACCACCTTTTGAAGTTATGTCTTCCACATGTATAACACCAAGAACTTGCCTTTATATTTAGCCTGAATCTAATGGAGACAACAAATTGATGGGGCATCCATAAAAGTTGAATAAATGGTTCAAGATCGATACAAGTTATGTACCAATGCTTTGCATAGACATGTCCAAACTACCCTTCTCAATCTGTGCATGTCATCCTCACGTAGGGACAGTGACGGATCCAGGATATCAAGTCAGCTAGGGCGGTCGTTGATAACCGTAATAATAAGATTTTTTATTAATATTTAATTAAATAATGTTAAATTTTTTTAAATCAATATATAAATACATTAAAACGTAAAAAACTCATATACATTTGAAAATATAATCAAATACAACTTAAAATAATAATAAAAAATACAGTTTTCAATTGTATATGTACGATCAAGTTTCAAGTTTTTAACGAACTCAAATAAAATAGTTTATACATAGAATATAATTAAATGGTAAAGACAAGCTCCGAATTTAGGCGAAAGTTATGTAAAATTTTGAAAACAATGATTTTTAGAACTAAAATTATTTTTGACCCCAAAAGAAAAAGTGTTTTTCAAACTTTTAAAAGAATAAATGACAATACTTTAGATTGTCCAAATTTAAATTTTATAAAACAAATTAATAAAATCTAATAATAAAAGTATATATATCATAGAATAATAATTTGAGTCAATAAATTTTTTAAAGAAATTATTTCGAAAACGGAAACTATAATATATAATTATTTAGTTATTATTTATTGTAATGAAAAATTAAACAAAAAAAGTAAAAAAGCATAGAATTGAAGAATTGAACCCCACACATCTAATGCACAAGATGGCCCCTTCTACCATGTAAGCTACATTTCTTGTTGTTGAATATTGGTATAATTATGAATTAATATTTAGTTATTATTTACATGTTTAAAAGGAAAATGCTGTTGCAAAGAGTTGAACCCGGGAATTGAACGAGGAAGGAGCCTGCTCCTCCAATTGACCTGCAAGCTATATCAGTAACATTTCTCCAATAACATATATATAATATTATTTTCATCTTTCTTAATTAATTTTTTTTCCCGACGAATCCAGCACGGGCGTCCGCCCCTGCGTAGGGACATATTACCCTTCCCAGTCATTTCAATTTTTTTGGACGTCCACAAAGACTTGAGGATTTGTGGGATATCATGCCCCCGCATTAGTTGTCAACTGCCCTCTAGGAGGGCAGTCTATCACAACATCCCCCAGTGTCCCAATTGAATTACCGACTCTCCAGCTGCTACTACTACTCGGACAAGGAGAAAGGACAGAAGACTATGCATAAGAAATGAGGGAGAAAAGAGCTATTCGAGGCTACTCGACTCGATGGGAAAGTGAACCATCTCTCTTAAAGATGTTCCACTTGAAATATTCTTGTTCGGGGGAGGTTCTCTTAAGAATAAAGAAGGCGAATATAATGTAATTCATGTTCAGGGAAATGTCCAAATTACCGTTTCTCGATCTGTGCATGTCATCCCTCCGCAAGAACAACACCAACCTTCTTTGTATAGTTTCAATTTTATTGAATATCCCAAAGGGACATGTCCAAACTACCATAACACCATAATGCATTGATTTATAAAATAATCTCTACCTAGGATTTTAGTTCACTTTTGTAAGCTAGATCAAATAAAAAATAACATAGAAAGAAAATGAGTAATTTGCGAGATAAAAAAAAAAAAAAAAAAATTAAGAAAAATCGAATTGCAAGACATACTCGACTGCAGGTAGCGTGCCCCCAAAAATCATCATCGATGTGTCAATATTTTGTTTTTCCAATAATGGGACATAATGTCTTCAAATGCTCTAATTTCACTGAATATTACAACGGTGAATTAATACTCAAAAAGACAAGAACTACATGCCCAATAATTTTCGACAAATTCTCGAGCTAAAGTGAATACATAACATCAATCTGTTTCTGCGCACAATATGGATGTAATACTTCAGCATATATTGTAGTTCAATTCACCAGGTACTTACCTTACACTAAATAGATGGCCGCCACAAAAATCTAGTCAGCCTTCTTTCCCCTAAGCTTGCCCTTCGGAATTCGGCTGAAGACACCAGAATCAAGTTTGCGGTAGTTGCGCCGAAGCTGATCGAGGACTTTGTACACAAACCCATCAACTCGATCTTCGTGTCTTTCATAAAGTACAGGCAATGTGTGAGCAGCAACAAAACCTGTTAGAGAGAAATTTTCTTGAGTTCATGAATACGTCAAGGGAACATATAGAGAAAATAGAAAAAGGAACCAAAATTGATGCTAACAAATTCCATGTATGACATCTCGGGGGGAAACAAATTTATTTGCCTCGCTGTTCTCAAGCAGCATTTCCTTTTTCCCTTTTCACTTTTTCCGCATTCTCCACTTAGCAACCAACACTCTATTCTTAAAACATTAATGTAACGTGCCTCTCCAGAACAGAGTGATGGATGTAGGCGTAGATACCATCATGAACAATCTTCAAGCTTGTTTGGCATGCAACACTAGACCTTGCAATAGATAAGAATTTAACTTCGTTTTCTTCATTAATCTAGTCGAGTGTTGTCCAGTCCACCTTACAAAGTGCAGTATTCATGTTTCTAGTCACATGAAGGAAACTAGAGTGTGGAAATGAAGAGCCGTGCATTAGAGAAAATAGTATGCAAAAACATCAAAGAAGAAGTCCCTGCATATCCAATGCAAGCTCGAGCTCAAAACCACAACTTAGATGCAGGAAGAACTCCAAATATGACACCAAAATACAAAAAAAAAAAAAAGCAAAATGGAAAAACCAAACATTCTTAGCGGATAAGGCTGAATCTTTCAAGTTTACTCTATTTTATGCTGAAAGACGATGAGTAAAGTTGGTTTACCCTTTTCTTTTTACAGGTCATAATAAACAAAATAATTGGTGAAGGATGCAAAATTTTCAAAATTAAGTTCCTGTCACCATAAAGGAAACTATTTGTTTAAAAGTGTATGATATGACAGGGAGGATTCTCAGCCATTACGTTTATCAATGAAAAGAGAAGCTAAAGAAATACCCACTTTTTCAACTATTATCTAAATCTCCTCCAACTCGAACCATCTCATTCAATTGTAATAGCAATATCAAAGAGAAACTAAACATTAACAATTACTCTGCAGTAGCGGAATTCTGGTTTCCAATGTTCACAAGAGAACCTCAATCTCATAACTAAACCATGTGTTAGAATATAGTAAGATCTCTCACCAACGTATAAAACAGTCAAAAAGTTGCACCAGCTTCCAATAATAGCAGCAGCACACAAGCTTGCAACAACCTGCCAGTAATTTTATGATGTCAACTTGGCCATCCTCAACAAAGACGACAGTTCGGTTAAAAGGAGAAAAAGTAGTTTTCTAGCGTTCAAAAAACCAGTCCAATCGAAAAATCAATATTAAGTGGCAACTGCATTGTATTACGTATAAACAAGAAAGGCAGTCATTTTAGCCCCCGTTTGACTCCCATTATTTGATGTTATAATTTTTGAAATAATATTTTTTAGAGAATGTGTGGTTAAAAAAGAAGGAAAAGTTTTTGGTTTATGTGTAATATTATTTTTTCTGAGAATGTGAGGTTAAAAATAAGAGATAGAAAAATGTATTATAAATTTAATGGGGCCAAAAGGGAGCTTAAGTTGAGATACACTAGTCCTACCAATTTCCATTTATCCTAGATTAACAATATTACGAAGCAAGTTGATCTATAATATTTTAAGTGCAAATGGAGTATCAAATTATTCTAAACGGAAGCTTCATCATGAAATATTTAAAAATATTGAAGGATTCATAAAAACAATATGCAATTTGCCGATTGGAAAAAAAAATTGACCAACTGCTAGAAAATGTACTACAGTAGTTGAAAATATACAAATTATAAATAAATTCACTTACTATCTCACAATTTATAAAGGGTGGTCCAACATGATATTGTTAGGACCCTATGAAGTAAGAAGAATTAAGCTCTGAAATGAACTGTTATTCCTTGAAATGAAACACTGAAAGGAGGAAATGATCCAAGGCATTCGAGAGGCCTGGTCTCTCACCCACAAAACTCAACAGAAACGTGAATGAAAATTACCGCCCTCCCTCCTATTAGATTTATTGACATACTCCCCCCAGAGTCAATTCCCTAATTTACCCTTTTGAACTAACTGCCTTGGACTGACTGCCTTTATTCTGGTGCCTCAGCTGGGTTGTTGCTAACTGCATTTTGTCATTTCTTCCTTCTGACGCATGTGAATTTAACCGGGGGTCTATCATTACCCCTACCCTGAAATCCACCTTGTCCTCAAGGTGGAACTCTGGGAACTGCTGCTGGATGATGTTGAAAGGTTCCACGTAGCTTCAAAGTCGGGTAAGTTCTTCCATTCGATCAACACCTCCCGCACTGAACCTGTACTAGAACCCTGCCTGACCTGTAACAGTGCCTCTGGTTCAACCTGTATCTGTTCCTCTGCCTCAAGTTGTGAGGGAAGTCGCGGGATGGACTGACTAGCGCCAATAGCCTTACGGAGCTGAGAGACATGAAAAACTGAGTGTATAGCTGCAGTAGGAGGGAGTTTCAGTTTGTATGCTACCTGTCCCACTCTTGCTTCCACTTCAAATGGCCCATAGTATTTAGGGGACAGCTTAGCATAAGGGCGAGTAGCCACATATTTCTGGCGGTAAGGCCGTAATTTGAGGTATATCAAGTCCCCCACTTCAAATTGCACATCACGCCAATGCCCGTCGGCCACCAGTTTCATTCTCTGTTGAGCACAAGTTAGCTGCAGTTTTAGTTCCTGGAGAACTTCATCCCGATCTAAAAGTGACTTCTCCACAGCTGAAACCACAGTCATGCTCTTCTCAATAGGCAAACAGGGGGAGGATCACAGCCAAACACAATCTGGAAGGAGTGCGCGTTTCGTGGCTTTGGAAAGATGTATTGTACCAAAACTCTGCCCATGGTAACCATTGACTCCAAGAGCGTGGCTTGCAGGATGCAAAGCTCCTCAAATAAGTCTCTAAACATCGATTTACGACCTCTGACCATCAATTTGTGGATGGTAAGCCGTGCTATGTTTGAGGCTAGTTCCCTGAGCCTTGAATGATTCAGCCCAAAATTTGCTCATGAAAATTCGATCCCGATCGGAAAGTATTGATTGTGGTATGCCATGCAAGTGGACAATCTCTCTGACAAAGACAGCTGCCACTAGGGGAGCAGCGAACGAGTTTTAGACCAATAAAGTGACCATATTTGCTCAGCCGATCGACTAGCACCAGAATAGTGTCTCACCCCCTGACTTTGGCAGGCCTTCGATGAAATTCAAGGAGATATCAGCCAAATTAAATTTGGAATAGGGAGTGGTTGCAAAAGACCACTAGGTGATAGGGCCATATATTTACTTTGTTGACAAACCTCACAACGAGCGACAAAGTCACGAACATCTTTCTTCATCCCACTCCAATACACATCTCTAGCAACTCTTTTGTAAGTCTTAAGAAAGCCCGAATGGCCGCTGGTTTTTATGTCATGGCTTTCTTGTAACACTACTGTGACAAATGGGGGAATGTCTAGGAAGCACCAGCCTACCCTTGTACAGCAATTGGCTATCCAACAGGTAGTAACCCCCTTTAACGGATTACCCCGACTACAGTCCTGTCACCAGCGTCCCCAGATCAATATCCTCAGCCACCCTTTCTTAATCTCTTCCAATTGTACCACCCTAGGAATGGAGATAGTTAACAAGTTCAGAACTGGCTCAATCCTTGAGAGGGCATTCGCGGCCTTATTCTCGAGTCTAGATCGATACCGAATCTCAAAGTCGTAACCCAACAACTTGGTCAGCCACTTTTGATGATCATCGCTTACCAGA
The DNA here is from genome assembly GCA_035079005.1 of Fraxinus americana. Lineage (NCBI taxonomy): Eukaryota > Viridiplantae > Streptophyta > Magnoliopsida > Lamiales > Oleaceae > Fraxinus > Fraxinus americana. The sequence goes on from CM068728.1 coordinate 652,122, forward strand.
CGCTGTTCCAAAAGAAATTTTAGACTTCTCTGATCTGTTCTCACCACAAAGTGTCGACTTAATAAGTAGTGACGCCATTTCTGAATTGCGAACACAATGGCCATCAACTCCCCCTCATACACTGACTCGTGACGCACATTCTGTGGTAGCACTTGGCTGAAATATGCAAGAGGGTGCTGATTTTGCATTAAAACTGCTCCCAACCCGTGTCCCGATGCATTAGTTTCAACCACAAACTCCTGGGTAAAATGTGGCAGCGCAAGAACCGGAATCTCCGTCATAACTGTTTTTAATGCCTGGAAGGCTGCCTCAGCCTGTTTGTTCCAGGAAAACCCGTCCTTCAGCAAATCTGTCAATGGCCATGCTATCTTAGCATAACCCGCAACAAATCGTCGATAATAACCTGTGAGCCCCTGAAAACCTCTCAATTCTCGCAGAGTTTCAGGTTTGGGCCAGTTTAACATGGCGGCGTCAATTTTGGTCTGGTTCACGGCCACCCCTTCTCTTGATATAATATGATCAAGGTATAGTAATTGTCTTTGGCCGAACACACATTTCTTCTCTTTGGAAAACAGTTTACGATCATGCAAACAACGTAAAACGATCTCCAAATGCTGTTGGTGGTCCTCGTCCGATCCACTATAAACCAAAATATCGTAAAAAATGAGTACAAACTTCTGTAGATAGGGTTCAAAAACCTCATTCATCAGACTTTGAAACGATGCTGGTGCATTAGTCAGCCCAAATGGCATGACTAGGAATTCACGATGGCCCTCATGAATCCAAAAAGCCGTTTTGGGAACATCCTCTGCCCTCACTCTGATTTGATGATAACCAGACTTCAAGTCGAGCTTCGAAAAGATCTTGGCCTCATATAACTCATCCAATAGCTCGTCGATCATGGGGATCTAAAAGTGGGTAGGTGCGGTATTTTTGTTGAGGGTGTGATAATCGATGCAAAATCTCCAACCGCCATCCTTCACTTTACCGGTGACACAGGACTCAAAAATGGACTGAACCTAGGTTGGATTGTTCCTCCAGCTAGCATTTCCCTGACCAACCTCACAATTTCGTTTTTTTCGACAAACAGATAGCTATAAGGTCCAACATTTACTGGAGCCGACTCAGGTTGCAGAACAATCACATGATCTTGAAGGGGACAGCTCATTGGGCCACTCAAACGCGTCCCGAAACTGTTGCAACACCTCCGTGAACGAGCTAGTATTCTCTGCTATTGTAGGCCCATTGTCCACCCCCATACTTCCTAGTTCCAAAAGTACCCCTTGACCCCACATCCTTCAATGTTTTAACCATCGACTTCAATGAGACTTGTGTCTTATGTAAGCTCGGATACCCTTGCAACACCACAGGCACACAGATTTGCCGACTACTTTAAATCGCATCATCAACGTACCCCAATTCACCTGCATCTTACCTAATGTTTCGAGCCATTTCATTCCCAGTATAACATCTGTACACCCTAATTTCAGCGGGAGAAAGTCGTCCACAACAACAATACTCAGCAGGGACAGTGTCACCCCGTTACCTATACCACCACTCCTCACTGACAATCCAGTTCCCATGAGGACACCATAGCTAGCAGTGTGCGTGACCGGCAGCTCTAATTGCCTAGCTAACTCCGTTGAAACAAAACTGTGGGTAGCACCACAATGAATCGTGACTAACACAATTTGTCACAAAATTTTACCTGTGAGTTTCATGGTGCTTGGAGAGGTGAGGCCAACCACCGAATTAATCGACAGCTCAACCATCTCCCCCACCTCAATTTCCTATTCCCCTTCCATTACCTCTTCCTGGTTTCCCCACCATCTTCTTGCACCACAAGAACTTGGAGCTCCTTATTACAACACCTATGACCCGACCCATATTTTTCATCAAACTTGTAACACGAGCCTTTTTCCCTGTTCCGCTAAAGCTCAATGTCCGACAGCCTCTTAAACGACGACACGCCTCTCGCTGCAAGCGCTCGTCGGACGACAGTGACGGGCATCACCGCTTTTAGAATAGAAGAGCTTAATGGATTTGGGGTGTGCAAACCGGGTGCGTGGTTATATGCGTATAATTGTAGGTTGTAAGTGGTTGGGCTTGAAAAGCTCGTTTTACCTCTATTTGGGACGTACGGGGCCTATCTCAACAATCCATTGATTGTCTTCTACCCGTTGGGCCAATTCCATGATGTGGCCCAACCTACGAGGTTTCAACATTCTAACCTCAGCCATGATAGGAGCCTTCAACCCCGTTAATGAATTTATTATATGACTGCATCTGAAATTGAATGTTTACAACGAAAAGTTACATGAGAATGAAATTTTACTATGATTGATGCAGTTTGAAACGTTTGAAAGTTTGTATCCAGTACATGTTATAAAATTTCCCATGAGTCATTATGTTTAGGAGTTGAACTTGTGATGTGAAGTATTTAAAAAAAAAAATTCTGAAATTATAAGTTTAGTCCTCGGAATTAGACTAAAACATGTGGTAACCCATTTCAATGGAATTTACCTTCATAATTGATATACCAAAAGGAACGCATGAGAGAGAGATGTATGAAGAATTGTTTGTGGAATTCAGTAGGAGAACATATTTCGGATTATAGATATTGGTTGCAATTTTATTATTTTGTTTTCCTTTTTGGAAAATTTGAGATAATAATAAAATTTGCTTTTAGCTCCACGGTGTTTTTCTATGATGATTCCTTTTTAGATTTTATTATTAATGGATGAGCATTGTGAATTGCACAATTAAGTGGATACTGAGACTAATATTGTTATGGTTTAGGGAATGTTTCGTAGAACAAATCGAGCTCCCGCGAATCGGGCTGCTGCAAGACAAGCTACCCCAGGCTAGGCTGCTACTGGCGATGCTGGAAATAATTTATTAATGGACCTCGTCAATGCTCTCCAGGGGCTCACTCAACAACAAGCCCGAACAGCTCCACGAAATGCCCATAATTTACCGAATCCACAGGCTAATGCAAACAACACCAGCATGGTTATTGAACAGTTTCGCTGATATAAGCCACCAACATTCAATGGTCGAGAGGGACCCCTAGCTACATAGGAATGGCTAAGGGCATTAGAACGGATCTTTAAACACATAGCCTGCTTGGACACTCAGAAAGTGTCATGCGCTGTATTCCAACTTGCTGAGGATGTAGATCATTGGTGGGAGTCATATCAGCGCACCAAGACTGAGGCACAACAACTTGAACTGACATGGAAAGGATTCAAGGAATTAATAATACAAAGGTATTTTCCCCAGTCTTTCCGGGATCAGAAAGAAACGGAGTTCCTTGAACTTAGGCAGGGAAGTATGTCCGTGGTGGAATATGAAACGAAATTCAACCAGTTGTCCAGGTATGCTATCCATCTGGTTGACACGGATATCAAGAAGGCTAGAAGATTCGAAAGGGGTTTACGCCCAGAAATTGGAGGAATCATGGTAGGTTTGGGACTCACTACCTATGCCGAAGCGATTGGGCGAGCAAAAGCTATATCCTCTCACTTAATCCTGGAAAGGACTGCTCAGAAACCCGCAGAGGCACCAGTGAAAAGGAAATGGGACAGTTATAATATGGGCAAAGGCAAATATCAGAACAAGAAAGGGAAATCATGGGGAAAAATTGAGAAAAAGGCTAGCACTGAGAAACCCGTATGCCCGAAGTGTAATAAGAGTTACTACGGGGAATGCCTGCTCAGAAAGGGGTTGTGTTTCAGATGCAAGAAACCTGGTCATTTTGCTGGTGAATGTCCTGAATTCAAGGGTAAAGAAGATGCCAAGAAAGGAAAGGCCCGAGTTTTTGCTCTAACTTAGAAGGAAGCAGAGAAAGATTCAGACGTGATAACAGGTATTCTATCAATATTCAATATACCTACTATCGTTTTGATTGATTCGTGAGTTATGGAGTCAAACATTTAGCTCGAGACATACTTGAAGTTACATGTGTTAAGGTTAGCAGTAAGATAGCTATGGCTTGACACACACTCACACATTTGGCACGAGTCTTTGACGTCTTCATAATCGTGACATTGTTAATTTCGTGTGGTATTGAGTTTGAAGAGGGCATGACATGTGGTTAAATTAGAACTTAACAATTTCACTTGTGATATAGACCAATCATTCATTCATCTTGCTCTGCATTAAATTGCTAGGGACTAGCAATAAGATAGTTGGGGGTGTGATAATAGCACATTTATTACGTTTTTCACCCATTAATATTTGCGTTTCTATGATTATTTGACGCCTAAATGCACTAAGTACTTCTATATCTTGGTTTATGTTGCAAATGGGTGACAACGGTGGAAAATGGAAGAAACAAGTGAAAAACGATCAAAATGGAAGAAAGTGAAAGTTTAGGGACTGAAGAGCAAATACTCTAAACTTGTTTCCAACCCTGCGATGAAGATTCGAGAGCGTTAGAGATAAATTAGATGAAGAAAGGAGTCAAATGATGAAATATAGCCAAAACATGTGATAGGATCCCCAGTCTCTGCTTTGCCCTGCTTGTTGAAGGATATTCTTGCTTTGGAATTACGCAAGCGAAGTCTTTGCGAGCTATACTGATGAACAATTGAAGATATTTGTATTGGAATATAGCTGTGAATTATGAATGTAAGAAGAACACGATTGGTACTAATTATTGTATCGAAATGAAACTGGAATTGAAATGAACATAACAATTTCAAGGCATTCGAGAGGCCTGGATTCTCTCCTACTTGGCTCAGCCAACTACTCAATATTTTGCATACCTAATACATCCTACCTCTTCTCTATTTATAAGTATTTTGTAACCAAACATTACAGAATTTGTTACTATTAACTACTCAATTCTTCTAGATCCTTCTAGAATTGATGAGGTGGGTGGGAGCCTATCAATATCCGCCGCCCGAAAATCCACATTGTCCTCAAGGTGGAAGTGGGGCTTGACTTCAAAATCTGGAATGAGTTGAATAATTTCTTTGGCAAGAATCCCCGCCATAGCCGATGTCGAAATGGGATATTTCAATCCAAAAGCAGTAAAAAATTTTCGGCACTAACCACGCACAATTAGATTGATTTCCTGACAAATTCCATAACCTGTCGCATATATAGAAACTATTAAAGAGTTTGGTCTGTTGGAATTAGTTTTAATCGTATTTGGGCTTGGCAACTTGATTTTAGCCCTTACCATATAGCGTAGTTCCCGAGGTTGCCGTTTCACATGATTCCTTCCCCTTGCCTCTTCGAGAATCAGTGATTGTTGTGCCACCAAAATCTTCATGGTCGTCTCCTCCGACGACGATGAAAAGGGGCCAACCGGAATTTCTAACATCCTCTGGTAATCCCTTCGATTCCGACGACCTGTAGTGGCCCCGATTTCCTCATAATTGGTTGGAGCTCCCGAATTGAAGGTAGCTTAAGACCGGGTAGCCGTTGGTAAATTCTTCTTCCCTTCACGCACCTACTCATCCCCTTCCTTCACTGTATCTGGGATTGCCAGCAATGGAGCTGCAATTTCTTCTGAGACCCGTAATTTCCTTTCGTTGCTCTTCTCCCGCACCAATGATTTCCCGGTGGCTTCTTCCACATCCAATTTCTTCATCATTAAATCTATTTTGCCTCCGTTATTTTGGCAGTCATTTAGTGTAAATTGGGACAGCCCAGCTTCATTACTGCCTGACCTTTTTCTGCATCCCAATTTTTTGATCATCAAGTCCAGCTCCTTCATTATTGCTGCCATGTCCCTCTGAATATCAGGTTTCATTACCTATATCCTCTGCCTCATGGAATCCTGAGAAGGTAGGAATCTGTCAAGCATCAACTCTTTCAATTCTCTCCAAGTTTGCACAGGTTGTTGTTGATCTACCTTCTGAAACCAATCCCATGTTTGCCAGCCAAAACAAGCTGTGGCAACCTCTATTTTCTCCGCCTTCGATAACCGATTTATGGAAAAAATCTTCTCTACCTCCGAAACCCACCAATATGTATCTTCTCCATAGAATATTGATATAACCAAACGGCCTTGTGCATCCAGTCCAGAATCCCTTGTTGAAATTGGTTCCATCTACCCCATAATCGAGTGCTCTGATACCAATTTGATAGGATCCCCAGTCTCTGCTGCCCTACTGAAGGATATTCTTGCTGGAATTCTGCAAACTGAAGTACTGCGAGCTATACTGATGAACAATTGAAGATATTTTTATTGGAATATAGCTGAGAATTATGAATGTAAGAAGAACACGGATTGGTACTGATTATTGTATTGAAATGAAACTGGAATTGAAATGAACAAAACAATTCCAGGGCATTTGAGAGGCCTGGATTCTCTCCTACTTGGCTCAGCCAACTACTCAATATTTTGCATACCCAATACATCCCACCTCTTCTCTATTTATAAGTATTTTGTAACCAGACATAACATAATTTGTTACTATTAACTACTTCTCAATTCTTCTAGATCCTTCTAGAATGGATGAGGTAATTGGGAGCCTATCAACATGATCACAAATCAGTTTTCAAGCTGAAAAGTTTTGCATCGATTTTCAGTCTCATATTGAGACCAGTTTTTGACATGGAAAACGATCTAAAAAGAAGATGGTATCTGAAGCAAAGTTGTAGCCCTTTGAGTTAGCTTTCCAACGTATCTTGAATCGCCTTAATCGGATATCGGGAGAGGAAGTTATGACGAAAATACTGAAAGTGATGTAGAATTCGAAACAGCAACGCAACGCAACGCCCGGCACTGCACAGACCCAAAAGAACAGATTTTCAGCGCCGCGCCAACTTAAGTTTTTTTTTTAATGTTTGGGCAGCGAGAAGCCTAGAAAAGACCCCAAAAACATTCCAAAACTCCTCATTCCTCATCATTCTTCATTCTATACCATTCTATCATCACTTTTGCCTCAAGAACTTCACGAAGAACTAATAAACATTGGTGAATCTACGAAGGAGCTCAATTGGAATTAAATTGGTTTGTATTGCTAAATCCTCCGATTCGAAAGTTAGGATAAAAACTTCTAATTGAGTGAAAAATGCATGAATTATTGATGTTGATTGATCCAATTCAGTTGAGGGAATTCCGACGCTTCACTATTTTACATATTGACTTAAATTCCATCATTATATCCGGTGACATTTACATTTTAATTCAATAAACAAATTTTTTTCATCCAAATCACAAGAACCCTAAGTTATTGAACTCCTTTAAACATTCTTCCATCTCTCCGTGGATACGACACCCCAAAACTGCACTACTACTACCGCGTTATTCTTTGGGCGTAATCAGCTCTCATGATTCCTATTTCCACTTGTATCTCTCCCCTGATTCCATCCATTCGTGATTCGAATGCATTCACTCGATCAGTGATCGTCATTCTCCCAAGATCAGTGCTCTGATACCAAATTTGTTAGCACCAAATTTGTTAGTACCCTGTGAAGTAAGAAGAATTCAACTATGAAATGAATTGTAATTCCTTGAAATGAAACACTGAAAGGAGGAAGAGACCCAAGACATTCGAGAGGCCTGGTCTCTCCCCACTAGACTTCACAAAAAGGCGAATGAAAACTACCTCCCTCCCTCCTATTACATTCATTGACATATTCCCCTAAGACCCAATTCCCTAATTTACCCTTTTGAACTACCTACCTACCCTGGGCCGACTACCTTTATTCTGGTGCCTTAGCTGGGTTGTTGCTAACTGCATTATGCCATTTCTTCCTTCTCACGTATGTGAATTTAACCGGGGGCCTATCATATATCCGAGCATATTGTCTTAATCGCTTGTCATTTATTGAACTTTCACATGTCAAGCATGAACGCAAGGGTTGTATTGAAGATATAAGATAAATAAAAAATTAATATACTCTCTTAGAAGCCAAACTTATAGATAAGATGGTTCTAACAATGAGATATAAGAGATGAAAAGATTCTAGAAAAGAAACTAACAAAAGAAAGAGGTCGACAAAGTAGTAAGGAAGATAGGTAATCATTTTAGGCAGTAGTATGTTATTAAGCACGCAACCATTGTCTCAGCTATGAAAAGAGTCATTTGCAATGTTGTAGAGTATATGGGACATCATGAATGAGCTGACCAGCTTACCATTCAGCTCATCCGCCTATCTTTGCAGATCATCAGCCTTCCAGACATCTATGGGCTGATCAGCTTAATCTTTTAGTTCATCTGCCATTCCACCCCATTAGAAACCTATGAGCTGACAAATTTACTCTTTAGCTCATCAGGCTATCGTTGTAACTCGTCAAGCCTACCAGACATCTATGAGTTGATAAGTTACTATGCAGCTCATTAGGCCAATGGGCTGAGCAGATAAGATGAGCTTACTCTTTAGCTCATCAGCCTATTTCCGTAGCACGTCTACCTAGCTTCGTACACATTGAACTAGTTGTGAACTGATTAGCCTCAACTTCAGTAGCAAAGCAAGTATATCGGATGAGGAGCTCATCAACCTCTTGTCACAAGATCAACACAACAAAAGACAAATATAATGTGGAACCATCAGATGCATGGTCTGTTCCGACACAATTAAGTTATTGCATTAATAACAACAATTTGATGATCAGAAGCATTTCCTCATGCAAGAACCGAGAGCCCAATGCACAATATTTCACAACAAACTCTCAAAACTGAGTCCAACCTAACATCCTACTAGCTGAATACTAGTCCAAAACCACTAAAAGCCAGTTCACTGAATGGGCTAGTGGGCATCAAAAGCATCTCTACAAAATGGATTGGGCACTTGAAGATACTCCACTCGTAGTACATGTCACAATATGTACCAAAAGAGGAGGAATGCTCAGAAAATGGGGAAACTGCCCCCATCCATGTGACTTTCTCCTATAGGCATTGGTTCCCAGTCCTCATGAACAAGGACAGACACACATTTACAGAAGCAGACATTCAGTGCAGAAACAATCACACGTAGTTCCTTCTTATTTCTTTAAAGCAAAATACATCGCTGACTTCCCTGTTGGACATGTCAGTAAAACACCACACAAGCATTGAGGCTTTTTCTGACAACGTTTCTTCGCATAGGTTCCTCGTTTTCTTATTATTCTATTAAAATCTTGATGCCGATTTCCAGTATGGTAGTTTCTATTCCTGTGCCTAACAATAAATGCCTATCAATTTCTTTTTCTTGTTTTTAACTAAAAAAAAAATGTTTACATAAAATTAAAATCAAATTCAGTTTTAGAAAGAAAACGAGAAACCTGATTTTTGGATTTTTGGATTTTTATGTATTATTCCCCATAAACAAAAAGGGAAGGTGAAAATATTTACATGATTGTTCAATAAGTCTACCAAGCAACCCACTCTAAAATTAATCCACGTCCCTCGATACAGAAATTTGATGATTGAGGGAGCTAATGCTTTTGCAACTGCCATCATTCCAGTTAATGAACAATCCTAATCATATAGCTCCAGATTAATGCTCCATATTCTAACTACATTCAGCAGCATGTTCTGCGTACCTAACATGGAAGAGATTAAGCAACATGGATGATGCACTCAAAGGATGAAAAAGAATGAGTAAAGGAGAAAACGCATTAGACGGAATGGTTCAGAAACAGTTAACCCATTAAGCATCTAAAATACTCATCAACACATTAATCCATTTGGTAGAAAATAAAATTTGAAAATCAAGAGAGGAGAAAACAATAACGTATCTTGTATTTTCATCATATAAACAAAAAACACAAAACAAAAGTCGAAAATATATATAAGAGAAAACTACCAGTAGAAATTGCTTCATATTTCCTCCACAGGCAACATCCTGCAAGAATCTCAAACCATGATTCACCTCAGTTCCTATCATCTTGGCAATGTTGACACAAACCTCCTCGGGCATAACAAGACGAGGGACTTTGGATGGAGATCTGTTATCATTGATATTACACTACAGAAGCACCTTGCCACTATATAAAAGCAGTACACAAGTCTACTTTGTAAACTTACCGGTTCAATATACCCGAGGCATTTTTCCAAACGAATTGAGCAAGCATACCAATAACCAGCACAAAGCATACAAGGGTAAGAAAATGGTAATTAAGCCATTCAAAAAGCACCCAAATGACTGTAGCAGCGCCTAAAACGCTGGCTGAGATCTTCTTGTTCCTCCATAACAGAACATCAGCAGCTGTACAACAAGTAAAATGAATTTTCAAAAGATCAGAATGAGTTAAATAATAAGAAAATTGGTCTAATGTATAGAGAAATTCTACATTTTCCACCCCCCAAAAGATGGTGCACTGGCTTTTGACATCCAAACAAGCTGTTAAACTGAGAAGTCACCGAATTGGATTTCTCCTCCTCAAAAAATGATACTGATTTGTGCTTCGAAACACTATCAGATATTGATTCCATGATGTTGTTCATCAGACTCTCGGCCGTTATTCCCTCAGGCATGGTTCCTGTATGTCAAAAAGTAATAACATAGCAGTTGTTAGGAAATATATTCAAGGCTTTGAACTCCAGTCAATGCAAAAAAGATTTCAAAGCTACATAATGTTAGCGTATATAAATTTGGGAGCTTATACAATTTAGGACGTGATTATTATTATTAACTGTATATATATTATCTTACCATCTATAGATGAATGGGCACGATATATATAATGAAAGGGGCCGAATCAGAAGGCAAGTTTTCCAAATCTCTCTCTTGGTGGTCTCTAGTATTTTGACATGGTATCAGAGCTTCTGAATTAGAGTTTGAGAGTTTTCAAAATTGTGGGGTTGTTCTCGGTGGTGCAAAAGGTTGGGTCGGCAGTTTTGTGGTGAACGACACTTACCTGTGTCAATTCTTCATGGTTGAAGATCAGACGGGATCTTCTGCGGTGGCCGGAATTGTTCAGCGACGCGTCTTCAGAATCTGTGGTGGCCGGAAATTTTGTCCAGAAATTATTCAGTGATTCTCTTCTACGGTTGCCGGTGTTTGATTTTCTCCATCTCCCTTCCTGATTGGGAGCATCATGGGTGTGGGTGTATTTGGATTTGCCAGGTTAGTGTTTGGGGTCATTATTGGACTAAATTCTTTGGGCTAGGTTATTAGAATTTTGACAGCCTGATCATTTGGGCTTTGCTATTTGGACTTTTTTTTCCCAGGCTGCATATTCATTTTTGGACTGTTATTTATCATATTTTTGCATCATGTCAACCAATAATTATGATTTTTTTGGTGTGCGGTTCACAGGTAAAAACTATTCAGTATGGGAGTTCCAATTTAAATTATTTGTCAAAGGAAAAGAATTTTGGGGTCATATTGATGGGCGTGCTCCCGTACCTCAAGGTGTCGAGGCTTTGTCTAAGTGGGAAATTAAGGATGCTAAAGTTATAACTTGGATCCTTGGCTCGGTGGAGCCTCATCTTGTTCTCAATTTGAGGCCTTATAAAACTGCTGCTGCTATGTGGAGTTATCTCAACACGGTTTATAATCAAGACAACTCCGCTAAGCGATTTCAATTGGAGTATGAGTTGGCTCATTTCACACAGGGAAGTCTCTCAATTGAGGAATATTTTTTCTGGTTTTCAAACTCTTTGGGCTGATTATTCCGACATTGTTTATGCTAATGTTGCAGCTGCAGCTCTCTTAGCATGCAACCAGCAAGCGCGATCAGTTCTTGATGAAGCTACGACCCGACTTTGACATTTCACGGTCTAATCTGATGAATCGTCATCCTGTACCATCGATGGATGCCTGTTTGAGTGAACTTCTTCGTGAGGAGCAGCGTATGGTAACACAGGCTGCCATGGAACATCGGGCTAATGTTAGTGCACCTGTTTCTGTAGCTTATGCAGCACAGGGAAGGAATAAGGGTAGAGACCTGCGTGCTGTCCAGTGCTTTAGTTGTAAAGCTTTTGGTCATATTGCTCGGGATTGTCCCAAGAAATTCTGCAAGAAACAAGGTCTCTCATCTTTGCTTGTCCCATTCGACCTGAACAGAAGCAGGGTACTACTTATCATGCCTCCGTTGGTGCCTCTAGTTCTGCTGCATTACCTGCTGCCTAGCCGGTTGTTCCTATTCCTGCTCCTATAGCCTTAGCAAACCCGAACACACTCACTCCTGAAATGGTACAACAGATGATCATTTCTGCTTTTTCTGCTCTTGGGCTCTCAAGTAATCATAACGTTTCTTCTCAGCCATGGTATTTTGACTCTGGAGCCTCTAACCATATGAGAAATACTGTCGCTCCTCTTTCCAATGTCAGAAAGTATGATGGACATATGAAAATTAACACCGCTGATGGTAGTTCTCTGCCTATTACGGATGTTGGTGATCTTTCCTTTTCCTTAACTGATGTTTTTGTATCTCCTAACCTCTCTACAAATCTTCTTTCTGTTGGTCAATTTGTTGATAATAATTGTAATGTCCATTTTTCTCGTTCTGGTAGTGTCGTGCAAGATCAAGTGTCAGGGAAGATGATCGCGAAGGGGCCTAAAGTGGGACGACTCTTTCCTCTTCATGTTTCTCCGTCCACTATTATTCCTAGTTTTCCTGTACTTTCATTTGCTTGTAATGTTGTTGGTTCTGGCAATAAGATGTGGCATAGACGTTTGGGCCACCCAAACTCTGATGTACTCCGTACTTTGTTTAATTCTGGTTTATTGGGAAATAAAGCATGTAATTCCCTTGATCTTTCGTTTGATTGTACATCATGCAAACTTGGCAAAAGTAAAGTCCTACCTTTTCCTCATCATGCATCTCGTGCCTCACAATGTTTTGGGATTATTCATAGTGATGTTTGGGGGATTGCACCTGTTGTTTCTCATGCGCATTACAAGTACTTTGTTACTTTCATTGATGACTTTAGTCGCTTTACTTGGGTTTACTTTCTCCGGGCTAAGGCTGGAGTTTTTTTAGTCTTTAAGCGCTTTCTTGCACTTATTGAGACTCAATTCTCTGCCAGTATCAAAAGCGTCATCTTCTTGATGTGGTAAGAACTCCTTTACTTGACTCATCCGTTCCTCCTCGTTTTTGGTGTGACACTTTCCACTGCAGTTCATGTGATCAATCGCTTACCTTCTCCTACGTTAAATCATGCTTCTCCTTTCTTTAAGTTGTTTTGTCATTCTCCTTTATATTCTGATATTCGTACATTTGGTTGTTGTTAATTGATATGGGAAAAATAATATATATATTAGAAACGTAAATACATATATATATACAAGAGTTGGGAAGCTATCTAAGGAAACTAAATAAATTAGTATCCTATTCTAATTACACTAATTACAACTATAACACTCCCCCTCAAGTTGGAGTATAGATATTAATCATGTCCAACTTGTTACAAAGATAAGCAACCCGAACCCCATTCAGAGCTTTCGTGAAAATATCTCCTAATTGTTCTCCAATCTTCACATACCCTGTAGAGATCATACCTTGTTGAATTTTCTCCCGAACAAAATGACAGTCGATTTCAATGTATTTAGTACGCTCATGAAATACAGGATTAGATGCAATATGAAGGGCAACTTGGTTATCATACCACAGTTTTGCTGGAACTGAAGTCTTAAGGCCTTTTTCAATCAGGAGCTGATATATCCACATTACTTCACACACAGACTGTGTCATAGCCCTATATTCTGACTCTACACTCGATCGTGACACAACGTTCTGCTTCTTACTCTTCCACGAGACCAAATTTCCTCCTACGAAGACGCAATAACCTGATGTGGATCTTCTATCTAATTTAAAACCTGCCCAATCTGCATCTGAAAAACATTCAATATGAGTGTGCCCATGATTTGCATACAAGATACCACGTCCGGATGCTCCTTTCAAATAGCCTAAAATTTGTTCTAACGCTGCCCAATGATGAACTGTTGGAGATGCCATAAACTGACTTACGACACTGACAGAAAATGCAATATCTGGACGAGTCACTGTAAGATAATTCAGCTTTCCAACCAATCTTCTATATCTCTCAGGATCCTCAATTAGGTCTCCATCACCTATAAGGTGCATGTTAGGATTCATTGGAGCACTACATGGCTTTGCCCCCAATTTTCCTGTCTCAGTTAATAAGTCAATGACATTTTCGCTGAGATAAAAACATACATTTGTTACTCTTGGTAACTTCAACCCCCAAGAAATACTTTAGCCTCCCTAAGTCTTTCGTGTAAAACTGAGTATGAAGGAAAGACTTGAGTGATGAGATTCCCATAGCATCACTTCCAGTAATGACAATGTCATCCACGTACACAACTAAAAGAATGATACCAGCTTTCGATTGTTTGTAGAACACAGAATGGTCAGACTTGCTTTTCATCAAACCAAATTGTTCAACAGCCTGACTAAATTTTCCAAACCAAGCACGAGGACTCTGTTTCAAACCATACAGAGACTTTCGAAGGCGACAAACTTGCCCAGACTCCCCCTGAGCAACAAAACCAGGAGGTTGCTCCATATACACCTCCTCCAGAAGATCACCATGAAGAAAAGCATTCTTGATATCAAGTTGATGCAAAGGCCAATGATGAGTAGCTGCCAAAGAAATAAACAACCGAACAGACGTCAATTTAGCAACAGGAGAGAAAGTATCAGAATAGTCCACCCCATAGGTTTGAGCATATCCCTTAGCGACAAGACGGGCTTTCAATCGAGCAACTGACCCATCTGGATTGACCTTTACGGTGAACACCCACTTGCATCCTATAGCCCGTTTCCCTGCAGGTAAACTGACCAAGTCCCAAGTACCATTTTCATCCAAAGCAGTCATTTCCGCAATCATTGCACGATGCCAACCAGGATGAAAGATGGCCTCACGAACAGTTTTAGGAATAGAGATAGAATCAAGGGATGTAATAAAAGAATGTGAGGGAGACGACAAGCGGGTATAAGAAACAAAAGAAGAAATAGGATAAGTACATTTACGTATACCTTTGCGTAATGCAATGGGAAGATCATCGCTCGGAACCCGATCTGATGACGAAGGAGCAGGTGCAGGATATGAATCAGGAACCTTATGCCTGGAGTAGACGTGAATAATAGGAGGCTTGACAGGAATTGGTTCTGAGAGAGGTTCGGAGGAAGTGAAAGAGTAGACGAGCAAATCATCATCCTCCCCCTGTGAGCAGGAGGAGAAGGCGGAAAATATGGTGTTGCTTCCATGAAGGTAACATCAATTGACACAAGATATTTGTTAAGACTGGGACAATAACATCGATAACCTTTCTGAAGACGACAATAGCCAAAGAAGATACACTTCAAAGACCGGGGATCTAACTTAGTGACATGCGGACGAACATCCCGAACAAAACAAGTGCTACCAAAGATCTTAGGCTCAACAAGAAAGAGTGTCTTATTGACAAAAAGGATTTTGTAAGGGATCTCACCGTAAAGAACAGAGGATAGCATGCGATTAATTAGAAAACATGCTGTGGAAACGGCATCGGCCCAAAAGGTTTTAGGAATATTCATTTGAAATAATAGGGCTCGTGCAGTTTCAAGAAGATGTCTATTTTTACGTTCTGCCACCCCATTTTGAGATGGAGTATCAACACAAGAGGTCTCATGAAACATGCCATTCTGTGCCATATAAGATAGAAATAAAGTGGACGTATACTCTGTGGCATTATCACTTCGCAAAATACGGATTGAAACATTAAACTGAGTTTTAATCTCAGCACAAAACGCACAAAAAAGAGAAAACAACTCGGAACGATTTTTCATTAAATATAACCAAGTGACGCGGGAATAATCATCCACAAAAGTAACAAAACACCAAAATCAGAATGAACTAATTCCAAAGGAAAACTAGCACGTTTATGGACTCTAGTACTCGAACTAAGACGATGGTGTTTTGCAAACCGACGACTCACAATCTAATAAAGACACCTTACTAAACTGGGGACAAAGCTTCTTAAGCAAACGAAGAGATGGATGACCCAAACGACAATGGGCCTCGAAGGGAGAGGTTACACCAGAGCAAGCAATAGATGTAGGCAATGGTGTGTCAAGAATGTAGAGACCGCCAGACTCATGTCCTTTACCAATAATCTTCTTCGTCATAAGATCCTGAAATAAACAGTGATCAGGGAAAAATGAGATACAACAGTTAAGACTGCGCGTAAGCTGGCTTACAGAAATCAAATTAAAGGATAAATTAGGTAAATGCAAGACAGACGACAAAGGGAGCAGAGGAGTAGGAGTAATTGTGCCAGACCCACGAACACACGATGGGGACCCATTGGCTAAAGTAACGGTAGAAGTGGTAGTATGAGATTGAAAAATAGAAAATAGACCAGAATTACCTGTCATATGATCTGTGGCATCAGAATCAATGACCTATTTGGAGGAGGAAAAAAGGCACGCATTTGGGTTACCTGAATCAGCAATGGCTGTGACAGAGGGAGATGAAGACTGTAGTGATTCTTGATACTGTGAGAACTTGACAAATTCATCTGCAGAGATAAGAACCGATTTTTCCAAATGATGACCGGTGGAAGCAACATGGGCTGAGGGAGCTCTCTGATTCCTATATTGAAGCTTACGACAATCACGCTTCGTATGTCCTGGCTTGTGGCAATAATGGCACACAAATCGTCCAGAACCCAGCGGCCGAGAAGCAAGTCCCTGTGGGCCTCCGCCTTTGTTCCCACTCGGAGTGGTTGATCTCCCAGGCTCATAAGTACTTCGATTCACCAATGCACCACTAAGTGGAACAGGCGTAGTACCTTCAGTGCGGAGTACTCGAGTAAAGACATCATGCAGTGAGGGGATCTTAGAACCAGAAAGAACCTGAGACTTAGCAATCTCAAAGTCAGAGGGAAGGCCAGCAAGAAAACTCATGATGGCCATTTGTTCTCACTGGCGTTGCTGAACCTTCACATCAGGGCTAAAAGGTAATAACATATTAAGCTCTTCATATGTCCTCTTAAAAGCCATAAAATAGTGCGTAAGAGAGTGATCCTGTTTGTCTGCACGGTAAAAGGCCTTGCATACCTCATACATGCGAGAAAGGTTCCCTTTACCAGAATACAAAAAAACCCAAATAATCCATCAACTCTTTAACAAATTCACAGTGATTGATCAAGCCAATCACATCGCTATCAATAGAATTCCGAATCTGCAAGAATAAGCGAGCATCC
Source organism: Fraxinus americana (assembly GCA_035079005.1). Classification (NCBI taxonomy): domain Eukaryota; kingdom Viridiplantae; phylum Streptophyta; class Magnoliopsida; order Lamiales; family Oleaceae; genus Fraxinus; species Fraxinus americana. The sequence goes on from CM068728.1 coordinate 669,225, forward strand.
TCTCGAAGCCACGTCTGTTTGGAATCATCTATAGGAGGATCATCAGTCAAATGAGTATCCTTGTCAATACTCCGGAGATAAAGTCGAACCGTCTTACTCCAATCCAAATAATTCAAGCCAGTCAGCTTATGGTCTGTGATTTTAGACATCACAGGCACCATATCGGACACAACTATGGATTTCTTCTCAACCATAGACCCAAATAGAGATACAAGGCAGCAAATAATACACAAGAGACCTTTTCAAAAGCAAATCAACAACAAAAGAAACCTGCCCAGAGAAGACAGACACAACCCAAACCCTAGAACCGCTGGAAAAGGGCAGAGAGAAGCAAACCGAAGGGGACCGCCGGCCAAACGACGTCGCCGGAAGCTGCTGGGGACGGATGCAGGCCGGAAGGAGCTGTCGCTGACAGCTGCAGACGACTGGGAGAAGACGCGACCTGCTGCAGCGAGGAGATCTAACGGAGGCGCGAGCTGTGGAGTCGCGGACGGAGGCTGCAGGAGGCGCGGTGGACGTTGGACGCCGAGGAGCTGCCGATCGGCGGTGGGCAGGCGGTAAGAAGGCAGTATATTCAAAATAGGGTTACCAAAAATGGAACCCTAATACATCAAACCCTAATTTGTGGTAAAAAAAAAAATTTCCAAAGGTTTTGCAACCCTAATTCTTTGATACCATGTTAATTGATATGGGAAAAATAATATATATATTAGAAACGTGAATACATATATATATACAAGAGTTGGGAAGCTATCTAAGGAAACTAAATAAATTAGTATCCTATTCTAATTACACTAATTAAATCTATAACAGTTGTGTTTGTTTTGTGCATCTTCCTACTCATGAACGACATAAACTTACTGCTCAGTCGGTTAAGTGCGTTTTTCTTGGTTATGCTATCTCTCAAAAGGGTTATATTTGTTATGATCTCCTTGCTCGTTGTATACGGATTTCTAGGAATATGGTTTTCTTTGAAAATCAATATTTCTTTCCATCTCATGTTGAGCTGTCAAACAATTGTGATTCCCCAACAATTGTGGAAAGATTTTGTCAAAGATATTGAATAAGATTATAGAGATCGTCAAAGATTGCTATTATAATATTTATTTTCCTTAGTGTATGATTACTTTCCTTAGTAGTAGATTGCGTAATCTTTCCTTTTATGATTCTTTCCTTTTACAGTTATTTGTAACCCTATAAATAGGGTCTTCTACTTTGTAATAGAAACAAGTTTATTATATACAATTTATAATACTCTTCACATGGTATCAGAGCTGTTACGATCTTAAACACATTAATCTTGAATTTCGTTCCCGGCGAGCGGCCTTGAGCCGCTCGTCCGGCTAGCAATTTTGTTTCTTTTTTTTATGTTCTTTTCGGATCTGAATTCTTGTAGTGAGAAGCAACGTAGAAAGCCATCATTCTCTGCAAAAATTAATGAATCTGTGCCTTCAAAATCAAGTGTTATCATAGAATCAGAAACTGGTTTTCCCTTTGCTTCTTCCCAGATTTTATACGTTTGAAGGCACAAATATCATTCCCATCACCAGAATCGGCTACAAGTGGATGCATAATCTTCTGGATTCGAAGCTTGGAAGCTTTTATCTTTGCTTTCCTCCTTGCAAAAGCTAAGCATCCCCTATCAAAAGATGGTGGTGAAGCATCCAATCCTACATCTTTCTCAAATACTTGCTTCAACAAAAGCTTTTTACTCAAATCTGATTTGCCCTTCCACCAGTCTGTACATGCATGAAGGTCAAAACTTCTTGCCCTCTTCCTTTTGTTATCCTTGGACCTTTCTGATGTAGCCTTGAGTAGAGGAACCTCATCCAAGAACTTAGAATAAATCATGGTCAAACATTCTGGAGAAATCTGGAATTTATCTGGATAATCAATTCTCAAAGGTGACTGATGATTTACCTCAAAATACTGCACGGAGCAATTTTCAGTTGTATCCAGTGCAATTAAACACAAAGTTAAGCAGGATCTGGTTAAGTTGGTAATGAGTGACGTTGAGAAGGAAAAAAAAAAACTGAGTGCAGCCGTGCAGATTTGGAGGCCTTATTGGAAGAAATAGAGCTGTTTGAATGGAAGTCAAGTGAGTGAGGGTGAGATTGCTGGGTATTTATTTGTTGGGTAGGTTTAATTTGTGATGAGATTAATTGGGCTTGGGTTGTAGTATTAGCTGAGAATGAAAGGTTAATGGGCTTGCAATGGGTAATGGTCCTGTTGGTGACATTGTAATTTGGCAGAAGGTTGAGTTTGAATATTTAGTCTATTGGGCTTGTTATATTAGGTTTGATATTTAGTGTGGGCTGCTTTTGAGTGGTAACTTGTTTTGGTTGCATTATTTGGGTTTAAGTAATTGGACCAACTTATGGGTTGGTGTTTGATGGGTGTATTTTGCGATAATGGGCCTGTGCATTGGTTTGTTAATTAAAGTGGGCTGTGGTGTTTTAATTCTTTTGAAGTGGGCCTATTGATGTGGGCCACTGAAGTAATTGGGCAGTGTTTTATTTTATTAATTGGGCTCGCTGGAATTATTGAGCAAGTTAGCGGGCTGTTGGATTGGACCAATTATTTAATTGATCTGATTTAATTTTGGTTTGTTTTTCATGGGCTGTTGGAGGTTGAGTTGAAGTCCTCAATCTTGCTCTTCAATCATGAGGTCCCTGTGTGGCTTTGGGTTCAGTTGGAATTCGTTTATTTGGATTAGATTCAGTGGATTGTTGGCCACTATTTCAATCTTTTGGCTAACATTTGGATTTTCTTCAGCTTTTTGTATATGTCCAGTTCATCTGGAATTTGGTCCAGGTCGTCTGGAATTTGGTTCAGTTAATCTGAAATTTGGTCCAGGTCATCTGGAATTTGGTCCAGTTTATCTGGAATTTGGTTTGGTGTTGGTTCGGGGTATCCGAAATTTGAAATTTGCATCTCGTAGTTTTTTGGCCGGTGTTTTAGCGTGTGTCGGCGCACGTCGTGAATTTCTTTTGGAAATTCTTTTTCGGGAGTGAGTTCTCGTCGTCTTCTCGTAGTTTCTCGTGGTTTCTCGTCGTTTCTTTGGAGTGTTCTTGAAGTGGTTTTGGAGTAATTCTTTGTTGTTCTTGGTCTCTCGTCATCTGTAATTTTCGTCGTTGGTTGCTTTGATTTGGAGTTCTTCTTCGTGGGCACAAGTATCGTCGTCGTCGGTTCATGATTGCAAATTGATACTTTTACCAGCATCAATTTGAGGGGAGATGTCAAAGATATTGAATAAGATTATAGAGATCGTCAAAGATTGCTATTATAATATTTACTTTCCTTAGTGTATGATTACTTTCCTTAGTAGTAGATTGCGTAATCTTTCCTTTTATGATTCTTTCCTTTTACAGTTATTTGTAACCCTATAAATAGGGTCTTCTACTTTGTAATAGAAACAAGTTTATTATAATACAATTTATAATATTCTTCACAGATTTAAACCTGGTTTTGTGTATGAAAGAAGTCGTCGACATGAGTCTAGTTCCACTTCCTCTGTGCCCCCTTCCGATCTTGACCCAGCACCTGATCCTGCGCCAGTTCCTACTTCCACCACTCTTCATCGGTCTACTCGTCCTTCTCGACCCCCAGATTGGTATGGTTTCTTCTCTCCTGTCTCTCTTGTCGCTACTTTATCCACTATTTCCATTCCTTCTTGCTACAAACAGGCCATGGCACATGAGTGTTGGCAAATTGCAATGCAAGCAGAACTTAAAGCACTTGAGGAGAATCACACTTGGGATATTGTTCCTTGTCCGTAAATGGGTTTTTTCTGTCAAACTTCGTTCTGATGGCTCTTTGGACTGGTACAAAGCTCGTCTTGTAGCTCTGGGTAATAAGCAGGAATATGGGGTTGATTATGAGGAGACATTTGCTCCTGTTGCCAAAATGACCACGGTTTGAACCATCTTAGCTATTGCCGCTTCCCGGTCGTGGCAACTACATCAGATAGATGTGAAGAATGCCTTTCTTCATGGTGATCTCCAGGAAGAGATTTACATGAAGCTTCCCTCTGGTATGACTACTTCTCCTCATGATGTCTGTAAGCTAAGGCGTTCTCTGTATGGGCTCAAGCAAGCGCCCCGCGCTTGGTTTGAAAAGTTTCGCAGTACCCTTCTATCCTTCTGTTTTACACAGAGTCAATATGATTCTTCTCTCTTCTTCCACACGTCTACGTCTGGTGTAGTTATTCTCTTGGTTTATGTGGATGATATTATCATTACTGGCACTAACTGTGGTTTCATTACTAAGCTTCAGCAGCTGTTACATGCAACTTTCCATATGAAAGATCTTGGGCAGCTCACATACTTCTTAGGTTTGGAAGTTCATCATCAAGCCCGTGGTATTTTCGTGAATCAACATAAGTATATTCAAGATCTTATAACTTTGGCTGGTTTGGAGGACACTTCTTCGGTTGATACTCCTATGGAGGTCAATATCAAATACAGGAAAGATGAAAGGGATCTTCTGGATGATCCTACTCTCTATCGGCGCCTGGTTGGAGTCTTATCTACTTGACCACTACTCGACCTGATATCTCCTATGATGTTCATCAGGTCAGTCGGTTCATGTCTTCACCTCGGCATCTCCATCTTGCTGCAGTTCACCGCATCATTCGGTATCTTCGAGGTTCACCTACTCGTGGGTTGTTCTTTCCCACTGGCTCATCTCTTCAACTTGTTGCCTATAGTGATGCAAATTGGGCTGGTTGTCCGGATACACGTCAATCTATTACAGGTTGGTATATGTTTTTAGGTGATGCCTTAATTTCTTGGAAATGTAAGAACCAAGATCGTGTTTCTAAATCCTCCACTGAGACTGAGTATCGTGTCATGTCTACTGCATGTTCCGAAATTGTATGGCTACGTGGTCTTCTTGAGGAGCTTGGATTTTCTCAGACTACTTCTACCCCTCTTCATGCTGATAACACTAGTGCTATTCAAATTGCCACCAATCCCCTTTTTCATGAACGCACCAAGCACATTGAAGTTGATTGTCATTTTATTCGAGAAACTTTGGACAGTCAGGTGACATCTCTTCCTCACATCTCTTCTGATCTCCAAGTGGCTGATATCTTCACCAAAGCAATGACTCGACAACAGCATCAATTTCTTGTTGGCAAATTGTTGCTAGTTGATTTACCGGCATCAATTTGAGGGGGGATGTTAGCGTATATAAATTTGGGAGTTTATACAATTTAGGACTCGATTATTATTATTAGCTGTATATATATTATCTTACCATGTATAGATGAATGGGCACGATATATATAATGAAAGGGGCCGAATCAGAAGGCAAGTTTTCCAAATCTCTCTCTAGGTGGTCTCTAGTATTTTGACACATAAATATGATATAATGGAGATCTGGGGAGAACTGAATACAGAAAAATGAGAAAAATATTCTGACCAAGCACCTAAAACAGAAAGAGAATTTTAGCTTCGTGATGCCTGGCTCTACCATCATAATATTATCAGGCGCTCTACAAAGACCTTTACTAGGACTGTTGGACAACTATCAGTTAAAGCTCCAGGAAAGTTATCACAAAATTTGAGCATGTGATATTAGCATAGATGAATGGAGGCAATATTTAAACCATGAAAAATGTCAAAGAGCACTTCAAAAGTATGATCATCAGCAATTACGAAACAGGTGCTTTTTTAGCACAGTGAAATTCAAATCAAGATCCCTATCTACAAGATTTCAAGGTTTAGTATAAGCAAGACTCAATTCAGCAGGATGCAATAATCATATAACTATTAATTTCTGCTTTATAAAGAAATGATTGCATGACTCAAATACCAGTTATATCCACCTTAGAAACAAATTAGAAAATATTGTCGTATCACTTAGAGAGAACTATTAGTAGAAATTGACCAAATCAGATGTCAAGACATATAATTTTATTTACCGATGCCACAATATTAAGATTAAATCATTGAAGAATTGTTTAAAAGAAACATTATCAAAAAATGAAATGCAAAAGGTGCTTCAAAAATGACTAAAATTTCTGAAAATATACTGAGTCAAATCTGCGGCTCATTAATTTATTGCAATGATATGCTTCCTTGCTACATGTTAGTGACTTTGTGTTGTATTATATAAGTCAACCCAAAATCTAATTAAAGAATAGGAAAATTATGTTCATGTGATTAGGATTTAGGCCTACATCATGTAGTATATTATTCTACCAAACCAAGCATTGAATATTCTAAACATCAGAATGTTGAGGGCAAGCAGTAAATCAAAAAACAAGGAGGTAAGATTCCAACTATTACGTTTAAACTTGTAAATCAAGAATTGTGAATTATTTGTTTTCGATAAGTAACAATGAACTCAATCTGGAACTCAATCTCCCAATTCATAATACAGAAAAAAATAAATAAAAATCCCCTAACAGACAATGGTAACTACACGAGTTAATGGAAAGAAAATCCCCAAGTTAATTAATTGAAATCGAGAACAAAGAAACTGAAAGTGTAATTTGAATTTAATTATATGTACAATTAAAAAAAGGTAACCACAGTCCACGGAGAACTATAATCTAGCTCATATCACGTAAAAAGGGCAAAAAATTAAAAATTAAAAATTAAAAAAAATCAATAATAAGAAATTTAAATTAAAAAAAAAAAAAATGAACTCAACTATGACTAGTAATAAATATACAGAAATAATTAGGAGAAAAAAAATACAGATAACAGTTTCAATCCAAACAAATGAAAGAACAAATACAAATAGCGACATGAAAAGGTGAACCCATTAAAAATCACATAAAATTGAACAAGAAAATGTCAAAAATTGAACAAGAATTCCATCTGTCGAAGTTAAAAGAATTAGTAAACCAAATTCTGGCATGCACAAAAAGAAGAAGAAAGAAAGAAAAAAACTAAAAATCTCAAGTAAACATGAATTTGAAAAACCAATTTATATCAGCAAGAACATAATTTAACAGCCACTAAATGTGTAAAAATTAGACCAAAAGAAGAACAAATTCAGGCGAGAAACGAACCCGCTTGCACCGAGAAAGGCTAGAAAAAGTATTTCCTTTTGGTAGCTAAAGATGTTTTTTGAAATGTGTGCGACTGAAATGTATCAGATTATTATTATTCAGTGTAATTAAAATGGAAATTATGCATGATATGACGGTGAATACATGGTTAAGCCCCCGTTTGACACCCATTATTTTGAAGAATGAATTTTTGAATAGTTATTGATGTAAAGAATGTGTGGTTAAAAAGTAAGAACAATTTTTGAGTTTATGAGAATTTGGCTCAAACATGAGCTCACTTTTTCATCATCTATTTATAAGTTAGGGTGTGGTTGAGCCAAATTATTTTGAAAAAATGTATTTTAGAATAGTAGATTGATGGAAAATGTGTAGTTGAAAAATAAGGAAAAGTTATTGATGGGATGAAAAATATTATTTTATTGAAGAATGTGTTGTTGAAAATGAGTAGAAAAATGAGAATGTAAATTTTAATGTGGCTCAAATATGGACTTAATAATAAATATTTTTTTTTCATTTATTCATTTATTGTGATGTTTTAAATAATATTTTCTTATTTATGGATGCGTTACTAAAAAGTGGAAAAAAAAATTTGAGTCTGCGTGCAAAAGATTTTATTATATAAATATATGATTGAATATAATTTAAAATGAGTATAAAAAATAAATTATTTTATTTTATTTTAAATTTAGTCAAGCAATAACGTATCTAAACTAGGTATGGGCATAGTTCGAATTGGATTGATTTTAATATTAACTCGAAATTGAAACCAACTTGATTGATTCGAGTAAATTTCAACTCAAACCAACCAAATTTAAAGTTTTGGTAAAAAAAAAAAAAAGTGAGTCCCTGTTTGGTGATCATTATTTTCAAAAAAAAAATGTTTTGAATATTAATTTTTAGGAGAATGAGTTGTTAAAAAGCAAGGAAAAATTTTTAGTTTGCATGTAAAATGTTTTATTGTGTAAATATGGTTAAAAATGAGTATGTAGAAAAATAGAGTTTTCTGTCAAGCGTTGGCTAAAATATATTTGGAAATAAAAAAAATAGAAAAACTTAAAAGTAACTATTTTCTTTTCTAAGCTTAGCCAAACATGCCATGCTAATTCTTATGGGAGTCTTACCTTCATGCGATAGCAACCGTTCCACCAACAGAGAATCCCATACGCCTTTGTTTGTTTAATTTTAATCTTTCCATAAAATTTCGTTTGCGGTCTCTACACTTTTAATAAAATCTCTGTTGAGTCACTATACTTTGATTTATCTCTATTGAATTACTGAATTACATTTAAAATTGAATCACTAAATTGTAATTTAGTCTTAAAAAAAAAATAAGTTTTGTAATAGTGATTTTTTTTTTTATAATGTGTAAGTTAAAAAAATGTTAAAAATAAAATTGGACTTACGTGTAAAATTATTTTATTAGAAGTTGTAGTTGAAAATGAGTTTTTAAAGAGTGAGACTAAAACGGGGGACTCTATTTGGTAGACAATAGAGATGGAATGTGACAAAGATAATGAAATTTGTAATTAAACTAAAGTTCAGTGACTTAGTTGAGATAATTTAAAGTTAAAGTGACGAAATTGAAATTTCACCGGAAGTTTAGTGGCTGGTGATGAAATTTACCCTTTAATCTTTTCGTGTTTCTTTTCTTTTGTTTTGTTTTATTTTATATATAATCAGATATTATTAATTACACCATGCACACTGGGGAAGCTATCAGAATCTACGGAACCTTATCCCCCCATGCATCATAATCAATCTTTTCAATATTCGATTGAAGGATTCCGAGTCTTTATTTATAAAATTCTAATTTTAATTACATAGATCAATCCTAATCAAATTAAGTCTTTGTTGATCCTCATTTTTTTCAAATTATCTTTTTCCCTCTCTTCTTTTTAACTACACGTTCTTCAATAAAATAATATTACATCTAAAATCAAAATTTTTCCTCACTTTTTAATCATACATTATACATTAATCTACCACTCCAAAATGCATTCTAATTCAAATATGGGGCTCAAACAGGTCATAAGCCTCCATTTGAGCTCATTTTTATAGAATAATTTATGTAGTTTTTTTTTTTTTTTGAAGATTATGTGGTTAAAAAATAAATAATTTTTTTTTTATTTGCAAAATTATTTTACTGAGAAAATGTTTTGTTAAAAATGAGTTCGATAAAAAAAAAAGTTTTAAAGAATAGAAGGTTAATAGGAGTGTATTCAATTGAAAATTTTGAACTTTTTTTTAATTGATGATCTTTCATGGAATTCGTGGACTTTAAAAGATTTGCATTGAACTAATGAAATTTTATTTTTTTTAGATTTTTATTAACTTTCATTTTAACATTTTTATAGACTCTTGGATAATTTATTAATTTATATGACTTTTGAAATTTTTCATTTAAAATTATTCACTTTGATATGACACAACAGTGGAAAGTTTTCTTAAAAAAAAAAAAACGGCATAAGATAAGAGAAGACATAGGAGAGACCATACTACTTGTATATAATGGTCGACACATTAGTTTACATTCATTTGAGTTGACAGATTTTGATACATTAACCTTAAAAGTACATTTTTCAATTAACTACCAAATTTTTGACACAGGGAGTTATCAATCAAAGTGTACACTTTGTCTATACAAGTAGTTTAATTTGACATCGGAGATGAAAAATCGATTCCAAACACCTCCCTATTCCCATGTAATAAAAAATACTTTTAAAAAATAAAAAAATTTTAAATTAGATAAGTTAGATAAATAAATAATTAAAATATAATTTTAACCGATCTTTTAACCTTGTGCTATGTTATAAAAGTGTTTAATCGTTTGTGTGTGTGTGAAGGGTGTGGAGGTGATGAGTAGGTCTATGAATAATATTATTTATCATTATGATAATAGAATATCGGTGATGTGACAATTTATGTGTAATAATGGAATTTGACAATTTAATTTTTATGAGAGAGAGGGAAGGGAGAGAGAAAGAGAGGGGAATAATGGATTGTCACATCATCAATATTCAATTGTTATGATGATAAATAATATTACTCTAGGAGGGCAAAGTACTTTCTTTTGAGATCTAGAGTATATTATTTCTTCTATCAAGTTTGTAAAAGCATGAACACTCGTAAATTCTAGTGTTTTTCAACTAATTAATATTTTCGCATAAAAATTATCAGCCAAATAAGCAATGTTGCCAATACCTTAACATAATTGTTAACTTTAATACGTGATATGTGTTTGAGTGACTCTATTGAAAGACTTGTTAACTTGGTGACTATCAAAAAACAATCGATAACTAAAATTAGGGTTGGACATGGTTCGATTTGATTTGGTTCTAGAGAAAAAGAATTGAATTAAAATTTTCGAGTATTTAGTAAGTGAAATTGTAAGGTATGGAATCGAACCGAACCGAATTGTTCAATTCCATTCAATTCCGTACCATAATTAATTTTTTAACATTTTCAATAACACTATATTAATCCAACTAATAATATGTTCATTCTTTGCTCTTATAACAACGAGTGAATTGCCTATTTAGTCACTGAACTTTCAGCCATGCTTCCAATAGGTCACTGGACTTTAAAAATCACGCAATTAGTCACTAAACTTTGCCAAACGTCATGCCAATAGTCACTCAGCTCACGGCTGTTAACTAATTTGATAGAATTGTGACTTGTCCGATGACGTGGCGTGCCACTCAGATGGTGAATGCCAAATGGACGAATTTTTTACACAGTTGGCATTTTTAATAAGGAAAAAAAGAAAAATAAAAACCTCTGAAACCAAACTGGAGTGAAGCCGAGACCATTCTCTAATGCAAATCCAATTTTTTTCTTCTGTTTGATGAAATGCAGCAATTGAAGCAATACCCACAACCGTTTTCTCATGAATTTCATGTTGGTTGGTCCAATTTGTAGGTTGAAGCTGTAGAGAAGCATCAATTGAAAGGGCGATTTTTTGTGCAAATTTCATGCGAAGCTGCTTCTTCCATATGGGGGCAAAATTGGAGATGACCCATAGGTGCATTAGGTGCACCTTGATGAGGTGATCCTAGTAGAGGTGGTCATCGATCGTGAATCGTCTCGCCGGCGCCGGAAATCAATGTAGGTGGTCCGAGTTCGCTGCTTTTGGGAAATTGGCTTGGAATTTTTATTTTTTGTAGTATTTGATGGTATGAAGACATATGTAGGTGCGTATTGAGGAGATTAATCGATCTGGAGGTTGTGTTGGGCATGGGTGTTGTCGGTAGTGAAGATTCCGGCCAGTTTTTGTTGCGTGGGCAGCCTATTTCGGCTTGAATTTTCGGCCAAATCGGTTGGTGTTATGGCCGGAGCTTGGGTGGGTTACGAAGAGGGAAGTGAGGGCTTCAAGGTGGTATGTTGATCCGACGTCAAGGTGGCCGGAGGGTGGAGTTTTGGTGGTCCAAAGTGGTGGCGGAAGTGAAGATTCTAGCCACACAGCCTATTTTAGCTTGAATTTCTGGCCAAATCGGTTGGTGTTATGGCCGGATCTTGGGTGGGTTGCGAAGAGGGAAGTGAGGGCTTCAAGGTGGTATGTTGATCCGACGTCAAGGTGGCCGGAGGGTGGAGTTTTGGTGGTCCAAAGTGGTGGCTCTAAGGTGGTTTAGGGGTTGATTTTTATTTTTTTGTTTTTTGGTTTTTAATTTTTTTTAAAAGAATTCAAAATGCCAACTGTGTAAGAATTCCGTCCAATTACTTAACGGAGTGAGCCGAGTGACTAATGGCATGACGATTGGCAAAGTTCAGTGACTAATTGCATGATTTTTAAAGTTCAGTGACCTATTGGAAGCATGGCTGAAAGTTCAGTGACTAAATAGGCAATTCACTATATAACAACACTACATTAACTATCATAAAATAATGTGGTTCATTTCAAAATATACAAGTAACTAATTGTGTAATAAGATCAATTCACCAATGTGTACAAATTACCAAAGAGTAAACAATAACATTAAAACATCGGTTATTCCATTTCATTGATTCCTTTAATTCAATCCTTCAAATCGATATAAAAAATTGAAAAGTAAATTAGAAGTTACATAAATAAAATATTTTTAAGCAATGCTAGTACTTACTATTACGACTCGTCACTAGGGACTACCACGTGGCCATCATAATTAAGCTGTGGGACCTAATCCGATTCAACCACCTTATCTAAAGCCCCAGTTAGATCGAGGCCCTATTATCAACAAAGGCCTAGTTACTCTTGAGGCACCACCCGGATTCGAGGCCTCTCAGCTTGCGACGGCCCACTTGCAGGGATCTGCTCATGATGAAGATCTTCATTTGAATGATTGATGTGACATTTGTAAAAAGTGTATTTGTGTCATGTCTTATCAATGTAAGAACATTAAATGCATTGAAAAGCTAGGAAAGTCAACTTGATAGCTAGGATTTGATGCTTTGGCCGAGGAGATGAGGCCACGTATAAAATGATCAAAGGGTCACCATTCCATTTGTAACACTATAAATACCCCCACCATGTATCAAATGAAGACTAATGAAACTTTAAATATTCAAAGTAGCCTATCTTATTCTCTTATCAGTTTATTACAGCTACAAATCTTGCTTACAACTACAAATCTTGCTTTTATCGATTGATCATTATACAATCTTGTTCTGTAAATCCTGTCGGAGTCCGAACGGATACGTCTTGTGTCGTTGAGCCCCTCCCACGTCCAATCTTTGGAGTGATCTCGATTGTAGATCTACCTTAGCGTGCCGGATATGGTTTATGCATGCACGAGTGCACCCGGCATCTGTTGAGTTTATTTTTTGAGGTCAACAGATTGGCGTCGTCTGTGGGAATCGAAACTATAACCACGAGCAATCCCGTGGAAAAAGCTCTCTGAAAAGAATCTGGGCATCCCCCTCGAAATAGGATTTGTTCTTGAAAAAGGAACAAGAGGAAGCCCCCAGAGTTGGAAAATATTTGAGGTTTAGGCTTGCCAAGAGATGAGCTCGGATGGAGACGCCCCTCCCAGGTGGATGAGGGAAAGTGAGGATGAAGTTCTAGTCATAGTCATCCAAGAGGGTTGACGTCGACCCCACCACCATCATAGACGAGGTGGTGAAGAATGGCGACTCAACGTACAAGGGAAATGGCAACCATGGCAGCTAACATGAAGAACATTACCAATCAAAATTTAGCCATGCAAGAATTATTAATTCAGATGCAAGGCCATGGAGGTCGTCCAATCCCTCCATTTTTCTCCCAGGAGCAATACCAACAGGAAGAAGGGGTGCAAAGTCAAAGAACTCGTCCTCCCAGGCACCCCAGAGGAGCTAGCCCCGTTGAGAGAGAAGTGAGAGTTGATACCTCTTCAAACTGCCCTTTTGGCCGACCCACCGAGGCCTCATTCAATATGGAAGATAACTTTTCCCCAGAATATAAACTAGAGAATAGGCCTCAAAGGTCCACCAGCGTGTTTGATCGCCTCAACCCCACAGAGCAGAGGCATCGGTAGCAACATGAAATGTCGAAGCTTCAGAATAGACCCTAGCCCCCACCTCCTGAGACTTGGAAACCGGAGGAAATGGAAGAATATGTCCCCTGGGTTAGACCACCTCGGAATTAACATCGAGGGAGGGAAGAGGAAGCGGAAAACCAGGCAGGACCTTCTACTCTACCGTCGAGATATGAAGCCGATGCAAATTATGATTCAGACGGCCCCCAAAGATCTTATGACTTGGATGATGATGATGACAACCTGCCATTTTCGCGAGAGTTGAGGAATGCACAAGTACCAAGCCACTATGTGATGCCCAAGATGCCAAAGTATGATGGGTGAGGCGACCCAGCTAAGCATTTGAATAGCTACAAAACGTACATGAGCTTGAGAGGCACCACCCCAGCCGTAAAGTACAGAGCTTTCCATCTAACTCTTAGTGGCGAACCCGAGATTTGGTATAGTAGGCTACCACCTGGGAGCATCAGGAGTTGGCCAGAGTTTAAAACCATCTTTTTAAAGAGGTTCACAGTCAGCAAGGAATGAGAGGCCCCAATCCAGCGCCTCCAAGACATGGGACAGAAGCCCGACGAGACTTTAAAGAACTTCCTGTCTCGCTTCACAGGCGAAATGACATAATGTGTTCAGGTTACTAATCGTAAAGCTTTATCGGTGCTGAGAGGAGGCCTAAATATGAACACCTTATTTTGGAGATATGTGCAAAATCAAGATCCTAAGACCTATGACGCCCTGTAAGAAATGATGAGATGAAAAATTATCAACGAGAAGTTAATCTATCACAGGAACATGGCCAGCAAAGGCCTCCAGCCCCAACAAAGATAGCATGGGAGAGAACCCACCTCCCACCTAATGGACCACTAACGGGATCAACGTGGCAATGAAATTGCCCCAAGCTCAGGCCAAGCACTCGCTACAGCTACTCTGAACACCGTGCCGACATTGGCCTATGAGGATGTACCCGTAACAAACCTTCAGAGGAATGAGTCTACGTAGCAGGTCCCCCATAGAGGACGAGGCCGAGGGAGAGGCTTTGGATCTCGAAGCAGACCGAACCCCAAGAATATTGCACTTACCATCATTCTTACAGCCTCAACACTGCTGACTGTAGGGATATTGCCCAACATCCCAAAGGCTCAAACTCTATAGATGAGAATCGGGACAACTCTAGACAGAGGGATTGGCCCCTGCCGATGTATGATCTACAGCTTAGGCGAGATGAGGCCGTTTCCCGCCTCGGGAAGTATCTCCCCGGTGGAAGAGGGAACATGAAGAAGACAGAAATTGGGACAAACAACAACAGCAAAGAGGCCACCGAAACCGAGTGGAAAATGCCCCCATCCATGAGATCGATACCATTTTTTGAAGCTCTTATGTCGGTGGAGAAACAAGAAACTCCCAAAAGAATTACGCCCGGGAAGTAAAGGGCCCTTCATTGACCAGCTATATAGTGGACAACAGTTCCTGAAGGATTCAGTCACCACCCATCGTGTTTACTCATGAAGATTCAGAAGGTTTCTACTATCCCCATTGTGATGCCCTAGTTGTAAGGGCCATGGTGGCTCGGAAAGGACTAAAATGGATGTTGGTAGACAATGGCAGCTCAATTAATATTCTTTTTGGATCCACCTTTGATAAAATGATCTTAGACCACGAGCTGACCCCCATCAAGACCCCTCTATACGGTTTTACGGGAGATAGCATAATCCCGAGGGGCAAAATCACACTAGTCGTGGAGATGGGAGAGTCACCCTTATCAACGTTGAACTTCATGGAATTCTTGATTGTTGATAGTAGGTCCGCCTACCACGGGGTGTTGGGGAGACCAGTATTAAAAGATCTTGGAGCCTTTACCTCCATCCACCACCTATACATGAAATTTCTAACCGATTAGAGGGTGGCAACAGTTAAAAGGAGACTAAAGAGGGCTCGAGAATGCTACCTGAACTCCGTTAGGAAAGCCGAGCCTAGGACATGAACATGGTAATTGGCGTCACGAACCCAGGAATGCCTACATTAGATGAACTCGACCCACATGTCATTGAAACTGATTCCCAAACAGCCCCAATGAAGGAATTGAAAAATTTCCTTGTTGACCCAACAGATCCCACCAAGTTGTTGCAAGTGGGTAGAAAGCCTGGCCTCAGAATTTAAGAAAAAGCTCAAGGAATTCTTATGTGAGAACCGTGGCATCTTTCCTTAGAGGCACGAGGATATGGTGGGGCATCGACCTC
Organism: Fraxinus americana; assembly: GCA_035079005.1. NCBI lineage: Eukaryota > Viridiplantae > Streptophyta > Magnoliopsida > Lamiales > Oleaceae > Fraxinus > Fraxinus americana. The sequence continues at coordinate 684,971 of CM068728.1, forward strand.
GGTGTCAGCTGCCACCACTTGAAAATTAACCCTAAGGCTGCCCTGCATAGACAAAAAAAAAACGATATTTAAACCCGGAACGATATGAAGCTCTAAAGGAAAAGGTACAGAAGCTAATCAATAATGGTTTCATCGAGGAAGCCCTTTATTCGAAGTGGGTCTCCAACCCGATCCTAGTTAAAAAGCACAACGGAAAGTGGAGGGTATGCATTGACTTCTCTGACCTTAACAAGGCGTGTCCTATGGATAGTTTCCCACTCCCGAGAATTGATCAATTGGTGGACTCCACCGCGGGGCACGAGTCTCTAAGCTTTATGGATACGTACTCCGGCTACAACCAAATTCCTATGTACCCAGGTGATACACTTCCTTTATCATGGACCGGGGACTATTGCTCCAAGATGATGCCCTTCGGGGCTAAAAAACGCTGGAACGACTTATCAGAGGCTCGTGAAAAGGATGTTTGCCGACCTACTTGGCAATACCATGGAGGTCTACGTGGATGACATGTTTGTTAAAAGCTTGAAGGTTGGTGACCACATAACTCACCTTAAAGTAGCTTTTCAAATCTTACGAAAGTATCGTATGAAGTTGAATCCCCTCAAATGTGCATTTGGAGTTGCATCGGGCAAGTTCTTAGGGTACATGGTCAACCAAATGGGCATAGAGGCAAACCCCGAGAAAATACAATCATTGATTGAGATAAGATCCCCCCAGAAACCATATGAAGTGCAAAGTTTGACCGGTCGGGTAGCCGCTTTAAACCGCTTCATATCAAAGGCTACAGACAAGTGCCTCTCATTTTTTAAGGTGTTAAAGGGAGGCAAGAAGTTCCAATGGATTGAGAAGTGTGAAGAGGCCTTCCAGTAGCTGAAAAGGCACCTGGGGCAGGCCCCCCTCCTATCGAAACCCATGGTGAAGTTCTACAACTTTACTTTGTTGTCTCCCATGATGCCATAAGTGCCATACTTATAAGAGAAGATGGCTCAACCCAGCTACCAGTTTACTACATAAGTAAGGCACTGCTACCCCCTGAAATACGCTACCCAGATATGGAGAAGTTAGCCTTGGCGTTGGTAACTACATCCCGCAAGTTGAGGCCCTACTTCCAGGCTCATACAATCCATGTGTTGACAAACTTTCCACTCAGGTAAGTATTGCAAAAACATGATGCCTCGGGTAGGTTATTGAAATGGGTAGTGGAGTAAAGCAAATTTGAGATCCTCTTCCAGGCTAGAACCGCGATGAAAGGCCAAGCCCTAGCAGATTTTATGGCAGAGTTCGCTAATGTCCCTGAAGTAGACGAAACTATGGCGATCGTCGAGCCTCCCACCTGGAACTTATTTGTAGACAGCTCGGCTGGGGAAACAAGTTCAGGCGAAGGCGTGGTACTTGTGAGCCCTGAAGGTCACAAGTTGAACAGCGCCGTGCGGTTTGGATTTAAAGCCACCAACAATGCGGCTGAATATGAGATCTTCCTCACTGGCCTGAGGCTGGCCAAGGAAATGCAAGTAAAGATGCTTCATATTAACAGTGATTCCCAATTTATTGTAGGGCAAGTGAATGGTAATTTCGTAGCCAGGGATAAGGCCATGGCAGCCTACCTCAAATTGGTAATGAATCTGCTCCCCTCTTTCGAGAAGTTTGAGTTAACTCAAATCCCACGCCTTGAAAATGCTCACGCCAATGCTTTGTCCAAGTTGGCCAGTAGCAAAGATTCTGAGTTATTGACTGTGGTACCAATCGAGCACCTATTGGGGCCATCCACCTTGGCAGAGGTAACCACGTGGGTGGCCCCAACTTGGATACAGTCCCTTATATCCTATCTCAAAGATCAAATTTTACCAAAAAACAAAGAGGAGGCCTATAAGCTAAGGAGGAGACACGCTCATTTCATACTAGTGGATGATATTCTTTACAAGCGTGGGTTCTCTTCGCCCCCTTCTTCGATGTATAGGAGAAGATGAAGTCAACTATGTGCTCTGTAAAATCCAGAAGGCGTTTGTGGTGATCATTCGGAAGGGCTTGCCTTGGCCAAGAAAGTATTAAGGTGGGGATATTATTGGGCCACCTTAAAAAAGGATGCCACCCAGTTTGCTCGAAAATGTGACAAGTGCCAACGTTTTTCCCATGTCCAAAGGCAGCCTTCCTAGGAGTTAACCCCAGTGTCCAGCCCTTGGCCTTTTAGCAAGTGGGGTGTGGACTTTATTGCCCCCTTACCTAGGGACATGGAAAATCTAATTTTTCAATTGTTGCAATTGATTACTTCACTAAGTGGGTAGAAGTCAAACCCCTGGCAAAGATCACTGAAGCCAATACTTCCAAATTCCCGTGGAAGAACATAATATGCTGGTTCGACATTCCCCACTCGATCGTCTCAGATAATGGGAAGAAATTCGACAACAAGAAGGTGAGGAATCTTTGCGAACTAGGGTTCAGGAAGCATTTCTCTACTCCTCATCATCCCCAAGCTAATGGGCAAGTCGAAACTGTGAATAAAACCATAAAACACACTTTAAAGAGAAAGCTCGACGCAGCATAAGGGGCCTGGATGGATGAGTTGCCCAAGGTATTGTGGGCAATTCGAAATACGAGTAGGACCCCAACGGGCGAGACTCTCTTCTCCATGACCTACGATGCCGATGCCATGAACCCCGTGGAGGTGGGATTAACTTTCCTTCGAAGATTGAGCTTCAATGAGATATCAAACGATGAACTTAGGAGATATGAGCTTGATTTCCTAGAGGAAAAGAGGGATGACTCTCAGTTGAAACTGGCAGTCTATCGAAGGAAGATGACCCGATACTATAATGCCAGGGTGAAAAAAGAGATCCTTTCGGGTAAATGATTTGGTACTTCAGAGAGTGTTCTTGTCCTCTAAGGAACTAGGAGTAGGCACCCAAGGACCAAATTGGGAGGGGGCATACTGCATCGAAAGAGAGATCTGACCCGGTACCTACTGGATCAAAGACATGGATGGACGGGTCCAGCCCCACCCATGGAATATTGAGCATTTAAAAATGTATTATCAATGAATGTAGCTCATCGCTGGAAGTTCTCACAGCCTTTGTAAATAAATAAAATCTTTGTTTCAAATAAAGTGTAGGCACCTCAGAGGAGAGGATCCAATCCCGAGGCGTACATCACATGCCTCCCTTTGATGAGGTTGAACGTTAAGGGAGAGCCCTTACATGGGTGAACCATCCACCATGTAAGGAAGCGTTGACACCTCGGAGAAGAGGATCCAGTCCCTAAAGGGACCACCTAGTTTGAACTCCGAGTCGTACATCACATGCCTCCCTTTGACGAGGCTGAATGTCGAGGGAGAAGCCCTTACATGGGTAAACCATCTACCATGTAAGGAAGAATGGGCAGCTCGGAGGAGAGGATCCAATCCCTAAAGGGACCACCTCGTTTGAACTCCGATACGTACATCACATGCCTCCCTTTGACGAGGCTGAACGTCAAGGGAGAAGCCCTTACATGGGTGAATCATCCACTATGTAAGGAAGCGTGGGCACCTCGGAAAAAAGGATCCAGTCCCTAAAGGGACCACCTTGTTTGAACTCTGAGGAGTACATCATATGCCTCCCCTTGACGAGGCTGAACGTCAATGGAGAAGCCCTTGCATGGGTAAACCATCCACCATGTAAGGAAGCGTGGGCGCCTCGGAGGAAGAGGATCCAGTCCCTAAAGGGACCACCTCGTTTGAACTCCGAGGTGTACATCACATGCCTCCCTTTGATGAGGCTAAACGTCAAGTGAGAAGCCCTTACATGGGTGAACCATCCACTATGTAAGGAAGTATGGACACTTCAGAGGAGAGGATCCAGTCCCTTAAGGGACCACCCCGTTTGAACTCCGAAACGTACATCACATGCCTCCACTTGACGAGACTGAATGTCAAGAGAGAGGCTTCAGCACGGTTATTTAAATGTGTAAGTTTACCTCAAATTCAAAGTTCAACCAAATTGGATATTAATTTCTTCATTCAAGTTCAGTGGTCATTTAAGTAAGTTAAGGTCAGTTTCCATTCAACCCAGTTTTTGTTCAGTTACTTAAGTTCAGTTCAGATGAGATTTAGACTGCAGTTCATCTAAGTAGTTCAACATAGCTATTGCATTATGGAAGTCCATTGACTTTGAAGAAAAATGATAAAATTGTAAACAATGGGAAATAAAGAAATTTCATTCATTGAATTAAAGAGTAAATACATAAAGAGACCAAAGGCATTACAAAATTTAATCTAGCCTACACTACTGCTGAGGAGGTGGAGGGGCTGGCGCATCAATGGTGGGAGCATTAGTTACCACTTCTTCTGAAGCCCCTTCAACGGGGACTTCTTCAGCAGCTTCTTCTACCGGGGTCTGGGGCACCTCTTCCTTAATGAATTATGCCCTGAGCTCAGAAATGACCAGTTCAGGATAAAGATCCTCATCCCTACTCACAATTTCGTTGTAAGCATACCTCCTCCAGTAGATAGCAAAGCATTGATACTCCTCAGTCAAGTGAAAGTTGGAAATGTAGTTTTTCACCGCCACCTCACCATCCTGCTGAGCCTCAGCCTCAAGGATCTTCACCTCCTTAGCATAGTATCGAACTTGTTCCTACATGAATTGATTTGCATTTCTGCTATCATTTAGCTCCAAGTTTACCTTCTCCAAGGCTTCGGCAACTAGTTTCTGATGAGCGTCGGAGGTCTCGACCTTCTTAGTGAGAGAGACAACTTGGCACTGAGACTCATATACTTCTTTCTTTAAAGCTTCAATCTCAGCTAGTGCAGAAGTCAGCTTCGCCTTGTCCTCGGCTCTTTGGGCCCTCATCCTATCAGCTTCGACCCTCACCTCCTTCAGTTTGGCCTCAGTAGTTGCCAAGTTATCCACTTAGGCCCGGTTCCTTCTCTGAATGTCGGATAAAAATTCTGACATTCTAGGGCCACCCCAAAGGCCCTCCCTGTTTGACTCACTAAAATGGTAGTGAGGTCCACCGCATCACAGGTGGCCACGTAGTTCTGCCATCTCTCAGTCCAGAACTTGTCAAAATTTTCCGTAGCACCTCAGACTTCAGGCGGAAACATCTCTAGGACTGCCAGGGCAATCTTGTCTTCCCTCCCAGCAAGGAAGTTCCCTGACTTCCCGGCGTCCTCTCAACTTGCCCTTTCTTTGGTGCTTCGGAGGCTGAAGTTGTCTCCTTCTTGGCCTCCTCATTAGCCCTCCGAGACTGTTCCACAATAGCAGCCTTGATTGAAGATTGAAGAAGTTTTGGCTGCTGGCCCACTCCTTTTTCAGAATGGGACGAGGTAGTCCCAAAGGTGGACGAAGCCCCACTTGCATGGACGAGCTTCCTCTTTTTAAAAGGCTCTTCTTCCTTTCCTTTGCCATTTTCAGCAACCTTCTATGCCTTCTTAGGAGCCTCCTCCTCCGCTCCTTTCTTAGCTTGGTTTTTACTGAGGCATTCCAACCTCGATCTTACTTATTTTGCTTCGGATGAGGAAGGCTTTAGGGCTTTAGTACCAGTGATGGCAGTGGCCTTGAGAATAGTGGCCATGTCAGGAGTTAGGTACTCATTTTTAGCAAATTTGTCTGCAAAAGTGAAGTTAAAAGTTAGAAACTATAAATTTGATGAATATAAACTTGGGCAAAAGTAAAGAGGCCTTTTACCCTTGGGCCCATCAGTCCAAAATTCAAGAAGTAGCGGCTTCGGTCAATGAGGTGGGCGAAGCTCCTGAGCTTCGGTGATCGTTTTTAATTATCTTCAATTACGTTCTACTCAGCCTCGTGGAGCTCGTATCTAGAACCGAAATCTGCAAATAAACAAAATAAGAGGATTAGCACCAAGGAGTTGGATATAAATTCAAAAGCTTAAAGACGAGGTACGCACGCTCTTCGTAGTACTGGGTCAGCACAGTACAGGCTAGGACGATGTCTCCCTCAACCATCTGCCACCTGTCCCTGACCTAGAACTAGGACTCTTTCCATCCCTTTATGGAGGTAGGGAGCCCACTACAAAGGAAGCGTGAGCCCCCCAAGGGGTGATGTAGTACCACCCCTTGGAGTCATCTTTCCCAACGACCCGGCTCTGAAAAATTGTTTTGAAAAACATGCATGGCCACGTCCTCTCCTAAAGAGACCTCATTTCAAAGGAAGTAGGCCCCAACTAACTGGCTCCACCCATTTGGCGAAATTTGGGTGGGCGACAAAATGAAGTTCCTTAGCACTGCCCTAAAGAATGGGTGCAAAGGCAAGATGTATTCCTGCTTTAAGCATGAATTCACTGATGGCCACACATCCCGACCTCAGAAAACAGGCTCGTTTGTGGGCCACGGGAACTAACATCTCTATATAATGGGGAATGTAGTATGTTTCCCTGAGTTCGGCTAAATTGGAAGGGGTTATAAAAGATGGGATTTTAGCAGCCCCCCAGTCAGCCTCGTAATTTATAGGCTCCTCGGCCATACTATACCATTCATCCGACCCCTTAGAAACCGACTCTCCCTGAACCTAGCCACCATAATAGCCATGCAAACCTCAGAAGACATGGATATTTGAAGAAAAAAGATAAAAAAGAAGTTGCAGGAACCTAAGAAAATACCTAAACAGATGAAGATTCAGAAGACTTGAAAGAAAACTTTAAAAAATGCGAAGAATATTTTGCATAGATAAAGTTTTCAAATGACAAGTTTTTGGGTTTTTATACACAAGGGGGATTGAATCCCAACCATTGGATCAAGGTCCAGATAATCAGAGGCATCTAAATTTGTATTCAATCCAAACCACAAAATTCAAATGGTCGACGCCTCAGCTTCATTCGTGCGTTTCACGCATTGGCCACTACGCGTAAGCACCCCCCACAAATTACGCATGCTCATTGGCTATCATTGTACATTTAATACAACGGCCGTACGCATATGGGAAGTTGTTTAGATACAGCTACCCCATCTTGGAAATAGGAGAAATCGTCAAATCATGTGCACCAATATCCACAATAATGACTTTACAATGACACTTCGACAATAAGCCTTTCAGCCTCGGCCAGTTCAGCTGTAGACTCGCATCAGCTTCAAAAAGAATTTTAGCTTCAATAAGCCTTTCAACCTTGGTCAGTTCAGCTGTGGACTCGCCTCGGCCTCGATAATGGAATCCACTTATCCATAGACTATCATGACGCTTTTATTCCCAAGTAAGCTAGGCTTACTTCACTTTTTTCAAATTCCATGCCTGACCTAAATAACCACCAATGGACTTGGTGGACTAGTATGATGGACTACTAATTTTAAACTTTTTAAACTTCATTACTGAAGTCCATGCATGACATCAATAATCACACATGGACTTGGGAGACTATTGTTACGACTCGTCACTAGGGACTACCACGTGGCCATTAGAATTAAGCCGTGGGACCTGATCCTATTCGACTACCTTATCCGAAGCCCCCGTTAGACTGAGGCCCCATATCCGAGGCCCTATTATTAGCAGAGGCCCAATTACTCTTTTGAGGCATCTCCCGAATCCGAGGCCTCTCAGCTCGCGACGACCCACGTGCAGGGATCTGCTCATGATGAAGATCTTCATTTGAACGATTGATGTGACCTTTGTAAAAAGTGTATTTGTGTCCTGTCTTATCAATGTAAGAACAGTAAATGCTTTGAAAAGTTAGGAAAGTCAACTTGATGGCTGGGATTTGATACTTTGGCCGAGGAGATGAGGCCACATGTAAAATGATCAAAGGGTCACCATCCATTTGTGACACTATAAATACTCCCATCATGTAACAAATGAAGGCTAATGAGACTTTAAATATTCAAAGCAACCTATCTTATTCTCTTATCAGTTTATTACAGCTACAAATCTTATTTTTATCGATTGATCATTATACAATCTTGTTCCATAAATCCTGCCGGAATCTGAACGGAAACGTCTCATGTCGTTAAGCCCCTCCCACGTCTAATCTTTGGAGCGATCTCGACCGTAAATCTACCTTAACGTGCCGGATATGGCTTACACATGTACGAGTGGGCGCGGCATCTGTTGAGTTCGTTTTTTGAGGTCAACGCTTACCAACCATTTAAATTAACCACTCTTATCGTGACTTATCACACTAAGAAGCTTTACAAGAAATAATTGAAAAAACACAATTAACAAACATAAATAAACAAAAACTTATCAAACTAATAAGATTTAATATGGAAAAATATAATATATATTTTATTACATGTCCCAATGCCATCAATCTATCCAACGTAAACTCTGTTTTGGAAAACTTTAGCTAGTTTTGTGTACCAATCAAGCACTCAATTGTTTTAACAGTTAAAGAATCTCCTAAATGAAGTTTACCTTAATCAAAGTTGAGAAGATTCAATGAATATGACAAAAAAAGGGTAAAATAAAGAGAAGCGTAGTCGCTAAACTTCGATTATTTGAGAAACGACGAAATGATTGGGAAAAAACTTAGATCACTCAATTTTGATTATTTAAAATTTGAGTTACAAATTTGGGTTTGGGTGAAAAGAGAGAAATAATATTTTGGCTCAATTAATTAGTTGACAAATGAAACAAGAAAATAATATTTTTGGGCTCAATTAATTAGTTGACAAATTTATTTAGAAAAAAATTAAAATAATTTGACTTATTTAATATTAAAAAAATTAAGGAGATTATGTTCTTCAGTTCTTATTCTAGAGCGAAGAATCAAATCAAACTCGTCGATTCTCGATTTCAATACAAATTAGGGTATTTAACTTAAGAACAATTGAATCTCTCGATTCAATTCGGGAGTTTTGTTCAACCCTAATTAAAAGGACACATTTTACAATTTTGGTAGTCATGAAGTAAAATATAATGTGCTTTGCCCTAATATGCAATCCTATCATACCATGACAATCTGGAAGCAAAGGCGAAATGAGCTTCTTGTGTAAAATCATTCAGTTGTGATTCCATAATAGTTTTGGGCCCTACTTTGACACTCGTATTTCAATATAATATAGTTGAAACTCTTCAAAAACTTTTTGAAAATGATTCTTCATACTTGGTGTGTATCGCGTCGTGCTACTAGTTGCCTCTTTCACTATATAATTTCTCAAATTATCCTATTAATTCTAAGTTCCTTGTCTTCTTTATCTAATAAGTAAAAATAAATAATTTTTCCATTTATTCAAATTGAAAATAAACGATATCAAAACACTTGAAAGTAGGAAAGCAGTGTATTCAAATGAGACTTTTAAATATTTTTTGGGATTTCAAAAGTTCACGAGTATTCAATGTAGGCTTTCTGAGACTCACTAAAAGTATTAGTGTATTCAATCCAAACTCATAATGTATTCAATTAAAATTTCTTAGAAGTTCATATAAGTCTTGGGATATTCAAATTGTCAATAACTTTTAACTACTTTTATAAAAGTATCTAGGTACTAACTTTTAAGCAGAAAATACAAAAATAAAATTTCAAAATTTATCTCTCATTTATTCTTAGGTTTTAGGAGACTTTCAACAAAAAAAAAAAAAAAAAAAAACATGTATCTTTTGTTTCTTTCAATACATATCTTTCATTTTCTCTTCTACGGACATTTGAGTCATGATTAATTTTTTTTTTTAACCAATTATATTTCCCCCCTGCCCCCCCCCTCCCCCCCTCTCTTTTATTATTTATCTCCTTTTTTATATTAAAAATAAATAAATTATAACTATAGATTCTGATAGCTTTTTTTTCTTTTCTCATCCACCTTTTTCATGAAAAATATATATTTTTAATTAAATTATAAAATTTTATATAAAAAAGATTAATATAATATTAAATTTAAAAATATTTTTTTCTTGTTTACTCTTAAAAGGTGAGTCATATTGATAATACTTAATATTAAATTTTTTTTATCAAAGAATAATGAAATTTATACATATCTATATGTTATTTTGATTATTATTTTTCTTCATAAATGTGATTTAAATTTTTATTCTTTTAAATATAATTTTTATCACATGGGGAGGAAAAAGAAAATCGTGGGAATACACCTCGTATGTGAAAATTTCACACTATTATATTAGATCCACATGAATTCTATTTTAAATGAAAGTTTTCGAAAAAAATTTAAATTCTACAAAAGTTTATAAATATTTAAAAGAAAGTTTATGTAAGATTTTCATTAATTCCATATAAATTTATAAAAATCAACGAAATCTACAGTAGTCATCACTTAAAAAAAGTCTATAAAAATTTTTAAAAATCACAATTGAATACACACCCTAAATTACTAATTTTGATCCAAAATAAACTATTTTTTACACCAAAAAGTATCATATCAAAATATATTTTAAAATAAAAAATTACTTAAAAGTAACTATTTTCTTTTCTAAGCTTTGCCAAACGTGCCATACTAATTCTTACGGGAGTCTTATCTGCATGTGATGACACCCGTTCTACCGACCGAGAATCCCATATGCGTTATGCCTTTGTTTGTCTCATTCTATAATCTTTCAATAAATTTCATTTTCAGTCTCTTCACTTTTAACAAAATGTCAATTGAATCACTAAACTTTGATTTATCTCCAAGGAATTACAATTAAGTGCAATTTTGTATAGCACGATGGATGATTTTCAATCAAAAATAAGCAAGAATGAATCAAATTTGAGGAGTTGTTCTTTGACAAGTACTAATGCTAAAGTTTTATGTGAAAACAATGGACTTCATAATCTTGTAGTGGATTGAAGACATGGGCGTCCACCAAAAACCAGAAAGATCTCCTTTGTTTCTAAGAAGAGAAAGCATGAAGACAAAAAAATAAAGAAAAAAGTGAGATAGTTGTCCCAATAATCATTAAACTTATGTTTATGTCTTCGACTGCTTACTGAACTTTAAAATGTAGAGATTTGGCAACTGAATTTATCCAAATGTTGGACGTTACTCACTGGCTTAACTTTCTTTTCTGACCCCTAACGACAATGGTGATATGGCTAACGGAATGTCAAGTGGTGCCACGTCGTTGTTACTGTATTTTATCACGTAAAAAAGTGTTTTCGATTGTTCACTAAATTTTAGAAAACGTTTTTGATCACTCACTATGTTTTGGAAAACATCTTCGATTGATGACTATACTTTCAAAAAAGTCTTTGATTACTCACTGAACTTTAAAAATAGTCGAATTTTAGCCACTAAACTTATGAAAATGCAGTTGTGGTTATATGTGGAAAAGTACTCCTAAATTAATATTGTTAGGTAGTCGGTTCTTCTATTTGAATTCATATTGTCACGAACAATCATAAATATCAATGTACAATCTAGACCACGAATATGATCTGCTATTGTAATTTTCCACCTAAAATATCTCCTCCTTTTCTCCTTAGCACCCCCCTGCAGCTTCTAAATTAGGTATACATGAAATCACATTTGGAAAGTAAAAAAGTTCAAAATTTTAAAAATTCAAATTTCTGTTCAGGTGTGTGTGAAACTCCATGAGATGAATATGGATTGATAGACAAGATCACATAGTAGTAACCATAAAATATCCAGCAGAATATGCAAGCGTGTCAACAACAGCAGGCATCCAAAATTTATGCACCACCACCAGGCATCCAAAATTAATGACATTTGGAAAGTAAAAAAAGTAAGCCTGTATAGTGTTTACGAATGACCAATTTATGCAACAGCAGGCATGTCTTTTAGTTGGCATCCAAATTCTATCTACTAATTACATTCATCTATGTAATTACATTTAGCCAAAAACATACACCAAAACATCCAAAAACCATCATCCACTAATTACATTCAGCTAAAAAGTTACACCAAAAACCATCTGCCAACCTTCCAAAAAAATCCACCATCATTTTGTGAAATCCACCAGAATGCTGAAATCAATCCAGTTGAGTGGACTGTCCGACACTTCCTCTGTCTGGAGTTAGTTTCCTTCCAGCTGCCCGGGTCTGCTCTCTTTCAGAACAAACTGGCTCCAGGGGCGTGTTGAATATAATCTTCTTCGGCTCCCTTCCTTCTCTTTTTGTCTCTTTACCTTTTGTTTATCCACCTAGTTAGGAGCTTTAATTGGAGGAGCATTCGCAGTCGGGCACAAAGAAGATCCGTTCATGGGACTGAGTACGTTTTCGTAGCAAGCAAGGTATGTCTCCACTGAATAGCACCAGTCCACATAATCCTCGGCTGATTTCTTGTATCTAGAATAACTGCAACGGCGTGACAACATGGTATCCCTGTTAGTTCCCACCGTCGGTAGGCACATGTACGTTGTTCCGAGTCGACCACGTACTTCCCGCCTGCACTCTTCACCTGATACTCTGGTCCTCTAGCCTAATCAATGTCGCATCCATCTGCCAACTCAGTGTTCCTCGCCAATTTTCTTTTGATCTTAGGACATAGGGTCCTTTAGTAGGCTCTCATCTTATCCCTCCTTCCTTGTAGTCTTTTCATGAAGGTAAGTTGAATGAAAGTTAGCGTTGTAAGTATTGATTTCTCTCTGTCATCCAACAATGTCTTATTGAAAATCTCACAACCATTATTCAAAACAATGTCGCTATTCACTATATCCCGAAAGTGATACTTGCTCCACTCCAGTGGATCCCTTTTCATCAGCCAATTACCAACCATGTGCTTTTTCAGACACCTGTCTGATTTGTTGCATCCAAATCAAATAATCCAAAACCATTGTTGCCTTTGCGGCTCTCCACAGGTAATCCCTTAGAATTCTATCTTTGAAACCTGCTTTGAAAATTTTTTGATACATGAGCTTCACACAGAATCGATGTTCGGCAGCCGGAAATAAATCGTCAATCACATTCTGAAGGCCTTTTCTGACGATCTGTCATGAAAGTATGAAAGTCCATTCGTTGCTGTCATTAATACTGTTACCCCCCAGAATTGGAAGCTCCAGGTCAGCAGTCCGCGTGGACAGCCACGTATCCCCTTTAGCCAGTTGGACAGAAAGCCGGTTGAAAAGTCAATGGGGGAGCCAACACAGGCAAGGTCAACAAAGGCTCCTAGGTTCGAAGCTCCTTCATGTGAAAGCAGAGGTTCCTAGGTCCGAAGCTCCTTCATGTGAAAGCAGAGGCTCCTTGGGTTCGAGACTCCTTCGCCCAAAGGCAGAAGCTCTTGAAGACTGAAGTACCAAAGCTTAACGCAGACGTTTCCTCATAGCAGATTCGAAGATCTCTCAGAACTGATTGACGTGACATCTGCCATAGAGTGTCAGTAGCATTAATGTGTGTCAGTAAGTCAGTCTACAAAGTAGAACGGCGGATCTTCTGTAAAACAATAATTGTAAAGATTGGACATTGATGTGAGGTTTCAGTCTAGGGGGTGTCGCTACGTGGATTTGATCTAACGGTCACCACGTCAGCTAGATTAATATAAATAAACCCCTCATTGTATAGAAGGGGGGATGGAAAAATCAAAAAAAGAATATATTTATGCACTTTGCTTTGCTTGATCTTGAATAATACAACTTATATTGAAATCATAACACATTACAAGACATGGTCTTTTATCTATCCTTCCACATATTCCATTACGAATTAGATATTCATTTTAGGGAAATCGATCGAGCTTTTGTAGATAGCGCAAGAGCCGTTTAAATCAAATCACCGGAGCTTGAACAGTTGTGTCTCTTGCCGGAAAGCACCTCCCGCGTTCCATCCAACCATACTACCACTCCTGTTCCGGTAGAAACGCGTCGGATCATTGCTTGACGTGGCAATGGTGAGCCCGATATCTGTTGAGTTCATTTTTTGTGGTCGACAGATTGGCGCTGTCTGTGGGAAATTTGACATTTTAACCACGAAACACGCGTGGAAAAAGGAAAAGATACATTTCCGAGAGAGTTTCTCATCCTTGAAAAAGGAATATTCTTGCGAAAAGGAATCGGCAAAAAGCTTGAAACCCCATGAAGAAGGGAACCAAGTCGTACATCACGTAACCAAGAAATGAGTTCCACTGACGAAAATGCCCCTAGAAGGATGAGGGAACGCCCTGAAGAAGGAGAACCCTCACGAGCTGTCCCGATAGCCCAACCGAGACCTTCAATGCGTAGAAGAGGAAGTCCCAGGGGCGGAAGTGGAGTTGCAGCCAGGTTAACTAGAGAAATGACAACAATGGCAGCCAACATGAGGAACATCACTCAGGAAAACCAAGCCATGCATGAAATGTTGATGCACATATAAGAACAAGGAGGCTATCAAGCTCTACAACATACGGCTCCCGAAGACGTATTCCCCGACGCTCAAGCCTATTACCACGAGGAGGAGGTCCAGAGCCAAATGGTAGGACATCACCCCTACGGGGACGGAAGCTCCTCAGAAAGACGAGGATGAAATGGATTCGTCTAACAATCACGCCTCGGAAAGGCTGCAAGAAGAGAGAACCCAGAGGTCGGGAAGCATCTTCGATAGGATAAGCCCAAGAATGCCTAGAAATAGGCGAGCCAATCCACCTCATGCACCTAGCAACAGGTATGACGATGAGGTACCTCATGTCCGTCCCCCTAGAAATAGGCGCGAAAGGCGGGAACAAACCAGAAGCGAAGCAAGAACTTCCCAACCACCTCCCCTGATCAACCCAAGGGAAGAAGAGAACCCTGAAGAGTCTCAGAGGTCTTGCGACCTCGATGATGATGATGAGCACTCCCCTTTCTCCAAGGCCATAAGGAGTGCACCCATGCTGAGCCACTCTGTACTCCCAAAAATCCAAAAGTACGATGGGAGAGGTGACCCCCGCCAAACATATGGATAATTACAAGACACATATGAATCTGAAGGGGGCCACTCCGGCGATGAAATGCAGGGCCTTTCACTTAACCTTAAGTGGAGAGGCAGAGATTTGACATGCTAGGCTACCAGAAGGAATCATCCGAAGTTGGCCAGAATTCAAGAAAACTTTCTTAAAGCGCTTCGCAACAAGCAAAGAGGGGGAAAGACCCATCCAAAGGTTGCAAGATATGAGGCAACAACAAGGTGAGTCGCTGAAAAGTTTTACTTCGCGATTTACCGATGAAATGACATATTGTTGTGCAAGTCATGGATAAGGAAGCCTTCACTGCCCTGAGAGGAGGCCTAGACATGAACTCTCTTTTCTGGAGAGATGTGCAAAATAAAGACCCTGCCACCTATGATGAGCTGTTGGAGATGATAAGGCGCGAGATCTTGAACGAGGAGCTCAAAGATCATAGGAACAGGGCCAGTCAAGGTCTGCCACCTCCGTAAATGCGAAGGGAAAGAGGTCCAACCTCCTATTTGATGGACAATCAAGCCCTATGAATCACAGACAGGAGCTTCCTGCTGCAACCCTCAGTGCAGTGCCAATACTGGCCTACGACGAGGTCAATCCTGGCGCTGAAATGCGCCTGCGTCAGGCCTACCCAAAGAATCTACAAAGGGGGCGAGGTAGGGGAAGAGGTGCTGAACCTAGAAATAGGGAAGAAGTACATCAATATTGCTCATATCACCAATCTCACGGACATCGGATAGAGGATTGCCGAGAAGCCATGAGATTCTCCCCGAGGAATGCTCCGAATAGGCAAAACCAACAAGCCCGGAACAACGAACAGCGCAGGCCTAATACGAACGACCCTCCGCGAGGAAGAGACAACGATGCTGAAGAACCCAGGCAGGGTCAAAGGCAATGCCGAGGCCCTCCATCAGGTAATGAATACGAGCCTATTCGAGAAATCGACACAATCATAGGCGGTCCTCACGTGGGTGGAGATTCTAGAAATTCCCAAAAGAATTTACGCCAAGGAAGCAGTCTATCCAGCTATGGCAAGCTACATAGTGAATCAATCCCCAAGTAAGAAGGTTTTACCTCCTATCACTTTTACACATGAAGACATTATGGGAGTGCATTATCCGCACTGTGACGCCTTAGTAATAAGGGCCATCGTGGCTCGTAATGGCCTAAAAAGAATGTTAGTGGATAATGGAAGCTCTGTTAATATCCTATTTGGAACCACCTTTGACAAAATGAAGGTCGATCACGAGCTTACCCCGGTAAGTTCCCCCTTGTATGGCTTCACTGGAGACAGTATTGCCCCTAGAGGCAAAATCACTCTAGCAATAGAGGTAGGGGAAGAACCCCTAATTGCTCACCATTTTATGGAATTTCTT
This sequence comes from Fraxinus americana, assembly GCA_035079005.1. Taxonomy (NCBI): domain Eukaryota; kingdom Viridiplantae; phylum Streptophyta; class Magnoliopsida; order Lamiales; family Oleaceae; genus Fraxinus; species Fraxinus americana. The sequence continues at coordinate 701,063 of CM068728.1, forward strand.
GTGGTTGACAATCGATCTGCCTATCATGGGGTCTTTGGAAGACCTGCATTAACATACCTATGGGTAGTTACCTCAATCCACCACTTATGCATGAAGTTTCCCACCAACAATGGTATTGCCATGGTTTGGGGAGATCAGAGAGGCGCCAGGGAATGCTACTCCAATTCTTTAAGAAAGCCGAACCAAGGACACTAGTCATATTCACTGACATAGATATGGACGACCTCCCTAAACAAGGGATCGTCCCTGAACAAGGAGAAGAAGTCCTTATGACCGAAGCTCTTGGAAAAGAAGCAGTTACTGAAAAAGCAATCAGCTTGGAAGAACTAGACCCTCGCATTATTGATTGTGAGCATCAAGCGGCCCCAATGGAGGAATTGGAAATCTATGATGCTGACCCTATGGACACAACAAAGTGTCTGCAAGTTGGAAGTAATCTGCCACAAGAAATGAAATAGAGGTTCAAAAACTTCTTGTGCAAGAATCTCGATGTGTTCGCCTGGAAGCATGGCGATATGGTAGGCATTGATCCCAAAGTTAGCTGCCACCATCTGAATATTGACCCGAAGGCCACGGCTCACTGACAGAAGAGAAGAGCCCTCAACCCTGAGAGATACGAAGCCCTAAAAGACGAAGTAAAGAAATTGATTGGCAACAGCTTCATTAGGGAATCGGTATATCCGAAGTGGGTCTCCAACCCAGTTCTGGTAAAGAAGCACAACGGGAAGTGGAGGGTATGTATTAATTTCTCAAATCTAAATCAAGCATGTCCTAAGGACAGCTTTCCACTCCCCAGGATAGATCAGTTAGTGGATTCAACAGCTGGACATGAACTTCTCAGCTTCATGGATGCTTACTCCGGTTATAACCAGATCCCTATGTTTCCACCAGACGAGGAACACACTTCCTTCATCACTGATAAATGATTGTACTGCTACGAAGCCATGCCCTTCGGCCTAAAGAATGCGGGGGCAACATATCAAAGGCTGGTTAACAAAATATTCGCCGACCTCATTGGCGAAACCATGGAGGTGTATGTAGATGACATGCTGGTAAAAAGTCGGAGATCAACGGACCACATTGTCCACCTAGATGAGACATTCCAGATCCTGCGAAGGTATCAAATGAAGCTCAACCCCTTGAAATGTGCTTTCGGAGTGTCGTCGGCAAGTTCCTTGGTTATATAGTTAATCAGATGGGCATCGAAGCAAACCCTGAAAAGGTAAAAGCTTTGATTGAAATAAGGTCACCCCAGAAGCCAAGGGAAGTTCAAAGCTTTACTGGGAGAGTTGCTCTAAACCTCTTCATCTCCAAAGCAACAGATAAATGCCTCATCTTCTTTAAAATTCTTAAAGGGGAAAATAAGTTCTAATGGACGGAAGAATGCGAAGTGGGCCTCCAGGAACTGAAAAAGCATCTGGGACAGGCACCCCTCCTTTCCAAACCAAAGAACCATGAGATATTACATCTATATATGGTAGTAACCCCTGAGGCTGTGAGTTCAGTGTTGATCAGGGAAAAAGACAACCATCAGCTACCAGTTTACTATGTCAGCAAGGCACTCCTCTCTGCAGAAACAAGATATCCTGACTTGGAAAAATTGGCCTTCTCTCTAATAATATCTTCAAGGAAGCTAAGGCCATATTTCCAAGTTCACAGTATACATGTATTGACCAATTATCCCCTCAAGCAGGTGCTTTAAAAGCTTGATACTTCAGGAAGGTTGTTGAAATGGGATGTGGAGCTTAGTGAGTTTGACATCAGCTACAAACCAAGGACAGCTATCAAAGGGCAAGCCTTAGCAGTTTTTTGGCAGAATTCACCCCTACGCCAAATGTCGAAGAAGAAATGGAACCTGCCGAACCTCAAATATGGAGGCTATCGGTAGACAGATCTTCTGGAGACACAGGTTCTGGGGCCAAAATCATATTGGTCAGTCCTGAGGGACACAAACTAGCTTGTGCAGTAAGGTTTGGCTTCAAAGCAACCAATAATGCTGCTGAGTACGAAGCTCTTCTAGCAGGCTTCCAATTGGCCAGGGAATTATAGGTAAAAAGGCTCATTATCAACAGCGATTCTCAGCTAGTGGTCAACTAGGTCCATGGAAACTTTTCTGCCAAGGACAAGTCCATGGCGGCCTACCTAAAACTGGTAATGAGATTTGTCCCTTCATTTGTAAGGTTTGAGCTAATGCATATACCAAGATCCGACAACTCCCACGCTGATGCACTGGCAAAGCTAGCAAGTAGCAAGTCTAGGGGGTGTCGCCACATGGATTTGATCTAATGGTCACCACGTCAGCTAGATTAGTATAAATAAACCCCTCATTGTATAGAAGGGGGGGACAGAAAAATCAAAAAAGAATATATTTATGCACTTTGCTTTGCTTGATCTTGAATAATACAACTTATATTAAAATCATAACACATTACAAGACATGGTCTTTTATCTATCCTTCCACATATTCTATTACGAATCAGATATTCAGTTTAGGGAAATCGATCGAGCTCTTGTAGATAGCGCAAGAGCCGTTTAAATCAAATCATCAGAGCTTGAACAATTGTGTCTCTTGCCGGAAAGCACCTCCCGCATTCCATCCAACCATACTACCGCTCCTGTTCCGATAGAAACGCACCGGATCATTGCTTGACGTGGCAAGGGTGGGCCCGGTAACTGTTGAGTTCATTTTTTGGGGTCAACAAATACCAAGATCATTCGCTAGGTGCTGCACAAACCATTGCTAACTTGCAGTATTCTCCTCCTCAATTAATGCGTAAGCAACTGGGTAAATGCAATCATTTGCATTGTATGCAACCGCTGTAAGTATCTATACCCCGTAATTCCCCCTTAAGTGATATCCATCCTATCCAATTACCGACCTAGAACCCTTCAAGGACTCCTGCTTGCATGCTGCAAAGCAAATGTGTATTCCTTTGAAAAGCCACTCCCTCAATACAATGAATATAGTAGATCCTGGGTTCGATCGCAAAACCTATGCAGCATATGATCGAAGCATCCGAAACTATTCTTCCAGACTGCCTTCCAAAAGTAACTTCGCATGCCTATGCGTCCTCCATGCAACATCCCGACTAATGTCCTGCTTTAGATCCTGCTCCACATGGTGAATGATACTTCTTGTCTTCCATTTAGGATCCCTTCTAAAAGTCTCCAGATATTGCTTAGCTAATAAATCATACGCGAGACATCTATTTGACTTGTCATGGCCGCATGTGTGTGTTGGGGCCATTGATTTTATTTGAAATGTGTCATCCTTAAGCATCTTAGATGCCCAGATATTTCAACTGCATCCTTCCTTGCATACTGCTTGCACCCTTGATTTATCATTTGTTTTAAATTTCATGTTGAACCTATAGAATGCCCTGTATGCTCTAACTGCCTGTAAGCATCTGTCGAACTGAACTTCTGGCCAACCACGAATTGTAGATCATGCATATCCTTCTTCGCACAAAATTTCGGAAATCTTGGCCTCGGTTCGTCATTTGATGAATAGCCAGACAATAATTCATCTGAAGATGAGGACTCCAAGTCGATATCTTCATCCACATTTTGCACATACATGTCATCATCCTTACCCTTATGATGTTCGTTATTAGGGATGATAAATTCCGGATAATCCTCACACCCTGTCAGCATGATGCATAGCACAATCAGTCCAAAATAAACACATAATAATTCATCCTAAAATGACCAAAGTAGCATGCTTAAAACTAAAATTACAGTAACATAATCCCTCCTGAAAAAAAAAGAAAAGAAAGCAAAACCGAAATGTGATGCATTGTGTATATCGTAAATCCTGATTTTTGTGTTTTTTCTCCTCAGTTCGTTGGGAGGCAAGGGATGGAGCACGAGGAGGGAACTAAAATGATAAATCAACATACTTAAAAATTATTGATAACCATAATAATTCAGATGACAGGAAATGCAAAGTGAATTTGTCAAATGCAAAAACTAATTTTGCACCCTTAGTGAAGTTTCGGTTCAAATGCAAAAGTTACCTCTAGTGGAGTTGGTAATGATAATTCCATCAAAAACAAAAGACCAGGATGAGAGAGCAAAGAGGCAAAACTTTTGTGTGACATAGCCAATTTAAAATTTCAAAATTTTTTTGACTTTATTATTAAAAGTCCATGCATGACATAAATAATCACACATGGATTTGGGGGACTATTGTTACGACTCATAGATTGAAGCACCACGTGACACCATATTTGGGTAGTGAGACCAGCCCAATTGAACCAGGATGTATTTTCTTAACCTCCGACGTGTCTACCAAGGCCCAGTGCTGTACTAAGGCCCAGGCATTATCTGAGGCCCAGGGCACCTCCACGGATCTGAGGCTCTTCAGCAGCTAGTGATGACCCACGTGTAGAGATCCGCTCATGATGAAGATCTTTATTCGAATGATTGATGTGACTTTTATGTAAAGTATATTTGTTTCTTATCTTGTCAATGTAAGAGTATTTAATGTCTTGTAAGACTAGGAGAGTCAACTGGATGGCCAGGATTTGATGTCTTGGCCGAGGAGATGAAGCCACGTGTAAAGTGATTCAAAGGTCACCATTTCATTTGAATAAAGATCTTCATCATGAGTGGATCTCTACACGTGGGTCATTACTAGCTGCTGAAAAGCCTTAGATCCGTGAATGTGCCCTGGGCCTCGGATAATGTTTGGGCTTTGGTACAACATTGGGCCTCGGTAGACACGTCAGAGGTTAAGAAAATACATCTTGGTTCAATTGGGCTGGTCCCACTGCCCAAATATGGTTCCACGTGGTGCTTCTATTTATGAGTCGTAACAACTTTTAAGTAAGCCAGAAATTCAAGAGCTTGAAATCGTGGATGAATAGAAGCACCGCCAAATATTTACATTAAACAAAACCATACATAGTAAAATAATAAATGGATGAACACCAACACATCTATGAACAAGCTAAAAACCATTACTGACTCTCTAGATTCCAGCTACCGAAATAGCCAAGCAACCAAACAACATGAGGCGGAGATCTACTAAGAACCGGAGAATCAAAAGGAAGTAATAATGATATCAAAAAGGAAGTACATTTTACCTGCATTTGACCCTCCATTATGTGACGTCGTTGGTCTTCCTTTCTTCTTCTTTGATGGATTGGGTAGGGTTTGGGGGGAAGAATTTGGGGATTTTGGGGCTACGGTTTGTAGACGGCTGTTTTGGGGATTTTTGGAACTCAAGAACGAACGGGTGTTTGTTTCTGGGAGTTTCACATTTTTACCGAGTTAATTAATGGGAAAAAATCAAAATTCAGGTGCCTACTTTACCCCAATTCAAAATTCAGGTGCCTACTTTATAAATTTAGAATTCAAGTATATATATATATATATATAGATTCCCATTTCCTACAATCTAGCATCGTTTCCTTTTATAGCAGGACTCTCTCACTACACATTCGAAATTCCCAAAAATTAAATTGAGGTCTGAAATTCATAATTTCACGGTACTGTCACCTATTTCCGCCACCGGAGACCACAAACAGGTAATTTTTTTCATTGATTTTGAACATAAATTGAACGATTTCACCCACATTCATGCTTCACGTCACAGATTTGGAAATCCAGTTCTGGTCACGTATATTGAACGATTCGACCCACAAAATCTAATTCTGGTCACGTAAGTGCTGATCGTGTCCGGCCAAAAACGTAAGTCACATGTTGCGTAAATTCTATTCACCCTATTACATCATATCCGTATATGTGATTAATGTGAGTACTCAGTTAAGTTTCTATGACCTGCTATTAGATATTATTCACCATACGTGATCGTCTTGTGACGTACTTTTGTTGATATGTGAAGTGAGAACATGTATGTGACCGTGACTGAACAACTAAGAACTAGCAAACAACAAAATGTGACCAAACTGCGACCACATAAGAACTGTGACATGATAATAGCTATCTCTTACAATGCATGATCGACCTGTGACCTGCAAATATTAAAATGTGACCTTCACATGTGTATATGTGACCATGAATGAACATGTAAGAGCTTCCAAATAACGAGATGTGCTCAAATATTGAAAAGTATAGTAAGTGACTTTCATCATCACATTACATCCCATTACATATTGAGTACTGTTAGAAGTTTGGTGAGTGCACTGGCAGGACATTAATTTTTGGTAATATGTTACTTGGATGAGAATGTGACCATAATGTCACATCACCAAAATAGATAATGGTTGTAGATGAACGTGACTTGTGCGGCTCCCAATGTCACCTTCAATTTTTTGTCATATGTGACTTGTTTGGAGATGTGCCTTCATTTTAAATCACGAATGCCTTTATTAACTGATGAATTTAAAATTGCAAAAATGGTGTATTTGCATGTACGTCTGTTGCATAGAGCTCAATCGTCATTGGCATTGGTAGACTGTAGATGCAATTATGTAAACTTTGTTGACACGGTTATGACAGAGTTTAGTTTTGATCCGACGAGGGTGGCAGTTCGTTGACGTATGTATGAATGATAATTTGCTGCCAAAAATGACAGAAATGTGTAATCATACCTTTTACTGAAGGAAATGGACCGCAATCCTGCTAAATACCCAGTAATTGTTGATGCGACTGCTGCAGAAGTAGAAAAACCTTCTAATACGGTTCTGGTTAACCCTACTCCTAGTGGTGAGCTTTGTACATTACAGGATATGGCGACAGACATATGTAGGGCATCAATTGAAAATTTAGGTCACATTTGGGACAATGAAATCACAGTTGTGTCTGCTGCAGATGCTAGAGAGGTAGATGAATGAAGGATTTTCCGGGATAAAGAAATTTTAAAATTGAGCCTATCCTTTTTTGCCATACAGAACATGTTTGAGTTTATGGTTGAACGGTCTGACAAGAAAGAATATGTTGTGAGGTGTTCACAAGAAGGTTGTAGCTGGATTTGCAGATCGTCAAAATGGGGTAACGAACCATGTCTTGTGACCGACTGTGAACGAATCGATAACGAATGCGGGTTTGATTACGTCGTCCTGGTCGTTAAACTTTTTCCTGAATCCAAACATTGAACATTAAGTTGCTTTGATACTATGGGATGTTGAGCAACATTCACATACCTGTTTTTTTGGCTTGTACCCTCTCTGGAACCAGCCCAAGAATGCCGATCTATCAGCTTCTTCGACATTGTCTTTGTAAGTTTCAAAAACAACTACAATGTCATCGTGCTTGAATAAATTCCTTTCTCCTACTACGAAAGGAGATCGTAATATCCTCGCAGGCTTCGAAACTCGCTTAATTGGTAATGAAGAATCTGGTTCGGAGTGGTTCGGAAGTAGGTGACACCTGTGTATTGTTGTACAAGTCACATATTAGTCTGTGTAGAGTCACTAAGTTGAACATCCAGCATATTAAATGTCATGAACGTGTTTTTAAGCATGTGTGATATGTGACATCTGAACGCTAGTTGTTCATGACCTATATGTGTTATGTGTCCAGTATAGTACAAAAAAATGAGTTTGTAAGTACCTCTGTGACTGCATTTTTTGTTGCTGTCACCACATCAGCAATGACAGCATCTGCAGAGATTTGCTCAATCAATTCCTCAAAAACCTGAAAACATAAAAGAACATACTATTAACTGTGGCCTTCAAATATGTATATGTGACCATGCATTAATGATATGTGACCTGTAATAGTGAAATGTGAGCGGGAAATAAATATATGTGACCACAAATGAGTTTGTAAGTACCTCTGTGACAACATTTTTTGTTGCTGTCACCACATCAGCAATGACAGCATTTGCTTGCTTCTGAATGTCTTCAGAATGTAAAACATCAGGTTGTGAATATTCGATTCCCAAATCAAATGAAGTTGGTTCAAGACTATAGGGAAGGCCAATATAATCGCTCAAGTACATCTTATCCTTCCCTTTCATGTCTACCAATGGTTTCACATTTTCCACATGTATTTTAAATTACAAAAAGTGTGACATGTCAAATGTAACCATTGTCATTGAAATAAAGTGCGAACATTTCATGTACCTCCTCTGTCTTATCCTCCAGCAGCCTGAGTTACTTTGTCTCCTGCTCCATCAGCATGATAACTTGTTTTTTCATTAAGCCGCCTTATAATCTCATCCATCGAACTCAAAATCATTACCGTCACAGATTCGGACAGAATTTGCATGTTTGTCCAAATCTCCATCAAGTCATTTCTTATTTGTCCTTGCACTTGGACGACGTCGTCCAATTTTTTTGTCTGCTCATCATTGAGATTTGACATCTGTGACTTGATGGCATCAATCTCTAATGTCAACACTTTATACTAGACTTGAGATCAGAGATTTGCTCAGTCAATTCCTCAAAAACCTGAAAACATAAAAGAACATACAATTAACTGTGACCTCAAATATGTATATGTGACCATGCATTAACGATATGTGACCTGTAATAGTGAACTATGAGCGGGAAATAAATATATGTGACCATAAACGAGTGACATGTGACCTAAAAATAATGAAATGTGACTAGATATTTAACTTACATCACCCCAGCGTGTCCCTTCATATGGTGGTTCATTTAGAGAACGAGGGGCAGCTGACGTACCTTCATCAGTATGGGGTTTTCCATAGGGAGATGACTCCTGACATCTTGGTGGAGGATCTACAAAATCATCATCATCATCGGTGACTCGATCCTGGCGAATACTAGCATCTGCTAGCAGTATCAGTGAGTTTCCACTCGTCCCAGCACGGTCAGCTGACTTCTCTATGTTCATCTTCTTACTGCTGGATCCATGGGAAAACTCCGGTTGATTTGGCTTGTTGTAGTGGACACCATCCATGTATGACATAGCTATTTCAATTTCTGATGGTTCGAGGTCACAAATTTTGATCTATATAACAATATATATTAGTAGAGTTAAAGAAATATCAACAATTCACTATATCGCAATTAAAACTTGACTGAAGATTTACATTAGGGTTGGTGAAACAGTCGATTCCCTCCAACTTGGTAGCAGATGGTTGCTCCTGTGTGGTCCAGTTTTTGATTCGGGGATACATCCTTGATATACGTGTCACAACAATTCCATTTAAACTAGGAAATGTCTCGTAGAGCCATACTTGAAATGCTAGCAGCATAACTCGTAGCCTGTTGTGTGTTGTCCCCCTACTCAGTCCATCCCTCAATGCACCCAAAGTAATATCAAATAGTAACTTGCCCCAAGGGAACCGGTTCAATGCGAAGAAGTCCTCAACGAGAACAAATAAATAGTGGTCAACCACCTTCTTGTAATCTCTAGGGAAGAGATAAGCGGTAATGAACTACAAAATTCCCATCATAGCAATATCATTATCTAGAAGAGCTTCAACGAGATCCCAATCCAGCATTTGGCACGTTAATAAAAATGTAGACTTCACATCTTCTTGTGTTATACTATCTACTTGAGCAAAGTACTTTATCTTCATCTGTGACGGTCTATTCTCAAACACCTGTGTGTCACTGTCTCCATCAAATCTCAGTCTTGTGACTAGACAGAACTCGGATATAGAGAATCTGACATATCGCCCTGCCACATAAAACCACATTTCTTCCGCATTCGATTGATAAACATGCCTCAAGAGGAAGTAGTGGATTAACTGCGGTTGTATCACAATTTCATGACACTCCAGGAAATGGGCAAAGCAGGTTCCCATCATTATACGTTTTTGTCTTTGGCTTAAGTTCGTTTGAATAGTGGTAAGAACGCCCTTACTCACTGAGATCGTTATCTTTCCTGGGAACCAGCTCTTCTCTGGTATAACGAATTTCTAGACCTACAATAAGAATATAGAATGACAGACTTAAGGTCACAGACTTGGGGAACTTTGGACAGATGATGACTCATAAGGTCACAGACACTGGACATCTTGGACATATGATGAATCTTAGGTCACAGACTTCAAAAATCTTGGTCACATTAATTCTCATGAGGTCACATACTTCAAAAAACAATCAATTTCCAACAAGAACAGATGAAAATTGGTCACAGATGTCAAATGCATGATCAATACTTCAAAAACAACTGTTAAACTACGTATGCATCACTAATCCATGCTTTTATAGATTATTATTCACATACAGAAGCATGAGGTCAAAGACCTGTGAAACTTTGGACAGATGGTGACTCATATGGTCACAGACACCGGACATCTTGGACACATGATGAATCTTAAGTCACGGACTTCAAAAATCTTGGCCACATTAATTCTCACGAGGTCACATACTTTAAAAAACAATCAATTTCCTTAACGCCATATTAATGGTACCCAAAACCCTAATCCAACAATTATAGATGAAAATTGGTCACAGATGTCAAATGCATGATCAATACTTCAAAAACAACTATTCTCCTACTTATGCATCACTACAATTGTTATACAACACTGAAAAAATGAAAAAACGTTTTTCGATTTCCCTTTTCGCGCGGTCACAGGAGCTGCGTGCTTTTTCGGTGGGGGGTTTTTTCCAGGCTCACCTCTGACTTCCTCTTACTTCTTCTTTTTGCACTAGTACCTTTGACATTAACAACACTTTCTACACCATTCGGTTTACCCATTTCAATTCGATTTTTATTCACAACACAATGGGTGAAATGTCAAAGACTGAAATCAAAATGGATTCTTGGTGGGAAGATTTTTATGAAGCATGGAATTGGGGATTTTTGCGTGGAGTAGTGGTGAAGAGAGATAGAGAGAGAAAGAAAGAGATGAACTGAATTTATTGAAGTGGTGTTAATGGATATTTGAAATACGAAAATTAGGGGAACCCGCCATCAGTAACTGTAGATAAACCATATAATTATTTTCGATAATTTCAATATTTAAATTTTAATAAATAAAAAAAATACCTGAAGTTTGAATAAAAAACTTCCCACACTAATTTTTGCACTAGTATCTTTAAAAACCTGGATTTATATAATTTCCTCTTAATTAAATCAATGCAAACTTTACCCATGGTTACTACTTGCTCATTGAAGTATAAATGGTTACTGAATGCTCACTGAACTATTCATTAGTTTACCCGTCAATCACTGACGCCAATTTCGTCTCTACAGCTGGACTAAAATGTCTATGTGGCGGATGATATGGCAAACAAAATACACGCATCATTTAAAATTAGCCAAACAGGATTTGTAAATAGCCATTCACGTGAAAACTGTATGGATTTCTTCTCCCTTCTCCAATTCCACCCAAATTGAAAATTGAAGTCCTCAGTCAAAATTAAAATCGCTGTCCACCGAAATCAATCTTCCCTAAATTGCACTCCTCCCCAATTCCAATACTTGGTAAGTTCTATCTTCACTGTTAAGCCCCAAATCGCGAACTCTAGATTTTTCTTTCACTCAAACATAGCCAAACAAATATTGAAAGATTTAGGCACAAAACATAGAAATATTCTTGTCTTGATTGTAAGGAACATGGAGGACCCAATCGAAAAAAATATAATGGAAGAATCGCTTTTGCATACCATGGAGGAGGGACCACAAGGTAAATTATTTTCAATAATTTTGATGAATTCTTCAATTTTATATTACACATGTCGGAGACATGTCTTGAGTTTTTCGAGTTGAGTTACTTGATTCTCATGGAACACGTGATTGTTGCACTATAATATCGGCACTGAGTATTTTTCATGAATTTTTTTTGATACAGTTCAAGAAGAGGAAGAGATACCAATTGAATGTGAGTTGATTGATTCAGATAATGAGGTTAACGATGATGATTTCCACTATGATAAGAATGCATCCAAGCATATTGAGAGTGGATTACATGCAGACCCTACACTTGAACTTGATGTTGGAGGGGAAGAAGATAAAGATTCTGATGAGTTAGATTGCCCAAGTGAGGAGGAACTTCATACTGATTATTCTTCTAGTGAAGAAAATATTTATCACTTCCCTGTGTATGATCCTGAAAAGGAGAAGTTCAACCCACAACTGGAGGTTGGAAAGGAATTTAAAAACATTGAGGAGTTTAGGCAACCTGTGAGGAATCATGGGATTGCTACTAGATGTAATTTGAGGTTTAGACTGAATGATGAGTTTAGAGCACATGCTATATGTAAATTACGGTGCAAGCGGAAAATATGGGCTTCTTTGAATAAAAAGAATGGCTGTGTACAAATAAAGTCAGCAAATTTAGAGCATACATGTGTAAGGGACAAAACAAATAGGCATTGCACTGCAAGGTATATAGCAAATAGGTATTTAGACATTTTCAAAGTTGACCCTGATTGGAAGTCTAAACTTATTATGAAGGCTGTAAAGGATGATTTGAAGTTGATAATTAATAAAGTTATAGCTTGGAGGGCTAGAAGATATGCTAGGTTATTAATATAAGGATCTGATGAGCATTAGTTCGGTATGCTTAGGTCTTTTGTAGCTGAGATTTTGAGAACCAATCATGGGTCTACATGCATAGTTGCCATGCTCAAACTAAAGTTTCAAGGTATATACATTTGTTTAGAAGCTTGCAAAAGAGGCTTCTTGTCAAGTTGTAGGCAACTTTTGGGATTAGATGGGTGTTTCTTGAAAGGGACATTTGGAGGTCAGATGCTTGTAGCTGTGGCATTAGATGCCAATGATTGCATTTACCATGTAGCATATACAATAGTGGAAAGTGAGAATGCCATTACTTGGAGGTGGTTTCTACAACACCTGGGTGATGATTTGAAGATCTTGAATAGTAATGATTGGACCTTTATGACTGATAGACAAAAGGGTCACAGAATGTCATAGATGATTTATATCCCAAAGCTGAACATCATTTTTGTGTCAGACACATGTATAGTAATTTCTTTAGGACCAACTTTAAGAGTTTGACTTTGAAATACTACTTATGGAGGGTTGCCAAGTCAACGACGTGGCTGATTGTAATTTTTAGATCGGTGAGATTGAAAAGAAGAGCAAAGCAGTACATTCTTGGTTAAAGAAAAGGAACCCAAGTGAATGGAGTAAAGCTTACTTTATGACAAAGGTAAAGAGTGACATACTTTTGAACAACCTATGTGAATTTTTTAATAATGTGGTATTGAAAGAAAGGGAAAAATCCATATTGACATTGTTAATTGACTTGCCCATAAGCTTCATGAAGAGGATACAAGCAAGGAGAGACAAGATGAGAAAGGTAACTGGACCTTTATGTCCTAAAGTCCAACAGAAGCTTGTGAAGAGTTGTAAGTTAGCAGATGGATGTGAGGTGGATTGGTCTGGTGGGGCACGATCTTATGTGAAATATCCAAGTGGCGAATTTGTTGTCGATCTACATAATAAGATATGTGCTTGTAGGAGATGTGATTTGTCAGGAATTCCATGTGGTCATGCAGTTGCTACAATTTTAGATAGAAGGGGGAGTCTTGGAGGTACGTACATGAGTGCTATAGAGTTAGCACCTACCTCAGTTGTTATGAGAATATCACCTATCCTATCAATGGAATAAAGTTATGGCCTTCGGTTGATGCCCTTCCAATCAAACCACCAACTTGGGTTGTGTCTAAACGGGGAAGAAAACAAAAGAAGAGAAGGAGACAAGCAGAGGAAGATGTCATCACCTATGTTGAATCCAAGGGTAAGCTGAAGAAGAGAGGTATAATTGTAATTACTTGTAGTGTTTGTGGAGGAACATGACACAACATGAGGTATCATCAGAAGGCTGACTCAGCACATGAGGTTAGTTTAGAGTTCAAAGACGATGTTTATTTCCTTTTCTTGTTCAACTAATATAGTAAATGGAAACACTATCTGTGCTCATTTCAGGCTTGGTATGAGAATGTTATAAATCCTGCAAATGAAGATAGGTCAAACCACGTTGTGAGCTATAACTCACGGGTAATTGAAATTATGCAAATATTTTACTTTGCTTAAATAATATCTAACCTTCTTTTCAGGCCAAACTAGTGCTTAGGAGGCTACCAAGCAATACATCAATTGAAGTGCAACCATCAACTCCAAAATATAATTTCCAGTTCATGCCTACACCTGGCATTGGTAACAAGTGCTTCCCAATTCAACAACTACGGTCCTCCACTTAATCAACCAGGTAGTTCAACAATGGAAGAAGCTCCTCCGCAGATGCAAACTACAAGTATTCCACTTGGATCCTTGGTGGAGGATCTGCAGGATATCGAGAACCAAGAAAAAGCAAGGAAGAGAACAACCATGATACAAAATAAAAGGGACGTGAAAGGGGCAGTTACATTTGCACCACCAAGAACAAAGAAAAATCCAGCCACTCAGTAGCAGTTCAACAGACTTCATGAGCGACCTATTGATTTAGATTGTAGTTTGACAGTTGTGAAGTTCTTTTGTCATTAAGGATATTGACAATATTTTGTTTCTTTTTGTGTACAGTTGCTGAAAATGATCCTTTTGTAATACACATCATCAGATATGATCTTTTTGATAGATTGTTTGGACAGATTCTCCAGCCCTGTTGCTGATAACTTGTGAACTTTGTCTGTATATGATTTCGTTAGAAACTCTATCAAAACTGAGGCGAAGTTGTATACCTGCTCCATCTCGTTCCAGTAATTTGTATCTAACTGATACCTTTTGCCAAGAAATTGACTGAAACAACATCCTTCTCTGTGATTCTTGTAATTTCAGTTGGATTCTGGATTAGACTCTCGGGTTGGCCTCAATTTTGAGTTTGATGTTCAGCTCTTCTGGTGTTGAGTTTTTAATTTGGTGAATGTTGTATATAATGTAATTTGAAACATTGAATTATGGAATTATGAAAGGGTAAAATCATATTTCTTAGTTACTATAATTTGGTTACTTCATTGTGTTCACCTTTGTAATTAATTCTTCGGCACGTGTGGATCTCACGTTTAACATTCAAAATTATCATAGTTCCGAAGCATTGAAAATGCTTTCTTTATTGGTTTATTGATTTCCAAATTTTGCTTAGGCAGGATATTACCTTCAACAAGATGAGTTGACAAGGGTTCCAATATCCATTTTCTGCCATAAGCTTGATGTTATTTGGGAGTTTCTCCAAATTCTTCAAAATTTCATCGGCTTTAATTGGCTGTGATTAGCATTAGAATACCTCCAGCTACTGCCCCTATTTCATCACACAAAAATTGGGACCTCTAGAGCACGAACAAGAGTGATACTACCCCTATTTCTTCGTGCCCTCTTGTTTTACATTTCAACTTCCATTGGAGTATGGCAATTCACTTCATTTTGCCTATTATATATGATACCTACCATATTATAGCCCTGTTTGGTCCAAATTATTTTTTTCATTCTCATTCTTCTACTAATTTTCAACCACACATTCTTCAATAAAATAATACTTTCCATCACATCAATAACTTTTTCTTCTTTTTCAACCACATATTCCCCATCACATCAACAGTAAAAATGCATTCTTACCTTCAAAATGTGCATCAAATGGGAGCTATAGATTAACTTCCATTGCAGCACAAGAACACCAGGAAGGATGAAGAAATTCAAGATCAACAGCAGCAAGAACTCCAGAAAAGAAGAAAAAATCAGGGGAAATGGAAGGAGAAAACTTATGCTTCAAGCATATCAATCATTTCATTCAATCATCGTCTATTGAAATTACATTACCAAGTCATCTAAATATAGAAACCAACAAACATAGAAATTCAAGATCAAACACCAACCAACACCTTCCAGCTACACCTTCAAAAGTCTAAGACCAACATAACTGCCCATCCTAAGGCCTCCAAAAAAAAAAAAAAAAAAAAAACTGCAAGTAAAATGCAGAATTTTATTACATAATCTTCCCTTAAAACATAAAAATACCAAGACTTTTGCAAATCAGTAATACCCCCAAACCCACTTGATATATCTTCATCTATCTGTCCATCTTAACCGCCTTTTGCTGCATATCATTGAACTTGCGAAGTAGCCCATTCGTTATAGTCTTGTATCGTGGATGAAGATGTGGGTCGACCCAAACATAGTAGTCGCAAGCTTCTGAATATTCGTAGTATCTAAATCCCAAAAATCTTCTTCCTGTCCATGAAGTCTTTTACAGCCATCTGACCACAATAGCAGAAACAAGCCACGATTCTGAGATGTGGATGAAGAGAATTCCATGGAGAATTGAAGATAGTGTTCTTCCTAGGGTTAGATTAGAATTGGGGATTTCACTTCTGTGAATGAAATGGAGGGTGCGTTTTGAAGGGATAAGAATAGAATAATACGCTTTTCTTCAATTATGTGTGTTTTTATCCTACATGTGGTTAACTAACGTCGTGTATTGCCACACAATTTTTCCATCCGCCACATAGACATTTTTGTCCAGCTATAGAGATGGAATTGGCTTCAGTGATTGACGGGTAAACTAATGAATAGTTCAGTGAGTATTCAGTAACCATTTATACTTCAGTGAGCAAGTAGTAACCATGGGTAAAGTTTAGTAGGCATTGATTTAATTAACTCCATTTTTACCACAACATAAAGAGTGTTTTGAAAATGAGTTTCTTTGGTGGCATATGTAATCTTTAGTTATAGGTTAAACAATGGTCACGTGGTGCCACATACACATTCCGTCAAGACGTCGCCTTGCTGTTAGGGGTTAGAAATGAAATTTAAGTAGTGAGTAACGTTCAACGTTTGAATAAATTTAGTGATCAAATCTTGACATTTTAAACATTAGTGAGCAATCAAAGATATGAACATAAATTTAGTGATTATTGAGATAATTAACTTGAAAAAAAGTAGAAAAAATGAGGTGCACAGGGCCAGCCCTAGCCCAAGACGAGTAAGGCCAGCCCTAGCCCAAGACGAGTAAGGCCACTGCATTGGGCCTCAAATTTTAAGGGGCGACTAAAAAAAACCCAAGCTACTGCCTTGGGCCTCAAATTTTAAGGGGCCTGTAAAAAAAAGCCCAATAAAAAACCCCTCAAATCCCTATTTCCTTAACGTCTTCAACTCTTCGGTCTTCTTCTCGGCGTTCTTGCCTCTTGGATTCTTCAACAGTGAATAATCTCTCACCAAATTCCAAATTCCAATATATAGCGTTGCTTGGACGTGGAATGGTGGACGGTGGTGGACTACTAGATTTGGGATAACTGGGTAAGATATCATCACACTCAGAGACTTTATAGTTTATCCACATGTGTTTGCTCTTGTGATTGATTTTTATTAAAATTGTTTGTTTAGAATTCTGGTGAATTGTCGTTCATAAATGCCCAGAATTGGACTTTAATTGTTTGTTTAGAAAAGCTTTCTTTGTGTTTGTTTTTACTTTTTATTCCGAACTGTAATCAACAAAAGAAAGGCTGCTAAAGACTCAAAAATCAGAAGTCAAATATTATTAAGTAACCGGCAAGAATAGTTCATAAATAATATCTGTCTAAGGACATTTGATATATTTTTATGGAATGTGAGGGATATTTATAAAGGATCTCTGAGAAGACTGAAGTTTTTAGTGCAAATCCATAATATTTCTTTGCTTATCATTTCTAACCCTTTTGTTCATAACTCTAAAATCCAGGAGTTCAAGAGATTAACGAGAGACTTTGTTATTTGCTCAATGGAGACTTTGTTCTTATCCTCTGTAACTACATATTTGCAGGTCATTTATCATTGCTAAGTCCTTTCTCTATGGAGAAGTTTGAGAATTTTTAATTCAGACACATAAATCAAGTTCTATTGATCTTTGCTTATACCTATATCTACAAGAAAATTTGAATCTGAATGTACCAAAAGAAAAAAGCAAAGAAATTGTTGAAAATTTGATTAAATCTCAAAAGGGAGCACTTGATAAGTTTTTTAGTAATAATAAACAAACACATAACAAGGACGTAGTCATTGAAGAAGAGTTTAATGAGAATGATAACATAAGTAATACAACTGAAGAAAAATATAGTTTGATGAATGAAGAGGTATCTACTGACAGAGATAATGTACCTTTTTCCCTTAACATTATTGATCCAGCAAATTGGGGAAATATGGATACGAATTAAGAGATTTAATTATAATGAAAGGTTCTATAAGAGAAAATGATGTGATTTTTTCGAAATACGTAGCAAATCGACACTTCTCATCGACACATTACGTTCGGCGATTACCTAATGGAGAGAAGCATGATAGAAAATGGTTGATATATTTAAAAAGTTTGAATAAAGTATTTTGCTTTGTTGTAAGCTATTCAAGAATGAGGGGATCGGATCTCAATTGATACATGATGGGGTAAATGATTGGAAAAATATTGGTGAAAAAATTAAAATGCATGAAGTAAGTTGTGATCACATCAATAACATGAGTAGATGGATTGAAATGGAACTAAGATTTGAAAAGAGAAACAATTGATAAAAGTGTGCAAGAACAAATCAATAGAGATAGAGAACATTGGAGACAAGTATTACTGAGATTAATATCTGCGGTGAAAACTCTTGCTGAAAATAATTTAGCATTTCGTGGAGATAATGAGAAGATATACCAAGAAAATAATGGTATCTTCTTAAGCATAATTCAAATGATTGCTGAGTTTAATCCCGTAATGCAAGAGCATGTTTGTTGAATCCAAAATAAAGAGATTCATTATCATTATCTAGGACACAAAATTCAGAATGAGTTGATACTTATGCTAGCATGTGAGATAAAAAAATTAATCATTAAGAAACTCAAAAATTCTAAATACTTTTCTGTTATACTTGATTCCACTCCATATACAAGTCACGAAGAACAAATGTCTATAATATTGAGGTGTGTTGATATTTCAGCAAGTCCAGTAAAGGTTGAAGAATTCTTTTTAGGGTTTTTATTGGTAGATGATACATCTGGTAAGGGACTTTTTGATGAACTTGTGGGTGCTTTGAATAATCTAGAACTTGATATTGATGATATAAGGGGTCAAGGCTATGATAATGGTGCTAACATGAAAGGAAAACATAAAGGAGTCCAAAATAGATAATTACAAATAAATCCTAGAGCATTCTACAGTCCCTATGGGTGTCATAGTCTTAATCTTGCACTTTGTGATATGGCCACTTGTTGTTCAAATGCTAAATCTTTCTTTGGGGTGGTGCAACGTATATACACTTTATTTTCGTCATCTACTAAACGGTGAAAAATTTTCAAAGAGAATGTAAATGGTCTTACCCTTAAGCCTTTGTCACAAACTCTTTGGGAAAGCCATATTTAAGTGTTAGAGCGATAATATTTCAAGCTCCACAGATAAAAAACATTTTACTTCAATTGGCAAATGTTGATGATCCTAATACAAAAAGTGAGGCGGAGTGTTTGGCAACATATGAAATTGAGAATTTTGAATTCTTACTTGAAATGATTATTTGGTATGAAGTATTGAATAATGTTAACAGAGTAAGCAAACATTTGCAAGCAGAAGACATGCATATTGATGTTGCTATAAACAATTTACAAGAGCTCATTTCATTTTCAAAAGTTATAGAGAATCTAGGTTTAAATCGGCCATGGTTGATGCTAAAGAGATTGTAAGTGAATTAGAAATTGAACCGATATTTCGTGAAAAACGGAAAAAAACAGTTTGATGAGATTTTTTATGAAGAGATAATACAAACAGCTGAAGAATCTTTTAAGATCAATTATTTCATATATATAGTCGATCATGCTCTATCATCACTTCAGAATAGATTTGAGCAATTTCAAAAATATGATGATTTTTTTGGATTTTTATTTGATTTGAAAAGACTTAAATTTATTGATGATGATAGTTTGAAGAGTTCTTGCATTAACATTGAAAATTATTTGAAGCATAATATGGTTTCTGATATTGATGGGGTATAATTATATTCCGAGTTGAAAGTTTTAAGGGAATCGATACCTGTAGAAATTATTGGAGCAATTGATGTATTGGATTACATTAAGAGAATGGACTGTTGTTTTGTAAATACTTGGATTGCTTATAGAGTATTATTGACTATTCCTGTCACAGTTGCCTATGCTGAAAGAAGTTTTTCAAAGTTGAAGTTGATTAAGTCTTATTTTCGATCAACTATGTCACAAGAGCAATTTAGCTATGATTTCTATTGAAAAAAATATGTTGGAAAAACTTGATTTTAGTAGTTTTATTACTGATTTTACATCTCAAAATGTGAGAAAGTTAAATCTTATGCTAGCCTAATCTCTCGGGTTGTGAGAGAAGTTTTAACTTGCTACACTATTTTTTGAATTATATGCAGGCTCACCTCCCATTGTAACCTAGAAATAGGCAGCAAAAACCTCCTCGATTTGAAAGACAAAATGAGCCAGTTTATAACCATGTGCCTTGGAATCCTCCCTCTAGGAATAGGCATGAGAGGAGAACGAAGCATGCCAGGAGTCAAGCAGGACCTTCCCAACCACCCCCATAAACTCAGGTTAGGGAAGATGAAGATTCTAACGAGCCACAAAGGTCATGCAATCTTGATGACGACGATGACAAGCTACCATTTTCACAAGGGATCAGGAATGCTCCCATACTAAATTATTTCACGCTCCCTAAAATTCCCAAGTATGATGGAAGAGACGAACCTACGAAGTATCTCAATAGCTTCAAGACTCACATGAGTCTAAGATGAGCTACCCCTCCATGAAGTGTAGAGCATTCCACTTAACCCTATGTGGAGCGACTGAAATATGGTATACCAGACTTCTGGGAGAAAGCATTCAAAATTGGCCAGATTTTAAGAAAACTTTCCTCAAGCGTTTTGCAACGAGCAAGGAAGATGAATGACCAATACAGCACCTACAGAACATGAAACAACAACAAGGCGAGTTATTGAAAAGCTTCATGTTCCGTTTCACTGATGAAATGACCTAATGCGTGCAAGTTACAGATAGGGAAACTTTGACAAACCTAAGGAGAGGACTGGACATGCTCTCTTCTAGGAGATGTGCAAAATAAAGGCTATACCAGTTATGACGCCTTACTAGAAATGATAAGGCGGGATATCATCAATGAAGAATTCAGAAATTATAGGTATAGAGCAAACCAATTACTCCCATCTCCTCAAATGCAAAGAAGAAGAGGCACGACCTCACACTTGATGGAGCATCGTTCTGACAGTCGACCTACCTCAATCCTGGATAAGAACTAACTGCAGCAACATTAAGTGCAGTGCCTACTTTGACTTATGAGAAAGTGAATCCTAGTGTTGAAACGTACCAAGGCTGACCTTACCAACGATTTTCCCAAACAGGGAGAGGTACGGGACGAGGTGATGAACATAGAAATAGGGATAAAGCGTCCCTTTATTGTACATACCACCACTCATCTAGCCACAACACTGCTGGCTGTAGAGATATTGCATTGTACCTCAGAATAACAATTAATGGAGAAATAGGTACCTCCGAAGAGATGCTCCTCCCAGGCAGAGCCAACAGCTCAGGAATGTTGAGCCGATGCACCCCAATAGAGACGATGTCCCTCGAATGAGAGACAGTAATGGAAAAAGACCTAGGGACAATCAAAGACAGAGAAGAAGTCCCCCAACCAATGCTGGTCGTGAACCCATCATAGAAATTGACACAATTTTTGGAGGCTCATATGTTGGGGGAGAATCCAGAACTCCCAAAGAAACTATGCAATGGAAGCAAAAGACCTCCCAATGGCAAACTTCATAGTTAACAGTAACTGACCCTCCACCGAGAGAAGGGTTCAACCCATTACATTCACCCAAGACGATGCAATTAGTGTACATTACCACATTGTGACACCCTAGTAGTGAGGGTTGTTGTAACCTACAATGGCCTAAAGAGGATGCTATTGGATAATAGAAGCTCTGTCAACATCATCTTTGGAGTCACATTTTGATAAAATGGAAGTTGACTACGAGTTGACCCCAATGAATTCTCCCTTGTATGGCTTCATTGGCGATAGTATCGTCCCAAGCGTTAAAATCACTCTAGCAATATAGATGGGATCAGCAACCTTAAATGCTCATCATTTTATGGAATTTTTGGTGGTGGACAACTGCTCCGCCTACCACATAGTGCTCGGGAGGTCGACATTAAAGGAATTGTGGGCCGCTACGTCCATTCACCATTTATGTATAAAGTTCCCAACATAAAATGGCATCACCACGGTCAGAGGCACCAGAGGAGTGTAAGGAAATGCTACTCAAACTCCCTTAGGGAAGTAGAACTGAGAAGTGTCAATGTAATCATAACAGACATTGACATGGATGACGTTCCTGAACAAGAGTAAAACCCTGAAATGATAGATGCCTCTGAAGAAGGGGCTGTCCTTGGAGTCATAAACACCTCTGAAGAAGGGGTTGTCCAAGAATCCCAAGTATCCTTTGAAGGGGAGTGTTACTGAAGAAGCAATTAATTTGGAGGAACTAGACCCTCACATCATCGATGGCGAGCCTCGAACAACCCTAGTAGAAGAATTAAAGAGTTTCCAAGTAGATATGAGGATCCTTCCAAAGGCCTGCGGGTTGGAAAAGATCTGCTACTAGAGACCAAGGAAAAAGTTGAAAAGCTTCTTGAGCAAAAACTTAAACGTCTTCCCTTGGAAGCATGAAGACATAGTTGGCATTGACCCAAAAGTCTGCTGCCATACCACTTGAAAATCAATCATAAGGTAAGAGCTTATAGATAAAAAATGAGAGCCCTCAATCTAAAGAGATACAAAGTCCTAAATGACAAAGTAAAGAAGCTAATTGACAATCGTTTTATTCGGGAATCGATGTATCCGAAATGGGTCTATAACTTTGTCCTGGTCAAAAATTATAATGGCAAGTGGAGAGTTTGCATGGATTTCTCAAACCTAAATCAAGCTTACCTCAAGGACAACTTTCCACTTCCCTGAATAGACCAACTGGTGGACCCGATGCCGGACACTAGCTGCTTAGTTTCATGGATGCATACTCCGGATATAATCAGATCCTGATGTTCCCGATTGACGAATAACATACGTCCTTTATAATGAACAAAGGTATTTATTACTATAAGGTCATGTCCTTTAGGTTGAATAACGTTAGGCCACTTATCAAAGACTTGTCAACAAGATGTTCGATGACCTCATTGGAAAGACAATGGATGACATGCTTGTGAAAAGCATGAAGGCATATGATCATGTCAAGCACCTATGGAAAACTTTACAAATATTACGAAGGTACATGATGAGGCTCAACCCTCTGAAATGTACTTTCGGAGTTGCCTTCGAAAAATTTCTGGGCTACATAGTTAATCAAAGAGGCATTGAAGCCAACCCAGAGAAGATCAAAGTCTTGATTGAAATGAGGTCACCTCAAAAACCTAAAGAGGCGTAGAGCCTCACTAGACATGTAGCAGCTTTGAACCGCTTTGTCTCAAAGGCAATGGACAAGTGCCCACCATTCTTTCAGATTCTGAAAGGAAGAAATAAGTTCCAGTGGGTAGAGGAATGTGCCCTACAAGAGTTGAAGAAAAACTTAGGACATGCTCCCATCCTTTTCAAACCCAAGGCTGAAGAACCACTGTAACTTTACCTAGAAGTAACCCCAGACGCAATCAGTTCGATTCTTATAAGAAAGGAAGGTGGTCGTAAGCTGCCCGTTTATTATGTGAACAAAACACTTTTGACAACAGAGACTCGCTCTCCAAACATGAAGAAGCTAGCAATCTCCATTGTGTCAGCTTTTTGGAATTGAGGCCGTATTTCTAGGCCTACAGCATATACGTACTTACTAACTGTCCTCTCAAGCAAGTGCTGCAGAAGCCCGACACTTCGGGAAGATTACTAAAGTGGGCAATGGAAATTAGCGAGTTTGATATTGTGTTCAAACTAAGAGCTGCTGCTAAAGTACAAGCTTTAGCAAATTTTGTGGTAGAGTTTACCCCATTCTAGAAATGGAAGAGGAGATGGAACATGTCGAACCTCCCACATGGAACCTTTTTGTTGATGGCTCCTCAAAGGATACTGGCTCTAGAGCGAAGTAGTCCAGGTTAGTCTAGGACACAAGCTCAATTGTGTCGTAAGGTTCGACTTCAAGGCCACTAACAATGCAGCAGAATATGAGACCATCTTAGCTGACCTCAGATTGGCCAAGAAAATGCAGACAAATAGACCGGTAATCAGCAGCGACTCCTAGCTAGTAGTTAGTCAGGTTCATGGAAATTTCTCAGCCAGAGATAAGTCCATGGCCACTTATCTGAAATTGGTCATGAAATTCATTCCAACTTTTGAAAAATTCGAGTTGGTACAAATCCCACTCTCAGAGAATACTCACACCGACATTCTTTCAAAATTGGCAAGTAGTAAATATTTCGAACTACTCACTGTGGTGCCCATAGAGTACCTTCCTAGACCCTTTACTGCTACAGGCGAAGGGATGATGTGGGTCAAAGATACTCCATTATGGATGAAGCCAATAAAAGGGTTCCTTAAGGACCAAGAGTTACCCTCTGAAAAAGAGGAGGTGCATAAGCTCAGAGACAAGCCGTTCACTTCGTTTTCCAAGATGATGTGCTATACAAATGAGGTTTCTACTTGCCCTACTCATATGCATAAGAGGAGAACATGCAACCTATGTGCTCCGAGAATTTCATGAGGGGGTATGTGTCAACCACTAGGGAGGATGATCCTTAGCACAAAAGGTGTTAAGACAAGGATATTATTGGCCCATAGTGAAAAAGGATGCACAACAATTTACTAAGAGATGCAATAAGTGTCAACGCTTCACAAAAATTCAAAGGCAGCCTCTTAGGAACTAGGTGTTGTTTTTAGCGCCTGGTTGTTTGCCAAATGGGGGATTGATCTTATAGGCTCCCTACCTAAAAAGAAGGGCAATTTCAACTTCGTGATTGTCGCCATTGATTACTTTACCAAATGGGTAGAAGCCGAACTCCTTCCCAAAATCACTGAAGTAAATACTTCCAAATTTCTATGGAAAAACATCATTTTCAGGTTTGGAATTCCCCATTCAATTGTCTTGGATAATGGGTGACAATATGACAACAAGAAGGTCAGAAACTTGTGTGAAGAGTTGGACATCGGGAAACATTTCTCTTCCCCACATCACACTTAGGCTAATGAGTAGGTGGAAGCTATTAATAAGACTATCAACTACACTCTGAAAAAAGTTAGAAGCTTCTAAAGGGGTTTGGATCGACGAAATACCTCAAGTCTTATGGGCCAGAATAAACGAATTACAAACGAAGTAGGGCGAAGAGCATTGCAATGCAATAAGGTAAGCAGAAAGTAGATAAAACAGAAGTATATAAAAAATATATATTCTTATTCGTTAAATAAATAATTACAATTGTGGGCTGAAGCAATTCAAATGGATAATGCAAAAAAGAAAAATCTATCAGCTAAATAGGTGGGGGAAGGGGAAGCTACAAAATGAACTATAGCATTGGGAGCTACGGCTTCAGAAATTTCTTCTGCAGCATCATCTTCAATCTCAATCACACAACTATCCTCTACAAAAATTTGAGTCTCTTGTTCTCCATCTTCTAGAAATTTTGACCTCATCTCAAAGGTATTGAATGCTTGAGAGTTAACTTCAATCCATTCCACCATATCGGTGTAAGTATACCTCCGTCAGTACTTTGCGATGTTTTGATACACCTCCGTTAAGTGGAAGTTGGCAATGTATTACTTTGCAGCATCATCACCAGCAGATTAAGCTTCTTGCCTCACCGTCTTGACCTCCTCTATCAAGCCAGAAACTTTGACGTTTAGCTCCCCTACTTGCTGCTTTAAGGCAGCATTATCTTTATTTGCCTTCTCCAGGGCCTCTGCAGCTAGCCTCTAATGGGTATTAGAAGTCTCCACCAGCTTCTTCATGGAAACCACTTCACTTTGGGATAAGTCCCTTATTCAGATTTTCAATCTCCGTAAGTGCCGAAGCAAGCTTCACAGACTCCTCAGCTTGCTGCTCCCTTATTGTCTCAGCCTCAGCTTCTCTGGCTTCCACCTCGGCTTGAGAGATTTTATTTGCAAACTCTCTATTTTTATTTTGAAGGTTTTTAAAGAGGGCTTCAGCCTCTATGGCCACCCCAAAGGTCCTCCCCATTTGGCTGACCATGGTTGCGAAGAGGTACACCGCGTTGGTGGTCTCCTCGAAGCTCTGCCACCTATTCATCCAGAACTTGTGAAATGTAGATGTGGCAGTTTGAACCTCTGGAGAAAGCATGGTCAAAATCTCTAGAGCCAGTTTGTCGCTTCTCTGGGAGACTGCATGTTTAGGGCAAACAGAGTCAGAAGCCATCGACCTGCTCTAAGTTCTAGCCCTCTTCGACGACCCTTGCCTTGAAGGCTCCATAGAAATTGGCTTCTTCTAGCCCTTCTTCGCTGCAACTATTGAAGCTGCCATTAGTTTTTCCTCAACGGAGACTTTGCAGTGAGGGGTGGGGTGGCCATTGACCCATCCTCTTCGGTGATAGAGAATCGATGCTTCTTTTTTAGGACCTCCTCTACTATCTTTTTACCTTTATCCATCACGAGAAGTCGCCTTTCTCCTTCTTGGCTGCCGGCCACAGGACAGATTTTCTCTACTTGATCCCTCACTATTTGGCTACAACAGATGAGGGCTTCAGCCCTTTCCTCCCAATAGTGGATGTGGCAGCGAGGATTGTGGTCATGTGGGTGGGATGCATAATCTTTTTGAAGTTTTCTACAAAAAGGGAAACAAGGTCAGCAATAGTATATACAAAACAACAAAAGACTCATTCAAAGTTAGCGTTACCTCTTCGAGCCATTATGCCTAGACTTGGGGACTATTGTTATACCTCGCCACCGAGGCTCCAGTCAAAGTTCCACGTTGTACCCCACGTGGAAAGGAAAGTCAACAAAGACCAAATTGGTCAAATAGAAAAAAAGTCAAACAAAGGCTGAAGTTCATGTGCCTAAGCACTGACTAAATGGTTGAAGCTCTTTAAGCCAAAGTGCTACGAAAGAAATCAAAGAAGAAGCCGAAGCTCTTTACACAGAAGACCACCAATAAGAAGCTCCATCCGGCCAAAGCCCTCAATTCATCCGAAGTCCATGAAACTGAAGCTGTCTCTTACAAGATTTGTAGGCAGTCCTTAGGAATAATTGATGTGATGTTTGTAATAAAGGATGTCGGTGTACCAACTTCATGTATAGGGCGGATGACCATTTGTCAATATATTTAATGTATGATAGACTTAGGGGTGTGAGGCTTTAGTCAAGGTGATGAGGCCACGTGGTTACGATCCAAGGACCACCACGTCAGCCAGAACTCTATAAATAGGTGGTGTTTGCAAATTGTAATGGATGAATTTTTGAACATTTGTTCTAATATACAAGAATACACTCAAGAAAAATATTCTCAATGTACCCTATTGCTTGTTCTACAACTTTTAGTTCGATCTTGGATTATTGATACTTTGTTGGTGATTGTTTGTTAGTGCAATCATCTTAGTCACTATCTCCGGTGCTAAAACATTTTTGTCTTGCGTCGTAAAGCATCTCCAGCATTCAAACACTCCCCTTCTCTGTCCGGTTCTCTGGTCAAAACGCGCTGAAACTCGCTTAAGTTGGCGTGAGTGGGCTTGGCATCCGTTGTCCACGTTGGTGTTACCAAAAATGGAGTCAACAAATACCATGATTTTGAAGAACATAATCTGTTTTCCAACTCAATGCAATTCTTATAGCGAATACAATTTAATAATAAATGACAAGTCTAGTCTCGCACATCAATAATTTTAATTAAATGATCAATCGTTGCAAAGTAGATAAGAAAGAAAACAATTTGTAAAACCAGGTTGTTTCACACCACGATTCTCTATTTCAACAACCTAAAAGGACCAAAATATCTAAACAAGATGTGTGGACATTTCAATCCATCCAAACAATTGTTTGTCGATTCAAATTTCATCAAATAGGTCCAATTAATTCTACTCCATGAAAAATTTCCATTAACACAACTTGAAACAAATAAAATTTCAATAAATTGTCCAAGCTAATTAAAAAAGAGCGAAAGAAACATAAGAAAAAAAAAGGAAGAAAAATTGACAATTTCAATTGTTGAACATAATGTGAAAAGAACCATAACAATTTCAATTGTTTTTGCATTTCTTCGAGCCACGATTTAATTTTTTCTCAATTGTGGCTAATCTTCATTTCTTGATTTTCATTACATTTTTTATCAATTTTCGATCCTTTAGGATATTTATAGGTGGAATGAAATTTGGGAAATTTTATAGGATTAGGGTTTCACGTGTAGTCTTCAATGAGAACTCTTTTTTGTTTGAGTTTGGATGCAGCCAAACCAGTCTGTAGTGAGCTGCTATTTGGAGGTTTGGCAACTTGGGAGAGAAAGAGAGGATGTATTGAGAAAAGCATTTTTGGGTTTTTGGAAGATAAACAGTTTTTTATATATTAAAAACTCGTTTGACTTTTTTCCCTCCATTTTTTAGTGAAAATGAGTAATTAATACTTATGTGTCACGTTGGACACCATGTATACTATGGTAGTGAGAGACTATTAATAGCATTATTCATCCTCAAATTATGTATCTGGTCAATCTTCAAATGATCCTTTCAATGGAGAAGTCAATTTTCCTCCAATATATGAATGAGAGAGAAGATCTCAAAGGTCCGATATCTTCTTTCATAGAATTGTCCTATAGATGCCTAGAAATAGGCCCCAACAGCCATTTCCCGCAACAAGGCTCCTTGAGCACATGAAAGGTCATATTGGCCAGAATGACCGCAACCTACAAATAGGCAATAGAGAAGGTCAATGAAGGCTAAGAGAGCAAGCGGAAACCTTACAACCGCCTCGATATCAAGTTGATGAGGAGGATTTTGATGGGTCATACAGGTCTTATGAGCTAGATGATGATGACAACAACGACTTTAACCTCACATTCTCCTCGAAGCTACAATGTGCCCATGTCCCAAGTCACTTTGTGCCTTCCGAAATTCCATGGTATGAAGGGAGAGGCAATCTAAAAGAGCGCCTTAAGCTACAAGACTCACATGAACTTGAGAGGCAACAGGCTCTACCCAAGGAACATCGGGAGTTGGCCAACCTTAAAAGATAATTCTTTAACAGTATCTATCCAAAAAGCAAGAAAAGGTTCCCATCCAACGCCTCCAAGACTTAAGGCAAGCGACTGGTGAAACGCTAAAGAACCACCTTGTCCATTTCAATGATGAGATGACCTACACTGAAAAGGTCATTGATGTGGAGGCCTTTCAACCCTAAAAGGATGCCTTAATATGAATACCATATTCTGGAGGTATGTTTTCAATAAAACCTATGATGAACTTGTGGAGATGATGAGGGATGAGATCATTAATGAAGAAATAATTGATCATTGCTACGGAGCGACTAACGAACTCCAACCCTTCAAAGTCAAAGAGAAAGAGTCTCTCTTCTCACTGGTAAACCATCACTGGACCAAGCCAGGCATATGATCGTCCTTACCTTGTGCCAAACCCTTGGAACATCTACCTTTAACGTTGCACTAACCTTGGCTTATGAATAGGTTGGACCTAGTAGATATGGAGACCAAAGAGCTGCCCCACGACAACTAGCCTATCAAAGAAGTAGAGGCAATGGGTATCACCAATCGTAGAGTCATGACTCCAATATGTGGTGCAACCTACAGAACAAAATAATCCATGTATGTTTAGGATAGATAATTGCCCATACAAGGAAATCTGTCTCTACTTAGGAAAGAACAATGGCCTAGGCAGAATGAGGAAACCTCTTAGATATCTCCCCCACCATAAAAAGGACGAGGATATAGAGATGTCCAGAAATGGGCAAGGGCAAGGGCAAAGGCAAAGAAGTGACCCCTCGTTGACGTGGACAATGTACCAATTTGTGAGATAGATACAATCTTTTGGAGGTCCATACATTGAGGATAAATCTAGGAACACCCAAAAAAAAAACTATGCTATAGAAGCTAAGGACCCCCACAATGGCCAATATATTCAACAACCTCACCTCAGGAGCAAGGTTAGTTGAGCCCATCACCTTCACTCAGGAAGATGCAGCAAGTCTACGTTACTCTCATTTCGATGCCCTAATGGTAAGAGTTGTCATAGTACGCAATGGGCTAAAGCATATGTTCATGGACTATGGGAGGTCAATTAACATCCTATTTGAGGTCACATACGACAAAATGCTAGTAGACCATAAGACCAAATGGGGTCTAGAGAATGCTACTTGAATTTCCCAAGGAAGATCGAGCCTGGCAACATCAACATGGTGTTACTTGATACGAAAATATCAACATCCCTGAATAAGGGTAGACCCCCGAATAGACGAAAGACATCGAAATGATAAATGCCTCCAAAGAAAGGAGAACCTCTAAAAAGGGGGCTATATATGATGAATTGGACCTTTGAAGAGCCCGATTCACAAATGGCTCTAGTGGAAAAGTTGGAGAGCTTCTCCATGGATCTTTAAGATCCTACCAAGTTAAAACTGGATAAAGATCTACCATAAGAGGTAAAGAAGAAGCTTAAGGGCTTCTTATGCAAGAAATTTGATATCTTTACTTGGAAGCATGAAGATATGGTTGGCACTGACCCAAAGGTGAGTTGCCACCACCTAAAAATTAATCCCAAGTTTGTCCTACATAGACAAAAGTGGAAAGCCCTCAACATAGAGAGGTATGTGGCCTTAAATGAGGAGGTTGAAATGCTAATAACCAATGGCTTCATAAGAAAAGCCTTATACTTGAGGTGGATATCCAATTTAGTCCCCATGAATAAACATAATGACAAGTGGAGAGTTTGCATAGACTTATCTAATCTCAACCAAGCTCACCCAAATGTTGACTTCAATATAATGAATTTTAACACTATCTTCATCTCGTCATAAAGCTTTCTTTGAATAAAACATCCACCATACAAAAAAGTCGAATTGCTACGAAAGTAGAGGTGTAAAGCACCTAAAAGGAGCCACCTTGGTACCTATGAAGATCAAACCTCCCATAGATGAACTATCCACCATAGGAGAAGCCCTTGGCATGGATGAATCATCCACCATGCAAAGAAGTCAAACTGTTTCAAAATAAGAGGTGAGAAGTACCCCCAAGGGATTTACTTTGATACCTACAAAGATGAAACCTCCCATGGACGAACCATTCACCATAAGAGAAGCTCTTCCTATGAATGAACCACCTACCATGCAAGAAAGTCAAAGTGCATTGAAGATAGAGGTGAGAAGTACATCAAAATGGAGCCTACCTTGATACCCACAAAGGTGAAGCCCTTTATGGATGAACCTCTACCATGGACGAAGTCCTTGGCATGTATGAACTATCACGTGTAAGGAAGTTAAATTGTGATAAGTGCTCTTTGTGCACTTATTTGAGCCAAATTACTAAGCTTTTATGTCGTCAAAGTGTTAATTTTTTCTTAACTTGGGTTAATTTTCTCTTCTTTTAGTTTTGGACCCGTTCATAAACAATTGAAAAAGAAAAATGGAAGAATTGATGATTGGATGGAAGGTTTGGAGACTAATGTGCACATGAGAAGAAGTTGAAGGATCAAAATAAGTATAATTGGTAGTGGAGGACCAAAATAGAAGAAAGAATGAAGAAAATGACTAAAAAGTGAACTTTAGAAGTTATTATAACTGGGCACGCCCGACTTGAAATTTCAAAATTGGGGACGAATTAATGTGCCTAGGCGGCCACCGGGTTTTCAACTAGGCACCTTCCTAGCCCAATTGTGGCAAAGGTCCATTTTTCTTTTTGAATTTTTCTCCAACAAGGGCTCTTCTTCTTGGACTGATTTCAGGACTTTTTGAAGACATTTTGGAGACTTTTGAGAAGGATATAAATATAAATTATCAACTCGAAATTTAGGGGGAGGGGTCAATATACCATTTCATTCATCTCATATTCATTATAAAAATCTATCTTTTTGGAGCAAAAACTAGATTTTCATTGGAGAGTTCATTCGGGTTTAAGATCAACCGTGAAGACGGAGTTATACTATTTGATTTTTTTCTTCTCTGGGTTATGAGTTTCAAGTTTTATATTAGTTTTTGTCTTTTTATCATACTAGGCTAGGTTATTTTTGATGCATAGGTTTTCGATGAACCTTGGAGAAAAAAGGAATTAAAAATTATTTTTGAACTTTAATTTTTCTTCTCGTTGTTGCCTCTTTATTCTCTTGATTGATCTCTTGCCTCTTGCATCTTGCATCATTGAATTCTCCTTAAAATACGTTTTGGGGGTTGTATTTATAGTGTCTTGAAGTCTTGGGAATTGGGTACGAGTTGAGCTTTAAAAGAAACTCAAACAATTCGAAACACCTCTAATTGCAGAGCGGCGTCTCGGCTATGGCTTCGCAGCGCCATGATGATCATATTGCTAGCGTCGTGGTTCCAGCTCGTGTTCTTCCTCTAGGGATGAGGTGCTCTATTCGTGGTGCTTTGGCGCCTGAAGTCCATCATTTTCTCTTGTAACTGGGCCCTTCATCACTCAGCTCAAGGCACAGCGGCTCCCGGTTATAATTATATTTCCTTTGAATTTTTCAGCTTCTAGGTGTTGGGCCCCCTGATCTTCAATCTATTCCTTTATGTCTTCTTCAATTCGGCTTACTTCCTCGCTTCTTTTGCTCTGTTTCCATTTTCTTGCCTATTCACATTGTCCTCCTATTTTGCTCCATTTCAAGCTCCAAACTCGTCATTTTCACCAAGTTACCTAACCTATAAAATAACACGAACAAACACATAAAAAAGTTCTAAATTGCTCAAAAACAACCAAAATATCAAGTTTAAGTGACATTAAAATAATGACTGAAACTCACTTTTCAAGTGCCCCAAACTTAATTCAGCCTACTTCTTCGCCTCATTTGCACGGTTTCTAAGAGACTTTTTTGCCTATTCACATTGTCATTATGCTTTTCTCCTTTTCAAGCTCCAAACTTGCCGTTTTCATTAAGTTACCTAACTTGTAAAACAACATGAACAAACACATCAAAATGTTCTAAATTGCTCAAAGACAACCAAACTTTCAAGTTTAATTGACATTAAAAAAATGAGTGAAACTCACTCATCAAACACCCCAAACTTAATTTTTTGCTAATCCTCGAGCAAGCACAAAATAAAAGAAAAGAACTAATGACACACTAACACAATTGAACAAACGAAATCACCTAAAACAAGTTTAGTTAGTTAGTTTGCTTTTATGGCTCAATATTGAAAATATTATACCATGTCTATAAACTCCTTCAAAGTTATAATGCAAAAGTCAAATTCTTACCCATCCAATGCAAAACGAGGTGGGTGTGTGTGTGTGTGTGAAGAATTAAGTACAACGCTGTACATTTACAAGTTGATCCAATTCCCAACCTTAAAAGTCAAATACATCATTTCTTCCCTCATGGGATTCACACACACCCCCAAACTTGTTTTCTTTTATTCTTTCCCAAAGTGTATTCTAAAGTTTATTTCCGATTTCTAATTTCTTACACTTCTCAAATTTGGTTTAGTCTAACCGGTAATGTCAACAATTTATGTATTTGATGATTCTTCCAATTTATGAGTACTTCGACAATCAAGCTTATACCAAGTGATTCAAACCCACTATTTATTTGAGCCCCCATAATTATTTCATAATTGTACAATTACTTGCTTATTTTGATATTTTTAGCTCAAGATAAAACTCACCATTTTTTTCTCTTTTTGACCCTTGTAACATGCTTTTCTCAACATACATGAAATTACCAAAAGCCAAAATCATATCTTCCATCGTCTCGAACACCCTAAATTATACCATATAAGGTTAAGGATGTAGTGAATAATACGTTATGGGATCGAGCATCTAAGTTCTCTATTTCAACCTATAAGTATGAATCAACATGTTCATGCACAAAGTTACAATCAATTCATGTGCATATTTAATTTCACGTTTCACATGAATAAGCAAAAAAAAAAAATTAACTTAAACACATAACTCCATTACAATTCATAAACTAACACATAGGGATGGCAACGGGGCGGGGCGGGGATGCCCTCCCCGTCCCCCGCCCCGTTAAGAAATTCATTCCCCGTCCCCGCCCCGTTCCCCGTTTAAGGCGGGGCGGGGCGGGGCGGGGGTGGGTTTATTCCCCGTTTAATTCCCCGTTTAATTTTTTTTTTTTTTTTAGTTTTTGATAATTTATTTTTATTGTCCATATTCATTATATTTAAACAAATAATTTTAGTTGCTATTTTCTATTAGAACTAACGAAAATGTTCACTTAAAGTATAGAATTCTTAAAAAAAAAAAAAAATTTTTTTTTTTTAACGGGGCGGGGCGGGGCGGGGACCCCGTTACCCGTCCCCGCCTCGGGGAATAATTCCCCGTCCCATCCCCGCCCCGTTACCCGTTTAAGCGGCTTTTCCTTTCCCCGTTCGGGGCGGGTCCCCGCGGGTATCGGGTTTGTCGGGTTTTTTTGCCATCCCTACTAACACATGTTCTCAAATACATGCATTATGGCCGGCAAGGTTAGCTAACTCATACAAGCATGTAACAAATATTAAATCACACGAAATAAAAAAAAAATGCACACAAATTAGTAAACAATTGGGTGACTACGACAATTAATCACCCCCCGAAGTTAAACTAAACATTGTCCCCAATGTAAAATTAAAGACAATGGATGGAAACTAACCTGAATGAAGACATTAATTGCCTTCGTCATCGTTGGTGTCTTGGTTTGGCGGAGCTGGAGTGTGTGAATGGTATGAGAACAACGGTGGTTGAGCAAAAGTCTGATAAGGGAACATGGATGCCAAAGCAGTGTTGAACTCATTCTGATAATAAAATTGGTCGTAGGGTTCTGTATTTGGTTCAATTACAGTTGCATTCCTTCCTGTTATTGTGTCATTTACAACTATATGGCTCGAAGTTGACTAGAAGGTCATTACTAGTTCCCCTAACTGGTGGAGGTGGAGTAGGTGGCTGAGAAGTCTGAGGTGTACTTGTTGAGCCCTGATGACTCAAGAGCCTTTCTCTTTTCACCCATGTGAGAAATGGTTTTAGATGAACCACCTCTTCAGATGGGAGTATCGAAACACCCTCTTTTACACATAACTCGTGTATCAACGACAGGTGTCCTAAACTAGCAGTAGTTGACCCCGTCAGGCTGTGCAAGATGTTGTTTTGGATTACCTTACCAATGTCGATGGAGTAACCCCGTTGAATAGCATAATTCAATAATGGCCTTTGGTTACCTCACTTATGTTACTGCTTGATAAGAGTTTGACATATATAAAATGATTCCAAATCTTTCACTTCAAAATCATGCTAGATATTGGAAAGTTGGTCACATCAGTGGATGACCATTTCCATTGAGTCTCTTCTTTGGCCAATACTCTTAGTATTCTCTCTTTGGCCATTTCCATTTTTCACGGATTCGTGAGTATTCATCATTAGGTATATATTGTACTTTATAGTATTTGTTAATAGATGAACTGTCAAGAGAAATCCATTTTCCCCCCAAAACCTTAAAGTCTTGATGCTCTTTAGCATTGGCATAAAACTCCAATAGTGATGGGATCGAGGCTGAACCTGGTTGTTTAGTAAATACCTCCCACTTCTGACAAACAATTTGATCTTCCATGTAGTGCTCAA
Source organism: Fraxinus americana (assembly GCA_035079005.1). NCBI lineage: Eukaryota > Viridiplantae > Streptophyta > Magnoliopsida > Lamiales > Oleaceae > Fraxinus > Fraxinus americana. The sequence continues at coordinate 736,591 of CM068728.1, forward strand.
AGACCATTTCCGAAATGCAATTCCTATGCACCACCATTTTGATGTACCTATCCTTCGTATTGGCACTTACGAACTTTGTTTTATCATATGGAAGGGAGGAAGAAGATGTCAAGTTTCTGGTTTTCTTCTTTGGCGGCATTATAAACTTTTCAATGTCAACAATTCACAATGTGCCAACCTAATCAATATCACAAGAGTAACCACGAGGCAATCCCAACAACGAAACCCAAATTTAAACGATCACAGTGTAATGACCTAAGTATATTACTACAATTCACCAAAAAGCTATAGTTTTTCTTATAGAAATTTTATTAAACACCTAGTGGGCATCAATCCAACTCCAACAACTCACAATGCACAATGTCTTACTCTTCCCAAAACTCCTTCAAGCACAATCTATAATCATTACCCATCAACAATCCAAAATTCATATACACAACTTCTTCAATTCAACTATCAGCAACAGTGACCAATAATGTACCAAAATAACTCCAAAGGACGATTGAATACTTACTTTCAAAAGAAGAGCCCTTGGAGAGATGGAATCCCCACCAGTCCAAACTTTGTTTGAAGAATTCTTTGTTAGTGATAAATAAAGCCACTAGCTTGTTGGAATTTTTGGTTGATTTTACATGTGGTATCAGTAGTTTGAAGTAGGGGTTTGGAATGGAATAGTGGAAATTTCGAATCTAGAGTTTAGGAATTTGAAGTGTGGGAATGTGATGTAGACTAAGATGAGGTTGTATGTATAAATGTAGGATTTGAGAAATCATTGAAGTTGGGAAGGTAGATTTGAATAGGAAGAGTTAGTTGAGGGGAGGAATTTGGATTTTGTAGAGAGAAGAGAAGGTATGAACAATTTCTAGGATTGAGGGAGTGAGAGAATGAATCAGGTTAGGAGTTTTATTTAAGGGGAAAAGGGGTGCCGCGGCGCCCAGAATGTGGAGCCGTAGCGCTGACTTTCGGTAAATCTGGGTAGAAGTTATGCCAGGGTGTTGGGTTACGATAAAGACGCCAGGTTTTGGGTGAGGCTTGGTGCTACGACACCTTGTTTAGGGTGCTGCTGTGCGAAGTCTCGAAAAAAACAATTTTCCTTTTTTCATACGTCCAAATTCTGAGAATTGATATCCAATCACCAATATATGCTTGATTTCACCTCCAAACTTGAGATTTTTCCTACAAAATAAAACAAAAAATTTGTTATTAACTTAAAAAAAGAAGAAGCATAAACTCCTATCTAAATAAGTGAAATAAAGGGATATAACTTGGATTGCCTCCTAAGAAGCATTTCTTTATCATCATTAGCTTGACGTTGATGTGGTTCTAGGTTGATTCTCCAAGAGAGACTTCTTCCATATCCCGCTCTTTCTCTCCATAGTAATGCTTAAGGCGTTGACTGTTGGCTCGAAATATTGATCCATCTTTCCTCAACAATTCCAATGTGTCAAAAGGAAACACTTTATAACTACGAATGGTCCTGACTAACGTGATTTAACCTTTCCTAGGAAAAGCTTCAAACGAGAATTGAAGAGAAGCACTTGTTGTCCTGGCTTGAATTTCCTCCTTAAGATCCTCTTGTCATGCCACATTTTTGATTTCTTCTTATAAAACTTTGCATTATCAGACTTTTCATCCCGAAACTCCTCCAGTTCATCAAGTTGAAATAGGTAATTTGGACCGCCACTTTCATATCAAGATTGAGCTTCTTCACAGCCTAATATGCTCTATGCTCCAATTCCATCGGTAAGTGATGTGCTTTCCCAAATACCAACTGCTAAGGTGACATTTTTATTGGCATTTTGAATGTCGTTCGGTATGTCCATAATGCCTCATCTAACTTGTGAGCCCAGTCTTTGCAGTTGGTGTTTATTGTCTTCTCCAATATTCATTTTATCTCCCTATTGGAGATCTCTAGCTCGCCTATTTGATTGAGGATGATAGCCAACTGCCAACTTATTCCTTATATTATACTTTGCAAAAAGAGAGTTGAAGAGTTTGTTACAGAAGTGTGTACCTTCATCACTTATAATTGCTCTAGGCGTGCCAAATCGAGTGTAATCACACACACTAAGTCGAGTATCGGATAAGTAAAAATTTACTTGTGATGTTGTTTGGATATTTTTAAAGTGTTTCTTAGATTCGAACTTGAGGCATATGGGAAGCAGATCAATGTTGAGTATGTTATTCGTGATTTGTTTTAGGATATTAATATGGTTTAAGCCTAACTTTTGTTTTATTTTGTTCGAGGACGAACAAATGTTTTAGTTTGAAGATGTTTGATAAGTGTATTTTGTGTACTTATTTGAGCCAAAATTACTAAGCTTTTATGCCGTCAAAGTGTTAAATTTTACTTAACTTATGTTAATTTTCTTTTGTTTCGGTTTTGAACTCGTTCATAAGCCATTGAAAAAGAAAGGGGGATGAATTCATGAATGGATGGAAGGTTTGGAGACTAATGTGCACATGAGAAGAAGTTGAATTGTCAAAGTAGGCAAAATTTGTAGTTGGGAACCAAAATAGAAGAAAGAATGAAAAAATGACTAAAACGAATTTTGAAAGTTATTATAACTGGGCACATGCCGAGTTATAATAGTCGGGCGATTTCAAAAGCAGGGATGAACAAATGTGCCTGGTCGGTCACCCAATTTTCAACTAGGTATCCCCCAGCCCAATCGTGACAAAGGTTCATTTTTCATTTCGAACTCTTCTCCAACAAGGACTCTTCTTCTTGGATCAGTTACTGGACGTTTTTGAAGACCTTTGGTGACTTTTGAGAGGATATAAATACAACTTATTAACTCTAAATTAGGGAGGATCAATGTAACATTCTATGCATCTCATATTCATCATAAAAATTCATCTTTTAGGAGCAAAAACTAGGATTTTCATTGGAGAGTTCATCTGGGTTGAAGATCAAGCGCAAAGACGGAGTTATGCTATTTGATTTTCTTTTTCTTCAAGTTATGAAATCCATCTTTTGTATGAGTTTTTGTCTCTTTATCATGCTAGGCTGGATTATTTTTAGTGCCTAGGTTTTCGATGAATCATATATTATGAAACTTTTAAGTTTTTAATCTTGTTTTTGATATTAAAGCACGTTTTCAATTTTTGAATGATTGTCATGGATTTATATTTCTCTACAATTATATGAGCAATGGTTGTTGTGCCTTGTTTTACCTTCAAAGGATTGAGAATAAGTTAGACATAATATCAATCGTCGTAGAGTCTAACAGGGGATAAAAATATATCGCTATATTTTACGTGATCTTTAAGTATTTATAAATATCCTTAATGCATTCTTGTGTATTCGCATCCGTCGTGAAAATAAAGTTGGGTCACTTGTAAGAATATGTTTAATTCTATTTGAGAGAATTGTTAAACAAATTTAGGAATATTGATTTTAATATTTGAATCGTGTTGTCAAATTGTAAGATTCGGGATTGAATGAGATTAATATAAGGAGATTCGGAGTCCTAGTGCGTCTTTTATCATTGTATTTTCATCAAATTTACATTAATCACAATCTTGCATTGAATTTAGTTAATTTATGTCTTACATTCATAGATATACTAGTTCATCACAACTAAATCTTAGAAAAATCACAAATTTTCATAGTTTTAGTCAAGGCTAAGTTAATTAAACTTAAAGTAGTACAATTTCTATGGGTACGATACTTGGACTCATAATCCATTTTATTAATGATCCTTGTACTTACGGTATTTCAAACGAAAGAATTATTTCGCAACAAATCACTTGAAAAGAGAGGTGAGAATCACCCCAAAAGGGGCCCACTTTGGTACCTACGAAAACGAAGCCTTCTATGGATTTAAACATCTACCATGGAAGAAGTCCTTGGCATGGATCCTGTTGGGAATACACTGACCAATGCAGAGACAATGTCTCAGTTAAACATGCTCCAATGCATAACATAAAGAGTCCTATTAGCTCATTCAGCCGATGACAGATCAATAATATCAATCTCAGAAATGAAGCATTCTCCAGAAACATTAACATAGTTCTACTGGCTCCAAATACATAGCATAACAGAGTTATAATAGCCCATTCATTAATGACAAAGTTCGAAACCCTTAATCAGCATGTAATCAAACATTCCAGCATAAAGAAAACATGACCAGATTCAATATTAACATCATTTACAGATCATACAGAAACTGCAGAAATGGACAGGAAACTTAAGGTATAAGAGAAGACAGCAACTTCCCTGTTTTGCCGTGTTTCTTCTTCTCCAGTGGCTGTCCTTCCCTTCCTCAGTGGCTGAATCTTCTAGGCTCAGGAACAGCCTTCCACGCCCGTAAACCACCGTCTAGAGAGAGGTAAGAACCAACCAAGAAACACCCTTCAACCTTAGCTTTGGTCATTGACCAACCGGTCTACCAAATCAGCCAAGAAGAATGCCCAAAAATCTGTCCCAAAGCCCCAGAGAAACACACCCCCCTTAGCCACTATTTCAGGCCTAAGATTACACCAGATTTTTTTCAGTTTATGGACTAAAATGGTCGATTTTAGGGTACACACGAAAGGGAAGAAGAACTGAGCAGAATCGTGCCAGAGAAGAAAGACGAGAGATTGATTTTTTTCAGAAGCCAAAGAACCCACGTGATATAGATTCAAAAATCAGAAAATATCTCATCCACTTCAATCTCAACCGTAGGTTGAATCAAGGGCCACAAATGATTCAAGGAAAAAACACACAAATCGGATTTATAGCATATGCCCAAAGGTGTTAAAGAGAACCACCAAACAAGCCCAATAAGCCCACAAACTTCACCTTGGTTCTCGTAACACACTCATTCTCTCGGTTGCGAGTTTGCACATGGAAGGGCTGTTCATCATCATTGCCCACTACCTACAAGAAAAATTAACCAGAATCAATATGCAGCAAAGATAAGCATAATTTAAATTTTCCTACAGGTAAAATTTTAGTTCCCACATCAGAGGGATTCCTAACAAGTTCGACTTCACCTTGAGAAAGCTTCTCACGTATAAAATGATACTTCAACTCAATATGTTTGGATCTCTCATGATAAACAGGGTTCTTACTAAGTGATAATGCACTCTCATTATCCGTAAACATAATAGGTGTATCATGCATGAAGTTCAATTCTTTTAAGATTCCCTTTAACCAAATACATTCCTTAACCGCCCTGGTTATGGCAATATATTCTACTTCAGTACTAAACAGAGTCACTAAAGGTTGCAGCTGAGATTTTCATGTTATGCAGTTATCACCTAGGGTAAAGAAGTATGACGTAGTTGATTTCCTACTGTCTTTTTCACCAGCAAAGTCAGCATCAACGTAGCCCTTAAGAGTCAACTCTTCAGATCTTTTCTCATACACTAAGCCTAGATTTAAAGTCTCAACCAAATACCTTAATAACCATTTCATACCCACCTAGTGCGGTTTACCAGGGTTGGACATAAATCTACTTAGGAGACTGATGGAAAATGCAAGATCAGGTCCGGTAGTAATCATAGAAAACATAATCGAACCTATGGCATTAGCATACAGAATATTTTCCATCTCTTTCAATTCAGACTCGGATTTAGGCGAATGATCACGTGAAAAATTCATATGACTAGCAAGAGGCACATTAACAATTTTACTGTCTTTCATTCCAAATTTTGTTACAACTTTGTTCAAGTACGCTTCTTGTGAAATTGTTAACCTATTTTTAGCCATATCCCTTGTTATCACCATCCCTAGAATCTTTCTAGCATTCCCTAAATCCTTCATGTCAAATTCCAATTTTAAAAGATCTTTCAGTTCATTAATTTGAGCCTTGGTAGATCCAGTTAATAGCATATCATCGACATAAAGCAATAAGTAGAATTCCCAACCGCTCTTTATGTCATTAAAATACAAGCAAGCATCAAATTCACTTCTCTTAAACCCTATCTTCAGTACAAAGGTATCAAACCTCTTGTACCATTGTCTTAGGCTCCGTTTCAGCCCGTACAAAGGTTTCTCCAACTTGCACACATACTCAGACTTGCCTCTAGCTACAAACCCTTGTGGTTGGCTCATGAAGATATTCTCTTCCAACTCTCCGTGTAAAAATGCAGTTTTTACATCAAGTTGTTCAAGTTCCCAATTGAAGTGAACAACAAGAGCTCACATCAGTCTGATCGTCTTGTACTTAACCACAGGTGAAAATATCTCATTATAGGCCACACCCTCTCTCTGAGTATAACCCTTAGCGACTAATCTTGCCTTGAACCTCACTGGATTATTAGTGTCTAAACCTTCCTTCAACTTGTAAATCCACTTACATGGAACTAATTTCTGATCTTTAGGTTTCTTAACAAGTTTCCAGGTTTTGTTATCACTCAAAGATTTCATTTCCTCCTGCATCGGTTTTATCCAATTTTCAGCATATTTTCCATTAATAGCTTCTTCATAATTGGTAGGTTCTATCTGTTCAAGTACTTCACCTGAAACTAATGCAAACTCAGTCAAACTTAGGGATTCATACCTAGGGTTAGGCCTAATCTGCCGTCTCGCCCTATCCCTAGTGAGTTGATAATCTTGATTAGGTGGCTGATCATTAAAATGTTCAACTTTAACTGGTTCAATGTTATCTTGAAGTTCAGTCACCTCTTCAGGTTCAGTTTCAGGTTCTTGATGTGTAGGGTCATTACCTTCATTCCCAGGTGTAGGTGAATCAAGCTTAGTAAGCTTCACCTCAATCTGAACACTCCTCTCAATTTCAGATTTGTTAGCTTCATCAGTTTTCTGTTTTAGACATATTTCAGATTCATTAAAGACTACATTCCTGCTGTTAATAATCTTAATGCATTGAACCCCTAAAACCCACAACCTATAGCCCTTCACACCCTCGGGATACCCTAACATCACACACTTGACCGCCCTCGGCTCAAGTTTCCCTTCAAATTGATGTGCATATGCCGCACAACCAAACACTCTCAAGTGTTCCAGATTTGGAGGCTCTCCCGTCCACAACTCCTGTGGGGTCTTAAACCCTATACTGCTAGACGGTGACCTATTAATCAGATAAGCTGCAGCACTTGCAGCTTCAGCCCAAAACCCTTTGGCAAGGCCCGAGCTAATCAACATACACCTAACTTTGTTCATTATGGTCCTATTCATTCTCTCAGCGACCTCATTCTGTTCAGGTGTGTATTTAACGGTTCTGTGTCTTGTTATCCCTTTCTGTTTACAAAAGTTGTCAAATTTGAAATTACAGAATTCAAGCCCATTATCAGTTCTTAATGTTTGAAGTTTCTTTTCTAACTGATTCTCAACAGACTTCAACCAAATTCTGAATTTTCCAAAAGTTTCCGACTTAGCCTTCAAAAGATAAATCCAAACCTTTCTTGAGTAATCATCCACTATGGATAAGAAGTACTTACTTCCACCAAATGTGGAATGCTTCTCAGGACCCCATAGATCAGCATGAATATAGTCCAATGGACTGCTGGTCCTATGAGAGCTAGTTTCAAAGCTCACCTTATGTGACTTACCCAAAACACAAGTTTCACAGAAATCCATGGTTTCAATATCATCTTTTCCAAGCAATTTTTGATTACTTAAAGATTTTAGCCCCTTAAACCCAATGTGACCCATTCTGTTATGCTAAAGTTCCGCTTTGTCTTTACTGACTGTAAGAAGACTCGAATTAAGTGTTGTTTCAGTTTTGCCCTCTAGATAGTACATCCCATTCCTCTTGGGTCCTTTCATAACTATCAGAGATCTCTTAAAGATTTTCAGAACATTGTTCCCGGATTTAAAAGTATATCCCTCATCTTCAAGAGTACATAAGGAAATGAGGTTTCTCTTTAAATTATGGACATATCTAACCTCCCTGAGTTGCCTGACAACCCCATCGTACATCCCGATGGCTATGTCACCAACTCCAACAACATTCTGAGAGTTGTTGTCTCCCATGTAGACCTTCCTAGACTCGACCTCTCGATAGTTATGGAACCAAGACCTTTCAGGGTACATGTGAAAGGTGTACCCCATGTCTAGGATTCAATTGTTGTTAAATTCCCCCTCAGACACATTTAAAACATGTAGACTATCAAATTCAGGAACAACGACAGCATTATTTTGATCAGTGTTATTCAAGTCTCTCTGTTTCTTCTTCCAGTCAAAACAGTCTTTCTTAAAATGTCCTAACTTTCCACAGTTATAACATTTCTTACCACTTTTGTCTTTATATTTTGATCTCATTTTAGACTTTCCCCTTTCCTGTTTGTTATGGAAGTTAAATTCTTTCTTTTCGATTCTCCCCCTAACAAATAGGCTTTCTTCTCTTACATTAGTTCTGTTATTTCTTTTCAGTTCTAGTTTCCTCGATTTCAACGCATCTATCACTATAGCCTGTGTAAGAGTATCCCTGCCATATTTTATTGCGTTTTTGATTTCTTTATATGATTCGGGCAATGAATTTAACAATATGACCGCTAAATCCTCATCATCGAACTTCTTATCATTATGAGCCAAACTCTTAACGATTATGCTGTAATCGCTCAAATTCCCCTCTACATCCTTCCCCGGGTCTATCTTAAAACTAAACAGCTTTTCTAACAGATAGATCTTGTTAGGTAAAGTCTTAGTCAAGAATAAGGCATCTAAGGCAGTCCATAATGTCTTAACATCTTTAGCATGATCAACTTGTCTAACAATGTTATCAGATAAATGCAAGATTACGGAACTATATGCAATTTCATTCATTTCTTCTATTTCATCAGGTTTAGCTTTTAATTCATCAGAAAAATTCGAAGGATCATCGAGAGCTTTAGCAACTCTATGTTGGACCAAAATGGCCCTCATTTTCTGTTTCCAAATTGAGTAGTCCCCCTTTCCATCGAATTGCGATAATTCGACCCTCGAACCCATTCCAGATTCTGTAAAAGGGTAGGCCGTACTCATGGATAGAACAGAAAAGGTTTTGAAAAAATCTTTTCCAAATGATCAACACAAAATATGAATGCAGAGTTAAAATCGATGTCCAGAAATGAAACACAACAACGAATCAATTCGATCACTTAGACTTCGATGTGATGTGTGTGCCGGTGTGATTCAAACTTAGGCAATGCACATGTATATAATGCAGATAAACGTGCGTTTCAGGTTACAAATTAATCACAAGAATTTAGTAACCAAGCAATCATGCATAAAATGGTAAAAGTACCAAACTTAACTTATCGGAGAGTTTGGAATAATCTTACCAAACTACTGTTTAAAAACAGTAACAATATACCACCAACCCTTGAGGTCAAACAGGCCAGCCAGTTTCCAGAATCACCAATCACCAATCAGTTAACAACATGCACAACACAAATTCACAATAATCAGTATCGAATTAAAACACAAGATGCCACGAAAAACAATGAACCCTAAATTTTATGAAGGATGCAGTCAAAACCCTAGATCGAAAAATCTAGCTCTGATACCAGATGTTGGGAATACACTGACCAATGCAGAGACAATGTCTCAGTTAAACATGCTCCAATGCATAACATAAAGAGTCCTATTAGCTCATTCAGCCGATGACAGATCAATAATATCAATCTCAGAAATGAAGCATTCTCCAGAAACATTAACAGAGTTCTACTGGCTCCAAATACATAGCATAACAGAGTTATAATAGCCCATTCATTAATGACAAAGTTCGAAACCCTTAATCAGCATGTAAACAAACATTCCAGCATAAAGAAAACATGACCAGATTCAATATTAACATCATTTACAGATCATACAGAAACTGCAGAAATGGACAGGAAACTTAAGGTATAAGAGAAGACAGCAACTTCCCTGTTTTGCCGTGTTTCTTCTTCTCCAGTGGCTATCCTTCCCTTCCTTAGTGGCTGAATCTTCTAGGCTCAGGAACAGCCTTCCATGTCCACAAACCGCCGTCTAGAGAGAGGTAAGAACCAACCAAGAAACACCCTTCAACCTTGGCTTGGGTCATCGACCAACCGGTCTACCAAATCAGCCAAGAAGAATGCCCAAAAATCTGTCCCAAAGCCCCAGAGAAACACACCCCCCTTAGCCACTATTTCTGGCCTAAGATTACACCGGAGTTTCTTCAGTTTATGGACTAAAATGGTCGATTCTAGGGCACACGAAAGGGAAGAAGAACTGAGCAGAATCGTGCCAAAGAAGAAAGACGAGAGATTGATTTTTTTCAGAAGCCAAAGAACCCACGTGATATAGATTCAAAAATCAGAAAATATCTCACCCACTTCAATCTCAACCGTAGGTTGAATCAAGGGCCACAAATGAATCAAGGAAAAAACACACAAACCGGGTTTCTAGCATAGGCCCAAAGGTGTTAAAGAGAACCACCAAACAAACCCAATAAGCCCACAGATCCATCATCCATCATGTAAGAAAGTTAATTTGTTTCGAAAGGAGTAATGAGAAACACTCCAACAGGGCCCATCTTGATACCTTTGAAGATGAAACATTTCATGGATGACCATCCACCATGGAATAAGCCCTTGGCTTCGATGGACTATCCACCATGCAAGTAAGTTAATCTGCTTTGAAAGGAGAGGCGAGAAGCATTCCAAAGGGGGCCAACTTTGATACCTACGAAGACGAAGCTTTTCATGGATAAACCATCCATCATGGAAGAAGTCGTTGACATGGATGAACCATTCACCATATAAGGAAATAAAATTGTTTCAAATGGAGAGGTGAGAAGTACCCCAAAGGGGGGCCCAACTTGATACCTACGAAGATGAAACCTTCCATGGATGAACCATCCATCATGAATAAACCCTTGGTATGGATAAATCATCCACCATGCAGGAAAGTTAAATCACCTCTACGGAGAGGTGTGGAGCATCCTAAAAGGATTCCACCTCAAAACTTGCAAGGCAAACATCACAACCCCTTGGATGGACAACCGACCATGAAAGAAGGAGCTTACTAAAAGCCTTAGAAAGCAATATTCATTCCTAAGAGTTAACACTTGCCATCAAATTTTATTACAATGATCGATGTGTCAACACTTGTAAGATTTTCCCAAAAAAAAAAAAAAAAATCATTGCAAGGTCCAAGGTGACATAAGTCATCTGACCCAAACTATCCGAGGTGCTATATACTAGTATTATCTGAGGCGTCACACTTATTAGATTTACAAATTTTATTATGATATCCCGAAGTGAAGTGATAAATTAGAGCTGATGTGATTAGTTGTGGTTAGTTCATTAACTTAGGGGAGAAGTGTTCTAAACTATGACGATGCGATAACACTTGAACAATCAGAGGCAAATAAATACAAAAGAGATAACATGCATAAAGTAAAGCAGAGGCCATAACACTTACTGAAATAAAATTTCATTAATGAAGAAATTGATTATAGAAGGAATTGGCCGAAGCCATTACAAGTCAAAATCTTAAGCTCACAGGTCAACTGAGACCACATTATCTACTACAAGTAAAAAATCTTAAGCTCAAACGATCACCGAAATTGGCCCCAAGGAAAAAATCATTGTGGTTGTGGATGGGGTGAAGCCAATCCCAATATAGATATATATATATAGTTGCTTGACTTTTGATAAATTAAAGTATTAGCAGTATGATTGTGCCAAATTGAAGTTCAATGATCTAGCTACTAATATTTTGAAAGTTCAATGGCTTTAGTGCAATTTACCCTTTAAGTATGATTTCTTTGCCATATCATGTGGTAAGATAAATTGTATTATTGCTCGATATATAGATTCACCGAATCTTAAAAGAGAACTTAATGGTATTCAAATGTTAACAAATAAACTCCTTAGCTATTTAGTTTCGTCAACATTTATTTCGCAGTTCGTCCATTCACTATAGCTAGCAGTTTCAGTTCTATACCAAAGTCATGATTAATAATACCGTCACTAGCATCAATATGTCCATATTTTGATAAACTATTTAACATAAGATGTGTTTAAATCTGGTTTTTGAAGATTGACTTCTGTTGACCCCAAAAAATGTTGCCAACAGATGCCGGGCCCACTCGTGCACACGTAAGCTTAATCCAACACACTAATGCCGATTAATGGTCATGAGGACTCCAGAGAATGAGCGTGGGAGTAGCAAAAAGGCACGAGACGTTTCCGTTCAGGTCACCGGCATAAAGGAAACACGATTGTATAAGAATCCAATCGATAAATAACAAGGTTGCGTTGTAACAAAATGTTGTAAAAATGATATTGAAACGAGAGAGAAATGGCTCCAAAAGATTCAGTTTATTCTTCAATTTTTTATTAGCCCTTTCCTTGTTACGTGGTTGGGGTATTTATAGTGTTACAACTCAAATTGTGACCTTTGGATCAACTTACACGTGGCCTCATCTCCTCGACCAAGACCTCAAATCCTAGCAATCAAGTTGACTCTCCTAGCTGTACTAACATTAAATGCTCTGACATTGACGAGACAAGACATAATTAAGCTTTACACAAAAGTCACATCAATCATTTGTAAGAGATTTTCATCATGGCCGAATCCTCATAAGTGGATCTTTGATGGGCCTCGGACGTTAAAAAGAGGGGCCTCGGAGTAATAACGAGGGCCTCGGATTGGTAGCCAGGGCCTCGGAACTCACAACTGAAGCTAGAGAATTATATCCTGATCGAATTAAGTTGGTCCCACCGTCGTGATGTGACGCCACGTGTCCGTTCTGTTCTTTAACCCGTAACAATAGTCCCCCAAGTCCATGTGTGGTCATTTATGCCAGGCGTGGGCTTTCAAAGTCTGAATTTTCTGTGCTTTACGCCATTTCTAAGAAAGTCGCCTGTGAAATTGAAGTTCTTTTGGAGCTACGTCGAGATGAGGTGAGTTCGTATTCGAACTGGCCGAGGCTGATTTCCTTTTGATGAGGCGAGTTCATATTCGAACTGGCCGAGGCTGATTTCCTTTTGATGAGGCGAGTTCATATTCGAACTGGCCGAGGCTGATTTCCTTTTGATGAGGCGAGTTCATATTCGAACTGGCCGAGGCTGATTTCCTTTTGATGAGGCGAGTTCATATTCGAACTGGCCGAGGCTGATTTCCTTTTGATGAGGCGAGTTCATATTCGAACTGGCCGAGGCTGATTTCCTTTTGACTCAGGCGAGGCGACGTTCATAGAAATTGATGCCTGTGATGTGACGGTTTCTTATGTTTCCAAGGCCAATGAACTGCATCGAGACGAGTTTCAATAGCCGTACAGCTGTTTTTATTTAATGCGCAATGATGGCTAATTATTGGGGTGTGTAGTTTCGAGGACAAGTTCACGCGTGAGCCAGTGTTGGTTCGTGCACGCACAAATCTGAGGCGTTGATGTAGAGAAAACGTTTGATTTCAAGGGTCAAGATTTGTGCAATTTTGTACGCCTCAGATTAACTGAGATCTGATCTAACGGCTGGGGCTGAATCCTTCGCTAGTATAAAAGCCAAAACTTTGCCATTTTCATACTTTACTTTCACGAAACACTCTGAAATCTCTGAAACTGTCCTGCTGTCAATCATTTTCCGACGAACTTCCGACGAACTTCCGGCGAACTTTCTGAGTCTTTCCTTCGCTTTAGGTATTTTCTCCTTACGTAGTTGTCTTCCTATTTTCCTTAGACACCCTTTTCTTGCACTATTCATATTCTTCCAACAACAATGTCTTCCGAGGCGTCTCTAGCCATGACAGTAGTTAGGAGTGGGGAGGAATCAGTGTCTGGGGCCTCTGGTGAGTGGTATAGTATGACCAAAGAGCCTATAGATTATGAGGCGGGATGGGGGGCAGCCAAAATCCAATCCAATATCACTTCTGCCAAACTAGACGAACTTAGGCAGACCTATAGCATCCCCCATTACGTCAAACTCTTAGTCCCTGATGCTCACGAAAGGGCTTGTTTTCCGAGGCCCAATTGTGTGGCCTTCAGTGAACACCTGCTTAAGGCAGGTGTGCGTCTGCCTCTGCACCCCTTCTTTAGGGCTGTGCTGAGGACCTTCATGTTGTCCCCCACCCAAATTCTTCCCAATGGGTGGAGCCAAGTCGTGGGGACCTACTTCCTGTGGAAGGAAGTGTCTCTGGGCGAGGACCTCCCACTTCATGTTTTCGAGTCCCTCTTCCACGCCAGGGTCGTGGGAAAAGATGACTCAAAGGGGTGGTATTACATCACTCCCTGGGGCTCCCACGCCCCCTTTGTGGTTGGGCTCCCTTCATCCATAAAGGGGTGGAAGGAGTCGTGGTTCTGGGTGACGGGTAGGTGGCAGATGGTGGAGGGAGATGCTGTCCCAGCTGTTACCGCGCCGACCCAGTACTACGAGGCTTGTGAGTGTCGTCTTGAGTTCTTATGGCTTCAACACGCCTGTTTCTGATACTGATAACTGCCCCTTTTTTGCAGATTGTAGCACAAGGTACGAGCTTTCTGAGGCTGAGTGGGCCATTGTAGAAGACATTTACCAACGATCTCCGAGGCTCCGGAGCTTTTCTCACTTAATCGAAAGGAGCAGATACTTCATTGATTTCGGACTGATGGCCCCCAAGGGTAAGAGGCGCCTTTACTTTTAACTAACTGCCTCCTTTAATGATTTGAACTGACTTCTCTTCGTAATCGCAGATAAATTCACCAAGAAGGATTATGCCCTGCCTGATATGGCCAGTATAATGAAGGCCACCTCCACTGCCGGGGCGAAAGCACTAAAACCTGGGTCCACTGGGGCAAAACAGGTAAAGTCCAAGCTGGACCGCCTCAGCAAGAACAAAAATGAGAAAGAGGCTGAGGAGGAGGTGCAAGAGGAGGCCCCAAAAGGTGGCAAGCCAGCAGTGGCGAAGGGCAAGGGGGTGGCTGATGAGCCACAAAAGAAGAGAAAACTGGGCCCATGTGGGGGGTCGTCAAGTTTTGGGACCACCGTGTCCTTTGAGAAGGGGGTTCGGCGGCGAAGCTCCTCCGCCTTCGATTGATGCCGCCATGGTGGCCTGGGCCTAGGAAGATCGTCATGGAAGACGTGGCGAGAGCAGAGGGGGCCACCAAGAAGAAGGTTGTGGAGAGGACTCCAGAAAGTCTCGGGAATTTCTGGGGGCAGGGAGGACAAAATAGCCCCTGCTGTAATAGAAATGCTGCCTCCGGAGGTGAGGGCGGCCACTGAGGGCTTCAACAAGTTCTGGACGGAGAGGTGGCAGAATTATGTGGCCACCTGTGATGCCGTGGACCTCACCACTACTTTGGTGAGCCAAACTGCCAGGGCCTTGGGGGTTGCATTGGAATGCCAAACTGTTTTGGCAGATATTCAATCAAGGAATAGAGCCTCTCGCGACGAACTGGAAAAAGTGAAGGCAGAGCTGGCGGAGAAGAAGGAGGCCAACATTGAACTGAGAATTCAGAGAGATGTTGATGATTCAAAACGCGATGCTCTCCGGGCAGAGATTGAGGCCCTGAAGAAGGAGGCTCACGAGAGCCAATGTGAGGTGGCTGCCCTCACCAAAAAGGTAGAGATTTCTGACAACCACCAGAAGGTCACTGCCGAAGCACTAGAGAAGGCAAACCTTGAGTTAACTGGGGCTAGGGACGCCGGGCAGTTCATGGAGAAGGAGTTGAGGTGGCTGGAGGCCGAAGTGCAAAGATATGAAGCTGACGTGGTCGAGGCGGGCGATATTGCAGTGAGGAATTATATAGCCAACTTCCATCACACTGAAGAGTATCGACGCTTCGGCCTGTATTGGAGCAGAGTGGCCTATCAGGAGGTCTTTGAGAGGTTGGGAGAGGCACATCCAGAGCTCGATGTTTCTGAACTGAGAGCTGAGTTCTTGGAGGAGGAGGTTCCACAGACACCTGCTGAAGAAGGTGAGGTGGTGGAACTTGATCCTGAAGATGAGCCTACTGAAGGGCCTCAACCTGTTGAAGCACCTCAAGCAACAGATGCTCCAGCTCCCCCACCCCCTGCTCCTTGATACATTTTTGTAATTTTAACTCATTACTTTGTAATTCATTCGGCATATCAATATAACACAGATTTTGCTTCATCTTTGCGCTGCCATTTATCTTTTCTACCATGAACTTAACTTAATGCAACAGTATCAAGGCCTTGCCATACTTAAATAATTAATAACTAGAATGGGATAACTGAGCAAACTATTCAGCAAAGCAACCAAGCAAACTTAGCAAATCTGAGGTAACTTAACTGAAGCTCCTTTACAAAACTTTTGACAACTGCTTTCCAGGGTATCATTCTGAAACTATCTTAACTTAATCCTTGATGAAACTGTTTTTAACCTCTTGCTTGGTGAACGGTTCATCCACGCAGAGGCTTCTCCCTTTAGCGTTCAGCTTCACCAAAGGGAGGCTTGTGATGTACGCTTTGGAGTTCGAACGAGGTGGCCTTCTTTTAAGGTTCCATCCTCTCCTCCGAAGCGCCCACGCTTCTCAGCTTGGTGGATGGTTCATCCAAGCAGAGGCTTCTCCCTTTAGCGTTCAGTTTCACCAAAGGGAGGCTTGTGATGTACGCTTTGGAGTTCGAACGAGGTGGCCTTCTTTAAGGTTCCATCCCCTCCTCCGAAGCGCCCACGCTTCTCAGCTTGGTGGATGGTTCATCCAAGCAGAGGCTTCTCCCTTTAGCGTTCAGCTTCACCAAAGGGAGGCTTGTGATGTACGCTTTGGAGTTCGAACGAGGTGGCCTTCTTTTAAGGTTCCATCCTCTCCTCCGAAGCGCCCACGCTTCTCAGCTTGGTGGATGGTTCATCCAAGCAGAGGCTTCTCTCTTTAGCGTTCAGCTTCACCAAAGGGAGGCTTGTGATGTACGTTTTGGAGTTCAAACGAGGTGGCCTTCTTTTAAGGTTCCATCCTCTCCTCCGAAGCGCCCACGCTTATGGTAGTTGACGAAGACTGGAGAAAACTTATTTATTTATAAAGGCTGGGGAACAACATCCAGCTACTGATTACATTCACTGATAATACATTCTCAGATGCTCAACATTCCACGGGTGAGGTTGAATTCTGCCATCCATGTCTTTTATCCAGTAGGTGCCGGGCCGAATTTCCTTTTCAATTTGGTAGGGTCCTTCCCAGTTGGGTCCTAGGGTGCCCACCCCCGGCTCCTTTGAGGATAGGAAAACCCTGCGAAGGACTAAGTCGTTTATGCGGAAGGACCTCCTTTTCATCTTTGAGTTGTAGTATCGACTCATCTTCCTCTGGTAGGTTGCAAGCTTCAGCTGGGAATCATCCCTCTTTTCTTCAAGGAAATCGAGCTCACACCTTCGAAGTTCCTCATTAGATATCTCATTGAAGCTTAATCTTCTGGGTGAGGGTAACCCTACCTCCACTGGGCTCATCGCTTCAGCGCCATAAGTCATGGAGAAAGGGGTTTCCCCTGTAGGTGTTCTGCTCGTCGTTCGTATCGCCCATAGCACCTGGGGTAATTCATCTACCCAAGCTCCCTTAGCTGTATCAAGCTTCTTTTTCAAGGTGTGTTTGATGGTCTTGTTGATGGCCTCCACTTGGCCATTGGCCTGGGGGTGATGAGGCGTAGAAAAGTGCTTTCTGATTCCAAGTTCTTCACAGAGGTCCCGGACCTTCCGGTTGTCAAATTGTTTGCCGTTATCAGAGACGATCGAGTGAGGGATGCCGAAGCGGCAAATGATATTCTTCCATAGAAATTTGGAAGTGTTGGCCTCAGTGATCTTTGCCAGAGGCTCAGCTTCTACCCATTTCGTGAAATAATCGATAGCTACTATGGCGAAACTGGCGCCTCCTCTGCCCTTAGGTAATGGGCCAATGAGGTCCACCCCCCACTTGCTAAAGGGCCATGGGCTGGTCACTGTAGTAAGCTCCTGAGAGGGTTGCCTCTGCACGTTGGAAAAACGTTGGCACTTGTCACATTTGCGAACGAATTTGAGAGCATCTTTTTTCATTGTAGGCCAGTAATATCCCTGCCTCAATGCTTTATTGGCCAAAGCTAATCCTCCAGAGTGATTGCCACAAATGCCCTCATGAATTTCTCTAAGTACATAATCGGCTTCTTCTTCTCCTACGCACCGAAGGAGAGGTGCAGAGAATCCACGTTTGTATAGAACCTCGTCCACTAACAAGAAATGGGCAGACCTTCTACGTATTTTATACGCATCTTCCTTATTATCGGGTAAGGAATGATCTTTGAGGTAAGATATGAGAGGTTGCATCCAAGTTGGAGTACCTTCTACCCACATCACCACCTCTCGCGGAGGTGGACGGCCTGGGGAGGTGTTCAATTGGGACCACTGCCAACAATTCAGAATCTTTGCTGCTAGCAAGCTTAGATAAGGCATCAGCGTGCGCGTTTTCAAGGCGTGGTATCTGGCTTAATTCAAATTTCTCAAAGGAAGGGAGTAGGCTCATTACCAATTTGAGATATGAGGCCATGGCTTTGTCCCTTGCCACGAAGTTGCCGTTTACCTGTCCCACTATAAGCTGGGAGTCGCTGCTGATGTGAAGCCTCTTTACTTGCATTTCCTTGGCTAGCCTGAGGCCAGCGAGGAGGGCCTCATATTCTGCAGCATTGTTGGTGGCTTTGAAGCCGAACCGTACTGCACTATTCAACATATGACCTTCAGGGCTCACAAGGACTACGCCAACACCTGAGCCTATCTCCCCTGCCGAACCGTCTATGAACAAATTCCATGTTGGGGGCTCGGAAGGCTCCGCCTCCTGGCCAATTTCTGGCACGTTGGTAAATTCTGCCACAAAATCTGCTAAAGCTTGCCCTTTGACAGCAGTTCTGGCTTTGAAGAGAATTTCAAATTCGCTCAACTCCACTGCCCACTTCAGTAGTCTACCCGAGGCGTCTGGCTTTTGTAGAACTTGTCTGAGTGGAAAGTTTGTCAGTACATGAATGGTGTGAGCCTGAAAATAAGGCCTCAATTTACGAGAAGCGATGATCAATGCCAGGGCTAACTTTTCCATGTCTGGGTATCGCGTCTCAGGAGGTATTAAAGCCTTGCTGATATAATAAACAGGCAGCTGAGTTGAATTCTCCTCCCTCACAAGTACTGCACTTATAGCCTCGAGGGAAACTGCTAAGTAAAGTTGTAGCACCTCGCCAAGTTTGGGTTTTGATAGGAGGGGGGCCTGCCCTAAGTGCCTTTTGAGCCCCTGGAAAGCCTCTTCACACTCCTCAGTCCACTGGAACCTCTGTCCTCCCTTGAGTATCCTAAAGAATGGGAGGCACTTATCAGTGGATTTCGATATAAAGCGGCTCAAAGCAGCCACACGACCCGTCAAACTTTGCACTTCTTTTGGTTTCTGGGGGGATTTCATCTCAATCAGCGCTTGGATCTTTTCTGGATTTGCTTCGATGCCACGTTGATTGACCATGTACCCCAAGAACTTGCCTGACGCTACCCCAAATGCACATTTTAGGGGATTCAATTTCATTCGGTACTTTCGCAGAACTTCAAAGGCTTCATGGAGGTGGGATATGTGATCATCCACTTTCAGACTCTTAACAAGCATGTCATCTACATAGACCTCCATAGTTTTCCCAAGCAAATTAGCAAACATCTTGTTTACTAACCTCTGGTAAGTTGCTCCAGCATTCTTTAATCCAAAAGGCATCATTCTGTAGCAATAAAGGCCTCGGTCCGTTATGAACGAGGTGTGTTCCTCGTCACCTGAGTACATGGGGATTTGATTGTAACCAGAGTAGGCATCCATGAAACTCAGGGACTCGTGTCCAGCAGTGGAGTCCACCAACTGATCAATTCTGGGAAGTGGGAAGCTGTCTTTTGGACACGCCTTATTGAGGTCAGAAAAATCAATGCATACCCTCCACTTCCCATTGTGCTTTTTCACCAGTACCGGATTGGATATCCATTTTGGGTAGAGGGCCTCCCTTATAAAGCCATTGTTAACAAGCTTCTGTACTTCCTCTTTCAAGGCCTCATACCTCTCTGGGTTAAGGGCTCGCCTCTTCTGTCTGTGCGGGGCAACTTTGGGATCAATTTGTAGGTGATGGCAACTGACACCAGGGTCAATGCCTACCATATCCTCATGCCTCCAAGCAAAGACGTCGTGATTCTTGCACAAAAACTCTTTAAGCTCCCCTTTGAATCTCGGGGCTAAACTTCTTCCAACCCGCAAAGAACTTGGTTGTTTACTTTGAGTCGATAGTAAATATTTATAACTCTTCCATTGGGTATGCCTGGGAATCAGCCTCGGTTATTCGTGGATCGAGTTCATCAAGTGCTGGTAATCCGAGGCTACCGGTGCCCGCCACCATGTGCATATCCCTAGGCTCAGCCTTCCTCACAGAATTTAGGTAGCATTCCCTTGCCCCTCTTTGGTCTCCTTTGACCGTTGCCACCCCACTATCAGTTTGGAACTTCATGCATAGGTGATGAATGGAGGTAATTGCTCCTAAGTCCTTCAATGCGGGCCTCCCCAATACCCCATGATAGGCTGACCTGCTGTCCACTACCAAAAATTCCATAAAACATGTGGTTACTAGGGTGGAGCTCCCATTTCTACAAACTAGGGTAATTTTGCCCCTTGGGATAATACTGTCCCCGTGAAACCATATAAGGGGGTGTTGGTGGGGGTTAACTCATGATCCAGGATCATTTTGTCAAAGGTAGATCCAAACAGATGTTCACGTAACCGCCATTGTCTACCAAAGATTCGCCTCAGTCCGTTCCTGGCTATCACAGCTCTTACTACCAGAGCATCACAGTGTGGGTAATGAATACCTTCGGAATCTTCATGTGTAAACACAATCGGAGGCGATTGGCTCCTTCGCGAACTGCTGCCCACAATGTAGCTGGTCAATGGAGGAGCCCTTGCCTCTCGCACGTAGTTCCTTTGAGAGTTTCTGGTGCTTCCACCAACATAAGGACCTCCAAATATTGTGTCAATCTCATGAACAGGGACATCATCAGGTCTACCTCGATGGTCTCTTCGTTGCTGTTCATTTGGGTTTCTATTCCTTTCTCTTTCTCTTCCACGGGGAGATGCTTCCCTGTGATGGGAAGGGGCCTCGCCTCGCCTAGATCGTGAATCTTGCCTCGGCGGGGGCCTGCTCCTCGGTCTTGAGTTGTTCCGATTGTTACTTCTGGAATCCGAATTTCTGGGATGCAAGGCTATGTCTCTACAGTCAGCAGTGGCATGGCTGTAAGAATGGTGATAAGTGCAATATCCTTGGGAGTTGCCTCTGCCTTGATTCGAGTTCCTTCCCCGGCCTCGTCCTCTGTGGGGGGCCTGTTGTGCTCGTGGGTTTTCAGGGGTACCCGTAGTCGGTACGTCCTCGTAGGCCAAAGTTGGTACAGCATTCAATGTGGCAGCGGCAAGTGCCTGCCCTGAGCCTTGAGCAGCTTCCACATTGGGTTGACCCCACTGCTGATCCATCAGGTGGGAGGTTGGACCTCTGCCACGTTGCCTTTGTTGGGGTTGTAAACCCCTACTTGCCCTGTTTCGATGTTCTATCAGTTCCTCATTGATGATTTCACGTCGCATCATCTCCAACAAAGCATCATAAGTTGGGGGATCTTGATTCTGCACATCTCTCCAAAACAGGGTATTCATGTTGAGGCCTCCTCTAAGGGCGGATAGAGCTTCGCGATCAGTGACTTGAACACAGCAAGTCATTTCGTCCGTGAAGCGGGACAGAAAACTTTTCAAAGTTTCTTCTGGCTGTTGTCTCATATCTTGGAGGCGTTGGATTGGGGCCTCGCCTTCTTTACTTACTGCGAATCTTTTCAAAAAGGTGGTTTTGAATTCTGGCCAACTTCGAATGCTCCCAGGAGGTAACCTACTATACCAAATTTCAGCAGCTCCACTTAGAGTCAAATGGAAGGCCCTGCATTTAACAGCTGGAGTGGCGCCTCTCAGGCTCATGTGTGTTTTGTAGCTATTCAAGTGCTTCTCTGGGTCGCCTCTCCCATCATATTTGGGTATCTTGGGCATAGTATAATGATTTGGGACCTGGGCATTTCTTAGCTCCCTTGAGAATGGCAGGTTGTCATCGTCATCATCTAAGTCACAGGATCTCTGGGGACCATCCGAATCATAATTAGCCTCAGCTTCATACCTGGGCTGCTGCGTGGAGGGTCCTGCCTGGTTGCGAGCCTCCTCATCCCTCCTAAGGCGTTCATGACGAGGTGGCATAGCACGGGGGGCACGTTCTTGCCTTTCCTCCGGCTGCCGAACCTCAGGAGGTGGGGGCTGTGGCCTATTCCTAGAAGCGTGGGCTGCATTCCTTTGTCTTCGCCTCTGACCTATCGGGCTAAGCCTATCAAATACACTGGCAGACCTCTGGGGCCTCGGTGCTGGCTCATATTCGGGAGGGAAATTATCCTCCATGTTGAACGGGGCCTCGGAGGGTCGGCCGGAAGCATAATTGGAGGAAATATCGACTCCAACTTCCCTTTCTACTGGGCTTCCTCCCCTATACTGCCTGGAGGAATAAGTTCTTTGACTCTGAACTTCGTCAGGTTGATATGGCTCTTGTGGAACAAAGGAGGGAGGTGGGGGACCTCCCTGGCCTTGCATTTGCCTCAATAGCTCTTGCATCGCCAAGTTTTGATTAGTAATGCTCCTCATATTGGCTGCCATGGTTGCCATTTCCCTAGTAAGCTGGGCCGCCAACCTCCTACCACCTCGCCTGTGATGGTGGTGGGGTCGGCGTCGGACCGCAGGGGCCTCATTGTCAGCTTCTCTAGTTCGTCTGGGGGGAGCCTCTTCTCCTGAACTCATGTCTTTTGAAACTTGAATAAACTTGAACTTCGGGGGCTTCCTCTTATTCTTCTTTGAAGAATAAATCCTTTTTCAAGGGGGATGCCCAGAAATGTTTCAGCGAGCTTTTTCCACGGGGTTGCTCGTGGTTATAGTGTGTCTTCCCACAGACGGCGCCAATCTGTTGACCCCAAAAAATGTTGCCAACAGATGCCGGGCCCACTCGTGCACACGTAAGCTTAATCCAACACACTAATGCCGATTAATGGTCATGAGGACTCCAGAGAATGAGCGTGGGAGTAGCAAAAAGGCACGAGACGTTTCCGTTCAGGTCACCGGCATAAAAGAAACACTATTGTATAAGAATCCAATCGATAAATAACAAGGTTGCGTTGTAACAAAATGTTGTAAAAATGATATTGAAACGAGAGAGAAATGGCTCCAAAAGATTCAGTTTATTCTTCAATTTTTTATTAGCCCTTTCCTTGTTACGTGGTTGGGGTATTTATAGTGTTACAACTCAAATTGTGACCTTTGGATCAACTTACACGTGGCCTCATCTCCTCGACCAAGACCTCAAATCCTAGCAATCAAGTTGACTCTCCTAGCTGTACTAACATTAAATGCTCTGACATTGACGAGACAAGACATAATTAAGCTTTACACAAAAGTCACATCAATCATTTGTAAGAGATTTTCATCATGGCCGAATCCTCATAAGTGGATCTTTGATGGGCCTCGGACGTTAAAAAGAGGGGCCTCGGAGTAATAACGAGGGCCTCGGATTGGTAGCCAGGGCCTCGGAACTCACAACTGAAGCTAGAGAATTATATCCTGATCGAATGAAGTTGGTCCCACCGTCGTGATGTGACGCCACGTGTCCGTTCTGTTCTTTAACCCGTAACAACTTCGTTTGATCAAAACACGTGTACAATTTAAGATAACATATGTAATGTGCTTGTATATAAATATAGTGCAAAATTGAATTTGTAACACATTCAACATCAACAATATCATCAAATTCAATCCTAATTTCCATGAACTAGCAAATTGGATAGGGGAGATTTAAGAGACTTGTACCAAAACTTATGGATTGTAAGGTTCATGAACTATTGGGCAAATTGTTGCCTCTTTTTTTTTTTTCCACGAGTAAATGATTAATATTTAAGCGTGTACCAACCACGGATAGAGGATAAACTGGACATGAGGGCCATTCTTGCAATAATTAAGGAAAAAAATTTAATTTGTTTAAGTATATACTTAATTCATGTATAATTTGTCACTCCAAAATTTTTTGGAGTTGAGATATGCTGACAAATTTGTCATCCACCCAATTAATCATTGACACATCATTTTTAAATTAACATATCATATCAAATTTACTCTTATTAACTTCATCACTAACCCATCAAATTAATGTCATGTTAATTTAAAATGACGTGTCAATAATTAACAGAGTAGGCAGCAAATTTCAACTCAATTTTTGTCCCCACCCCTAATACTAACCTAACTCAAATGTATTGATTGGACCTCAAAAATTTCTCCAATACATGCATGCCTCATTGCTGAACCGTAGGTGACATTATTCGCATGCTTTCATTATTATTAATTTGTTAATTCACACTGGCATAGAGCGTGTGATATGATGTAGTATATCTTATTTTTCTATTGGTATTCTGGCAGGGAATTGTGAATTAATAAAAAAATATTTCATCTAGCAATTGGAGAGAGAGAGAGAGGGTTTCTGGTCAACTTCAATTTTTTTGTTAGTAGGTATTATTCTTTGATGCTCATCATAATTTTTTTTATTAGTTTAATTGGTTTTGAACTCGACTCGACCATCAATCCGTTCAAAGCATTGAGTCACGAGTCAACACTTGGATAAGTGGATTACCGGTTGAATTAAATATTTGATAAAATATTTTAAATATCATATTTATTAGTAATAAGGATGGTAAAAAAAATCCGACAAATCCGATATCCGCGGGGCCACGCTCCAAACTGGATCGGGATTACCCGTTTAATCGGGTATTCGGGTCAGGGACGGGGCGGGTAACTTTGTCCCGGGGCGGAGACGGGTAGCGGGTGCCCCGCCCCGTTTAATTTTTATTTTTATATTTTTTAAAATTCAATACTTCACGAAATTTCATTAATTATAGTAGAAAATGACAATTAAAATTATCTAAAAAAGATGACAAATAATAAAAGTCATAGTTTACCAAATATATTTAAATAATTTAATTTTTAAAAATAAGTAAAGATTAAAAAAATATACTATTATCATAGTCCAATAAATGGGGGCAATAAAATGAATTATTAAAAATTTAAAAAAAAATTAAACGGGGTAGTAAATGGGGGCAAGGGCCTCGACCCGCCTTATAGGGGTGTCCAAAAGTCCCGAACCGAATTGAACGGTTCTTCATAAATTAAATACCCGAACGGGTACCCGAATCGAGAACCGATGGGTTTGGGTCGGGTCTCAGGTCTAGACCAAGAATCGAAAAACCGAACAAGAATCGAAATTAAATAATTTTTTTATTTTTTATATTGAATTAATTAAATTATTTTATTTTTTTCTATACAAATTAGCAAATTAATTGAATAAATTAGATTATTTCATAATTTTAATTTTAAACCCCAAATCATTTTAAAATCCATTAGCCCATTTTAATTTGAAACAAATGAATATACTTTATGTAGTTTTGCTGTAATATTAATATCTACTTTTCGGTATTTGTATGCATTGAATTAATCTTATTGGGCGGCTAGTTTTGTATATGTTTTTGAATTGGGCTACGTTAATTTGTAAAAGTTACGACATTAATTGTATTTATGTAGTGTTGCTGAAAATATTAAAAAATTTAATTATGGTACCGAACCGAATCGACCCGAACCGAACTGAATCGAACGGAACCGAACCCGAACGGTTCTATAATTATATTTGGACCTGACGGGTCCATTTATTAAATACCCGAAAGTTTTGGGTCGGTTCGGGTCTCTTCAGAACCGGACCGAACCGACCCACAGACAGCCCTACCGCCTTACACGGGTAACAAGATGGGGACGGGGCGATGAATTGTTTGGGGGAATGGGCATCCATAATTACTAAGCAATTGGTTGAATAATTTCATTTGAATAGAAAACTGCTAATGCTTCGTGTTCTTGAATGTAAAAAGAGATAATTTGTGCCAAACATAGAAAATCCCTCTTCTGTTAAAAGAGGGAATCGTCCGTGAACTATTCATTCTGGACGTATTTTCCTTTTCCATTTTACCCGTAGTTTACTGTTCACAATTAATCAGTTTGGTTAGCTTGTTTGATAATAAAGTATATAATTATTAAAGTTTGTGTGGACAAAAAAATGGAAAAGCATTTGAGTATAATTTATTTTATTCATTACAGTGGTATTTTAGTAGACAAAAAAGGACAATATAGACTTTTTCATTCCCACAATTGTTGACTAAAACAAGCCAAAAAAATCCGTCCGAACACCACGGAGCAAATTGTCCGTGGTGTCCGCACGGAACAAATGTTAACAGGTCAATAATTGCGGCTTGTGAGAAGGAAGATAAAATTGGTAAGAAAAATACAAACAAAAAAAAAATAAGAGAAAAAAAAAAAATTACTCTATGAGTACACACTCACTCACATATATTATTATAATATTATTATTTTTATTAATAAAATATAGAATTTAGATTACTCTTCTTTCTATCAAAATAACTCGAGTATGATTATTCCAAAATTATTTCTACTTAACCCAATTTATGTTATTTGTCATTAGCTTTAAAATGAGTATAATATCGATATATATTTTATCAACATCTGAAATACTTAAATATTTGGAACTGATTTGGTTTAATTATTTGTTTTGTTTTTTATCCAAATGTTTACTATTCATGTTTGTCACGTGGCTTTTCACACTGAGAATTCAACTAACCCGGTTTCATTACAGTAACCGACCTTTTACTTCTACAGTACACGTTCTCTGGGTTAAATGAGGGCAAATCTCCAGCGACAAAGAAACCGACCCTTTCTTTCTCCCTCCTTCCTCTTCTCTCAGCCGAATCAACCCTTTCTTCCTCACTCCTTCCTCTTCTCTCCGCCGTTCGTGGAGAGGGCCCATCTCCCTGTGCCCGACGGAATCCGAGGTAATAATTTCTTCATTCTCATTAATTTTCTACAAAACCTAGAAATTTGAATTTCTTTTACAATCGTTACTTCTATAGAAATTGTTGTTTTGTTTTTGTTTTTTGAACGCGTTTTTCAGTTGTTGCTTCATCTATACAATTTTCAATTTTTTTTTGCTAAACCCAGGGGAAAAAAATCCTGTATATTTTAGGTAATCCGTTTCTATCTTGCAGGTCCTTATTGATTCCTTTTTCTGAGTTTGTTTTGCATTGGGAGCGGACTCAATCCCTGATTCTGAGTTGAGCTGTAAATTTGATTGCTATAAAGCGGAGAAAAATTTCAGCTTCTGTTGCCACCTTTGAACGCCTTCGCATTGGCAATTCAAATACGGTAAATTCGTTGTCCTTACTGGTTCTTTCTCTACCGATTTTTATTTTTTATTCTTTGAATTTGAAATCTAAGTGGGAATAAAATAGAGAAGAAGTTATTGTATCGATGGAAGTCAAAGCATTTTAGAAATAACTATGTAGAGTGATTGAAATCCACTTTCATTCCCTTCAACCCCTAAGTGTCATGAAAAGCTGATTTCCTAATAAAGTATTGTAACTGAGTCGTTGTTGGTCCATTTTTCCCGTTCTGAACAGTTAAAACTTTTAATTTCAGTGTGTATGGATAACAATTTTCTTTGACCGTTAAAATTGCTTCTTTTTTAGCTCCTCGATTGAGTGATAAATAGTTTAGAATTCTAATACACTAGAAGCTCCTTAAAGATCTTTTCTTATCTGCTTCTTTGGGTATGACCTCACATTAACATATTATTCATTCTTTATTACTTTTGGTGATTATTGTCATTATAGTATGTGTGATCACCTGTTTGGTTTATATCTAATCAGGTGCATCAAGTAAAGCCTGATGTGCTTCTTGGTTTGTCAGCTGTTGGAGGCTTGTTCTCTAAAGAGGTAAGGTAATAATTCGTTTCATGTTTTCCTTTGGGTTGTAACAATTTTCCCGTTGAGCCCATTCCATCTGTTAAATGAAATCATATAATGGCATATTTTTTTCATTCTAAGTGACTTCAGTACTGTCCCCTTTCAAATTTGTTTATTTTTGTTAATTTCAAGCATACCTAATACCGTTTAAACATGTTGCTTTACAATGATGTAGAATAATAACAGTGGATTAGTAACACAATTAAAAGACATGCAACAAGGGAATGCGGAAATTGAATAAGCAAATAGGAAATTGACAGTGATTACTTATGTTTTCAGTTGGAAGAAAGTCGACAGAAGAGAGCAGCAGAAATATTGAACCCCTTTATTTGTGTTGATTGGATTACAAAATAGTTTAGCTATTTGAAGTCCGTGGCTCTTAGAATATCTCATGTCTCAGTCTAATGAGCTAATATGTAGAACATAGGAGTGAAAATATCAAATCAGGAGATTCGGACCATTTGAGGAGATCCTAAGGGTGTATAGTTGCGATTAAGTCCCTTTTGAGCTATTTAATTCGTTTCGTTAAAATATGGGTGACTTCTCTTGCCATCCTCCTCCATATATGGTCTCTCGTAATCTAAGCATTATGTCTTTCTAGACCATAATAAAGCTATGACATGAATGCTGAGGACTGAATGTTAGGACAGATGATTTTGAAAGGCTTTATTTAATTTCATATTTAGTTATTCATTTTGCTGTGATCTGATAATTTACTGATCAATGTTACATCATAGAATTGACAATAATCAATTAGTTATGTGTTTATATTAGTTTATAGTTTTGATTTGCTTATATTAGATTTTAGGGTTAATTACCCCATTAGTCACTGAACTTTGGTCAAAGTTTCCACCAGGTCACTGAACTTTAAAAACTACTTGATTAGTCACTGAACTTTCAAAAAATCACCCCATTGGTCACTTAACTTTAATAATCACCCCATTGGTCACTGAACTTTGCAAAAACATGAATCCCAACTACTTTTTACATGAGTGTTCTTAGAACTGAGCCTAATTCTTGGAAAGCGAAACATGAATCTCAATCTTTGACAAGAATGTTGTTCTCTAGCATAAAATAATCCCCATATGAACAAATGTGACAGGCTTATTCAAATCTCCATAATTAGTAGGTGAATGATTTTACTTGCATATTATTACTTGTTTCATACCACGTGCATAAATTTAACAGTCTGCCATAGCGGAAGAAAGTGATCCTTCCAATCTACCCTCGTATTTGAATGCATACTCAAACCTATAATTGCATTTCCTTGGCATTATGATTATCAATTTATTTCTTATCGGTTCGTGTAGAATATTTGCATTTACTTTAATGAGTACATTTTCTCTTTACAGGTAATTTACCTGAAGTTTAATTTTTCCTTCTTATTTCTCAATGTAGTATTCTATTTTCAAGCTGGTGGCGTGCATTTTTTCTTCGGTGAGTTTTTCCAAAAAAACTCTTTCTTCCAGTTATTTTTTCATACATGTGTACCAAGCCTTTCATGAGGATACTGTCCTTGCAATTCACAAACAGATTGAATCCAGAAATCCTCTTGATTTTGCCCTCTTACAGTTCTCTGTATATTTCGGTACTGTTTTACTCTTTACATTTTTTCCTTGTGGGACCTTTTTACCTTTTCATTTTTGAAGGTGGTTGTGTTTCTATGATTTAATCTTATATTTTCTTCTAATTTATAAATATAGGTTGAATCTTAAGATGTAGACCACTTTCTCAGTATAGGGAGTTATTTCTGTAATATATTTCAGATGCCAGAGTTGTGGATAATCTATGGTACTTGAATGTGAGTTTTGCGAGTAAAAAACAGCACTTTAGAATGGTTGCACGTCCAATACTTTCTATTAACTGTGCACGTAAGAAGCATATTTATATGGGACCAATTGAATAGAATAATGCTACTTGCAGTCGCTCACTGCAGCAGTCGCCCTATGTGGCACACACATGTCAAGTGTGTATTTGATGCATTAAATGTGGTCAAAAACTACCATATTAATGCATCAAATAACTACATGCCATGTGTGTGCCACATAGGGCGACTGCTGCAGTGAGCGACTGCAAATAGCATTACTCAATTGAATAAGGTACAAATCTGAATAAATTGATACTAAAGATAGCCTTTCTATTTTACATAAGTTGGAATACTTTCTCATGTCCCCATGTCCTTTTAACTTTGCAGATTGGCACAAAGAAACACTTTAACCATCATCTGGGTTTCATATTCACATGCATATACCTGTAAGATGTCACGTTTACTTTAGGATGTTCATACTGAAACATATTAATGACCTTTCAGTTAATCAATGAAATTCAAAGATGTCCTTTAGACAAATAATTTAAATTATTGTTTATTTTATCTGAACACAAATGATTAGAACTTTAATTTCTGCATTCATTTATATTCTATTTTTGTACATCTTTGCATTGCGCATGTATTAACATGGATAAAACAAAAAAGGGTTTTTTGGTGTTATATTTTTTACTTTTGTGTTCGGGATGAGAATTCTGGGATGTCAAGACTCACTCTCGTCTCCTTCCAAGTTACAGTGGTTAAATATAGTATCACATTACATCTCATTGACATCTATTGTATTGCTTATGAGTAATTTCTTGCTACACTTCAACTTCATCTTGTCAAATCAGCATCTAATTGTGGGACCTGAATATATTGTCTTTGTAATTCGTTGTAGGAAGTTTTGAACGAAGCTGCTTCCGGAGGAAAATATGCAAAAAGAGTCAAACTGAAATTAGAAATCAAATTAGAGGTCAGATACTTTCCACAAAAAAGGAGTATAATGAAGCAAAAATTCTCGGTAGATTATGTAAATACAGAAAGGGGAGACATTATGTCAATTTTTGATTCTTGAAATTCTTTAAATAAGATTACGAGGACTTGGATTCTTTTCATTTTATTTGCATCCAAGGGCTGTCAAAAAGGAATTTTTTGTTAATATATTTGCATTGGTCATTTCGATTTTTCAGTCTTTAGTATGACATGTTATTTGTATACTTATAGAGAATGAGTTCAACTTGAAAGGAATTGCTGTAAGTTTCCTAATCTTAAAAAAACTTATTTGCATTCAAATGTGTAACTTAAAAGATCTGTTGATATATCTTAAATTCTTAAATTGTGTTGTGAATGCAGCTCCTATCAATTTTTAACATTAGACACGCTAACATTACCTTTGAAATAACATAGCCCGTGCATTGCACGGGCATAAAACTAGTGTAAAAAGAAGCTTCTAGAACTTGCAATCTTAAAATCACTCAGAATATGTGTGTTTGATGAATATTATTGAAAAAAGAATGTATTTTAAATAGATATGTGATTAAAAAGTAATGAAAAACTATTAATGTGATGAAAAATATTATTTTATTGAAAAATGTGTGCTTAAAAATGAATTTTGAAAAAATGTATTTCAAAGAATGTGTGTCAAATATGTGCATAATTTGTAAACAACATTATATTAATATAAAAAGAAACATCTAGAACTTGCCTCGACTAATATAGGATTGGAGGATATCAGGAATTCAATTTCTAAATGATGTCACCTTGATAACATGATTATGTAGAGGGGAATTGTTTACAGAACTTCTACTAGTAGTTTTTTTGTTTTTTGGTAACTTCCAATCAAATGTCTCCATGTATTGTTTTTTTTCAATATAAAAATAATTGTCATTGAACTTGTACATGTAGGCTAGCACGGTTAGAGTAATAAACAATTGACGTCAAACAAAAACTCAAAATTGGCGCAATTCAAAGTTTCAATAACACAACCTAATTTCTTGCTGAGAAGCGCAAGAACTAGACCTTTCCGGCCCTTTCACTAGAAGGGTAAATAGCAAGAGAGGTCCTCAATAATTGTTATGTATTGAGTTCTGATCTTCAATCTTTAAAATATAGTATTTACATCATAAATTTCATTTTAATAGGACTTGAGTCTTCACCTTAACAATTTTAACAAAAAGCATCTCCAAGACACATTTTATGTATAACTAATATTTTTTACACTCTAATGATGTGTTCTATTTTGACTCTTTATTTTACTTCTTTTTTTCAATAAACATTGATTGCTTGTGTCCCATTTTTAAAAAAATTATTTTCAACTATACATTTTTTCAATATAATAATTTTTCATGTAAATCCAAAATTATTTCTACATAGTACTCTTTTGAAAGAAAGAATTCCGACTCTCAGTTTATTACAGTACACATTTTTCTTATCTGTCTTTTAAAAGATTCTGACAAGTGTTCTCAATGTAGGGTTCTGCAGTGCCAAAGGCTCACCTCTATTACAGAACTCATTTTAAAAAAAATAAATAAATGAAGATCAAATGTGGGCCAAGTATTAGATAAAATCTTCATTTTTAATATGGGAACCAAAGTGCAACGCAAGTCAAAGGTTGGGAACCTCCCCTATTATTTTCCTAGAAAAGGTAAATTGTGGTGACGCGCATCCTCACGTAGTCACGTGTATTGGCCTAACCCCAGCCAGCCGCCTTCACCAAGCCTCTTGTTAAATACTGGCCCGATCTTGCAAAATTTGTCCTACTTTTCTACATTTTCTGCACTTAATTACAAAGGTTAGATTCTTCTGTCTTTATATATGTATATATCAGTGTCTTGGATCTGATGTATTTACTGTTTTCCTAATCAAGATTTGGTTATTTATTATCATTTTTTTTTTTTTTTAATTTGGAATAGAGAAAGAGACATGGGTAGCTCTGGATTTTCATGGAAATTGAACGACCACCCAAAATTGCCAAAGGGAAAAATCATAGCGGTTGTGGTTTTGGATGGATGGGGTGAGGCCAAACCCAATCAGTACAACTGCATTCATGTCGCCGAGACTCCTGCCATGGATTCACTGAAAAAGGTAATTTTGCTTATTGGGTTATTGATTTTTTTTTTTTCTTTCGGAGAATGAAATCGGATTGATTTGTTTATTGTTGTTGTGGATTGATTGATGAAGGGTGCGCCTGAGAAATGGAGATTGGTGAAGGCGCACGGTAAAGCCGTGGGGCTGCCCACAGACGACGATATGGGCAACAGTGAGGTTGGTCACAATGCTCTTGGTGCTGGCCGAATTTTCGCACAAGGGTGAGCATCATATTTATTCTATTCCGACGTTGTAGTCGGCTGAAGAAAATAAACATAAAAATTTAGATTGGATGCTGCTTTTTTAACAGATCCTGCACATTATATGGGTGGACATCATAGGTGTTTATTTACATTTGATGATAGAATGTAGATGCGTGCTATGTTGCAAATACCTATAGTTAAGTTCTTACTTGGAATTTTTTAAATCTGAACAGACAAGTGTTTGAAAGGATTGGGCACAAATCATTTATAAGTGATTTATAAATGGTTCACTAACAGAGGCTAATATCTGAATTCTTAAATCTGCAGTCATTGCTGAAAACATTTTCTAACAGCAAAATGTTTTACTTTTAATTTAGTGGAGCATTAGCTCTTAGAGATGCAAAGTACTGATTGAAAGTTTAATCTAATTGGTGCTATTTAGATCAAGAGGTTGTAGGAAAACAGCGATAAGGGATCATTTGCTCTTCGTATAGTCACAGTTCCATTGTCTCCCTTTACAGCCCCAAAAAAATTGCATTTTCATTTGATTTGTGTTGTTTTAATTTTCACAAATTACACCTACAATTTAAAGGGAACGTGGGTAACTGCTTATTGCTTTAGCGTGTGGCTTAAAACAATGACTGTTTTATGTTTCCATGCAGCGCTAAGCTTGTTGATTTGGCTCTTGCCTCTGGAAAAATCTACGAAGGAGAAGGTTTCAAGTACATAAAGGAATCTTTTGAAACTGGAACATTGCACCTCATTGGACTATTAAGTGATGGAGGTGTCCACTCTAGGCTTGATCAGCTGCAGGTATGTCTATTAATAAGCTTCCTCACATATTTGTTGATACATTTGGATGGGTGTTTTTATCTTCTTTTTGTTTTTCTTATTTGAAATTGAAACTGTGTTAACCTTTCCTTGTCTCACAATTATCTAAACATTGTGGAGAAACAATAATTTCACATGTCATAATGGGATGCAGTTGTTACTAAAAGGAGCTAGTGAACATGGTGCAAAAAGAATCCGTGTTCATGTTCTCACTGATGGACGTGATGTTTTGGATGGCACAAGTGTAGGCTTTGTAGAAACTCTTGAAAATGATCTTTCAAAGCTGCGTGAGAAAGGTGTTGATGCCCAGATTGCTTCCGGGGGAGGTCGCATGCAGGTCACAATGGATCGGTATGAGGTAAATGGATCTTATTTATTCTTATAGACTACGGTACCTGGTTCTTAGGAATATTTATCTATTAACTAATAAGCAAGTAGTATGGCATATACTATGCTAGCTGCAGCATATATTGGGTTACTTTATATGGCAGAATTGTCTACTCGATTATTGATACACGTGGATTTTGGACTCTTTCGTGCTATTCACTTAACTGGAACGGTGGGATCCTATAAGAGATGGTACATTCATAAACTTAACAAAATGCAAAAATACATACAGTTCTGAGGTATATAAGCAGTTTTCTCTGCATTCTAAATCGCAATATCACTATACAACTTCTCGTATACTTCTATGTAGGAAACTCGAATCAACCTTATTAGGTTGAAATTCTTCCCTAACAAATATTATTCTCTGACCTTCTAAATGATTGTTTTTCTGAATGTTTACAGAATGATTGGGACGTTGTCAAACGAGGTTGGGATGCCCAAGTGCTTGGAGAGGCACCACACAAGTTTAAGAGTGCTGTTGAGGCTGTCAAGAAGCTGAGAGAAGCTCCTAATGCTAACGATCAGTACTTGCCTCCATTTGTTATTGTTGATGACAATGGAAAGGCTGTTGGGCCTATTGTAGATGGTGATGCTGTTGTTACAGTCAACTTTCGGGCTGATCGTATGGTAATGCTAGCCAAGGCACTTGAGTATGAGGACTTCGATAAATTTGATCGAGTTCGCTTCCCCAAAATTCATTATGCAGGAATGCTTCAGTATGATGGTGAATTGAAACTTCCAAGTCACTACCTTGTTTCTCCTCCCGAGATTGATAGAACATCTGGGGAATATTTAGTACATAATGGTATCCGTACTTTTGCTTGCAGGTAAGTTTGGTGACAATCTAGTTTCCTAGTACATGCATGCTCATGTATTTCTTATTTTAAAGATGCATAGAAAACTACTAATTTTGTTGCTGGATAACAAGTTTCTTAAGTTCATAGCCTGATGACTTCTATGGATGTTTCTCAATTAACTTGCCGTTTCTTTAAGAAATATGTATACTAGAAGGATTTTTTATTGCAATAAGTTTAAATCACAATGCTACCATATGTCTTTAATGAATTTTGTACTTTTGAAAAACGTGCTGAGTTTATCTTTTGCAGCAACTCAAAGCGTGCATTGCCTATCAGCTAGACTAGTTTCAGTTTTGACGTAATATGTACTTATGTTATTTGTGTTGATGTTATTCAGTGAAACAGTAAAATTTGGTCATGTCACCTTTTTTTGGAATGGTAACCGCTCAGGATACTTTAACCAAGAAATGGAAGAGTATGTTGAAATTCCCAGTGATAGTGGTATTACCTTCAATGTCCAGCCTAAGATGAAGGCCTTGGAAATAGCTGAGAAGGCTAGGGATGCCATCCTTAGCCGCAAATTTGACCAGGTGATCCATCATTTTCTTCATCTACACTGAATAAGAACAAGTCTGGTATTAGAACCACTGTATTAATGAGGTTTCATTTCCTCTCAAGGTACGTGTTAATCTACCTAACAGTGATATGGTTGGACATACTGGTGACATTGAAGCAACAATTGTTGCTTGCAAAGCTGCTGATGATGCTGTTAAGGTATTATTGGTTTTGGAGATATCTAGATTTTTTCTTTTTAGTAGATTTTATTTTTTCTGTGGACTGAAGTAGGGCAATAAGATAGAGGGGAACTGTTGGTTGGTGGTGGGTAAGGAGCTGATGAGGTTTACTGTGGCGTAACTGCTTTACTGGCTAGAATGTTAAGAGTATGTCCCTTGAATTACTTTGACCTTTTCTCCTTTATGATAAAATATTCCTTCATGGAAAGAAACTACTATAATATGAAGATGGATAAATTTTTAAGCCACATTCATAAACCAATATGTTTACATTTTTATTCTTAAATTGAAATTGAAATGGCTTTTCATTTTTTTTAAATGCATGTTTGATATCAAATTTTATGTTTTTATTCACCCTTTTTATTTTAATACAGTAGGTTTTGCAACATCTGGAATGATAGGTATTGTATTCGTCACTACGATTCTTTCCTGTGTGCACATGCTAAAGAATCCTGATCTTAAAATAGTGACAGGATTTCAAGACAGAAATCAAGACAAGTAAAAGAAGAACTAGATTTGGCTATCAACTGACTCCGAAATTTTGAGTCTGTTGTAACAGTTTTATCCCCTTCCATTTTCCTGCATTTTCCCAGACAGACATGCATTTAATTTAAGTCATAGCAGTGATGCCTACCAGTTTAGTTGCAATGATCATCTTCTGACTAATGTATATTTCTACGAAGAATTTGCAACTAAACATTTCATTCTCTGATGTGTCTGGCTAGTGAAATGTGATTTATCCATTCGTACTCATGTGCTACAAACCCTGTTTCTTTAAGGTGCAAAGCTTCGAACAAATTAGAAATAGTTCCTAGTTTTAGTTGAGCAAGCACACGACTAACCTGTAATATGATAAGTAATTTGAGAAATTTATAAGGTGTGATTTTGGATGTCTGCAATTTAGAGAGACAAGTTATTCCTACACAAATGTTGTATCATTTCATGTTACACTTGCAGTTAGACATTTGAAAAAGATCTTTGGTTATGGTTTCTCATGCTATATTCTTGAGCTTTGAATGAATCCTTTCTATAAAATTTTGATGCACTGCACTGTCAGTAATACAAGTTGGTCTGATAATTGCACTGATTGTTGCAGATGATCCTTGATGCAATAGACCAAGTGGGTGGAATATATGTTGTTACTGCTGATCATGGAAATGCAGAGGACATGGTGAAAAGGAACAAGAAGGGTGAGCCTCTTCTTGACAAGAACGGCAACATCCAAATACTCACTTCTCACACCCTTGAACCTGTAAGAATTTCTCTTTTCTTTTTCTTATTATTCTTAGCTGCCTGCAGCTTTTCTATGCATTCCTTTGTAACGAGGGCGACCCCATAGATTGTGCAGAATGTCTTTGTTTCTGAGGTTGCAAATATATACATAACGTGTTTGGAATCATTTTTCTTTATTTCTTCCTTGGGAAGCTCTTGATGTTCACAGTTATACAACTTGCTGAAGTATTTCTCTTCTATCAGAATGAGAACTGGGATTCATTGCTCAATAAACAGCTCCTAGCATTCCTTGTATAGATCATTATGTGAGCAACATTGTGTGTAACCACACATAAAATCTCAATTCACAATCCCGTGCAAATGAAGTAGCATGGTAATCCTTTAATGTGTACCTATCCCTGACTCCAAATAGGTATGTGTACCATAGAATTTGGTACCCTTACCAATTCTTGAACAAAATATTATTTCAACTTTGAAAACTCATTTTATAGTATAGGTCGAATGGAAGTAGATACAAGTCTTTCATTTATATTATTACCAAATACATGTCACACAAGTCTCTTCAAATCCATAACAAAAGCTACATAATTTAACTTTTCAAAACTAGGGGAAGTGGGTACATATGATAGCCTTTTACAACCTTAAAACAAAAGAAGACAATTCTTATTCAAAGCTCCATTTCCTGCTTCTTTTCGGATAAGTAAAGGCTTTCTTCCTTCTTTAGCCGCTTCTCTTATACAATGAAATGATATCCTCGGCCATAACACAATCCAGACCAGTTGCTCTTTTGACACTCAATGGTTTCACAAGTTATGTTGATATGTAAAATATAGTTTGGAGTGAGTACAATGTATACATTGAACTGTAATGACATGATCTCTATTTCTTATCTTTCTTTATGATTGGGGGGCCCCTATTGTAAACATATAGTTACACACCCTAAGCTTGTATAAATCATAAAGCTGCATAAGCACCCATACGGCCCTTGGTTGACTGGCTTTCTTGCCGAGACGTGTATGCATGTCCTCCTTGCTGAAATAATTGAGACGTGTACGCATGTCCTCCTTGCTGACTCCTAGTAAAAGAACTGACATTATATTCCAAAAATGTCTCTTACAGCGTACAAAATCTCCTTGCATTATGGCTGCCCTATTCCTTCCTTTGGCTCCATGTACACCTGATTCTTCCATTTTGCACTCCTTTTCTCCACCAGAGTTGCTACTGACCACCAACTCCTGTAGCCCCTTATTTTTATTGTGATGCCAGATTGGATTCTTGTCCCTCCACCGATGGTATAATAGTTTCTCTTGCTGCAATTGCATCATTGCGCCAGGAAGAAGCTTGAAGGAATTATTGCCAGAAGAAAGTAGACTTGTATTGCAAATTGGGCCTGGTTCTCCTTGGGGCTATTTTTAATAGTAAGTTGCCTTGCAGGTTCGACCATCTCCAAAACCAAGACCACGGGGTTTACCATATGAATTTCAGCTTCTTCACATAGTTCTCTTCCCGTTTGTTTGTCGATGTCTCCATCTTCTCTTGATTCAGCCCATTAATAGAGACCTCTTCCATGGTGATGGAGACACATGTTATTGTCACCACCGTTCTTTTACCACTGTCTCCGAGTTTATTACATCGCAACGCCTTCATACTGGAAATTTTTCACCAATGGAGACCACATTCGTGCGAAATCGAGCCAACAACTAAACCTTCAGTTCTTCCCAAGTTTGAATTGGACGACAACCTTCTATCCACTGGAGCCATGCTTATGCCTCTCCTTCAAAGCACGCGAAGATGGATTTTACCTTTTCCCTCTCGGAAAACCGCTGATTCACGGCAAAACATTTGGCCGCCCTAGACAGCCATGAATCTGAATTTCCATCATAGAATATTTGTATCTTGAGACGGTCTTGCGAATCTAATCGGAAATCATCTTCTTCGCTGAATATTTGCAGCACGTGTTCGAAATTCTCCATAAGTGACCCCGTCTTCTCCAAATCTTTGCTCCATTCTGTTGCCATTTCCCTAGAATCTATGCTTTGATACCAATTGATAGGTATTGCCATGTTGGAATAGATTATGAATTTCTGCATGGAATTACAATTTGAATGAAAGGAAATACAATAATTTGTAGGCATTTGAGAGGCTCTACTTCTCTCCCAAGACAATAACCAAATTTTACCTTTATTAATTGTCTAGGCCTACCATCTCTTGTTTATTCTTTGGCGCCAACTACTTCCTACCGAAATCCTATAACCACTGCCTTCTTGTAACTACCACTTGTAACCACTAGTAAAACCTTCTAGAAACGAGTGACTTGAGCAGCACATTTCCTTTTACGTAATAGCAGATTCTTATCAGCTACTTGCACTTCATTTTCTAGTTTTCATCCTTGCATGCCAAGTGTCCTAAGCGAATAGTTGAGTTAATAGGCTTCCATGTGCCTTCCAGTGCAGCCGAATCATGGAT
The DNA here is from genome assembly GCA_035079005.1 of Fraxinus americana. Lineage (NCBI taxonomy): Eukaryota > Viridiplantae > Streptophyta > Magnoliopsida > Lamiales > Oleaceae > Fraxinus > Fraxinus americana. Next base: position 775,962 of record CM068728.1, read on the forward strand.
GTAATCGAGTGCATCTTGTGCTAGTACTTGTTGCACTAGGTACCCTTGAACCGGTAGTAAACCTCCATTAATGGTTGCTCAAGTAGTGTTCGAGGTCCGGTCTAGTTCTTTGTAATTTTTCTCATGTTAAACGTGTTCTAGGGTCTCTAAAAGTTCTGAAATTATTGCCTTAACAAAATAGTTGGAGATTCTTACCGACTTGTGGAGAATCTCAACCTCTTTATTTTCTTCTCTTTCTTTATCCACAACTTTTCATTCTTTTATTTCTTTTCTATATGCGTGTTCATGTACTTGTACAGGAATTTTGGGAAGCTCTTAATTATGGTTTATGCAGAGCTTATTCTAACTATTCTTAGGGGTTAAGATTCTTATTGGTTAGAAGGGGTGCGGCTTCATCTCCCTTAAACTATTGTACTTCTTATGTTAATATTTCAATTAATTATGTCTTTGTAGTAGTTGCATAACCGACAATCCCTATGATTTACCTCAGTGTGTAATTGTAACGATCTTGCTTCTATGCCCAATTCATTATATCATATGTACTATCCGTTTTGGGTGGGCATCTGTCCACTTACCCCCTCACGGCATTCTATCACATCCTCCAAGATTTGAATACAAGAGCTCTACCTAATGAGAGACTTAACCAAAGTGGACATGACGTAAGTTAACGGCTTGAGCATAGAGGCTGCGTCGTTATAGTGATTGCTTTCCAACAGTAGCTTTGTTCCCTCCTTTGATAGAATAGTACAATTGAAACATGAATATTAAAAAAAGTTGGGAGTACTATAAAAGAAATTTCAAAAATAATTTAAAAAAGGGTTAAAGTGAAGGTAGAGATACTAGTTGATGGCAAAACCCTATTATAGATCCAAAAAGAGTTAAATAGCATGAGGTTCATATAATCATGAAAGTACAAGTACTTAGGCTCAACAGTTGTGTTAACATAGGAACCCAACAACAAGGAAGGGAAAGAGAAGCAATCCTTACCCCATCAGTAAATACCCACATATAGAGAAGAGAGAGATAAAAGCCGCAGAATAAGGAGAAGAAATCAAGAAAAGAAGCTAGGAACTTTAAGAGGAGTGTGACTCATTGTTTAGAATCCATTTTATGATTGTATTCACAATAAAAGGTAAATATTTATACACTACGGCCTTGTATGGGAGGGATTAAAATCGGATTAAAATTGAAAATATAGCCGTTATTGTTGACTTTTATTAGATGAGTGGGACCCAATAACGGCCATATTTTCAATTTTAATTGGATTTTAATCCCTCCCAAACGGGGCTTAGATATCTAAATCAAGGCTAAGAATATTTGACAGCCTATTTACAAGTTTGAATAAATCATATAGTTCCTATATGATTTAGTATTTTACAATATATACAGTCTCTGTGATTCCATAGGTCCAAAGGGGGGTTTTATGTTTGCGTGTGAATATTTGGTGCATTTGAAATGACAAATTTGTAAATTCAATTACTCTAGCACTATTAAATCGGCTAAATGTTTCCTCTGTTGACTAAGCTGGAGTTTTTATGTGATTTATGATTCTTTTAAGTTCCTTCTTTGTCCAACATTAGAAGTTACTTTTTTTTTTACTGACAAACCTTAAGACAGACTTTAGGAAAAGTAACTTTTAAGCTTTTAGCCCTACATGCTCGAGCAATGGCTGATACTTACATTTGACTTCTGCATAGGTTCCTGTTGCAATTGGTGGTCCTGGGCTGGCACCTGGTGTGAGATTCCGCAAAGATGTTCCTGAAGGTGGACTTGCAAATGTCGCTGCAACTGTGATGAACCTGCACGGACTCGAGGCACCTGCTGATTACGAGCCAACCCTGATTGAGGCTGTTGATAACTAGTCAGCTAGCCGGTACCACTTTAAATTTTAACTCTAGGAGAAAGTAATGGTGAGAATGCACTATTTATTGTCTTAAATAAGTACTTACGATTTTTAGTTTATTGCTTAAATGCTGATTTTTCATCTTTCAGCAGCATTGCATGTAAGACATATCGGTGCCATTAAGTTGTGATTGACAATAAAACATTTCAAGGTTTAATTAATGTTTTGGAGTATTTTTCCCTTCCCATTATGCCTATTTCCCCGTTAGTCGTGGAATCCTATTTTCCTCTACATGTTTGAGTGAACCAGCTATAGTTGGCTTGAAAATTTGTTTGCTGCGGTTATCAGGAGTTGTTACTAATTAGATCTTTTATCTTTTATTCGAGTTTTCTCAATGGGATCATTTATTATTATTTTTATTATTTTTTGTTTTTTGTACTTGCAATTAACTGGTTTAATGTATGTCACATTTTCTCATTGTGAATTTGTCTCGGGTTAAATTTTTAAGGTAAACTCGGATGTTACTGAAAAAACTATTTTTTACAAAGAATTATGACTCAGAATAGGTTATTTATTTTCGATTTTATAATTCAATTTAGTTATAGGTTAACTTAATCCTCCAGATATTTAAAAATAAGTCTTGCAATATACTTATATTCAAGGTTGATTGGGTGGGCTGGTAATTGATAATATGCCAGACAAATATAGAGTTTAACTTTTTACTGGAGACGAGAGGTCTTTCAGTTTAACGAACAGACAAAAGAGAGAATGCCTAGAGTTCAATCTTTTATATAGTGTTGTTACCTGTTCCTAACCTATTTAAATATGTGAATTTGGGTTTCCACATAACAAAAATTGTCAATTAATTGAATTCTCAACCTATTTAAATATGTGAATTTGAGTCCTCACATAACAAAAATTGTCAATTAAGATGTTAAATTCATAAGAGTGAAGAAACTTATTCGAAGAAACTATACAATGAGGATGTATATCAAATGTTTAGATCTAACTAGAGGAGATACAAAACGACTAACTAGACCTATTGTCACATTATTTTTTTTCTGGAAGTTCTAAATGATGGAATTACCAGGCCTTGTGCCACGTTAAAATTAAATCCAATGCAACAATGAATTTAAGTACATCACCCAATTTTGGGGGGTGGGGATGATGTAAAGTTAGCACCAAGAATTCGCCTTCATCTTTTCAAAACCTTGCCCTTCTTGATTGATGTCTTAATTTTTTCTCTCCTTTTAGGCTATCTTTTCTTGCAATTGATATGACTTCCGAATCCGAGAAGCCCCTTTGGCTTGTATAATATGTGCATAATGACTTCTAAATCCAAGGAGCCCCTTTGGCTTGTATAATATGTGCATAATGAATCTCCAAACCTTCTTCGAACCTCAACCTGCTGCACCTTCTAAACCTCCTTATAGGCTTCATCAATCACCTTCTTTGGGAGCTCGTACTTTGGGACCTTGTGGCTGTCTTTGTTCTACTTGGGCTCTTTGGTTTGGTCCTCGGTGCCTCACTTCAACTTCCTCTTCATATGCTTCTCCTCTCGAGTCTCTAAAGTTTCTACAGTCGTGCTTGAAGCCTGGTCCTTATTCTCCCAAGGGATAGTAGAGTCTGCATTGCTATGGCGCTCAAGTTCCTTCTTCTACTTAAAAGTTGTAGTCGCAACTCCTTAGGGTTCCTATCTTGATGGTCTCCCTTCGGAAACTTTCTTTTGGAAAAATATTATGCAAAGATGACTACATCAAAAGCCTCGAGATTAAAGGAAATTGAAATTCGAGGGGATGCTATTTATGTTGGTTGGCCATTAAACCTAATATCATGAAATGAGTTTTCATGTCTATAACCTCACTGACCTTCCTCTTTGAAACTAGAAGCTTGTAGATTGATTGAACAACTTGAAAATTTAGAGCACAGTGCTTGTGTTGACCTCGCTTTTTGCACCATTAACGTGGACAACAGATCTCAGCCCTGCTTGCTTCCACATAGATATGCTCTTGGATAGTTGGAGAAACTATTAGTCACTTGTGGCTCTCTGATGGTGATAGAGGCGTCTGTGAGAACTCCGACGATCAAGTCAATCGACGATAACATAATATAAGGTATAGGATATCTAGAGATGTGAGCAACACAAAGTATATATCTGCTGAAAATATGTAAAATATGAGGGAGAGCAAGTTTACAATTTGTGTGTAAAGTTGCATTACCTTCAAATGACAAAATGTGTGGGCCTATATAGTAGTTGAGGTGAGATATTGGCCGTTGGATAAGGAGACACTTGGACTCATATGGTGGTCGGGGTATCTCATGTCTCATCCTAGGTATCAATCCATCAATTATAGGTTGATGGACATTTAATGCAACAATTAATGTTTTTTGAAAAGTGGGCTGAAGACTTTGACCTTTAGGGGTCTAGTGCGAGATACCACTTCGATTAATCATAAGAACATTCAATCAAAGGATTTTCTCAAAAGATGTGAAACAAAAGATGCTTATCATCAATTGAGAATTTAATCTCTTTAGATATCTTCGTGCAGTAGACATGTCACCTCGGCTTCGACCTTGGAGGTTGTCCCTCCAAGGCACATCAGATGAAATGATCCCTTGCCTCAGTATGGTGCCATCTCAGCCAAGTGGATGGTGATGTGGAGTGTGGGCCTGATTTGACTTGCTATTGGGCTGCCACGTGGAGGTGATTTGGAGCCTAAGTGAAAGAAGCGTAGCATAGCCCCCCAAGTTCATGTATGAATTTTGTATAGGGTTGGAGGTAAATTATTCTTTGTCGAAATGATGCATTCCGGTGGAAGGTTTTACCTTTTGTTGGTTGGTTGTTCACTTTGAATACAACACAATATTCCTCCAAATCCAAGCGTGGATATTTAGCCCTTGTTTGAGCTCCATTATTTGACAAAAATTGATTTTGGAATAGTATTTTTTTGGATAATGTGTGGTTAAAATAAGGAGGATTTTTGGATTTATGTGTAATATTATTTTATTGAGAAGATATGTGGTTGATAAGAGGAGAGAAAATGAATTAAAATTTAATGGGAGCCAAACATAGGCTTATATAATGATGGAGTTTGAATTGCAGAGGTGGAAGTAGATACATTGTGGTAGCTTTAAGAGAAGTTGTTGTGGCATATGTGAGGTCCTTGCATGAGGGCGAGGTCGTCCCTCAAGACACATCGAATGAAGTGATCCATTACTCGACATGGTCCCACCTCGACCGGGGATGTTGATGTGGAATATGGGCTTGATTTGACTTGCTACTTGGCTGCCACGATTTGGAGCCTCAATGAAAGATGCATAATAACTTGTATAGGTGATCTACAAAATAAAGGAAGATGCATTAGTGAAATTCTCAAAGCATGTCAGATCCCCTTAACTAATTTGGCAACAGAAATCACTTGAAAAGTTGTAGATTCTCGACACAGTCAGGGCCATCTCATTATCTTCGGGGACTTGTTGCCATTTCTCCTAAACTAAAGCGAATTCCACTTCTACGTTTTCACGGAAGTGGGGTACTCTTACACCAAAGAGGCGTAAGACATCCAAGGGTAAACATTGTACCACCCTTTCTCTGTGTTTTCACCCTTCACCTTTAATGGTAGCTTGCGAGCGGGTACATAATATAAAAATATGTGAAAGGACATCATCTCATCGAGGCTGAAGCATAGCCGTAACATAAATGCCCTGACCATTTGGCTCCTACAGTTAGGACAATCTAAGTTTTGCCAAGCTTGAGGTCCTATCTACCTTTCTAAACAGAGATGTAACAAAAGCCTCATCCCAGCATCATAACAGCTCCAAAAATCGCATGCAACCCTCCTTCGGACAGCAAACTCTCTCATCCACCTCAGGTTTTTTGTTCGCTGTCATCCATAACCCAAAAGAATTACCGAATTTTGAGATAGTCTTCATTAATATTTGTTAAGGCCACATACGTCTTGCTATATTTCACCACCTATAATCCCACCAACAACAAAGTTTGTTGCTCTCTACCTTTGCCACATCCTTTGAAGAATCTGAAGATGAATCTGGTAACCTTACATCCGAAGTAGCGAATTCCTTTCTCGCTCAACAGTGCCTGTAACTTCATTGAGCTAGCCCCTCAAGCTTTCCACGTTGATCCCAGAAGAACTAACAACTACTTACAGGGGTAGCAATTGGCCTATCCTAGCATCATGATAAAATTTGGCTTCATCACCTCTCTTGATGGATATCACAAACAAATTTAGGCTCGACTAGAGCTTTCAGCTCGTACGAGCTGTGCCGAGCCGACTCGATTTTTCATTTATTTATTTTTTATAATAATACTACTGCCTGTGTTTTACAGGCACCTGTAATTATTTATTATTTGTTTAACCTTTTATTATCTAAAACTCGGCTCGGCTCGACTTTTCATAGGTCGAAAATGGCCAGTGACAAGAGTCGTTCAGCTTGGGCTTTTCCCAGGCAGAGTCATGGGCTGCCCGATCCAACGAGCTACATTGACATCCCTAGGTAAGATGCCTCCATTCTGACTAATTGGATCAAAATCAATATTAATCCAAAATGCTGGAGAGGCATGCATCCATTTTTCAAAAGAATGGCCCTGATCAAACTGTGCATTTTAAGTTCGAACCTTGGTAACCCAATGCCTCACATGTCCAATAATCATAATTACTTATCGCTGTCATTTCACTTTGGGAACATGGTCGCCATGATTGGCATAGAGGTGTCAATCCGGGTGGTCCGGGTCGGGTCGGCCCGCCAACATGTGAGCTCAGTAACGGCCCGCATGAAAAAAAGCCCGCCCGTTGCGGGTTCCGGGCCGGTTACGGGTCGGCCCACAATTTTGGACTACAACCCAGGCCCGCCCGCTGACCCATCCGGGTCGAGCCCATGCGGGTCACGGGTCGTGCGGGTCGCGGTTCGTTCCGGTTTGGCCCGTATGATTGTATAAATAAAATTATAAAAATATATAATTTTTCATATTTATAGCAAAAAATATTTTTTTTTTGTTAAATGTAAACTAAGAATTGAACTAAATTCATAATTATATCAAGAAATTTTTACATAGAATTCAAATTTAACGTTACATGAATTATTTATAACTTTGCAAACTTAAATTTAACTTAAACATATAACAACTACATCAAAATGCATGCCTAATTTATCCACTTCATCTTCTTCTCAATCCAAGATTTTTACAAATTTTTGCAAATTCTTGTTATTTAGAATCTGAACAAGAAATATAATTAACAGATTCTCTAATTATACTTATTTGTGGTGTTATTAATTTCAAACCATCTTGCACAACTAAATTCTCCCCTCTTTTTGAATTTTTTTTATTTTTATTTTTTCAATTTTTTTTGTTTGGCTCTCTCCCCCTTTTTTTTAATTTTTGTTTTATTTTTTTTTTTCAATTTTTTTTTTACGGGCCGCGGGGTTGCAACCCGCGAAGCCCGCGGGTTACACCTCCTTGGCCCGTGAACCGCCCGCACGGGTCACGGGTCGGCCCGCGGTCCCGGTTTCACGGGCCGGTTTTCACGGGTCATGGCCGGCCCGTCCGTCTTGACACCTCTAGATTGGCACGAGTCCCTTAAATTCATATCCAGTACCGCCTTTTAGCTTGGCCTCGAACATAGAGGCTATTATGCTTCACCCTATCTTTTACACCTGTGCCAAGTCACCAAAGAAATGGGACTTGTACATGAGCCCCAGTAATTGGACTTTACCTCGGTGGCAATACATCGCTTCATCATTCTTTACTTTTGATTCAAAGTCCACTACCTTTTATAAATATTCACACTTGAATTTGGGGGACTACTACCACTTTGACTATATTACAACCTCAACTCCAGCATCGGCGAATGCCATTCCAATTCATTAGCACAATCATCTCTCTAAAAAACTAGACTCTTCGAGAAGACTAATAAACAAATATTAAATTCCAACGCCTCATATTCAATCCAACCTTGAACTTGGGAAACTACTGTTATGCCTATGCCAATGTGGCAAGTCACCTGACTACCAGCTAAGCAAAATGTCACGATAGTACTTCTTCATTTTCAAGGCAATGAGTTCATATTCCATCATCTCACCCGCCTACATTTCCAAGGCTTTGAGACCACAATAAAATGCCTTATGGACACTCCCATTCGAGGTGACTTAACTTTCAACCAAATTGTCATCCTGTCATTTTGAGGCAATTTGTGAAGACCTAATCCTTAGGAACACCAAGTGCACCTCATGAGTTCTAGATGATTGAGATCAAATCTCTGATGCATTGTTAAAGTTATAAAATAACGTAGTTAGTAACGTGCAATGTGATTAATGTGATATCTCCACAAAGGCGACTAATAATCTAATTCCCTCTTATTCGTCTAGGACAGGGTGTGTGAGATCACATGTTTATGATGTCTAAAATTTTACACATTTGGGCTTGATATGTGAGCTGTTCGTTGAAAATTATGTACCGCAAGTGCATGACCCGTTCAAGTAATAAAGTGGATTGTGAGTCCAAGTCGATCCCTCAAGAAATGCTTACTTTTCATTACACTATTCTAGTCATTTTAATTCTAACAATTAAAGAAAAACACACAATATGGATTTAAATTTTGAGAATAAAAGAAAAACAAATTGAAATTCAATTCAAGACACACCACAACAAGGCTCGGAGGATTAAATAGTTGATATTCATAATTCCACTTGACCATCGCTTAATTAATTTCTCAACATGCAAATCTATAAATTACTAATTAATCATGTGAAACCCGATTTTCCCTTTTTAGCTAATTACCCCTCTCGAGTGAAATCACCTCTAATTAGTTGTTTAACCTACTATATCTCTATATTGATTAAAACCCAACAAATTGTGAAAATAACTCAATGGGTCACATATGGCTAGGGGTATATCTCTATCCTGTACAAGACCTAGGGTCTGTTTGGTACGATTCAAAATTCAATTAAAATTGAAAATATAGTCGTTATTGGGTCCCACTCATCTAATAAAAGTTAACAATAACTGTTAGTTTTTCAATTTTAATCTCTACCAAACACCCTCCTAGGGCATTTACTATTTCGGTCTAAAATGTACAACAATTTCTCAATAATTGCACAAATCACTCAATACTAACATTTATTGGCAAAATAAATGCAATACATACAATAAATGCACATGACAATAAATATTTTGACATTAAAAAGCAAATATTGAAATTAATAAAGTTAGGTTAAGTTTCATCATTCATCCCTATATTAATAATTTAGTTTACAATAATACAAAATCACAAAATGGAAATGGTAGAGAAACTCATTACAAAATAAAGAAAATAAAGGATAAATACAAGATAAAAGGTAAAACCCATCCCTTGGATGGATTATTGAAGGAATGCAATGGTATAATCTTGTACCCCCCCCCCCCCCCCCCCCCAAAATTTCCACCTTTTTTTGGCTAGGTTTTCTCTCACTATTCTTTGCCTTGTTTCCTCTCTTTTTAGATCTTGAATGGGTGTGTAAAGAATGGGGGTCAAGTGGCTGAGTTTTGGCTTATAAATGACCTATAATCATACCCCAAAAATTGCCAAAAAACCCCCCAAAAAAGATGTAAACTTGCAAAAACGGGGGCAGAAAATTTGCCCCTGCAACACACAGCGAAAGGCTAAAGGCACACTTCTTTTAGACTATGGAACCTGAGCGTGTGCGTCGGGTACACGAAGGCACACGAAACCTGCTACCTTCGCTTTGCAGATTAAGTACTCTAAAAATTACACATCTGGTCCCTCAACTTTGATCTTGTATATTTTGGTCCTCAAATTTTTATTTTTATTTCAATTATGACCATACATTTCATTCAAGGTCCTTAAACTTTTGGTACTTGTGAACTTTGGTCCCCAACTTCATAATTTTGTACGCTTTTCGTCATTTTCTTCTTCCTTTTGCCTTGTTTTCTTTCAATTGAGGATTTTTCAACTTATAAAAGCAAATATTACCCAATTGTGAATAGAATTTGACTCAATTACTAATAATTAACTCGTTTTAAATGTTCAATAAGTGTGTAAAAGCACACTTATCATGAGTCATTTGGATGAAGCCACGTATCAAACATTCGAAGGACCTCAGTTGTTTCTCTTTGTTTATAAACGCTCATACATTGTAAATGTATCATGTGAAGGTAATTGACATTTGGTAATTCTCAATCAAGAAATGCAAACTCAACCCATACATTTCTCTTGCTTTTGTGTTTCTTAAACACGATTTCCTTGTCAACTATTGGATTTGAGCATTGGTGTGTACGCAATCGTGCCCCCTGCCTTCGAAATTTGCGGTCTTGTGCCTCTAATGTGTCCAATTATGTAGGTAACGTACACGTAGAGGAGAGTAAAGTGAAGACATGTTGACACATGGGTCCCATCCAAATTCGAAGGTCAACAACACCAATTGCATTAAATATAGGAGCCGAATAGATATTCGTTCAAGCAGAAAGGAAAGGTTATTTACATTTTATTTGAGTCTTAGACGAAAGCTAAGAAATGAAAATTCCAAAGACTTTCAAGAGCAAAATAGACATGTTTCTTTCCTTACCCTTAATAGCCACTCAAAAATAGACTCTAATTCTACATAAGAGATTCGGTACTACGTAAATATTATATTGAATGAGTTATTTATGGTAGATTAAATAAATTTTTTTAGTGTTCAGTGTAAACTTGTTCCTAAAACTCAATTTTTTGCTTGTGAATTTGATGCTGCTATTCTTTTGGACCATATTTGATTTAGTTAAAAAATTGTTAAAATGGTAAAATCCATTATAGGTTAGACAAAAAGGTTGGCGTATACACTTGAATTACTACTCTTTCCTCCTATCTGGCTCCACTTTTTACAAGATTAAAATCAATTTTTATACAAAGTATAAGTGGGCCCCAATGTCTGACTTTTTATTGAGAAGGAAGTCATAAATGACAATAACAACGAAACAATAATTGATTAAAATCCGGATGAAAATTTCTCCCAAACGTGCGCTTAATAAGGTTTGCAAAATGAAATCTCAAATTCCAAAGCCCAAATTTTCAAACAAGCGATTTGATTTGTCTAGATTTTCAAACTATCTATTGAATTTCAAAATTGGTTCACCAACTCACGGAAAGATACTTACTCCATCAAGGTTTTAGAGTTCCAATTTGAAAGATAAAACCCAATAAAAAGAATCAGTATTTTTATAACAGAAGTGAGATTTTACCTTAATATCATGCCTCGTTTAAAATAACTTCAATAAAGACCTACAAGTATACAAGACTCCACATACAAAATATGGAATTTTCTCCTTCTAGTATATATTTTCTAGTTCACAATATGAGGTGCAAACTACTCGCGTGTTTAAAAAAATTCAAAGCAAATCCTATTTTTGCTTGAATCAGCTACTGATACAATTGCTACAGCAAACTTTACAACAAGAAACCATAATTCGTAACATTTTCAGATATCAGATGAGACAGAAAAAAGGCTGCATTCTAAGCTTTCTTATTTTCCAGACAAGTAATTTCTCGTATCCACCACAAAGAAAAAGAAAATTGAACAATTTTACCTCAATGAAAGATCTCTGCTGTCTTCTGCAAAAACATAAATCCTAGCCAATTAATGCATTATTATTTACCTATTTTTACAAATACAGAATATAAATCTATGCTAACTACCTTAGCAGCTAGGAAGGTAGTCCTCAAGCATGTCTTGTTGCATCATCATGCAACTGGGCAGATCTTACATTGCTTTCCTCCTGCAGAGCAGAAAGGCCATACATTAAATAAACTAAAGATCAGTTGGACGGTCTCATCTAAAAGCTTAAAGGGTTAGGTAAGGAACACATCTATTTATTAAGATCCCTAGATTCTCCAAACCAAATCCTGGCCTGAACTTCTCTGTATTAACCAAACATGTATGACCATTGATAATAAATTGGTGGGCAACAGGAAGGTTGGTCATACAAGTTCGGTTAACATAGAGAAGTTCTAACTTTTGAATTTGACACGCCCCCCTCACGTGCAGACCTGATTTACATTTTTATTGAAGGGCTGATGCACGGATAATTTCAAAAAAAGGGTGATGGCTCGACTGAATCTAGTCTCCTGCTGGCTTTGATCATGCCCATGTCGAACCATTAATTATATAAACTTAGACTTCAACCAGATCACATGACATAGTACAATATTTATGGCTCTCAAATGTATGGTAAACTAACCCGAATGCCATACGTGAAACTTGGAGCACGAAAAAATTCCATTTGACCCTGCAAGCATGAAGTTACAATAATTTTTATCTCACCAGATTGAATTTGATTCACCAAAGAAAACCATCAACGTAGAGAAAATCAAATACCAATCCATGTACAGTTTGCTGATTGCCATAATAGCCATCGTGAGTAGGTGCAATAGAGTTCAGCTGGCCCTAAAAGAGAATGCAACCACAAGTCATTTACTCAGCATAGTCATAAAAGAAATAACTTGGTGGTTTTGATAGACATGATAATGATAACATACGAGTCCCTGAATGGCCTGTTGGTTCCCATAGTAGTTATCGCGAGTGGGAGCCATCAAGTTCAACTGTACCTGCACAAACCAGAGACTGCCACTTAGGCATAACCACTCAGCTTCAATATGTTAAGAGTAATTCTTTGATCAAATCCCTTACCATTCCTTGTACCCCTTGTTGAGCTCCAAAAAATCCATCAAGATTCACTGGTCGAGAACTCAATTTCTCCTACATATAAAAAGTATTTTATTACGAGGGAACAAAGAAAAAGTCAGGTGCTGACTCCTAATAACAACTTTTCAGCACTAATAATAGTATTATGTTTGCATTGTGTATGAGAAACAGTAAATAAGTTAATTGTTCACTAGGACAAACCATTGATTGCAAGCTTTCAGGTGTACCAACAGGCATAACATCTGGCTCCATATTTGCCTGAAATACACAGAATGTATCATGAAAAAAAAAAATTAAAAGAATAATCAATGCAATTTCCATCACTACGAACCTTTCGTTTCTTGGTCACATGTTTCTTCCTATTTGACTTGCTCAGATTTCCACTTAGATTATCTTCTTCAACACAGAGAAGACCCGGTGACACAGATGTGCCAGCTTCTATAAGATTTTTATTTGACTTGTTGACGCTCAAACAATTCTCAAAAGCATCATCAAAGACACGGTGCGTTATATTATAAGTTTCCTGAGACAAAGATCCTTCTTCAATCAATTTCATTGCCTGTTGACATAAATCATTATAGCGCTGCAGCCTTGACTGAACCTGTTCAGATCCTTCTCTCATTGAGTAATTGCTCTTGGCATCTTTAGTCCACCGTTTCAAAATATATTGTGTTGGGATATCTGAAATGCCACGGATTTGAAGAACAACCATAGCATGCCTACAAAGGAAACCTTTTGATTCAAATAAATGGCACATGCAGGACACTTCCGATTTCACCTCATTCAACATGACAGTGAATTCCTGTGTCTTTTCAAAATCTTGAACTTTAAAAGTAATGGTTGCATCAATTTGATCCACTCTCCTGGGAATACAAGCAACTCCACCCAAGACTTCAGTTTGGAATTTTTTAAACACAACATGAGTGTATATCCCAGCTAACTGTTTCTCAAATGGGGAGGGAGATTTTAGAACAGGTTGCTTGTTCCATGTATCAGATGATGCTTTTGCTTCCTCTTCATACCTTTCTTGTAGAATTATTCCATACTGTTTTACAAATTCTTGCACGGTGGTCTTCTTATGTACATACTTATCAAAGAAAGAGTTCACACTCTCTGATCTCTGAACTGTAGACATCCCAGCTAAAACTGCATCCTTCATAAAGATTGGCACCCATTTAGTTCGATCTTCATATAATGACTGAATCAGGTCATTTTCTCTCAGTCCAAAGCTGTCAACCAATTCATTCCACGCGTTTTCGAACTCCTTATCTGTCCATGACCTGTAAATGCATTCTTCAAATTTCACCATGAAATTTCCAGTCTGTTTGATTACATTATTCAGTATTTCAGAAACCTTCCCCATTATGTGCCACAGACAGAAGAAATGGATAGCAGATGGAAAAACATCTGAAATGACTGATTTCATAACTTCATCTTGGTCAGTAATAATTAATTTTGGAGCTAGACCACCCATTGCTTTTAACCATGTTTTCAAAACCCAGGAGTATGTAGCTGCATTTTCATCAGATACCAAAGCACATCCAAGGAGCATGAATTGATAGTGTTGATTGACCCCAATAAAAAGAGAGAGAGGCATTTTATACTTGTTTCTAATGTAGGTAGTATCAAAAGATACAACATCATTGAAATAGACATAATCATGCCTACTTTTGGCATCAACCCAGAACAAAGTCTTTAGGCGTTGATCTTCATCAACATCTACTGCATAAAAGAAGTTGGGATTCAGACTCTGCATCTGGATAAGAAGCTCCAGCAACAATCTCATCTCTCCCACTTCCAAAGCCATATTCCTGCATTTATCGAATGGACTACTGGAATCGTGTTTGAGACCAACCGCGCTTTTGTATTCAGCAAACTGCCTAGCCATTGCAGCATACATCCTACTTGTTTGTTCGCTTACAGCTTGGGCAGGTAGTAGTTCGTGATTATGCTCTTTCTCAAATCTATGAATTATCCATTTTCCATCCGGCCTTCTCTTAACATGCATGCTTGCCTTACAATCTGTCTTTGAACATGCTCGCCGACCTGTAGCATTCTCTTCATCCTGCTTGCTGCCTTGTCTACTTCGTGCCCGGTTTAAGGATTTCTCATATTCACGCTTTGTGCCATATCTAGAGCATGCAAATTTTGCATCAATGAATTCCCTCGATATCTTCGAACGGCGGCTATTCTGAATTGCAGTATTGAATCCCACAGACCTAGCATATTCTTGATAAAAAGTATATGCATCTCCATGTGAGCCAAATTCCATACCAGGAAGTGGCTCAAGATTTGTCACATAATCTATATCTGCTATTATAGAATTCATGTCCTCTCCACCTTCAGCCTGTAACTTTTCCCTACCATCTGCCATATCTCCACCAACTCCATCTATGCTGAGTGGTTTCTCTTCACCATCTAGCATATTAACAAAACCATTTGGTTCATCTTCTTCCTTATAAGTGTCTCCGGAAGGCAATCTCAGATCTATGTCCATGGCCAACAACCTATATGCTTTCACTTAACTCTTGCATTCAGCAAGCTGAACAGAAAAAGTAAAAGAGATAAGAATTTGAGCCACTATACATTTAATGATTATACCAGAAAGGGCATGTCTAGCATGCAAGATTAAATAGGATTCTACAAGATTGAGGAAGAGGCCTATGAGATGTTTGTCCATTGTCCAATTAGTCATATCCAATCCAGCATATCAAACATGCAGTGGAAGACCAATCTGTATGTAAACAGGTTTTTTAAGATATTTGTGTTGAGTGTATTTTACTTATTTGGGCTCTAAAATATTGACATTTCGTAATTCTTTTAATGGAATTATAGTCTAATTTATTATATAATGTGTTATTAGGTGAAATTTGATAAACAGAAGTGAATTTGAAAGAAAGAAGTGAAAATTGAAGAAAAAATGGGCAAGATCCAAAGTTTGAAGACTAAAGTGCAAATTCTCAAAAATTGTGCCGAAACTCACTATAATTGTTCAAGAATGCTAGGAGTCAAGTTGATGCAATTAGAAGTCAAAAGACATCACATATGACCAAAATATTTTCACAAATCAATTTTCAACAGTACAAGGATGTTCAAGATTTTCTGCCAAAAATTGAGATCCATTTTTGACATAGTAAACATTAGAATTGGAAAATAGCTATTTCTAGTAAAGTTGTAGCCCTTTGAGTTATCTTTACAACCCAATTTAAATCGCCTAAATCGGATGTCGGGAGAGAAAGTTACGATAAAAATATTAAAGGAGGTGCACTGCTGAAATTTTCCCGAAAGGTGACGCCGCGTCTTCGCGGTGTCGTGGTGCTACTCCCGTGGCGCCAATGCGTCACCTCGGTGTATATAGGGCGCATTTTTACACATTTTGAAACCCATAAAACCCTACATTCAACACAAATGTGGGGAGGAGTATAAATACAAGTTTTTGACACTTTTGAGAGAATTCCACACAATATGATGGAGAGAAAAACACATAATTATCCAAATCAAAGAGTAAAGACTAATGTTTGAAGGCTTTTGAGGTTGAAGAAGATTCTTGGTGCAAGATCCAATTCTTTCCATGATCAAGATTTCAAAACTTGGTTATGAACTCAATACTTTTTGTACTTCTTTCATTATTATGAGTAGCTAAATTCATAGCTAGGGCGAACAATGTAATCTATGTACGACCATTTATTTATTTTATTTTAGTGTGTGTTTGGTAGGGATTTTTTGGGGGAAGAATTGATTTTGAATAGTGATATGATGGGAAATGTGTGGTTGAAAAAGAAGATAAGATTATTGATGTGATAGAAAATATTATTTTATTGAAGAATGTGTGGTTGAAAATGAGAATTGATTTACTGTTGAAAATGAGAATTGGTACCAAACATAGCCTTAGATTCTAGCTCTTTAAATGCATGTGTTGATTTTATTCATGAATTTAATGCTTTGAATTCTTTCGCCAATTATTCAACAATTTTGTGAATCTATTACAAATCGAGAGGTAAGTTTTAAATTTAGACCACATAGTAAAATCAGGTAATTTAGTATAACATGTAGGGATACATATACTAATTATTGCAGTTATTAGATGAATTCTTAGAACTAAAACTTCGTTTAACTAAGATTGATTCATATAGAGATATGAAATTAAATTAGTTAAATAGACTCAATAAGAACTCCAGAGGGGTAAATTGAATACTTTAGAAGAATTCAATTGAACACTACAATAGTAATGAATCTTGATTGGCGAATTAAAGGGAATCCATAGGTAAAATTGTAAGTCCTAGCATCCACATTCATACTTTTAAAACCCAAATTCGACAAATTGTGTACGTTAGATAATTTAATTTTAGCTAGAATAATTTAGATACAAATCACAAAACTTTATTATTTGTTTTCGATCAAATTAAAGTTATGAATAATTTTAACCAATTGTTAGATAGTAGTCATCATGGGAACGATATCCAGACTCATTGATCTACTATATTACTTGTTACGATCCGTACACTTGCGGGGATATAAAAACCGACAACAATTTGACAATTCGAGAATCAAGGTTGTGATTGTGTCTTCAAATGCTGAATATAGCAAACAGTACTAGCAATTACCTCACTCGGCAACTACTTAGAATTGGTTTCAAAGCTTTCATTTTCGCTGCAAAAAAATCAAAATCTATATGTTCTCTAGGATTAGCCGCCACAAAATGCCTGGGAGGATAACATGCTTTTTGTTTCTGCTACCAGTTGAGGGAATACTAACAATATGTAATTTTGAGAACTGCATCAATTTCTTCCAGAAAAGAAGCCTGCTTAACAGATTTGATTAAAGCCAAGCCAGACACCAAGACAAAAATCTCGAGTCATTCTATGAAGACACAAGTTGTATAAAACTAAAAGTCTTAAAGGATTCAACTAGCTCTTTAACCCTCTTCAAGGGAGATTAAATTGCATGCATGCAATGCATAACATGTTTCTTGTATATGCCTAAATATGTAAAAGCTCACATGAGATCAAAAAACTATGGAAACAAAATTCATTATCCGAAAATGAAAGTTTCATATTTTTAATATAATTCAACCAAGGCCTAGTCAAAGAAGAATTTCAAATCCTATCCTTTGGAATGAAAAAAAGTCAAATTTGAACTAAAAATTTGAGGCAAGTGAGAACCACTTTTGGACTACTTCTGAACTTGAGCAGTTCTTTATGTTGGTTTTTGTCAAAAGACAGAGAATTTAAGCTGGTTATCCTGCACTAACAATTTGGCAGCCTCATGCTTTATTTTGTCTTTTCCAAAGATAAAAGTTTTACGGAGTTGGAGACTCCTATTACCACTTTTTAAGCTTTCGTCAGTGGCAAAGATCCTAGAAGCAGCATTCTTACAATGACAAACGAGAACTACATTTATCTTCAAGCAATAAAACACCAACTCACTTGACTAATGGGAGCCCATAATACTAAGACCAAGTCATATGAGCCAGTACTACATCCACTAAAACTAATTGCTGGATACTTCCAAAAGGACCAAAACAAGCATATGAAGTTAAATGAAAAATGTTTCTTATCGATCAATAGTGCACAAAATGGTTAAACATTAAATTGTTCAGAGCTAATAAAACAAGAAATACTTAGGTTCATTATTAAAACAGAGAACAAAAGCATTGTACTTAATCGAGATTTCTAACTATATTAAGAAAGAGGGCTAAAGAGTTCCAGCTACAATTGTCCAGTATCCACCAGTTCATTTGTAAGAAATATACACATACAAATTCGCAACCTTCAATGCCACAAACCGTTGCCAAGAACAGAACCCGCATGAAATATTCTAATTCAATCCATGCACATAAAAAAATAGAATTCCAAACCACTGCTTCCTGCTACATTAATCCAATAACTACAAAACATCCCAAAGGGGGAGGAATTTCCACCCACAAAACGTTCAACAAAATAACAGCCAAATCTGCCAATTCATGTATCAAAAAACAAAAGAAGTCGAGAAATCTGAAAACAGGTAACAAAATCAAAAGATCAACAACTTTAATCAAACGAAAAAAAAAAATCATTTTGGTGCAGAAATGATAAAATAAGTGGTGAATTATCATCAATCGTCGATATCTAACTAGAATTTGGATGGAACATTACATAGAACAGACGAAGAAAAAATGACAAGAAAGAAAGAAAAGTGAAGGAAGGGTTGTGGTTGCCTGTAATTTGATGATGTATGTATCTCTCTCTTTGATCTGCAAAACCGCAAATGCTAATCCACACGCGAGGGTTTGGGCGAGTGGGTGCTTTTTCTCCAATTCTGCTGATTAGGGTTTGAGAGCTTTTTTCTCGTACCCTTTCATCTCTCGCGCGTGAACATTGCCCGCAGAAAAAGGTTAAATATATCAATAATAATTTCCCAAGACCAAATAATTTTAACACTGTAGAAGAATTGTAGTGTCAATCACTAAATTATGGGATTTGAAGTAACTTGGTCCTGGCTAATTTCTCTTGACTAATGCTATTTAAAAGAGTAATACTATGTATCTTCACTGAGATTGTAACATCAATCTATGTGTCTCTAAATGTTAGACTAAATGAAAGGCGAAATTAAATGACTTAATTAATTTCACCTATCATTTAATTTCACATTAACGCCACCTAAACTAAGATTGTAACCATAGTGGGGTTAAATAATATTACTCTATTTAAAACCATTGATATTATAATATCAATTTGATGACCCAAGAATAACTAACCAAGAGGGGGTGAATTGGTTTTTGAAACTTTTTCGATAATTTATCTCAAACTTATTTAATACACAAGATATAAATGCAAAGTGTAATACGAGAAGTAAATATGCAAATTTGATAACTTAATTCAAGTATGGATATAACACAATATAAATAGCAATTTAAAGTGGAGCACAATAGTGTAAAGTTAACAAGCGAATTTAATGGGGTTTGATACACAATGTGTTCTACGTCCTCGTTACCAAGCTCTCCGTCACGAGTAAGGCCAAATGTACTATAATTGTAACTTACAAATAAGGAGTACCAATCTTTAAGTGACTTACAATAAGGAGCACCTATCTTTAGGTGACTTACAACAAGGATCACTTATCCTTAGGTGACTTACAACAAGGAGTACCTATCCTTAACAACAATCCAGTTTTCACGAGGCTCTCGAAACCACCACAATATAAATTGTTACCCCACAGAATTGGAAGCTCTAGGTCAGCAGTCCGCGTGGACAGCCATGTATTCCCTTTAGCCAAGTGGACAGAAAGCTAGTTGGAAAGTCAATGGGGAGGCCAACACATGCAAGGTCAACAAAGGCTCCTAAGTCTGAAGCTCCTTCATGCAAATGCAGAGGCTCCTTAAGACCGAAGTACTGAAGCTTAACGCAGACGTTTCCTCATAGCAGATTCGAAGATCTCTCAGAACTGATTGACGTGACATCTGCCATATAGTGTCTGTGGCATTAGTGTGTGTCAGTGAGTCAGTCTACAAAGTAGAACGGCGAATTTTATGCAAAACAATAATTGTAAAGATTGGACATTGATGTGAGGCTTCAGTCTAGGGGGTATCACCACGTGGATTTGATCTAACGGTCACCACGTCAACTAGATTAGTATAAATAAACCCCTCATTGTATAGAAGGGGGGACAGAGAGTCACAAAAGAACATATTTATGCACTTTACTTTTCTTAATCTTGAATAATACAACTTATATTGAAATCATAACACATTACAAGACATTGTCTTTTATATATCCTTCCACATATTCCATTACAAAAGAGATATTCATTTTAGGAAAATCGATCGAGCTCTTGTAGATAGCGCAATGGCCGTTTAAATCAAACCACCGGAGCTTGAACACTTGTGTCTCTTGCCGGAAAACACCTCCCGCGTTCCATCCAACCATACTACCGCTCCTGTTCCGGTAGAAACGTGCCGGATCATTGCTTGACGTGGCAAGGGTGGGCTAAGTATTTGTTGAGTACATTTTTTGGGGTCGACAAATTGGCACTGTCTGTGGAAAATCTGACATTTTAACCACGAAACACGCATGGAAAAAGAAAAAGATACATTTTCGAGAGAGTTTCTCATCCTTGAAAAAGGAATATCCTTGCGAAAAGGAATCGGTAAAGAGCTTGAAACCCCCTGAAGAAGGGAACCAAGTCGTACATCACGTAACCAAAAAATGAGTTCCACTGACGAAAATGCCCCTAGAAGGACGAGGGAAGACCCTGAAGAAGGAGAACCCTCACGAGTTGTCCCGATAGCCCAATCGAGACCTTCAATGCGCAGAAGAGGAGTCCCAGGGACGGAGGTGGAGTTGCAGCCAGGTTAACTAGAGAAATGGCAATAATGGCTGCCAACATGAGGAACATCACTAAGCAGAACCAAGCCATGCATGAAATGTTGATGCACATGCAAGAACAAGGAGGCTATCAGGCTCCACAACATATGGCTCCCGAAGACGTATTTCCCGACACTCAAGACTATTACCACGAGGATGAGGTCCAGAGCCAAATGGCAGGATATCGCCATTTTTGCAATACTCTCACCGTATATGCAATGAACTCACCGGATTTGACAGAGGAATGCTCTGTTTTTGCTCTGTTTTTCAGCCTTTTTCAGCACTTTTTCAGCTGATTTTCTTCAATTGTTTGATGCTAATGATTTAGTTTTTCAGCTCTACTCTTCAAAGATAAGTTTTTCAGCTCTAAATCCTTGCAAAAACATACCAGATTCAACCACTTCTCAGCTTCATTTTCCACCAGATTTCTCTGTTTTTTCAGCTTTTCCCTGTTTTTTTCAGCTTCTTTAACTTCTTCTTCTTCTTCTTCTTCTTCTTCTTCTTTTTTCTTCTTTTTTCAACCTCAGGCCCCTTTCCAAGATCCTTGAGGCTATATTCATCAGCACACCATATTTTTCTATCATCAGCTTCTTTTTTGTTGAGCTGAGCTGCCTTTATCTCCTCAGCAGTTCGATTTTTGCTTATGTTTTCAGCCATTTTCTGCACCATCAGGAAGTCTCTTTTTATTAGGGCTGCTATTGATTTTTCAACCATTTTCGACACCAACTGAGATCAATCGTACCTCCCAGGGCTGTTGCTGAAAACTTCTTCTTAAAACCGAATTTTCAATATTTTCTGGCTGCCCTTTTTCAGCTTCTTTGTGGCCCCATCTAAGATCATTAAAGCTTTGATACCATGTTGGGATTTTGACTTTGATCTTAGACTCTATAAAGAGAGCCCTTCATATCTTTGATTTTGTGTATGGAGGAGTGTATTGAAGACTTAACAAAACATGAATTGTATACCGGTTAATGCATAGCTTACCGGCTTTCTTACCAGCATAAAACATAAGAAAAACATATGAATTTATGCATGTACTCTGCTGTCCTTGAATAACAGATCCGAGGAGGAATGAACTTTGATTGTCTACATTTTTTAAGACGATTTTTCTATAACATTTCGTACATTTATCCTCTATATAACTTGGCTCTATTTATAGCCAAACTTACTAGATATTCTACAAGATATTTAGAGATATTTTCTACCTCTTGACTATCCACTTGCAAGTAGTAGCTTTCAACTTTACTACTAGAACTTACTTTACTTGTAGAATGATTTACTACTTTGTCTTGTACTAGTTCTAATCTAGTCTAACTTAACATCAACTTAGTTAGACATTTCAACTAAACTAGCTACAAACTAGATTACAATAAAAATACAATTCTTTATGTGACAACAAAATGTCACAACTCCAACAGAATTCAACCGCCACTGCTACTTTTTCCTTCGTGGGCATCTATCAACAATGGACCTAAAGCTCCATTCTCAAACAAATATTTTCTCATATAATCACTCATTGAAACAAGAATCGAAACTGTAAGCACAACCAATTCTCTTAAAGAGTTATAGGAATTAAGATCCAACAATTGAATCAAGCACCTCATATTCCCTTTTTTCGCAACAAAACTCTCAAACTTTCCATCCTTCAAGAAAAGCTGAATTAGTTATTCCAGTGCCTTCCGTTTGAACTCAAGGCCGTGATCTGGAGCCTGGTGAAAAGATCCTTGACAAAAAAATGAGAAGTCTTCCTTCAAGGCTTTTGAGCAGGGTGAGTAAGAACAATACCAATGGATGATTGAGAACTACTGAACATAGTGTAACTGTTATGTCCTATATTCAATCGATTTTAGATATAAACACTTTTAATATACAATTAATGCATTTCATTCATGACAGATCTATTATTTAATTGAATTAATATTCTAATAAATTAAATAATACAGCCTGTATATTTAAATTTTGGTAATTTCTTAATCACATGGAGTTGTGATTGTGATACAAATTACATATGATTGAATTTTAAATCATCTGTGGTCATAAGTAATAACGAGATACAGATAGACCATCACATGTGGTATCTTTACTTGTGAAGTAAGTAACTGATTCACAAGTTAAAGTATGGTGTCACTTAAATAAATATGTGAATGTTTTGTTATGGGAACAAAGCATTGGAAACCTGTTAAATTCGTATATTACGTGACATCGACTATTTGATTACAGTGGACCTATTTAATCAAGTCGGATATTTTTGTGCCTAAGCTTGGGTTTGATCCATTATGCCCACATGCCCATTTACATTTCCTATATATATGTAATTCATTTCATAATTAAGGTACGTTTTCTAACCCTATCCAAATTCTCCTTTCCTCTCTTGCACTCTCTTTTTCTTTTGTCCGACCATTGACTTGACCGTTATAGTGCAAATGGTCGCTGGACCTTTTTTTTAATCGACGGCCTTTGCCTCCTAATGGGGTTTTCAGTATGCATGTGATGTCTACGTAAAGAGGACGTGGTAGGGATTCTGTTGGTTCATATTTTAGGGTCAACAGATTTACGCTATCTATAGAAAACGATATGTTAACCATGTTCTACCACATACCAAAAAGTCACCAGAAACCATAATTTTTTCACGCAGTTCTACCAAACAAATTGGAGGACAACCATAGAGGTGAAGCAACAAAAAGGAAACCAAAGTCAAGAAGATGAGAAATTCAATAAAAATCCTCCAATGGTTGATTCAAAAAGCTTAGTTTGCTTCCAATGTTGTGGGAAATAGTTAGGGGCCGTTCTCTTTGGCGTTTTCCACCTGTTTTCTGTTTTCGATTTTTCAAAAATGCGAAAATGCATTCTCTTCATCATTTTTGAAAACGGATTTTGGAAAACAAAAAAAAAATGTGAAGAAAACACAAAACGGCATTTCTACCGTTTTGGGCGTATCCTGCACAAACCCAGCAGAAATGGAAAACACGGGAAACAGGCCCAAAACCTCTCTTCCTTTCTTTCTGCCAAGCCACACTCCACCACCACTTTCCAACATCTAAACTCCGGCCATCCTCCTCCAAAACGGCCGGATTTATTACCATTGTGAAGCCCTCAATCCCTTCTTCAATAACCACACAAACCACTACCCAAACATATACCAAAATTTATAAAAAAAATTTCTCAAAAACTGATTCGAAGCTTACTGCTTCTGCCGAATCTCAAGCTCCGGAAACACCAGAGGTTGCGCACCACCACTGGTCGATTGCCCACCCCCAGATGACTCCAGCCATAGCTCCAATTTACCCAAAATAACATGCCATTATTCTGAATCTGCACCATTCGCACTGCGCTACAGGGTCGAAAAATGGCAGATTCCGACGCTGCCCAGTGGACCCATGGTCGTGGACCACATGAGGCTGCCATTTATAGCTATAGAGAGGGGAGGGGAAGAAGAGAGAGGGAGAGAGACGCCGGTGAGTCTGAGAAGAAGTAAGAGAGATGACAGAGAATTTCCATTTCCTCATTTTTGAAAACAATTGGGAAGAACACGTTTTCTATTTCCTATTTTTTTTAAACAATTTTTGAAAATACCAAAAAGAATGCATTTTCAACTATCTCAAAATGGACACTAAAAATACAAAACACAAAATGAAATCAAAACACAAAACTAAAACACAAAGAGAACGGCCCCTGACGGATTTATTTTGGAACAAATCAACCCCAAATGAAATACAAATTCAGCAACAAGAAGAAGAGAAAATCAAGGATGAGCCAAATCATAAATTTAAAGTCTATCAATAAGAAAACAGCAATGAGTTGAAATTTCCAATTTTTGAAAGAAAAATTGAAGTCACCGCAACCGGAAAGCGATGAATAGATGCGCCACCACTCCATTGCTACAAGTAACCGCTTTTATGTTCAGACAACTAATTTGAGCAATGCTACATCGTTACATTTGCCACTGCCATGGCAACAAATTTTATCGAAAACAACAAAAACGTATAAGCTATTTTTATAAAGTTACATTCCTTTGAGAATCCGAGTTTTGAGTTGATGTGAAGATAGTGGAAAAGATAGATTAAGGTCTCTAGAAAATCAAAAATCTGCTGCAAATCAACCCCTTGTTACCGCCCTCTAAATGTTTGAAGAAATACCCAAATCAAGGATGGATTAACTTCAAGGCATGAAGCATCCTCTGTTACTGTTGGGAATTTACTTAACATGCACAGCGAAAATAAAACAATTTTCAATTCCCAAACGAGGATCTGCAATGTGTTTAGATAGAAACTGTGATGAGAATGATACCTTTGATGAATTCCACAAACTCTTTTGCTTTTTCTTGAACTTCAATGATCACGATCTGCAATCCAAACTGTCCAATTGTCCAGCCTCCAATGGTGATCCACATAGAGAACAAGAATGACGGATATGGTTTTCTTTTCTTGTGCTAGCAAGAATAATGAATTCTCTGCAGTTTACAAACCCTAGCCTTTTTATAGTATAAGCCCAAGTGGGCTTGGCCCATCTCTAAACTTAACCCGGTCCGATATTTAATTAATCAAATTAATTAAATCCGGTCCATGAATTAATTAATCCAATTAATTAATGTTCGCCTATTAATAAGTAATCCAATTAATTAATTATCCAACACTTGTCAATTAATTAATTGGTAAATCACATTCTTCTAATTCTCTTTTGTGTGTGACCCATTAGGTTCTCGATCACGATGCCTAACGATGTGAAATATTATTTTGATCTATCAAAATTGATAAATTAAAATACTCCTTTTAATTTATCACCAATTCACATTTGTCGTCCCAAATTGACATCTAGCAATGTGTCAGGGCAATACATGTGACGAGAAATGTCACATAGTATGACAAAACCAAGCTTGTTCGTTTACCGTGAAACTATAATCCTTTCGTCAATATGATCCGATCAATTATGAGATATGGATATATGTCAGTCTCAATTATTGATCATATCTTTTATCCTATTGTTAAGTCAATGTAAGTCGAAAACTCTTTTTCGACTTATGAGTTCACCTTGGCCAAGGATTTCATTATTAACTTAACTGGATAAAATGTAGATCATAATCTCTTACTATCTAAGAGTGACGAATCCTCTATTGATCATTTACAGCCTTCATATAATTCTTGACATACCCGAACGATGACTGTATTAGCGACCCTTCACAGAGCAACATCCAAGACGACCAAAGTATGACTGCCCTCATGTAAGGTACTATGATGACCTCAAGTCAAAGGACCAATTCCACTACCAAACGTTAGAGATTAACCACTAATACTTAGATAGTTATCCATGTGGAATCTCCCAACGAGTCTCCAATGTTTTGTTCTATAACAAAACATCCACGTGTTCATTCAAGTGTCACCACACTTTAACTTGTGAGATTAGCTACTTACTTCACAAGTAAGAATGCTACACGCGATGGTCTATTCGTAATAATGATATCCGTATCTCGTTATTACTTCGACCACGGACGATTTAAGATTAAGTCATATGTAATTTGTATCTCATAATCACAACTCCTTGTGATTCACAAATCACCAAAACTTGAATCTACATATTCTGTTATTTAATTTATTAGAATATTAATTCAATTAAATAATAGATATTGCCATAGATATGCATCGAATATATATTTAAAGTGTTTATATCCAAAGTTGATTGGACCTAGGGTATAACACTTACAAACTCGCACTTGCACTAGATCCAATCACTTATGTATCTTATACCATAAGAGTCTACATGATAATCATGTTTATGCTGCGACAACTTTTTGTCAGTGGATCTGCAATTTAATAACTTGTGGGAATTCGTTCTTTCTTTACGTCATTTTATTGAATTATCTTTCCGATAAGATAATACCGCCTTAACACATGTTTAGATCATTGATGAGACCTTAGTTCCTTCGCTTGCACGATGGCTCCATTGTTATCACAATATAGAAGCCTGTGATCAACAATGTTAGGAACTACTCTAAGTTCATTAATGAACTTCCTGATCCAGACCATAACTTTTGTTGCTTTGTAAACCAATGATGTATAAGGCTTCCATTATTGAATCAACAGTTATTTCCTATTTGGAACATTTCCAATACACCGCTTAAGAGTAAACCAATATCCTTTTTGAGATATGCTATTATTCTAGTCTGACTAGAAGTTAGCATCAGTCTATCTATGAACTCTCAGTTCATTTTCCCCATATAAAATCTTCTCGAGATTTTATCTATATAGATTGGGATGAGTTAAGTAATCATTTAGATCTATCTCTGTAGATCAACTTACTTCTCCCATATCTATCACGGAGAAGTATTTAACAGCCACAATTTCAGCAATTGAAATATAGAGACATCGTTTTCTATAATATGTCTCATACATATAATATTAGGAATGCAACAATGCTCCCACTATCTTGTTGTAAACGCACAACTCATCTTCATTTTGATAAAATCAAATATTTTGACTTTCTCATCAAATCAAAGATTTTAGCTCCAAGAGACTTGTTTCAATCCTATTGACCTTTTCTTGTAAACTCATTTACAACCTATGGGTTCTAATCTATTAGGTAGGTCGACCAAGGTCCAAACATTGGTTACATACATCAAGTCCATCTTGAATTTCTATGGCCTCTTGCCATCTCTTTAAGTCAACACTTAACTTTACTTCTGCGTAATTAGTAGGTTCATTATCCTTGATTAGTAATACCTAATTAGTAATCATGGATTTGTACCTTCTAGGAGGTCGAATGATCCTACAAGATTTACATGAAGCTAACGTGTCCTCAGAAGTCTCCACTTCCTAATCAGGAGTATATCCCTTAGCTGGTGTGGGATAAGACTCAAGTTCATCTATTATATCAGTTATATCTGTGGACTCTTGAACTCTTTCAAGATTTATTCTGCTCCCACTGTCTCTCCTAGAATAAATACTTTCTCTAGAAGTATGGCACGTATTGAGATGAACATTTTCTTCTCAACGGGATTATAGAATTGATATACAATTCAGTACGCTTCACATAAGCGCCATAGCCCAAACTTTCATATGAGATAAGTTGGGTCATTCCATAACTCGTATGGACTTTTTGTCAACCGATTTAGATGAGACACAATTTAGTGCGCATCATGTGGTAATTAGTGCATGACATCAAAATGATTTTTGAATGCTTGCATGGCTTGTTCTCAATTGCACTATATCTAATAGCGTACGATTCCTCATTTCAGATGCACCATTATGTTGCAATGTATGTGGAGGAATCCACTACGTGAGAATCTAATTCTCTTTTAGATAATCTAAAATTCTCCATTTTAGATATTCTTTACCTCGAACAAGTCTTAGTGTAAGAATATATTTACCTATTTGTTTCTCTATTTCTAGCTTGAATCCCCTGAATATTTCAAGAGTTTCATGCTTGAATTTCATCAAATATACATGATCATTTCTGAAATGGTCATTAGTAAATGTGATGAGATAAGATAAACTTCACCTGACATTAATTGATATGGATCTACATACATCACTATGTATTAGACCTAATAATTGTGCAGATCATTTTCCTTTTCAAGTAAAAGGAGATTTGATCACTGTGTCTTACAGACAAGATTCACATTTGTCAAATGATTCAAAATCATTTGACCTAAATATACATCTCCATGTAAGTTTGGAATTGCATTCTTATTTATGTGACCAAATTCACAATACCAGATATAGGTGTTCTTTAGATTATCATTTTTATGCCTTTCAATTTCTATACTCATTATAGAATACTCAATATTTAGAATATAAATGTCATTTTGTAATTTACCATAACCATTAAGATCTTATCAAGATAAAAAGGAACAACAATTGTCCTTAACATTAAAATAATTCATGTCAAAACATGAAATTTATTTAATGCCCTTGGTAATGGTGAGAACAAAATTAACATTTCTCTAATTCTAATATCGATCCTAAAGGCAATGACAAGAAATATGCTTCTATAGGTAATGCAACAACTTTTGCTCATTTTCAACGTGTAGGTCAACTTCTCCATTCTGCAGCGATCTACTTTTATTTACTTTCTGCATATTTATACAAATATGAGATCCATATCTAGTATCTAATACCCATAAAACTAATGAAGTAGATATAAGTCTTGCAATTTCATTTCCAATGATCTACTATTCCAAAATGATAATAAGGATCATCAGATTTGGTATTGTCCTTATTTGCTTTAACCGTCTTAGTCATCTTGGTTGCTTTCCTAAAGCATCCTTTAGACTTCCATATAGGAATTAATGACTAAGATTTGTCCACTACAAACATAGATGTTGGACTTAACAGTTTTAAGCATGTTCAGCATCTCAATGAGCATACTTCGAGTTTATTCATGTTAAATTCATAATTAGTTATGAATAACTCTCTGACAGAGATTGTAGAACCAAGTCTATACTTAGTTTATTGTTCATGACTGAATGCAATCAAGACAACTTCTCAAAGTAGTCTGCATCTTCAGCACACGAGCACTGACTGAAGATTCTTCTGCCATTATGCACCGGTATAGTTGCTAGGAAATATCATATATTTCCTCGTATGATTGTTCATCATTCAACACATTGAGATGAAAAATCATGTGTTAGCATCTATACTCTTATGTTGCTTTGTAACTCAGGTGACATAGTCACAAACATCACATATGTTGTAGTACTATCGTCATCACTGTGTTTATTATAGCAGCCACCTTTTCTTTTATCGAGTCATCAACAAGTGTCTCTAGAAAGGGCTACTCAAGGACACAACCAATTTTTCATGCCTGAGAACAATTCTCAGATTGCGGCGTCAATCAAGAAAATTTGCTTTGATTCTTGGCATACAATATGCCTCTCAAATATATGTGGTTACTCATGATTCAATAAATGTAAACGACTAAATGTTAAGTCAATGTAAGTCAATGTAAGTCGAAAACTCTTTTTCGACTTATGAGTTCACCTTGACCAAGGATTTCATTATTAACTTAACTGGATAAAATGTAGATCATAATCTCTTACTATCTAAAAGTGACGAATCCTCTATTGATCATTCACAACCTTCATATGATTCTTGACATACCCGAACGATGCTGTATTAGCGACCCTTCACAGAGCAACATCCAAGACGACCAAAGTATGACTGCCCTCATGTAAGGTACTATGATGACCTCAAGTCAAAGGACCAATTCCACTGCCAAACGTTAGAGATTAACCACTAATACTTAGATAGTTATCCATGTGGAATCTCCCAACGAGTCTCCAATGTTTTGTTCTATAACAAAACATCCACGTGTTCATTCAAGTGTCACCACACTTTAACTTGTGAGATCAGCTACTTACTTCACAAGTAAGAATGCCACACGCAATGGTCTGTATCTCGTTATTACTTCGACCACAGACGATTTAAGATTAAGTCATATGTGATTTGTATCTCACAATCACAACTCCTTGTGATTAACAAATCACCAAAACTTGAATCTACGGATTCTGTTATTTAATTTATTAGAATATTAATTCAATTAAATAATAGATATTGCCATAGATATGCATCGAATATATATTTAAAGTGTTTATATCCAAAGTTGATTGGACCTAGGGCATAACACTTACAGTTACCCACCGTTAAAGCAACCGTTGGCACCACAGGGTACGAAATTGTCTAGTTTTGGCTTTTGTCCATTGTCTCAACTATTTTCGAAACCTCCATAAGCTCCGATGAACACCATAATGTCAACCTCTCGATCGACACCCTACAACACCACATTAACCATTGGTCCATGGAATATCTTTGATGGAGACATATAATAATGGAAGCGTATTCAAATGGTTTATAACAGGATTTTTGTTGGCAAAAGAGACAGAAGTTTTATGCTAATTGGTACTTTTTTTCTTTAATTTGAATTATTTTCAGCCACTAAAAAGGTTGGAAGAAGTGCACATTAATGAATGGGTTTTGGAGATTATGGATCAAATGTTTATATAAGATTGGGATACACTAATTTCCATCCTTAGGCTTCATTACTCCTCAACTTGTCCAAATCTTTATTTTATTGGTTCTCCTTATTTATTTTGGGCCCATGGTACTTTATTGGTTCTTCCAGAATTTTGGGTTGGAGAAATGGCATATCAGTATGGTTATAGTTCAATGGTACATTTTGGGCCTCCTCCTAGTCTTATGATTTTTGTTGGGCTCGTCCCGTTTGTGAAACCCCTTATTTTGGATCACAATTAAGTGGAACATGAAATGGTACAAGTCGTCATTTTCCCCTTTCATCTAAACTGGCTGCAAGTTCTCAGGTATTCCAACCACTAAAATATTGAATAGATTCTAGAATGATTTGGGACTTTATTGATGCTATAAGCTATTTAAAAAAAATTCCATTCAAAGTGATCACTTGGGGCTACACGCATCAATTTTCAATTTCTATTTACTACTTTGTGCTGAATTCCAGTGTTATGGAGAGCTAATGTCAAGGCAAGATCTTTGAGGTTGTCAAATTCTTTTACTTACACTTTAGCGGATTCATTAAGTTATTCACTTCGATGAATTGGGAAAGATGTGGACGATGTGCTATTATAATTCCAAATGATATTGCTAATGAACTAATCATATTGTTGGAGGACAATTCCAAATTATGAGGGCATACACTCCCACATGGGTCTTCTCCTGTTGGATGACTTCAAAGTTTTTACTAATGAATTTTAATATTTAAGGTAAGCCCATAAGTCCTCACTCATCAAGGCTAGCTCGTGGTTTTCTTATCAAATATGAAAAGCTCATACACTCTTTCAACAGTTAAAATATGACGAGCCTATATCTACGTCAACTTATTAACTATGGCAAGCTCCTACGTTATGTTATATTCAGATTTTATATGGCGAGCCCATATATTACATTCAGATTTATTATGGCGAGCCCATAAGAGAGCATCGTCTCTGCCTTGCCTCAACTTCAGCTTATCACAACTGCTTATATTCAGAACATAGCCTATGCATCAGTGGTATTACACTGTTTATATTCAGTTCAGAGCCTCGCATCAACATCATATTATCACAGCTGCTTATATTCAAAGCATAGCCTATGCATCAGTGTTGTTACAACTGTTTATATTCAGTTTGGAGCCTCGCCTCTACATCAGCTTATGACAGCTAGTTACATTCAGAGCGTAACCTCTGCTGCTTAAATTCAGAGCATTGCATCTACTAATTACATTAGAGCATTGCCTTTTCTGCTTACTTAAGGATGTCACCTCACTTTATTTAGCAAGGGCCTCTCTTCGCTTTATTCAGCCTCATCATAGGCTTCGGTTGCTTCAATATGGTTCGCCCTCTTTAACAAGGGTATCGCTTCCCTTTATTTAGCTTTATCATAGGCTTCAATTGCTTTAATATGGTTCGCCCTCTTCAGCAAAGGTCCTGCTTTGCTTTATTTAGCCTTATTATAGTCTTCAGTTGCTTCAATATGGCTCGCCCTCTTCAGCAAGGGTCTCGCCTAGCTTTATTCAGCTCCATCATAGGCTTCAATTGCTTCAATATGGCTCGCCCTCTTCAACAAGGGTCTCGCTTTACTTTATTCAGCCTCATCATAGGCTTCAATTACTTTAATATGGCTCGTCCTCTTCAGCAAGGGCTCACTTAGCTTGATTTAGCCTCATCACAGGCTTCAGTTTCTTCAATATGGCTCACCTTCTTCAGCAAGGGCCTTACCTCATTTTATTCAGCCTCATCATAGGCTTCAGTTGATTCAATATGGTTTTCCCTCTTTAGCAAAGATCTTGTCGCTTTAATCAGCCTTATTATAGGCTTTAGTTGCTTCAATATGGCTCGCACTC
This sequence comes from Fraxinus americana, assembly GCA_035079005.1. Lineage (NCBI taxonomy): Eukaryota > Viridiplantae > Streptophyta > Magnoliopsida > Lamiales > Oleaceae > Fraxinus > Fraxinus americana. The sequence goes on from CM068728.1 coordinate 808,683, forward strand.
TTCAGTAATGGCCTAGCCTTGCCTCGCTTTATTCAGCCTCATCACAGGCTTTAGTTACTTCAATATGGCTTGCCCTTTTCAGCAAGGGCTCATTTCGCTTTATTCAGCCTCATCATAGGTTTCGGTTGCTTCAATATGGCTCACCCTCTTCAGCAAGGGCCTTACCTCGCCTCGCTTTATTTAGCCTTATCATAGGCTTCAGTTGCTTCAATATGATTCACTCTCTTCGGTAAGGGCCTTGCCTCACTTTATTCAGCAATATGGCTCGTCATCTTCAGCAATTACATCACCTCTACATCAGCTTATCACAACTGTTTCTATATTTAGTCTCATCTCTACATCAGTTTCATCACAATGGCTTATATTCCAAGTCCGACCCGTACATGAATGTACGACTCAGACTTGGGAGACTATTGTGATACTAGTATCCTTGTATCATTACCTTATTACTACTAGCATATGCATTATATTATTGCTGCCAAGTATGCATACCACATCATTTCTAGCATGTCATGATACTATTTTTAATACTGTCAGTACTGTATGTCACGTTATCTACGTTATCAACATGTTACTTGCTTCATTATAGCACTACTATTACATTAAGTTGTGTAAGCATATGACCTGTTATGATACGTGATAGGCTTTTTTCATATCATACCTTAGGAGAAATGTGATATGTTATTATTCACTTTATCTTCATGAGTAATTTGAGGGGCAAATGGATCTTGATTTATTTTATATATGTGCAGCGGAGATATTATATTGTATTACAGGTAGGTTTAGTCCATATTACAGAAGAGATGCTGCTAAAATTTCGACAACTTATATGGAGTATCTACCTTTCGAGGCAATTCGTAAATCTTCGCTCATTCAGGCTCGCACACATTTTTCTGAGGCAGTTCGTAATTCCTCACTTAGTGGAGCGACTATATTCTCAAGGCAATTCGTAAGTCTTCACCTATTTGGGACATAAGAATATTTTCGAGGCAGTTCGTATGTTCTCGCTTATTCGAGCTACTTATATTTTTGAGACAATCTGTAAGACCTCACCTACTAACAGCTTGTATTTCGAAGTCCGATCCTACATAACATACACTCGACGAAGAGGATCTCACAGTGGCCGACTTGACTATTTATACTTCAAAGTCCGACCCACACATGAATGTACGACTCAGACTTGGGGAACTATTGTTACACCCATATATTATATGACATCGACTATTTAATTATAGTGAACCTATTTAATCAAGACAGATATTTTTGGGCCTAAGCTTGGGTCCGGTCCATTAGGCCCATTTGCATTTTCTATATATATGTGGTTCATTTCATAATTAAGGTACGTTCTCTAACCCTATCCAAATTTCAATTTCCTTTTTTACACTCTCTTTTTCTTTTGTCCGGTCGTTGACTTGATCGTCGGAGTGCAAACGATCGTCAAACATTTTTCTCGATTGGCTGCCTTTGCCTCCTACCAGGGTGTTAAGTGGGTAGGTGATGTTCACGTGGAAGGGATGTGGTAGGGATTCTGTTGGTTCATTGTTTTGGGGTCAACAGATTGACATCGTCTTTGGGAAACGGTATGTTAATCATTTGACATTCTGTAATGAATGTGTCAAAATAGGTCGTATAGGGCAACTACATTTTTTTTACATAATATATAAATTTGAGAAAACTTGCATTTTGTTGTTAATATAGGTGAAAACAACTATAAATTTTTTGAAAAAAAAAAAAAAAGAACCCAAAAAATTTTGTAGGGTCAAATGCCGCACGTAGGTCCGCCCATATTTGTATAATGAAAAATAAATTCTCTTTTAGGTAGAAATATATTTTGAAATATTGATTTTTGGAGAATACATAGTTAAACACAAAAGTATTTATGTGTCACGTTATTTTATGAGAGAATGTGCTTCAAAATGAGTTTTGAAAAAATACATTTTTAGAAATGGAGTCCAAACAAGGGCATAATAAGTGTAAATAAATCATTTTCCTAAACAAAGAAAAACATTAAGAGCGTGTTTGATTGATTTTATTTTTCATAAAAAAATGTCATTTTTCTACCCAAGTTCCTACTTTACGTGTCACGTCTTTTTATAAGAAAATGTACTTGAAAATGAGTTTTGAAAAAATACATTTTTAAAAATGGAGTCCAAACAAGGGCATAACAAGTGTAAAGAAATCATTTTCCTAAACAAAGGAAAACATTAAGAGCGTGTTTGATTGATTTTATTTTTCATGAAAAATGTCATTTTTCTACCCAAGTTCCCACTTTTGGGGATTTTTATTGACTTTTTCCACGAAAAATATTTCTAAATGTTGGTCACATGAACATATTTTTCTCAAAAATAAAAATAAAAATATTTTTTTTAGGAAGTGGTGGATTTTTATTTTCAGGGAATTCACACACACACACACACACACACTCTCTCTCTCTCTCTCTCTCTCTTATTTGTCCATTAATAAAAATAGACAAGTATAACATTTTATATATTGAAAATTAAATCAATCAAATACATCTAATTAACAACTTTCTTTCCTTGCAAGTTTCATACTTGCAATCAAACGCACTATAACTCCATGTAGAAAACCATTATTTTAAAACTCCTCTTTTTTTTTTCAAATTCATTTTAAACCACGCAGTCTCACAATAAAATATTTTGTACATAAATCCAAAAATTTTTCCACTTTTTAACCACAGATTCTTCAAAATACACTCTTCCAAAATTTATTTTCATCGAATAATGATAGGCAAACAAGGGCTAACATGCTTACTGTATTCATATATGAATTGAATGAATACATAGGATTGGATTGTCGGAGATATTTGTCCTTATATTTACTCCAATCCATTTTATAACGTACGTTGAGTCGTCTGTTGAGTCAAATTCTATATCTCTTCTTTTCCATGCACCTTTGCTGCTTTGATTCAATTTTATCTTTCATGCTTTAAGAATTAGAATCCAAACAACATAATTTAGCCCTTGTTTGAGCCCCATTTTCCCTATCAAAATGCAGTATTGAACATTTGACCCATTACAACCACACACATTTTTCAATAAAATAATAGTACATGCAAACTTAAAATTTTTTCCTATTTTTTAACCACATATCTCCTTCATAATACTATTGCAAGATGCATTTTTTTACAAAAAATGGGGCTCAAACAAGTCCTTAATTTATAAAAAAGTGAAGAGATTATGACTCGTTTCCTTCCATCCACTTTCAGGAATGCCAACCATGTTTTTTCCATTTGTTTATTTTCTATTTTTATTATTCTGTAGTGGGTTTTTTTGTTGCATGTTTGATAAGAGTGCAAAATAACATGATTTTCTCCTCTTGTATGTTGTATTTATGCGATTATTTGATGGCTAAATGCACTTTGTATCCTTATATTTTGATTTAGGTTGAAAATGGTTGAAAACGGTGGAGATTTGAGGAAATAAGTGAAAAATGACCAAAGTGAAAGAAAATGAAAGTTTGAGGACCAACTTGCAAGTATTCAATAGTTGATTCAGACCACAAGAAGATACTTAGAAGAGTGCTAGAAGACAATTGGATGTAATTGGAACTCAAAAAGGAATGAAATATGATCAAAATAATATCAAAATCAATTTTTAATTCGCACAAGATATATTTCAGATTTTTAGCCGAAAATTGAGACCCATATTTGGCACAGTAAACATCCGAATTGGAAGAAATATGTTTCTATCAAATTGTAGCCCTTTGAGTATCGGGAGAGAAAGTTATGACCAAAACACTGACGGCTATGAAGAGATAAAAAATCCGCGCACGAAGACAACTTTCCTTATTCGATTGGAACTCTTTTGGAAACCAATTTGGACGTGATTTTCATCCAATTTTCGACTCCTACAAATACTGAACAACAGAATACACATTGGGAATGCCTTTATACACGTTTCTCTCATCTTTTGGCTCAAGAACTCCACGAAGAACTAAACAATTTGGTGAAACAAGGGAGAAACTCATTGGATTCGGTGATTTTACATCATTTATTCATGTAATCTGGTCTTTATTTGTTGAATGCTTTTAGAGTTTAGACTTCTCTCTCATAAATTCATTGTGAAATCGATTTAACTCTTATTAAATTTTTCATGGATTCAGTTATGTCTTTTCCATTGTTTAATCGAAACATTTGTTGAGTTTCAATTTCATGAACCTATGTTGAGATTGATTTAACTTTTACTAAATTCTTCATAGATTTAGTTACGCTCTTTCTATCGAATGATTGAACTAATTTTTGAATTTTAATCTTAATTATTTTATTGGTGTGATTCAATTACTACTTATCTTGAATTATATGGTCGATTTTTGAATCTAATTTCAATAAAATTGTGCGGGTGCATTATAGGAAGTCTAGATTTTAGAACTACTATGAATTAAATTGATTTATAACGTCATATCCTCCGATTAGGGCGTTGGGATGAAAACCTCTAATTGAGTTAAAAAATAAATAATTGATATAAATGATTGATCCAAATGAGGGAATTTCGATGCTTAACCACCTAAATTCATTGATTTTATTTTTACCATCTCAAGACATTGATGTTAATTTCATTCAAATACCAAATTCGACTACACATTAGAGAGAACAATTCATTCTTTTTTATCATTTAAGTAATTTTTCATCTCCCCGTGGAATCGACACCCCAAAGCTATGCTACAATATCCGCATTATTCTTTGGGCGTAATCAAAATTTGACGCAGTTGCCGGGGAGACGGTACAACACACCAAGGGATCGACTGAAAAAGGTGATATCGATCCTTTAGTACTCTTTAGCTAAATTAATTTTCTTACTTTTTATATTTTTGTTATTTATTCTCATATAGTTTAATTTTCGTGTTTTATGAGCAGGGATCAAAGCGAGCAAGGATGCTCTACCAAAGTACTTTTTCCAGTGTTTGAATCACTTTCTAACCCTATCTTTGATACTGCATCTATTTCCACGAACATGACACTACACAACACTATGACGATAATGAACATGGCGATATTCCCTTTAGGACTTTACAAAATTATCTTCACCCACATGCACGTCCATACCATCATACATCATGTTTCCACCTAATATGCTATATATGGAACTTAAATCAGGAATGATTCAACTTCTTTGCACATTTTATGGATTTGAAAATGAAAATTCATACGTACATATTAGGGAATTTGAAGAGGTGATTGTAACCTTCCATAATCAACGGATACAGCCAGGCTAGAATTTTTCCCATTTTCACTTAAAGAACGAACTAAAAACTGGCTGTATTCATTGAGACCACAGTCGATTGACACTTGGGTTGAAATGACTCAAACATTCTTTAATAAACACATCCCTACCATAAAACTAGTGCCCTTAAGAAACAAATCTCATCATTCACTCAAAATGATAGTGAGACTTTATACCAAACTTGGGAAAGATATAAAGAATTACAAGCCCTCTGCCCCCACCATGGTTATGAGAGTTGGCGCATTGTGAGTTACTATTATAAGGGATTAACACCTAGGGCGTGTCAATTCATAAAGATGATGTGTAACGGTGATTTCCCACAAAAAGAACCAGATGAAGCTATAGAATATCTAGATGACCTAGTTGAAAAAGCTCATACTTGGACTGGACCTAGTGTTTCCGATAGTACAAATAGGTCAGACCCACATGAAATCCCAATAGCACAGGTATCTATCATCTTAGAGAGGATGATAGCCTTAGAGAAAAAGTAGAGCCCTAACTAGAGAACTAGAAATCCTACGTGCTAAAGATTTTAAATCTCCACCAAATGTATCTCGTGTTGAGTCTTGTGGACTCTGTTTTGTGTGGTGGAAATGATCATTCGGTGCAAGAGAATAGTACCTTTTCTTATATAAAGGGAGTTTATGAGGAACACTGCAATGTCTTAGGCACGAACAAAATATTTTGTGGTTTAAAAATAACTTAAAAATTAAATTAAAAGTTAATTGGGATCAATCAAAAAATCTCCATTTGACGATAACAATCTAAACATCAATTAGACACCACCATTGTATCTTTAAAAATTAATTAATTTTGAATGGGTTAATTTCACAAATGGTCACTGAAGTTACAACAAAATTTCAAAACAGTCACTGAAGTTCGAAAGTTGCAGAAACGGTCATTCAAATTTCAGTTTGTTTCAGAAATGGTCACTAATGTAAGTTTTAGGACTTTTATGTTCTAATTGAAACCTAAGCACCAAAACACGATCACTTAAAAGCTGGAGGACCTCAACTTCAAAATTCATTAAAATCCACTCTTCCAAGCTCTGGCCAGGGACGACTCCTCCGAGCTCCACCACCACCTATGGAGCCAAAATCAACCACCTTCCGACCAATATGGCCACCGAACTCTACCACCAATAAACTCACCTCATTGCCTCTACAACAACCACCCAACCGTCGCCTTCAAACCCACTGGAATCAGCAGCAAAATTGGTTTTAAAAACCAGATCTGCCGAACTCTTCTCTTGTTGGAAATCACCATTCTGGCCACACCCATGGTCGTGCATCACATCCGGTCATTAGCCCTCATCTAAAAGATCACAACCATGGTCATACATCAACCAATAATGCCTCCAATCGGCCGAAATTAAATCTACAAAATTCGCCTATCGGGTAGCTTCATGTCGGATCTGTCTTCCTCAATTCCTCATCCCCACAACATTGAATCCTCAAATTGGCCCCAATGGAGTCTTCAGAAGCCACATACGACCATGGGTAACATGTAAATTACACCAATTGATTAGAAACTTCACCAATTTTTGAATCCAAGTTCGGCCCCTTTTCGCGTGAACGGACAAGAACCTCCCAATTTTTGCAGATTGAATTCCGTACATCTTCTAAAAATTACTAGTGTAGAGAGGTATGGTAGAGGAGGTAGTTGATGATGGTGGTGTAGAGGCATGGGGCTTGGAGGAGTCGTCCATGGGAGCTTGGAGAAGAGCTTGGAAGAGTGGATTGTAGATGAATTTTGAAGATGTCCTCCAGCTTTTAAGTGATCTTATTTTGGTACTTTAGGTTTCAATTAGAACATAAAAGTCCTAAAACTTATCTCAGTGACCATTTCTGAAACCGCCTGAAAGTTGAATGACCGTTTCTGCAACTTTTGAACTTCAATGACCGTTTTGAAATTTTGCTGTAATTTCAGTGACCATTTGTGAAATTAACCCAATTTTGAATACAAGTTACCTAGATCTGATTAGGTTCAAAAAATAGACCAAGATCAGAAGTCGGCCCAAATGTGTAGACTCATGGGATCCGAGTCTGCATTTGTAGTTCCATGCTTATGGAAAAGAGTCTGCCATGTATAGATGTTTACCACAGACAGTAGACTATACATAGTCATCTATCGTCTACCACACAATAGAGGATGTCACGTGTGTAGACATCGTGGCAGACACAATTTGTGTGTTGATAAGTGTATTTTATACACTTATTCGAGGTCTAAAATAGCGATATTTGATATTTCTTTTGACAAAATATATTCTAAATTATTCTATTTTATGTTTAATAGGCAAAACTCTATAAATGAAAAAGGAATTGAAGGAAAGAAGCAATAGGTGACGAAAAATGGTAAAATTCAAAGTACAAGGACTAACTTGCATTCATGAAAGAATTGAGGACTTGAAAGCAAGCATTAATTTAACTGGGCCTCAACTTGGATGGACTTTTGATTGGGTTACACGCGCGCGCGTGCGAAAGAAGAGGGAAAAAAAATAGAGGCAAAAACCAAAAAGAAAAAGACTGCAAAGGGAGGCTGCTGAAGGAGAGAGTAGGAGAGGAGAAAAAAAACTAAGGCAACTTAAGAAAAAATAAAGAGGAAGAAAGAAAAGGTGGTGCTTGCTGAAAAAAAATATATTTATATATACACAAACTGCCACAGCTAGGGAGAGAGAATATATACACACATTGGCGGCTAGAAAAAGAAGAAAAAACAGACTGAGGCTACAAATTGAGGAAATAAAAAAAAAAGGGAAGATGGCTACTGAAAAACATATATTTATATAAACACAAACTGCCACAGCCAAGGAGAGAGAATATATACACACATTGACGGCTGGAAAAAAAAAACAGATTGAGATTGCAAATTGAGGAAAGAAAAAGAAAAGGGAAGAGATGCACATATATATTCACACAGAAACAGAGGCAGAGAATTAATTGGAAATCAATTACATTTCGTCAATTTTCAGTGATATCGTTCCACTTTTATTTGTTTAATTTCAATATTATGCTAGGTTAGATTTTTACATTGGTAAGATATAGATCAACCCTTTTTTAAATTTTTTTAATATTAATTAATTATTTTGATGTTAATTTGTTTGAATGTTTGGATGTTTATTATAATTTAGTTCTCTTTTCAATTAATTGGCCATTAGTTGAATTGTTTGTAAATTTTATTGTCATTGAGAGAGATAATAGGATCGTTAGCACGTAGTAATAAGCATTGTGAGGTTCGATAGAGGATAGAGATATACATCTATGCTTCACATGATTTTTAGATGCTCTAACTCGTTTAATATTTTCTTATATGTTGGTATCTTTTATAGAGATATAAAAAGATCACATATAAGATTATATTTAATTACTATCGGGAGAAGCTTTTAAATAAATTTGGAAGTTTGACCAACTCGCATGATCACATGTACATACATTATCCGCTTCAGGGCAACATTATCTGCTAAGTGAAGATGATTTCTGCTGCCCCATAGAATTAATTAATTTTTTTTCTATAATGTCTTGATCTTCGTCGTCTGATCTTCAAATCTTCATTTAATTTATGAAGAGAATTACATAAATCCTATGTCTCGTAGACTCACAAATTAGAATCTAATTAAAAATAAATTCCTTTAGGAGTTTCTTGGATCCAAAGAAAATATTAACTGAGCTACCATTGTCCACCAACATTCGTTTTAGCCCGTTTCGGGACACCAGGGCCCTTACAACAAGGGCATCACAGTGGGGGGGGGGGGTAGTGGACACCTTCTGAATCTTCATGATTAAACACAATGGGCAACGGCTGACTTTTTCGGGAACTGCTGTCCACTATATAGCTAGTCAACGGAGGGCCTTTGGCTTCCCGAGCGTAATTCCTTTAGGAGTTTCTTGTTTCTCCACCAACATAAGGGCCTCCAAAATGGTATCAATCTTATGGATGGAAGCATTTTCCACTCGGTTTCGGTAGCCTTTCTGCTGTTGCTGTCTGTTTCGATTTTTGTTTTCTTCATGCTCCCTCCTCCTTCAGGGAGATACTTCTCGATGGCTGGGAGTGGCCTCATCTCGCCTAGGTTGTTGATCATACCTCAGCGGGGGCTTATCCCTCGGTCTAGATCTATCCTGATTCTCATTTCTATAGCTCGAACCTCTAGGATGTTGGGCAAAATCTCTACAGCCAACAGTATTAAGGCTGTAAGAGTGATGATAAGTACAGTATTCTTAAGGGTTAGTTCTACTTCTAGATCCAGAGCCTCTCCCTCACCCTCGTCCTCTACGGGGGGCCTGTTGCGTAGATTCATTCCTCTGAGGGTTTGTGGTGGGTACATCCTCAGAGGCTAATGTTGGCACAACGTTCAGAGTAGCTGTGGCAAGTGCTTGACCAGAGATGGGAGCAACTTCATTACCGTGTTGATCCCGCTGGTGGTCCATCAGGTGGGAGCTAGGTCCTCTCCCACGCTGCCTTTGTTGAGGCTGGAGACCTCTATTGGCCCTATTCCTGTGATCGATGAACTCATCATTGATAATCTCTCGCCTCATCATTTCTAACAGGGCGTCATAGGTCTTGGGATCTTGATTTTACAAATCTCTCCAAAACAAGGTTTTCATGTTTAGGCCTCATCTTAGAGCTGATAAAGCCTCACAATCAGTGACTTGAACATAATATGTCACTTCGTCTGTGAAGCGAGACAGGAAATTCTTTAAAGTCTCATCGGGCTGCTGCCTCATGTCCTGGAGGCATTGGATGGGAGTCTTTCCTTCCTTATTTACTGTGAATCTCTTTAAAAAGGTGGTTTTAAACTCTGGCCAACTCCTGATACTCCGAGGTGGTAACCTGCTATACCAAATCTCGGGTGAGCCACTAAGCGTCGATGGAAAGCTCTGCATTTTATAGCTGGGGTGGCGCCTCTCAAGCTCATGTGCATTTTGTAGCTATTCAAATGCTTAGCTGGGTCGCCCATTCCATCATACTTTGGTATCTTGGGCATTACATAGTGGTTCGATACCTGGGCATTTCTCAATTCTTATGAGAAGGGCAGGATGTCATCATCGTCATCGAAGTCATAAGATCTCTGGGGACCATCTGAATCATAATTTGCATCGGCCTCATACCTTGGTGGTGGTGCAGATGGTCTTACTTGGTTTCCTGCCTCCTCATCCCTCATTCGACGTTCATGCCGAGGCAGCGTAATACGGGGGGCATATTCTTACCTTTCCTCTGGTTGCCAATTTTCAGGAGGTGGGGGCTAGGGTCTATTCCAAGGCACATGTATTTCATGTTGTTGCCTATACCGAGGTCCTGTTGGGCTTAGTCGGTCAAACACGCTGTTAGACCTTCGGGGCCTATTTTTTGGTTCGTATTTTGGAGGAAAGTTGTCTTCCATATTGAATTGGGCCTCGGAGGGTCGGCTAGAGGCATTGTTTGAAGAGATGTCAACTCCCACTTCCCTCTCAATGGGGCTAGCTCCTCTAGGATGCCTGGGAGGATGAGCACTTTGGCTATGTACCTATTCTTCCTGTTGGTATTGCTCCTAAGGGGCAAATGGAAGGATTGGACGACTTCTGTAGCCTGGCATTTGCATCAATAATTCTTTCATGGCTAAATTTTGGTCGGTAATGCTTCTCATGTTGGCTACTATAGTTGCCATTTCTCTTGTAAGCTGGGCCGCAAATCTTCTACCATTTCATCTATGATGGTGGTGGGGCCAACGCCGACCCTCAGGGACGGCTGTGATGTGAACTTCATCATCACTTTCTCTCATATGCCTGGGAGGTGCGTCTCCATTCGAGCTCATCTCTTCGTAAGCCTAAAACTCAAATATTTTTCCAACTTTGAGGGCTTCCTCTTGTTCCCTTTTCAAGAACAAATCTTCTTTCAGGGGGGATGCCCAGATTCTTTTCAAAAAGCTTTTTCCACGGGATTGCTTGTGGTTATAGTGTGGTTTTTCACAATCGGCGTCAATATGTTGACCTCAGAAAAAGAACTCAACAGATGTCAGGGCTCACTCATGCATGTGTAAGCCATATCCGGCATGTTAAGGTAGATCTACGGTCAAAATCACTCGAAATATTGGACGCGGGAGGGGCTCGACGACACAAGATGTTTTCGTTCGGGCTCCGACAGGATTTACGGAACAAGATTGTACATTGATCAATCGATAAGAACATAACTCGTAGTTGTAATAAACTGATCAAAGAGTAAGATGAATTGCTTTGAGTATTTAAAGTTTCATTATTCTTCAATTATTACATGGTGGGGGTATTTGTAGTGTTACAAATGGAATGGTGACCCTTGGATCAAATTACACGTGGCCTCATTTCCTCGGTCAAAGCATCAAGTCCTAGCCATCCTAGCTTTGCAAAACATTAATTTCTTTGACATTGACAAGACAAGACACAAATGCATTTTCACAAAGGTTACATCAATCATTCGAATAAAGATCTTCATCATGAGCAAATCCATGCACATGGGCCGTCACGAGCTGGGAGCCTGCAATTAGGCCTCTGCTGATAACAAAACCTCGGATTCAAGAGGTGCCTTAGAAGTAATTGGGCCTCTGCTGATGGCAAGGCCTCAGATAAGGAGCCTCGGTCTATTCAGAAGTAGGGGCTCGGATAGGGCAGAGGGCCTCGAGTAAGGATCCTCGGTCTATTTAGAAGCAGGGGCACGGATATGGTGGTTGGTTCAGATCGGGCCCCACATCTTAATTCTGATGACCACGTGGCAGTCCATAGTGACGAGTCGTAATAATTTCCAAAAATGGGGTTCAAACTAGAGCTATATTATATGGACATACAACCCAAAGGCAAAAAGTGGAAAAGGCCAGGAGTAGCATTGAACATTCTATTTAGTGACAAGTTTCAAAAAAAAGGAACAAGAATAATGTAAGAACCTAGAAAAAAAATACTTGTGGTTAGGAGCACATAAATAGGGGGCTTTGGGTGAGTGTGACAAGGTATAACATTTTGTAAAAAGGCATGATATTGTTGGAATGAAGAAGTAGAATTACCTAACAATTTAAAAAACTCTTTAATTCAAGAAACAAGATCATCTAGATGTTCACGTCTATGTTATATCAAGAATAAAGGATTCACGTTTTTACCTAAATTCGATGATTAATTTTGAATTATAAACTTTCATCCTTTTGAATCACGAGCTTTCAACTTTTCAATTCTAAGAACTTGATACTTCAAACCTTCAAGACTTCTATGGTATTCTCTAAAGCTGAGACTAAACAAGTGGGGGTACCTTCTTTTAATTAAATCAAAAAATAATTCTTAGATATTTTCTCTCTCTCTCTCTCTCTCTCTCTCTCTCTCTCTCTCTCTCTCTCTCTCTCTCTCTCTCTCTCTCCCCCTCCAATTTGAATACTATGGAATTATGTATTATAATTGTTCTAAGATTTCTATGTGCATCTAATAGCTATTTATTGAGATAAAGATGTTCCAATCTATGTACAATAATAATTCTAATTTTAAATAGAAGTTTTACTTAAAATCCAAATAGGAGTTTTAATTAAATCCACATCCAATTAATTTACATTTAATTACATATGTAGTTCTAGAATTTCAATTACAATTAGAATTAAGTTTGCAACTTTTATGGCAATTACAACTAAGTACAAAACTTTATTTTAATTATAATTTAGCCCAAAACAATTATAATTATCGTAATTAAGTCCTAGTACTTTATAGAGTTGCCACAAGGACCTATTGGGACATATATTATCCGAACTCCAATAATTAGACCACGCCTAGTCGACTCTAAACCATCTAATCTAATTATTCGTCTTTATTTTTCAATAAAGGTAAAAAAACTGAATTCTTGGAATATATTAGATCACATAAGCCAATAAATTTTTAATACTTTCCTCTCACTTGTTGTATATTTATTTTATCCCCTTCTGAGATTCAATAATTAGGTACAAGCACAAATGACATTTTTCCTTCTAATTATTCTCACTAACTTAAGTATAATTTTCTTTAAAGGTCTCATGAACAAACATCGGATGCCGAAATTTAGCCATCACTAAATACTGAGCTCAGATTTTAACCATTCAACAGAAAATACCTAACTAGTCACTGTACCAATTTTTCAGGGCGATGATTCCAGACACGAATTCATGTTCTCTACTACTCGTTCATTCTCAACTTCCCAACTCACTGAGATATTGGATCAATCAAAATGATCTCGCCTATTCGTGAATCAAAGAATCATTAAAATCACGAAAAGATACATAAGGATGTCAAGGGATTTAGATGAAATACAAGTGATCAAGTGGAATTTAATTCTTCGCGTGGTCATACTATAGAATTGAACTACCACGTGGTCCGTTCAATACACTCCAAGTGTACTAGTGTCACATTTAACTATGTTTGTGATAAGGACAACTCATAAATCCGAATAGTGAATCGGTTAGTACTACAACATTCCAATATAAGGTGCAAACCCTTATATATTGGTTGTGAGTAAAATATTTATAATCAAAATATAAGTTGTGTCAAACTGTATTTTTCAACACGAGTACCCAACTTATATTATCACAAGTGATCGTAGACACTTTAATTCGCTTGCTTAATAATAAATAAATACAATAAATAAATAAAATCACAATTTATTTATTATAAATTATTATTTTATCATAACAAAATATATTATATGGGCACACAACCTGACAAATCTCCCACTTGCCCTAAAATGTATGTGTTATATCTTGCAACCTCATGCCTTGCAGATGTCTCTCGAAAACTTTAACCTACAAGCTCCTAGTAAACGAGTCTACAAGGTTGTCCCCAGTAGCAATCTCATTGACAACCACTACCAACTATCTCTCTTAAAATATGATATTTTTGTTAATGTGTTTTCCCCTTTGATGACTCTTGGTTCTTTAACATTTGTTATAGTATCACTGTTATCTCTATACAGTGTAAAGGGTATTTAGATACAGACACCACCTCGATGTCCGCTAGAATTTCTAATTCATACAACCAATTTAGTAGCTTCAAAAGCTGTTAAATACTTAGCATCAATGGTGGAATCATCAATGCATGATTGCTTGATACTTTTCCAAATAAGGTCTCCACCATCAAGTGTAAACAATGTTACTGATGCAGACCTACAATATTCTTCATCACTCTGGAAGTCTGAATCCGTTTAACCCATCAGAACAAGATCTGGTGAAGAGCATATGATTCTTTGTTCTCCGAAGATACTAAAGGATATGCTTTATCACTATTCAATGTTTCGATCCTAGGGTTAAATAGATCTCGACTCACCATACCAACAGTATGATAAATGTTAGGTCTATTGCACTGCATAACATATTTGAGACTACCTACTGCTATGCATAAAGTATCCTACTCATATACTTAAATCTCTTTAGAATTCTTAGGGGGCTGGTTTTTAGAGAGTTGGATTTGACGCCTGAAGGATAGAACCTTGCATAGCAAATCTAACAAGTATTTTGTCAACATATGAGACTTGGGATAAAGCTATCATCTTATTTTTTCGATCTCTCAAAGATCCAAGACCTAAAATACAGCTAGTTTCACTAAGTCCTTCATATGAAATTGTTGGGCCAACCACGCTTTCGTAGACAATAATGCTCACGAATCACTTCCGATGATTAGAATATCACCCACATAAAGCACATGGAACATTGTAATTTTATCATGTATCTTCTTATAGACATAGGGTTCGTCAAAGTTCTAATTAAAATCATGTCTTAATCACTTTATCGAATCCTTTATTCCAAGATCTCGATGTCTGCTTTGATCCACAAATAGATTACTGCATCCAGAGTATCCTTATATGAGGTCGGATCATCAACTTATACCATATAAATCACTAGATTGGACTCTCTTCAACAAGTACATTGAAGTTGAACTAATAATCATCCGACTTTATATAAGGGGCAATTGATCTTGGACTGTGGCGTCATTTGGAATGTAATAGTTTCATCAATGCTGGCATTACCATTAGGCGACACCAATACCTTCTCATTGTTGGGTTGTGTACTCATATAGTACATTTTTCTATGATAAAATAATAATTTATAATAAATAAACTATGATTTTATTTATTTATTATATTTATTTAGTATTGAGCGTGTGAATTAAAGTGCCTATGATTACTTGCGATAATATAAGTTGGGTGCTTGTGTTAAGAAGTACAGTATGACACAACGTATTTTGATCACTAATAATTTATTTTCAACCAATGTATAAGGGTTGACATCTTATACTAGAAGGTTGTAGTGTTGAACCATTTATTATTCAGATTTGTGGTTTGTCCTTATCGCAAAAATGGTTGAAGGTGGCACTAGTATTTTTGGAGTGTATTAAATGGACCATATATCAAGTTTAATTCTATAGAATGATCGTACAATGAATTAAATTTCACTTGATCACCGTGTATTTCATCTAAATCCCTTGACATAGTTATGTATCTCTTTTAGTGATTTTAATGGTCATTTGATTCATCAATGGGTGAGATGAATTTAATTGGTTAAATATCTCAATGAGTTGGAAACTTGAGAATGAACGAAGTAGAGAACATGAATTCGTGTTGGGAACCATCACCCTGAAAAATGGATAGAGTGACTATTTCAATATTTCTTGTTAAATGGTTAAAATCTGAGCTTAATGTGTAGCGACGTCTAAACTTCAACATTTGTGATTTGTTCACGGACCGTTGAAGAAAATAGTAATTAAATTAGTGAAAATAACTAAAGGAGCAAAACGGTTATTATCATCGTACCTAATTATCGAATCTCGGATGGGATATAATTCATATACGGCAGGTCATAGGAAAGTATTACAAATTTATTAGCTTATATGATCTTATATATTTCGAGAGTTCATCCTTTTGCTTTTAGTGGAAAATACAAATACTAATAATTAGATTGGGTGGTCTAGGGTTGACTAGACATAATCTAATTATTGAAGCTTGAATAATATATGACCAATCAAGTCCATGTGGTAGCTCTATAAAGTATTGGGACTTAATTATGACAATTATAATAGTTTTGGGCTTAATTATAATTACAATAAAGTTTTGTACTTAACTGTAATTGATATAAAAATTGTAAGCTTAATTATAATTGTAATTGAAGTTCCTGGAAATTGAAATTGAAATTATTATTGTACATGGATTGAAACATTTTTATTTCTATAAATAGACACTAGATGGACATATAAATCTTAGAATAATCATAATACATAATTCCATAATGTTCATATTGGTGAGTGAAAAAAGTGAGAAAAATTATTTTCTTATTGTCCTATCCAATAATTAACTTCTTTATTTAATTAAAAGAAGGTGCCCACCAGCCCGTGTAGTGTTGACTTTGGAGAGTACCGTAGAAGACTTGGAGGTGGAAATCTCAATTTCTTGGAATTAAAAAGCGAGGAGATTATGATCCAAAAACTTGGATACTCGTGATTCAGAATTTATTCAAGAATTAATTATTGAATTTAGTTAAATATTTGAATCTTTTATTCTTAATATAACAAACACGTGAACATCTATATGATCTTGTTTATTGAATTAAAGAATTTTTTAATTTCTGGGTAATTCTTCTTCCACATTCCAACACTCATTACCTTCAACTCATCTCTCCCACTCAAATCACGTTGTCCAAGTATATTTGACACCATGAGATATCTATCCCAGGTTGTGTTCCAAGAATTGGTGGGGATGGAATTGTTCCCACTCATTTTTACCAACACGACCTTAATCTTGGACTGACGATCATTAATATACGTATCCTCCAGGAAGGATGCATTTGTGCTAACAAAGACCTTCCTATCTAGAGGATTTATAAAAATTTATCCCTTGGTATGATTAGGGTAACTTAGAAATAGGCACATCTCTGACATAGACTCCAAAGTTGATGCATGAAAGACTTGAATCCATTCCAAAATGTTAGGAGAGTCTTCAAAACAAACTTAGAAAGAACTAAGTTAAGAATATATCCAGGTGTTTCTAGTGTATATCCCAATATAATATAAGTAGAGTTGTGAAATTCTTCATTGACCTAACAATATCTAACAATGTCGTGATTCTTCCTTCTAAAACGCCATTATGCTGGGGTATACCATGTGTATGCAATTAAGAAACAATACCATTTTTTGTCAAGTTGTTCCTGAATTCTAACGAGAGGTATTCACCACATTGATCAGATCGAAGTGTTTCAGTACTCTTACCCAAATATTTTTCGACCTTAGTATAATAATATTTTGATTTCTCAAAAGTATTTGACTTTCAAGTCATTAGGTAGATGTATTCGAATCTAGAGTAATCATTTGTAAAGAAATGCTCACAGTTCCATATCTCAAGTGTATTCACGGCTCCACATGGATAGAATGAACTAGTTCCAATACATCTTTGACTCTATATCTCTTTTGTCAAAAAATGATATCTTGGTCATATTGCCTTTCAAACAAAATTCACAAACTAACAATGGTTAAATCTTAACCGAGTTGAGATGACCATTTCTAATCAGTCTTTATATTTTGCTAAGGTCAATTTGTCCAATGAGCTATAGATATGTATCACTAGTATGGTACGACTTCTGTTTATGGTTTTTGGAAGTAACTTTTATTTCATATGTGGAACAGTTTAAAGAATAAAGACCATTAATCAAATATCTAATACAAACAAGAACTTTATTAATTAAAATGCTAAGCGTATCAAAAATTGATTTTATTGAATAACCTTGTCCTGTTAAATCGAAAAAGAAATTAGATTTATACTTCATTCGTGAGAAATAATATCAATTTTTAAGAATCAAATGCCCCATTACTAATGAAATAAAAACCAAATACTTATATGCTCTTTCAAAAACTATGGCTCTTGTACCAACGATAATTTTAAACTAGCATTTACTGAATTTTTTGCTTTCCTGAAGCACCCACATCAGCATGCAGATATGATTAGTGGTTCCAAAATCTATAACTCAAGAATTTGTAGTATCAACCACTAAACAATACTCAATAATGAAAAAAAATCACTCTCACTTTGCTTTCTAGATAGTGCATCTCAGCAGTCTTTCTCTAGTGTCATTTTCGACGCAATTGGAACACTTTCCTCAAGGCTTTCCATTTACTTTTGGTCTTTTGTTGCTCTCATACTTCTTATTAGCTTTCTTTCACTTCTTTTCAAATCTACCTTTTAACTTGGAACCAAAGGAGCCATCAAATGATGGATGACTCTATCATCAACTCAGCTAATGGTATTTTCATCTTATGTAAATGATAGTACACAGTGAACTGTGAAAGCATGTCAAATAGAGATTCAATACCATGTCAAACTGAGCCTCCTTGATAGATTGTTGCACCTAGATTCTCAACCATGTTTGAAATGTACAATCATAGTCAAGCTATGAAACTTAACATGCATTCTATATTTCATACAAATATTCTTTATGGTACGAATGGCTTCAAAAGAGCCTTCCTAACTTCGTTGACCACACATGCCCTAAAGGGTATGCAGTATGTTATATGAGATACTCCAACTGTCAAGCTTTTCTGCAACACGTTTGACATCAAAGTCAAAATGTAACAATGAGTCATCTTGTCTGTAGACACCCACTTAGAATACACAATCATTTTAGATTTATCACATGATCTCAGTAGGTCCATCAGGACATCCCTCAAATACAAAATTAAGTTTTTTCACATTAAGCACAAACATTGAATTACATTTCCAATCCACATAATTTTCCCGATTAGTTGGTTTTATTTTAGATTAATGAAAAAGTGAGCCAAGTGATATTTTGTATAAAAATAACCATCCATTGCATACTAAAGCTGAGCAGGGAAAAACAATTTAGCATATGATACATGAATGCACATATAGATCCATCTAACTACAATAATGCAACGACTACTTGACACTTGTGATCCAACAAGCCCCTCTATAGGAAAGGTCAATGTATCCACTAATCAATTTGGGACCTTTCCACTAAACAAATCATATTTGATAATAAACGTCTACATAAGTCTAGTACTCTTTATTTGGTGACTAAAATCATAAATGAGAGCATTTATAGGGGGTTCGCAGATGATCTCGATTTGAGTGTGTAACCTTTGTCTTAATAATTATATACTTGAAAATAATTTCGCCATCTATAGGACGATTACAAATTATATTTTATGTAGACAATCTTATCATAAAGAAATTCAATCAAGCAATTTGAACTACGCAGTCCTCCTATAGGGAGTTCGTTGCATTATCGCCAAGAGGAAAATGTGTTACTTTGCTTATGGATTGTGGTGTGTGCTATCGCAGGTACCCAAAAGTAATACATTAACATCTAAATCTAATGTAGTAGTGGAAATAAGGGTCAATCCCACGAAGAGTGTGTAATTCAATATTTTATGTTTTGTACAATAATTGGGGAGGTTTTGTATGCAAACAATTGTAAGTAACACAATCAATAATAATGAAAATTAAATTAACGAAAACAATCAAAAGACTAACCTTGGTCTAAGTCCACATCCACCGTCGAAAATCCACAATTGATCATAGATGCAAGGATAATTCAATTCATATTTCGAATATTCACCGTTTGAATTATTTTCATATCTCTCCTTTTTTTAGTTAGTTAGAAACTAACGTTCTAATTAACCCTAATTATTAAATAACCCCAGACCAGCGCTCAAGATTCAATTTAATAACCGCTTTACATAATAGAAAAATCGATGAACTAAATAACACAAACACCATCGGTTGCATTCAATCTATTTAAACATTCTTCTTAAGATTCAATAACCTTTATCGCAGAAAATCATCAAAATCCTAGTGCTTCACAATTTAAAGGAATCAAACAATTACGGATTTGATATTTAACTTAGCGGTAGATTGCAACGAATAACAAACTAGTAGGCCTCCTAGAAATTAAACATAACAATCATGAAAATAAGTACAGAAGAATATTCAATACGCAAAATAAGAATAAAATAATAAGAAAAACTATTTAGATCTCACAATATGTGGTTCCGAGGCTTCAATTTCCTTCGACCAAGTGTAAAAGTTTAGTTACAATTCATGATTCTGAGAGCAAAATAATGAAGAATGAAGTTTGGAGGCGTTCTCTATGTTCTGGTTCTGTTCTAGAGTTTTAAAATATGTATTTATAGTTGTTTCCATAGGTAGTTGACTTAAATTTGAAAACCAAAATTTTTGTGTCGGAAATGAACCATGTGGCCACATGGTTTAGAGGCTTACGACGGCATGGAATAAGTGAACTCAGCCCTCAAACTCTCGGAAGTGGTATGTGCGGCCGCATGGAGTTAAAGGCTTGCGGCCACATGGTTTTACGGAACTTCCTCCGAATAGCTTTCAGTATTTTAGTCATATCTTCTTCTCTTGATATCCGATTGAGGAGATTCAAGATGCGTTGGACAGATAACTCAAAGAGATACAACTATTCCTTAGATATCATATTCCAATTTGATCATTTACCATGTCCAAAATGAGTCTCAATATGAGGCTAAAAATCGGTTTATAACTTTTTGATTGGAAATTGATGTGTGATCATACTTTGATGATATTTCATCCCTTTAACATCTTCTTTCAACCAATTGACTCTCAAATCTTCATCATTTGGTTTGACACAACTTTTGTGTATTTACACGCTAGTCCTTGAACTTTCATTTCCTTTCACTTTGGTCCCTTTTCACCTATTTTTTCCAAATTACGCCATATCCATAGAATTGCCACCTAAATCAAAATATGAAAGTAATGAGTACATTTTGGAACAAAATAAACATAAGAGCACATAAAATAAGGAGGAAAAAATATGCATTTTACATTCCTATCAAATTCTGCCACACTTAGCTTTAGTTCGTCTTCGGGCAAAACTCAAATTTAATTCCCCAAAAACACCCAAGTTGTAATGTCATGAACATAGAACAATCAAACTCTTTAAAACACACAACACATCATAAATAAACATTCTCACGCAACTCATAATCAACTAGCTAGCATTTTCATATGAAGATAGAAAAAATCGAACATGTAGATCCTCGCTGATATAAGCACTCAACTCTCATGTGTTTAAAAGGTAAGTATTTCGCTCAAGTTCATTCCAATGGAGATGATCTACCATATGCTTGCATATGTTCTCATTCGCCACCACTTAAATCACACGCTTTACAAGAATCATAAGGACTTTTCAAGGGTTGTAACGTGGTTTAGGGTCAATGTGGAAAATATTTGGGTATGTGACTCAAGAGTCATCGAACTAGTGGAGTAGAGATGAATAAACTTAGTTCAAATATATTCATAAGATATGTAAAACCAACTACTCCACACAATGGTTCCTTTACTTTGCATCTATCCCATACAAACCGAACTCTTTCTTAAAATGTAGGAAGAATTATAAACTCCAAATGTTACATCACTATCCTCCATCATTTATTTTTCTTTTTCTTTTCTTTTTCTTCTATCATTCACTTCCTTTTTTTCATCATTTTTTTCTCTCCTTTTTTTCGATTTTTTTTTTTAAATATAAACTCCAAATGTTACACCAACAATGGAACTTATGAATTGAAATTGAAGCATGTTCCCTTCCACCAATCACTATAAAAATTTTTGACACCCCCACACTCATTTTCTTACATACCCACACATATAATGTTGATGAACAATACTCCACTAGCTCTAAGGCTTGGGTAAAGACGTTGTTTTCTATGTTAAAACTTGTAACGTAGGTTTACACAAAGAAAATGCAATAAGGCTAAAAGGGATTTATCAAAGGAAAATACAATTATAGGGTAGGATATTTGGCTAATGTAGCTAATTTATGTAACAAAGATGGTCTTAATTATGTTCATGTATGCATGTGTCAATGTGATCTTGAAGAGAATCAAAACAAGTTCTAGAGAAATAAAACCATGGAAGAATATCACACATGAAAGAAATAATAAGACTGTTATGGATGTGTCAATCTAAAAGCTCAAAATCTCACCGGCTTTTTGTCTACAAAATTTAGTTACCACCATCCTCAAAGAAAATAACTCAACTAATTAACTCTAAGTTGGAGGATTATTCATTCAATCATGTTATGAGTTCTTCAAAAGCTTAATTAATTCTTGCAAATAGCATACACAACCAACAACCAAAAAATATTTAACCTCAACTCATCTTCTTGAAAAATCATACAAAAATTTTCAAAATTTTTGAAATTTAAACTCAATCTAAATGCAACATAAATCTAAATCCCCTTCCTCATACTTAAAACTTACATTGTCCCCAATGTAAGGTGCAATACAAAGAAAAATAAAAAGATAAAGGAACGAGCTCCCCTTGGGTTGCCTCCCAAGCAGCGCCTTTGTTTATTGTCTTTGGTTCAACTCAATATTTCCTTGTTTAGCTCAGGTCTATCATGGTTGGTTTCGATTTTCCTTGCGGTGCACCAAGTCCATTGGGAATTATAATTGGTAGTGTGCCTCCACCTCCATGGAATGCATACTTGTAGTGACTTGGGTGAGGCTTTAAATCTGAAATGGAAGTCTGCAAAACAAAAAGTAGAGGCCTCTCATTAGAAACTTGGTAAAACAAAATAAGAAGTGTTACCTGAATACTATAGCTTTGGATGATTGTTCAATATTGCAATAGTTTCTTGTAACTCAGTGTTTAAAGCCAGCTTTTGATTTTCCTTCCTAAGATGCTCATCTTTGACAGCTTTCCATTCATTTTTAGCATCAAATTCAAAAACATCATGTGCTAATTGATCAATCACATCAATAAAATGAAAATGATTATTTTTACACGAAAATTTCATGAAATCATAGACATTAAGTTTAATGATCTTATCATCAAATTCCATGGTCAATGTGCCATTATTAAAATCTATTTTAGTTTTGGATGTCCTTAAGAACGGTCTTCCTAACAAGATAGGGGTAGTATGATTACTATTACACATGTCAAGCACATAAAAATCAACAGAAAAAACCAAATCATTAACTTTCACGAGAACATCATCAACTACCCTCTTAGGATGGGCATTAGATTTATCAGTTAGTCGAATTATTACACCAATTTTATTTAAAGGTCCAAGTTTCAAGGAAGTGTATACAAAATATGGCATGACATTAATAGATGCTCTTGAATCTAGCATGGCCTTTTCAAACTTAGTGTCACCTATAATGCAAGGGATGGTGAACATACCTGGATCCGTGCACTTTGCTGGAAGTTTCTCTTGAATAATTACAGATACCTGTTCTTCAACTTTTACTCTTTCAATCCCCTTCAGTTTTTGTTTCCTCTTACTTGTGCATAATTGTTTCAAAAATTTAACATAACACGGCACTTTTTTTTATTAATATCTTAAAGTGGAATATTTACCTCGTATTTACTGAAAATTTCATGCAACTCATCATGATCTCGTTCATATTTCTTAAATCCTACTAAAGCTTTAGGAAAATGGGGTATTGGTTTATAATCAGATAGGGGTAAAAACGTACGCTCAGTCACTTTCGTATCATTGGTGGTAGTCTTATTTGCAACCTCTTTTTCTTCCTCTCCTTGCTCCAATGGCGTAGGGGATGCCTTTATCGAAATCGAAACCTCTTTACCACTTCTCAAGATGATTGTGCTCACATTTTCTTTTGGATTTACCATTTTTTGAGAGGGTAGTTTTCCCGAAACTTTGCATCTCCAGCCGATTGACTTCATTAGTTGACCCATTTGATTCTCCAAGCATTAAATGCTAGCCCTGGTCTCCTGTTGAAATTGCAAAGTGTTAGTGGTAAGGGATTTACAATATATTCTAAAGACATACCAGAGTTAGAAGTTTGGCCCTGTTGTTGTCTAGGAGGGTATGGCTGATTATATTGATGGAAATTCTGTCGATTTTGATTCATAGGTTGATTTACTTATCAATTCCCATAGCTAAGATTTGGATGATCCCTACATCCTTGGTTGCACGTGTTTGAATATGGATCATAATTCCTTTGTAGTTGTCCAGGAAAGCTACCGACTGCATTTACGTTGTAGCGCCCCGAGTTCTGTTAACCCGGATTGCCACGTCATCGTCTTTTGCCCTAATTTTGTCAATCAATTTTGCGGAAATAACCTAATTTTCAAAATCGCATTTGCAATTGAAAATTTAAATATCATATTTTAGAAATAGCGGAAAACGACAAAATGTTATCAATATTCGAATACAAAAAAAACTTCAAAGAGATAATAATTTCGATAGTCAAATTCTTTTATGCCACCAATGCTGGATCAATCTCGATCGCCTCCAAAGTCTGCAAATATTGTTAAAATAGCAGAATGAGTATTTCGAAGAAATACTCAGTAGACTCATCGCCGATAATTAATTTACAGAATAATTGAATACACACTTATGCAATATACAACGTGATATCATCTTTGGTTCATTTTCTTGAAAATCATAGGCTTTTTAAAATACAGGCTATGGGTAGTTCTTTCTTTCTTGTGCGGATGAAGCACATAAGTTATGCATAACATTCTCTTCTTATCTCATAAGAGATTCTTTCTTTCTTTCTCATGCAATTAAGCATATAAGTTATGGCAAGCATAAGAATATCATATATCTCATATGATACATTCTCATCCTATGCATAAAGCATATAAATCACGTAATTCACATAAAGCATGCAATTATAATTTAAACTAATTAATGGTGGCGAGTCTACCTCAATATCTCGAGTTTTGTGAAAATGGTGCGAGAAGTAACTTCAATCTCTTAATTGTCCGTACGTTTCGTCTAGCCAATAGAAAATAAGTTTGAATCAGTATTTCGAAACTTTAAACTTTTAAAGCGTTAAAATAAAGTTTGGGACTTAATTGAAAATTATAGAAACTGAAATAAATAGCTTAAAACGATAAAATAAAGTTTAGGGGCTAAATTGGAAATTCATTAAAGCTGAAATAATAACTTTTCAAAGTCTGGGGACTAAACTATAAATCTTTTGAAGCTGAAAATGAAAGTTAAAAGCTGAAATAATTACTTTTAATAGTTAGGGGTTAAACTGTAAAGATAATAAATCCGAAAATAAAACTAAAGGGCTGAAATTAAACATTATCTAAAACTGAAAATAAAATTAGAGGACTGAACTTTAAAATACTTAAAGCTTAGGGCTGATTTAAAAATAATGAAAACTGTAAAGACTTAAATAAACATTTTAAAACTTTGGGGCTTAGGGTTATAATTTCTAAAATAAAAATCAAATTAAAATCTAAAATTAAAACCAAAAAAATAAAAACAAAACACAACCCACACTCTCTCTCTCTTATCTCGAACAGAGAGAGGGGGCGACTAGAGGGAAGGGGCTTTGCCCCTTCCTTCGATTCCGTCCGGACAGACGCCGGCGTCAGCGCCACCGAAGCGTGGTGGCGCCGGTGAGGTTGGAGGGGCTCTTGGGTGTAAGGTTTCGAAGTCAACCGAGGCTAAATGGGTCGATTTTCTTGGGTTTCTTGGTGGCAAACATTCTGGAAATGGGTCGAAGAATGAGGTAAGGTAATGGGCTTTTCCTTTTTCTTGATTTTATGGTTGATTAAGATGGATTTTTGGGTGGAATAGAGCTGTCGATTTTCGGTGGAAGCTGCGGTTTCGTGCGTGTTCATGGGTTGCAGGTGGTGATTTGTTGGTTTGTCTTGGTTTTGTGATTGTTTGTAGCTTTTGGTCTCGGTTTGGAGTGGTGGGGTGACAGGGCTGAGACTTGCTTGCAGTTGCAACACGTGATGATGGGTTTGAAGTTGGGTTGGCTGGGGTCGATTTTGCATTCGGTTGTGGAGGTTCTATGGGGAGGGGATGGTGGTGTCGAGCAGCTTCGTGGGGTTACAGAGTGACTCTGGGTTTTCAGCTGGGGTGTTTGGTGGTGATTCGATGTTTGCAGCTAGGTTTAGCTTCTAATGGTTGGTGTTGGGCACTGAGTTGGTTTGAGGTGGTGCTGTTCGAGAATGGGTGGCTAGCTAGTGTCAAAAATGGTGACTGAAATGTGGAATCGAATGGCTGCAGCTTCTTGTTGGTGGTTTTGAGCAGTGAGTTGGTGAGTGCAGTGTTGGTGATGAATGGTGTATTCGTTTTTGGACTTTGGGGAGATGGTGTGAGTTGTCTGTTGGTGGTTTTGGCTCACTGGTTGGACTGCAGCTTGGTGTTGGGAGTGGCTGTGCAGTGTTTGGAGTTGGTGTCGTGAAACATGGTGTTGATGTTGGTGAATGGCATTGTCTTGATGATTACACTGTTGATGCTAGAAATGGATTTTCTAGCATCAATGGTGTCTCACATTGGGAATAGAGAGAATGTTGGAGAGACAGACAAATTTTCTTACCAAATGGATATTGCGAGAGTATGAGCGTGAGTGGAGTGGAGTGGGGTATGAATAGGGGTAGAATTAGGGCACAAAACACTAGACGGGTAATTGGGCCTAATTGTTGGGCCTTTGGATTTTCCAATTGGGCTAAAAGAATTAAAATTAAATCGGGCTTATGATTGGACCATGAATGTTGAATTTTAACAATTGGGCTTGAATTTAATAAAAATTGGATATAAATAAAATAATTCGAAATTGATAATAAAATTATTATTCGGGATTGGATTCAATCGAATGGATTTGAATTCGTTTTTATAACGGCTAGACGAACGCGTTTCTCTAGAAAATTAGGGTTACGTTTTAGCGACACGTTTTTCGAGAAAATTAATTTATATAATTTAAAAGTTCGCGGTCGTTACAACCTTACCCCCTTAAAATAATTTCGTTCTCGAAATTTAAACTTACTTGATCTAATATATCTGGATACTTAGCCAGAATCTCTTCCTCTTTCTCCCAGGTAGCTTCATCGCTATCCTGTCTACCCCATTGGACTTTGACTAAAGGAATCTCCTTATTTTTTAAGGCATGGACTTTTCTTTCTATAATGCACATAGGTGTCTCCTCATAGGACAGATTCCTCTGAATCGAAATAGTCTCAAAATTTACCACGTGACTTGGGTCGTGGATATACTTTCTCAATAGGGAAACGTGAAAAACGTTGTGTACGGCCGATAGCTCGGGCGGCAACGCCAAACGATAAGCCACGTTACCTACTTTCTCTAAGATCTATAATGGTTCGATAAAACGAGGTCTTAACTTCCCTCTCTTGCCGAAGCGAATAGTTCCTTTCATAGGAGCTACTTTCAAGAATACTTTCTCTCCAATTGCAAATTCCAAGTCTTTTCTCCTTTTATCGGCATAGATTTTCTGTCTATCTTGTGCGGCTTTGATCCGCAGTCCAATCTTTTCAATAGCTTCAACGGTCCTTTCAATCAATTCTGGACCCAAAATTCTCCTTTCGCCTACTTCATCCCAATAGACTGGTGATCGACATCGTCATCCATAAAGTGCCTCATATGGTGCCATACCAATAGTAGCCTGAAAACTATTATTGTAGGCAAATTCCACTAATGGGAGATGAGTCTCCCAATTACCACTCAAATCTAGTACACAAGCTCTAAGCATATCTTCTAGTGTCTGAATAGTGCGTTCAGACTGTCCATCGGTCTGGGGATGGTAGGCAGTACTAAAATTTAATTTAGTACCCATCGCTACTTGTAAACTCTTCCAGAATCTCGATGTAAATCTCGGGTCTCTATCTGATACAATGGAAGCTGGTACTCCATGAAGTCGAACAATCTCTCTAACATACAACTGGGATAATTGATCTATATTGAGAGTCATTCTGATTGGTAGGAAATGAGCTGACTTAGTAAGTCGGTCTACAATAACCCAAATAGCGTCATGACTCTTTACTGATTTTGGTAATCCCATTACAAAATCCATGGAAATTTTCTCCCATTTCCATTCTGGTATATCCAAGGGATTTAACAACCCTGATGGTCTCTGATGTTCAGCCTTGACCAGCTGACATGTCATGCATCGCGAGACAAACTTTGCAATGCAACCCTTCATGTTTCTCCACCAAAAGGTGTTGCGCAAATCACGATACATCTTTGTCCCTCCTAGGTGGCATGCATATGGTGCTGAATGAGCTTCTGTCAAAATCTCATTCTGGATATGTTCATCCTTCGGTACACAGAGACGTCCTCTGAATATAAGTGCCTTATCAGAGGCAATCTCAAAACCTATTCTCTTGCCAGTTCCAACTTCGGATCTGATCTTTTCCAAGAATTTATCTCCAGTTTGAGCTGTTATAATCCGACCTCTCAAGTCTGGTTTAACGCTCAGATTTGC
The DNA here is from genome assembly GCA_035079005.1 of Fraxinus americana. Lineage (NCBI taxonomy): Eukaryota > Viridiplantae > Streptophyta > Magnoliopsida > Lamiales > Oleaceae > Fraxinus > Fraxinus americana. The sequence goes on from CM068728.1 coordinate 837,127, forward strand.
CAATCTAGAAGATCCTTGGACTGATGGGGTTCGCACTTCGATTCTTAGATTCCTCAAATCTCGAATCAACTGATCTTGCGTCGTTCCTAAAGCTGATAACTGTCCAGCGTGCTTTCTGCTCAAAGCATCTGCAACCTTATTTGCTTTACCCGGGTGGTAAAGAATGGTACAGTCGTAATCTTTTACTAGCTCTAGCCATCGTCGTTGTCTCATGTTCAGTTCCTTCTGAGTGAAGAAATACTTGAGACTCTTGTGATCGGTGTAAATCTCACATTTACTCCCGTACAGATAGTGTCTCCAAATCTTAAGAGCGTGCACAACAGCTGCGAGCTCTAAATCATGTGTCGGGTAATTCTTCTCATGTGGCTTCAACTGTCTTGAAGCATATGCTATCACTTTGCCATTCTGCATCAAAACACAACCTAAACCATGTTTGGATGCATCGCTGTAAATAACAAAACCTTCAGATCCATCTGGTATAGTCAGCACTGGTGCTGAGACGAGTCTGTCCTTAAGTTTCTGAAAGCTTTGTTCACATTGTTCTCTCCACTGAAACTTAACTCCCTTTCTGGTCAACTGAGTCATAGAACCTGCTATTTTAGAGAAGCCCTCTATGAATCGTCGATAATATCCAGCTAATCCAAGAAAACTTCTCACATCTCCAACATTTGCAGCTGTTGGCCAATTCGCTACAGTTTCAACTTTAGAAAGATCAACCTCGATGCCTTTAGCTGTAACAATATGACCTAAGAAACCTACTCTCTCAAGCCAAAATTCACATTTCTTGAACTTGGCGTACAACTTTTCTACTCTCAGCGTTTCCAACACAATTCTCAAATGTTCTTCATGTTGTGCGGAATTCCTGGAGTAGATCAGTATATCATCGATAAAAACAATAACGAATTTATCAAGATACTGATGGAAAACTCGGTTCATCAAGTCCATAAATATTGCAGGTGCGTTCGTGAGACCGAATGGCATCACTGTGAACTCATAATGTCCATATCGTGTCCTGAACGCTGTCTTTGGTACGTCAGCTGGCGAAACCTTTAGCTGATAGTACCCAGATCTCAAATCAATCTTCGAGAAGATTGTAGTACCTTTCAACTGATCGAATAAGTCTTCGATCCTGGGTAGGGGATATTTATTCCTTATCGTCAACTTGTTAAGTTCTCGATAGTCGATACACATCCTCATGCTTTCGTCCTTCTTCTTTACAAACAGCACAGGTGCTCCCCACGGAGATACACTTGGCCTGATAAAACCCTTCTCTATCAATTCCTCTAATTGCACCTTCAGTTCTTGCAACTCCTTTGGTACCATGCGGTATGGAGCTTTAGAAACAGGGGCAGCTCCTGGTACCAAATCGATGGAAAATTCCACTTGCCTATCCGGCGGAGTGCCGGGTAGATCGTCTGGAAAAATGTCACCATATTCACATACTACTGGCACTGAATCCAGAGTAATCTCATCTACGGGTTTTTCTTGAAGACTAACCAAATAGCCAAGACAACTATCCTTGGCTAATAGATTCTCCGCTTGTAAAGCCGAAATCAGGCGAGGAAGTGCCTTAATCCTCGTCCCATAAAATCTGAATACTTCTTCACCATCTTTACAAAAAATAACCTCCTTCTCGTGGCACATAATTGCGACACGGTTGGTGCTGAGCCAATCCATACCTAGAATAATATCGAAATCTTTTATTCGGATAATATTCAGGTCTGCCTCCAAAACTTGACCATCAAAATCTATTTGTACTGCCTTGACTATCTTATTAGTATCGATAGTTTCTCCTGACGGAAAACTAACTTCAAGGGTACTACCAGTCTCTATGCCTATTAGGTCCAGTCTTTCTAAGCATGCATCGGATATAAACGAGTGTGTGGCTTCCGAGTTTATAAGGACATATACGGGTATCTCGGAAATAGATAATATACCTGATATCATATTAACATCCTTAAAACGGGAAGGAAATTACAGCATGAATGCGGTTAAGATATGTACAAGAATACTAGTTTAACTAGTATACCTGCGATCACGTCAGAATCCTCTGCGGCATCCATAGCGAACACTCTGGCTGTCCCCTTCCGGTTCTGGCCTGTGCTCGTCTTCTGATTGGAACCCTGGACAAACGCAGGACGACAGTCTGATGCAAAGTGACCCGACTGGCCACACTTATAGCAAACACCCTTTCCAAATAGGCATTCTCCTTTATGCATCCTCTGGCACTTAGGGCAGGGTGAGATGAAATTGATCATCTGCTTCCCTGTTGGTCCCGGAGTCGGCCTCTTAGCGAATGCCAGATTCCGGTTCTGATTTTGGTTCGGAGTTTGGTTGCGGCTCGGACCTTGCCATTTCCTTTTCCCTGATTTCTCTGCTCATAATGATTTCCTTGGTTTCCTGTTTTCCCACCGGTATAGGCTACTGCTTGAGCCTTCCTCACTACTTCTCGGTAGGTTGGCAGCACGTGTCAACAGACAATTTGTCTAACATCTGAGCGTAGACCTCTCTCAAAGCGCCGTGCCTTCTTGAATTCCGTCTCCACCAGATGTGAAGCATAGCGTGACAGTTCCTCAAACCTTCTCTCATACTCAGTTATGTCCATATCACCTTGTATCAGTTGCAAGAATTCAGCCTCTTTGTGATCTCTGAGAGCTTGTGGGAAGAACTTGTCCCTGATCTCCTCCTTGAAATTATCCCAAGTTAGGGCTGCTTGTTGTTCTTTGCTCCTTGTGCGGGATGCTGATTCCCACCAAAATCCCGCTCTTCCAACCAACATGAATTCTGCACAACCTATCTTCTTGTATTCTGGGCAGGATATGTGCCTGAAAATCTTTTCAATGGTCTGGAGCCACTCTTCTACTGCCAGTGGCCCATTTTCGCCATCAAATGTAGGCGGGTTGTACTTTCTGAACTGTTCAATTACCGGTACAATGGGGTTGGAGTTAACGGGCAGTGGAATCTGTCTCATTTCTTGCACAGCTTTGAGTAATTCTTTGATAACATCGGCTTGGTTCGGTGGTGCCATAACCTTCATAAATTTAAAGGCAGTTTGTAATAGTTGACTAGGAGTATTAACAACGCGAACAATAAGGATATCTTGTGAGACGGAAATTAAGTTTCAAATTTCATTTCATTCATATTTCAACTTCTTTTCATGTAGGTACATCGGGTGGCGTGTATGCCAACATTTGATTAAGATAAAATGTCAACCCTACTCTAACTCCTATCATCTATTCTTCTTCGGTCACGCATGATTCGGCGTCCGAGAATTCTCCCAACGCTGGATCAGCGTCTTCCTCTGGTTCTTCTTCTTCTGGGTCTTCTTCGGGATCTTCTTCTTCTTCTGGGTCTTCCTCGGGATCTTCTTCTTCTTCTGGGTTTTCCTCGGGATTGCCCTCGGGTGCTAACTCATCTTCTTGCACCTGTTCAGGCTCGAGCATTGGCTCATGTTCTGGCTCCCCTTCAGGTACAACCCCAAGGCGGTGCTCAAAATACATGGGCCAATATGCCACAAATCTCATGCAGAATGTATCATATCCCATATCCACATTAGGTGACGTAAGAGCATCCATGTATATGCTACGAGCTACTTCCGCAAAGTCGTCTCGGAAAGTCGAGAGTAAGTGATGAATCGACTGGCGATTACAGGTCACGTAGCCATGCTGTATGGCCTGCTCCCATACGACATTCAACTGCTCTATGTGTTGGGCAATTGTCCAATCAAGTCTAGGCCTGAAGCGGTCGTAATCTCTAACGGCTTGTTCTACTTCACTGGGTGCATTTCTACGAATGGGTGCCACGTCCTAAACCAATTATGCAAAGTCCAATTAGGTGGGGTTATTCATCTCTTCTTAGTTAAAATTTACGAGGACGTAAAAATTTAAAAAAAACTATTTCAAATTATGCTCAAACTCGTCTTTCTTTCTTTCTTTCTAATTCGGATACACTTTCTTTCTCTTTCTTTTAAATCTCATATATTATTACAATAAGTATCCGAAAAAAATAACGTTAAACTTCATAAACTTCTTTACCTTCGGAGTCGACGGATCGAATGATGGCAGTGGCAACTTCCAGTAATAATTAAATAAAATAATCTCATTAAAAATTCTCTTTGAAAATTTTCTCTTTTTGAAAATTTGACAGTCTACAGAAACGCAGACCAGCTCTGATACCAAGCTGTAGCGCCCCGAGTTCTGTTAACCCGAATTGCCACGTCATCGTCTTTTGCCCTAATTTTGTCAATCAATTTTGCGGAAATAACCTAATTTTTAAAATCACATTTGCAATTGAAAATTTAAATATCATATTTTAGAAATAGCGGAAAACGACAAAATGTTATCAATATTCGAATACAAAAAAAACTTCAAAGAGATAATAATTTCGATAGTCAAATTCTTTTATGCCACCAATGCTGGATCAATCTCGATCGCCTCCAAAGTCTGCAAATATTGTTAAAATAGCAGAATGAGTATTTCGAAGAAATACTCAGTAGACTCATCGCCGATAATTAATTTACAGAATAATTGAATACACACTTATGCAATATACAACGTGATATCATCTTTGGTTCATTTTCTTGAAAATCATAGGCTTTTTAAAATACAGGCTATGGGTAGTTCTTTCTTTCTTGTGCGGATGAAGCACATAAGTTATGCATAACATTCTCTTCTTATCTCATAAGAGATTCTTTCTTTCTTTCTCATGCAATTAAGCATATAAGTTATGGCAAACATAAGAATATCATATATCTCATATGATACATTCTCATCCTATGCATAAAGCATATAAATCACGTAATTCACATAAAGCATGCAATTATAATTTAAACTAATTAATGGTGGCGAGTCTACCTCAATATCTCGAGTTTTGTGAAAATGGTGCGAGAAGTAACTTCAATCTCTTAATTGTCCGTATGTTTCGTCTAGCCAATAGAAAATAAGTTTGAATCAGTATTTCGAAACTTTAAAATTTTAAAGCGTTAAAATAAAGCTTGAGACTTAATTGAAAATTATAGAAACTGAAATAAATAGCTTAAAACGATAAAATAAAGTTTAGGGGTTAAATTGGAAATTCATTAAAGCTGAAATAATAACTTTTCAAAGTCTGGGGACTAAACTATAAATCTTTTGAAGCTGAAAATGAAAGTTAAAAGCTGAAATAATTACTTTTAATAGTTAGGGGTTAAACTGTAAAGATAATAAAGCGGAAAATAAAATTAAAGGGCTGAAATTAAACATTATCTAAAACTGAAAATAAAATTAGAGGACTGAACTTTAAAATACTTAAAGCTTAGGGCTGATTTAAAAATAATGAAAACTGAAAAGACTTAAATAAACATTTTAAAACTTTGGGGCTTAGGGTTATAATTTCTAAAATAAAAATCAAATAAAAATCTAAAATTAAAACCAAAAAAATAAAAAAAAAACGCAACCCACTCTCTCTCTCTTATCTCGAACAGAGAGAGAGGGGCGACTGGAGGGAAGGGGCTTCGCCCCTTCCTTCGATTCCGTCCGGACAGACGCCGGCGTCAGCGCCACCGAAGCGTGGTGGCGCCGGTGAGGGTGGAGGCTGTAGGGGAAGGGGCTCTTGGGTGTAAGTTTTCGAAGTGGGTCGATTTTCTTGGGTTTCTTGGTGGCAAACATTCTGGAAATGGGTCGAAGAACGAGGTAAGGTAATGGGCTTTTCCTTTTTCTTGATTTTGTGGTTGATTAAGATGGATTTTTGGGTGGAATAGAGCTGTCGATTTTCGGTGGAAGCTGCGGTTTCGTGCGTGTTCGTGGGTTGCAGGTGGTGATTTGTTGGCTTGTCTTGGTTTTGTGATTGCTTGTAGCTTTTGGTCTCGGTTTGGAGTGGTGGGGTGATAGGGCTGAGATTTGCTTGCAGTTGCAACCGGTGATGATGGGTTTGAAGTTGGGTTGGCTGGGGTCGATTTTGCATTCGGTTGTGGAGGTTCTATGGGGAGGGGATGGTGGTGTCGAGCAGCTTCGTGGGGTTACAGAGTGACTCTGGGTTTTCAGCTGGGGTGTTTGGTGGTGATTCGATGTTTGCAGCTGGGTTTAGCTTCTAATGGTTGGTGTTGGGCACTGAGTTGGTTTGAGGTGGTGCTGTTCGAGAATGGGTGGCTAGCTAGTGTCGAAAATGGTGACTGAAATGTGGAATCGAATGGCTGCAGCTTCTTGTTGGTGGTTTTGAGCAGTGAGTTGGTGAGTGCAGTGTTGGTGATGAATGGTGTATTCGGTTTTGGACTTTGGGGAGATGGTGTGAGTTGTCTGTTGGTGGTTTTGGCTCACTGGTTGGACTGCAGCTTGGTGTTGGGAGTGGCTGTGCAGTGTTTGGAGTTGGTGTCGTGAAACATGATGTTGATGTTGGTGAATGGCATTGTCTTGATGATTACACTGTTGATGCTAGAAATGGATTTTCTATCATCAATGGTGTCTCACATTGGGAATAGAGAGAATGTTGGAGAGATAGACAAATTTTCTTACCAAATGGATATTGCGAGAGTATGAGTGTGAGTGGAGTGGAGTGGGTATGAATAGGGGTAGAATTAGGACACAAAACACTAGACGGGTAATTGGGCCTAATTGTTGGGCCTTTGGATTTTCCAATTGGGCTAAAAGAATTAAAATTAAATCGGGCTTATGATTGGACCATGAATGTTGAATTTTAACAATTGGGCTTGAATTTAATAAAAATTGGATATAAATAAAATAATTCGAAATTGATAATAAAATTATTATTCGGGATTGGATTCAATCGAATAGATTTGAATTCGTTTTTATAACGGCTAGACGAACGCGTTTCTCTAGAAAATTAGGGTTACGTTTTAGCGACACGTTTTTCGAAAAAATTAATTTATATAATTTAAAAGTTCGCGGTCGCTACATACGTGTTCAATGGATTCTTCCTGAAGTGTTGGGCACCTATCAGTTTGATGGCCTACCAATGAACAAATTCCACATTCCTTCGCTGTTTGCATAGTACCTGCAGCCATTTGACGAAACAAAAATAGTTAGACTCGCTATCTTTTGTTCATGGGATGAGATATTTACCTCGTTAACTTGTCTAGAAAGGGGATCGAATCTAATGCCAAATTGTTGAGAGTTGGCTGTCATGTTTGCAATCAAGTTCCTTGCTCCTTGGGGAGTTTTATCTACCAAAGTTCATCTACTTGCAGTGTCGATCATGCTCTTTTCTGTGAGTTGAAGACCTTCATAGAAGTATTGGATGAGAAATTGCTCACTGATCTGATTACGGGGACAACTTGCACACAATTTCTTGAACATCTCCCAATACTCATGTATGGATTCCATGTTATCTTGTCTTACACCACAGATTTCTTTCTTAATATTTGCTGCCCTCGAATCTGGAAAATATTTTTCCAAAAATAACCTATTCATTCCATCCCATGTGGTATGCTTCCCGATGGTAGATAATAAAGCCAATCCTTAGCCGAATCCTTCAGAGAAAATGGAAAAGCCCTCAGTTTAATATGTTCTTCAGTAATCCCCGTGGGTTTCATATTTGTGTAGACCACATGAAACTCCTTCAAATGTTTATGATGATCTTCACTTGTAAGACCATGAAAAGTTGCCAAAAGATGTATTAGCCCAGATTTAAGCTCAAATTTAGTAGCATCATCTAAATTAGGAAAAGTTATGCATAGAGGTTGTTGATTCAATGTAGGGGTTGCAAGCTCCTTCAAAGTCCTATTTTTGACCATGATATCTTCTCCTTCAAAATCAAAATCACTTGCAAATGGGATGCTAGGAATGAGACTGCTTTCTTCAAGATTCTGTCGAATGTCACCCCTTAACCTGCACAAGGTTCTTTCTAATTCTAGATTGTACTGCAAATCACCTTGATTAGAAGATCGAGTTGCGGGCATGAACAAATAGAACAAATGAAAAATAAACTAGAAAGAAGCTAGAGTAAAAAAAACAAATAAAATTCTGTGCTAAATTTCTAAAAACGATAAAAGCCTACAAAATCCTAGAAAATTATGAATTTTTTTAAAAATAAAAATAAAAATAAAATAGACAACTAAAGAAGTACAAAAATAAATTAGCTCCACTCCCCGGCAACAGCGCCAAAATTTGGTGTGTGTTGTCGTAGACACCCAAAAGTAATACCTTAACCTCTAAAACTAATGTAGTAGTGGAAGTAATGGTCGATCCCACGGAGAGTGTGTAATTCAATAATTTATGCTTCGTACAATAATTGGGGGGGTTTTTGTATGCAAAAAATTGTAAGTAACGCAATCAATAATAATGAAAATTAAATTAACGAAAACAATCAAAAGACTAACCTTGCCGTCGAAAATCCACAATTAATCATAGATGCAAGGATAATTCAATTCATATTTTAAATATTCACCATTGAAATTATTTTCCTATCTCTCCTTAATTTTAGTTAGTTAGAAACCAGCATTCTAATTAACCATAATTATTAAATAACCCAGACTAGCGCTCAAGATTCAATTTAATAACAGTTTTATACAATAGAGAAATCGATGAACTAGATAACACAAACATCAGCGGTTGCATTCAATCTATTTAAGCATTCTTCTTAAGATTCAATAACCTCTATCGCAAAAAATCATCAAATCTTAGTATTTCACAAGTTAAAGTAATCAAACAATTACGGATTTTATATTTAATTTAGCGGTAGATTGTAACGAATAACAAACTAGTAGGTCTCCTAGCAATTAAACATAACAATCATGAAAATAAGTGCAGAAGAATATTCAGTACGCAAAATAAGAATTAAACAATAAGAAAAACTATTTAGATCTCACAATATGTGGTTCCGAGGCTTCAATTTCCTTCGATCAAGTATAAAAGTTTAGTTACAATTCATGATTCTAAGAGCAAAATAATGAAGAATGAAGTTTGGAGGCGTTCTCTACGTTTTGGTTCTGTTATAGGGTTTTAAAATGTGTATTTGTAGTTGTTTCTTAAAATATGTAGTTGTAGTTTTTTTCGTAGGTAGTTAACTTAAATTCGAAAACCAAAATTTTCGTGCCAGAAATGAACCATGCGGCCGCATGGTTTTACGGAACTTCCTCCGGATAACCTTCAGTATTTTAGTCATATCTTCTTCTCCCGATATCCGATTGAGGCGATACAAGATGCGTTGGAAAGATATCTCAAAGGAATACAACTTTACTTCAGATATCATCTTCCAATTCGATCGTTTACCATATCAAAATGGGTTTCAATATGAGGATGAAAATCGATGTATAACTTTTCTATTGGAAATTGATGTGTGATCGTACTTTGACGATATTTCATCCCTTCGACATCTTCTTTCAACCAATCAACTCTCAAATCTTTATCGTTTGGTTTGACAAAACTTTTGTGTATTTGCAAGCTAGTCCTTGAACTTTCATTTCCTTTCACTTTGGTCACTTTTCACCTATTTCTTCCAAATTACGCTATATCCATAGATTGACACCTAAATCAAAATATGAACATAATGAGTACATTTTGGCACAAAATAAACATACGAGTACATAAAATAAAGAGGAAAAATATGCATTTTACATTCCTATGAGATTGACCAAAGGAGATTACGAGTTTTTATTTAGATAAACACCATCTCTCACTCAATATTTTAAAGTAATGGATTTTAATTTTAAATAATTACCAATTATTAATATTAATCAAATTAACATAAATTTAATTATTACGAGTTTTCCTTCCAGAAAAATTTAATCTAAATTAAATCAATCCAGAAAAAATTGGTGCCCAACGATATGCATCATATTCATAGTATCATGAGTGATATCACGAATAAATGTATGTGTTATGATGTCTAGAACGATGATATTTCAAACAATAATTTAAAACATTCATAAAGCGATAAATTAACAATTATTTGTGACCTAAAATGACTCAAGAATTAAATTAAAAAAATAAATTGGACCCAAAACCAATATTTAATCTAAATTTCTTGCCCAAAAATATTCAGGAATCTAACAATAGCAATCCAAATAGCTATAGGACTCTACTACCGTACTTGTAAAAATTAAATTCCAATTTGACTTATCAAGATTTGACCCGATTCGCAAAAAAGAACCCGGATCAAAAGTCAACCCGGACCTGCACGACACGCACATTACTGGCTCTGCACACATACACAAGTCTGTCTGCACATGCAAATAGTAGGTAGACAGTTTTTGCAAAAAGTAGGCAGACAAAAACTATTTGTCGTGCTCTGTCTGCACGGAAAACAACAGAAAATTTTAAATTGTCTGCAATTGCATTTTTTTTTTCAATTTTTTATGTTGTAATTTTTAGTTCTTCGTCATCTTGATCTTCAATCTTCAATCAATTTATAAGATTCAATAATTATAAGAATTACATAAATCCTATATTTCGTAGGCTCACAATTTTGAATTTAATTGAAAAGAAAATTTAATTAAGATTATGGAGTCTAATCGACCTATCTTGTTATAGACTTAAAATAACGAATTACATCAAGAGTTACCTACAAATATTGGATCACAGTTTAAAATAATTTTATCATCACATAATAAAATATTGCTAGAAATCACATGACTAGAATACGCAATCAAGATTCAGAAATAACAAGCACGTGAACGATCTAGATTGCTTTGATACCAGTTGATGGAAAACGAAAGTAGAATTACTCGGAAAAAAAAATTCTTTAATTTAAGAAACAAGATCGTTTAGATGTTTACCTGTATATTATATTAAGAATAAATTTCGAATTTTTACATAAATTCGATGATTAATTCTGAATCAAGAACTTCTAGCGTTTTGGATATCGAGTTTTCAGCTTTTTAATTACAAGAACTTCATACTCCAAACCTCCAAATCTTCTATGGTATTCTACAAAGTCGAGATTATATTGGTGGGTAGGCACCTTCTTTTAATTAAATCAAGAAACTAATTTTTGAACTGGACAATAAGAGAAATATTTTTTTCTCACTTTTTTCTCTTTCAAATTTGAACACTATGAAAATATGTATTATAGTTATTCTAGGATTCTATACTAATCTAATCTCTATTATAGAGATAAAGATGTTCCAATCCATGAACAATAATAATTTCAATTTCAAATAGAAGCTTTAATAAAATCCAAAAAGGAATTTTAAATAAAGTCCACGTCCAATTAGTTTAGATTTAATTACATGTGTAGTCCTAAAACTTCAATTACAATTACAATTAAGTTTACAACTTTTATATCAATTACAACTAAGTAAAAAACTTTATTATAAATACAATTAAAGCCAAAACTATTATAATTATCGCAATTAAGTCACAATACTTTATAGAGCTACCACAGGGACTTGATCGGACATATATTATTCAAGTTCCAATAATTAGATCAAGTCTAATCGACGCTAGACCACACAATCTAATTAATAGCCTTTGTTTTTTCACTAAAGGTAAAAGACTGAATTCTTTGAATATATAAGACCATAAAACCTAATAAATTTGTAATATATTCTCCTGACTTGCTGTATATATATTTTATCCCCGTTCAAGATTCGATAATTAGGTATTAGCATAAATGACTGTTTTGCCCTTCTAATTATTCTCATTGACTGAAGTGCAATTTCTTGTGAACTAATTACAGATGTCGAAATTTAGTTGCACTAAACCCTGTGCTCAGATTTTAACCGTTCAGCAGAAAATATTTAACTAGTCACTCTACTCATGTTTCAGAGTGACGATTATCTACACGAATTCATGTTCTCTACTTCGCTCATTTTCAAGTTCCAATTCACTGAAATATTTGATCAATTATATATATATATATATATATATATATATATATATATATATATATATATATATATATAACTCTATCAAGGAATTTAGATGAAATACATGGCGATCAAATGAAATTTAATTTTCCACACAATCATGGTATAAAATTAAACTCGACATGTGGTCCGTTTAATATACTCAAATTGTACTAATGTCACCTTTAACTATTTTTCTGATAAAGATAAATCACAAATCTTAATAGTGAATCGATTAATACTATAACCTTTCGCTATAAGGTGCCAACCCTTGTAAATTGGTTGTAAACAAAATATTTATGATCAAATATAAGTTGTGTCACACTATACTTCTCAACACAAGTACCCAACTTATATTATTACAAATGAATGTAGACATTTTAATTCAAATACTCAATAATAAATATATACAAGAAATAAATAAAATTACACTATATTTATTATAAGCCCCTGTTCGATTCTCATGAAATGAGAATATTTGAGCAAAATACATTTTACTACAATGATGATGAATTAAAAATTTGAAATCTGTCCATATATTTGTCGGATGAACAGAAAAAGCAAAATGCCCGTTCAGAAATTAAATGCCAAAAATAACATATTTTTTAAATTCAAATTACGCAATTACCTTCGGTCCATTATCTTAGAATTCTCTCCATTCAAGGGCAAAAAAGGAACATTGTGCACACTGTTTATCAATGGAAAGAAGTCAAATGCGTACGATAAGGTGTCTTTTTGGCCCACATTTGTTAGAAAATGAGAACGCTAAATTTAGCCCATATTTGATCCACATTCTTCCCCAGATTCATTCTTTTAATACTCATTTTTAACAATACATTTTTCAATAAAATAATATTACACGTAAATCCAAAACTTTTCCTTATTTTTTAACCACATATTTTCATCACATCACATCATAAAATGCATTTTCTTCTCAATAATGTGCATCAAACACCCTCTTATTTTATACTAACAAAATATATTGAAATGGCACACAACCCAATGGATATAAGTCTCACAATAGGTACCGAATGTCGAGGAGGGATCTAAAGGTGGAAGTAGCATTTAGGTTGGGGATGTCGTTTCTTTATCGGATGTCCTGAGGTATTATGTCTGTTTGTTTGTGACTGAAAGCAGCGAATACTATTCGAGGTTTGGCTTGAGCATAGCATTCATAGACGCTTGATCCTGATTCATTTCTCCATTTGACCAGTGACGGATCCAGCACCCGGCGAGCCCCGGTGGCCGCACGTGCTGGATTCATCGAGAACTGTTTTTTTTTGTTGACAATAAATAAATTTTTTAGGTTATATAACTGATAATTCATTTTATTTTCAAATATTTTTTGTAGCTCAGCTCGTTAGTACTTGCATATTCATATTGGAAGTCTTGGGTTCAAATTCCTTCCCAACCAATTTATTGTGAAATCTTTTTAGTTCTACAATTTTTACCAAAATTAATGCAATAGGTAGGGGATTTGAACCCGCGATATCTCCTTAGGATTATTGAAAACTTGACCATTATGGCACTTGTTGAATTTTGACACTAATTTTAACAGAAAAAAAAAGAAAAAATATATATATATATATAACATTTTAGCGATTTTAATGCAATTGTAAAAATTCGAACTCGTCCTCTTCCTTTGAATTATGCAAAATTTGGCCACAATATCATTTGATGAATATTGTTAATTTGTACAATAGAATTACATATGCTCAGTTTGAACAAAATAATTGTCATATTTAAATTTTAAACCTTGTTTGATCTCCCTTTTTTTTTTCAAAATACATTTTTTCTCTTCTTTTCAACTGCACATTTTTTAATAAAATGATGTTACATACAAATTCAAAACTTTTCCGTATTTTTAACCACACATTCTCCATCAAATCACTATTCCAAAATGTATTTTTTGCAAAAAAGGGGCAACAAACGGGACTCTTAATATTTTATTGCTGTCAACGATCGACGGTCAACGGCCGCCCATGCTAACTCAAAATTCTGGTTCTGCCACTGCATTTGACAACTAGACCTTCTTGACATCCAGTATTAGTCTCGGATTCTTGGTCTCCGTCAGGGTACCAGGCATGATCTGATAGCTTTGTCCAAGGTAAAAAAGTAAGCTAAACTTCAGAAGGTTGTACATGATTCAACAAGATCACACAAGAGGTCTCCTTATAAGTACCTTAAGAGTATCTTAAGAGACTGGTACCTAAAACATAATCAATTAAACATATGTACTCTTTGCTTTCACAAAATATCTACCTAATTCTGGGATCTTGAGAACCGAGGCAGATGAAATGTTAGTGTCGGCATAAACTGTTTGTTGATAAGTTTGGATTATGTAAAAGTAACATGCATCCTTAAGTTCTGTAATTTTTGCTATTTGTTGGTCATTAATGAAATTAGTTAACTTTCTGATCTTAGATGTCTTACTTTCTTTAGGGACGCGAGCCCTTTGAGTTTGATGCATCAAAGTACGTTTCCAGATTGTTTTCAATGTCAAGGACAAAAGGTGAAAGAAATAAATTATGTATTACTCGTTGCATATCAAATTAATTGCTTTTCCGGTTAGATTTAGAATTTTTGAGACAGTTCAGCTCTTATTGTATATGATTTTTATACTTGCACTTACATTTTCAAGTTTCTATTTACTAATGGCCTTTTTGAATATGTTAAACATATTATTGAAAGAACTGAGACACTGAAACAAGCTACTTTGTACCTGTAAAATTAACTGTATTTTTGAAATCATGTCAGACTTCATTCGGCTTACTATTGTCTCTCAATTTTGGGTAACAAGTTCTACTTCCTTTGTAACTGGCTGCTACCAACATAATGGATATTCCATCTAGTAGAAGTTTTCGGAAAATTCAGGCTGCAATATTAGCTAAATGGAATAGTACTGAAGCATCTGTGCAGAAAAATGTTTCATCTACTGATAATGAAGGGTAACACTTCAGGTTGCAATATTAGCCAACGTTTTCTACTTTCCGTTTACTTTCCAACATTTACAAAAGAATTAGTAATAAATGTTGCCATTAATTTTGCATGTTTTCAGCTTCAAGGGTCATGGTGCTGGATGGCAGACAATGGACTTGAACCCTCTTGTAATTGAGAAGTCTGAGGTATAGCTTTTCTTGTACTGGTTTCCTTATGGTATACATTCCTCTGATCATTTTCTAACCCTTCTTGTTCGTTTGTACGTCTAGTTCCGTAATGGGAATAAATATCTTGATTCCCTTGCTGGGTTATGGTGCACCTCTTTCGGTATTTACTCCTGTATAGTATCCCTGATTATACCAAAATTTGGTTGATAATTTCAAGTGTCAAATCTTCTTGTAAGAATTTGCAGCATTCATTAACATGAATTTCGGGTCAAGAAATTTACTTAAAATGATGAATTCCAAGATCTTTTTATGGTTGAATCACTTTACATTCCAAAGCTTCAACTATATTTCCTTGCTCTCCAATGGTCTCAATCCCGATCACAAAAATATGGTTCTAAGGACTTTCTAATTTAGGTGTAAAATTCAATACGAATTTTCACTCCATTTTTCATGTATTGGAGTTGATGGTGGTTGCAGGGAGTTACATATTTGAACTTAAAATTCAAATCAATCCCTCCAACCTTTTTAATAACTTGTGGGTTGGGTCATTCCACATGGGCGACTCACGACCCGTATTGTAGCGCCCCGAGTTCTGTTAACCCGGATTGCCACGTCATCGTCTTTTGCCCTAATTTTGTCAATCAATTTTGCGGAAATAACCTAATTTTTAAAATCACATTTGAAATTGAAAACTACTTCGGCAATTGAAATACATTGGATAATTGTTCAAAATTTAAATATCGTGTTTTTGGAATAGCGGAAACGAAAATACGTTAACAGTGTTTCAATACATAAATTCGGAAACTTAATAAATTCGATAATCAAATTTTATTTTGCCACCACTGCCGGATCAATCGCGTTCGCCTCCGAAGTCTGCAAATATTGTTAAAAATAGCAGAATGAGTATTTCGAAGAAATACTCAGTAGACTCATCGCCGATAATTAATTTACAGAATAATTGGAAACACACTCATGCAATATGCAATGTGATATCATCTTTGGTTCATTTTCTTGAAATCATAGGCTCTTTAGAAACATGGGCTGTGGGTAGTCTTTCTTTCTTGTGCGGATGAAGCACATAAGTTATGCATAACATTCTTTCTTATCTCATAAGAGATTCTTTCTTTCTTTCTTTCTTTCTTTCTCATGCAATTAAGCATATAAGTTATGGCAAGCATAACAATATCATATATCGCATATGACACATTCTCATCCTATGCATAAAGCATATAAATCACGTAATTCACATAAAGCATGCAATTATAATTTAAACTAATTAATGGTGGCGAGTCTACCTCAATTGTTTCGAGTTGCGTGAAAAGTGAGCGGGAAAATAACTTCAAGCTCCTAATTGCTCGTACGTATCGTCTAGCCAAAAATAGGAAATAAGTTTGAATTAGTATTTCGAACTTTAAAGTTTTAAAGTGTTGAAATTAAGTTTAAGGACTTAATTGAAAATTATTGGAAATGAAATAAATGGCTTAAAATGATAAAATAAAGTTTAGGGCTAAATTAAAAGTTTATTAAATCGAATTTGACAAATCTAAGGGCTAAAAATATTATTTTCAAAGTATCGTGACTAAATGTGAAAAAATAGAAACTCTAGGGACTTAATTGAAAACTATTATAACTGAAAATAAAAGTTTAAGGGCTAAAATAGTAATTTTCATAAGTTTAGGGACTAAACTGTAACTATAATAAAACTGAAAATAAAAGTTAAAAACTGAAATAATAACTTTTAATAGTTTAAGGACTAAGCTGTAAGTATTTTAAAGCTGAAAATAAAAGTTGAAAACTAAAATAATAATGTTTAATAGTTTAAGGACTAATCTGTAAATATAATAAAGCTGAAAATAAAACTAAAGGGCTGAAATTAAACATTTTCAGAACTTAGGGACTCAATTGAAAATCTGCTGAAACTGAAAATAAAATATTAAGGACTGAAATAATAATTTGTAAACTTGGGGGCTAAATTAAACATTATCTAAAACTAAAAATAAAATTAGAGGACTGAAATTAAAACATTTAAAACTTAAGGGCTAAACTAAAAATAATTTAGGGACTAACTTAAAACAATTTATAACTTGGGGGCTAAAACATAACTTTAGAAATTAAAATCAAAATAAATTAAAATCAAAACAAACTAAAAATCAAAATAAAACAAAAACATCAAATTCTCTCTCACTCTCTCATTTACAGAGAGAGAGCATCGACGGGAGGGGGAAAGGGGGAAGCCCCTCCTTCGATTTCCACCACCGGCGAGCGGTGGTGCCGGCGCCACCGTCGCGTGGTGGCGCCAGTAGATATGGCGCACGGGTCGAGTGGCTAGGGCTCGATTTTCATGCGGTAAGAAGGTAAGTTATTGGGTTGTTTTTATTTCTTGGTTTTGGGGTCGATTGGGGGTTGATTTTGGTGGTGGAGTTTGGAGCTTGTGGCGGTGGTGGCTGGTAGTGCCTTTGGTATCGATTTTGGGTTGCTTCAGGTGTAGTGGCTGGTTCGTTTTCTGCTGGAGTTCGAACGGTGGTAGGTGACTCGACAAGCTGTGGTGCAGTTTGCAGCTTGCTGGGTGTTGGTTTTGGTGGTTTAGGCAGAGGTGTTGTTGGTGGCATTTGTGCGACTGCTTGTAGAGTTAGGTGGTTTTGGTCTTGGTGTGTGTTGGACTGGGTTTGGGGCTTCAAATGGTGGTTCTGCAGTTGGCTGAGGTCTCGTTTTTCAGTGGGGTTTTGGTGCAGCTGGATGGTTGGCAATGGCTTACTTGCAGTCAGGTTTGGGTGTTTTGCTGGAATGGTGTTGGGTTTCTGCTGGTGATTCGATGTTTTAGGTGCTGCTGGGCGTTGTTGGTTGGTCTCGGTTTGGTGAATGGGCAGGGAGTTTGGTGATAAGCTGAGGCTCGTGTGTTTGCTGGTGTTGAGCAGCTTCGTGGAGTTTGGGAAATGGTCATTTGGGTGTGTGCAGCTTGGGTTTCTGCTGGAGTTAGAAATGGTGACTGGATGGTGGTCATTGCTGTGTGGTTGGTGGTGGTTTTGAGGTGAGCTTCGGTTTGGTGATGGTGAGCTTGGCTATTGAGGATGCAGCTGATTGGAAACAATATCTTGTTGGTGCTAGAAATTAAAGTTCTAGCATCAATATGATTTTACAGTGGAATGAATTGAAGAACAAATGAAGTTTCCTTACCAAAGATTGCTGCTGCGTGAATTTTGGAAATGGAGAGGATGGATGAAGTTGGTATATGAATAGTGGGAATTAGGGCACAATTCCCTAGGTGGGTTATTGGGCCAAACAGTTGGGCCTTAGGATTTGGGCTGTAGGGTTTCTAATTGGGCTAAAATAAATAAATTCAGGGTTGGACTTATATAATTGGGCCTATGTAATTGGATTATAATTATTGGACAATAAATATTGGGCTCTAAAAAAATTGGGTTTATGTATTTGGACTTGAATTTAATAATAATTGGGTTTAAATAAAATAAATCCGAATTGAAATAAAAATAATTATTCAATATTCGATTCGATTCGAAATAATTTAAATTCATATTTATAACGGCTAGACGAACGCGCTATTTCTTAAAAATTAGGTTAAAGTCGAGCGACACGTTTTTCGAGAATTAATTTATAAAATTCAAAAGTTCTCGGTCGCTACACGTATTTTCTAACATCTCCCACTCGCACATGATAAGTTTCATCTGAACCACAAGGGACAACCAACACCACAACAAAAATAGCCATTTGCAACACTAAAAACTTTTGTTCTAAAAGGCGCGAAAATGCGCCGCCTAGGCGCGCCTAGGCGTGACTCGTGGGAAAAACGCGTCGAATTCGGGGAATGCGCGGAAAATGCGTTTTTGGGTTTTTTGTTCGAAAATGCGCGCGCATAGGCGCGCCTAGGCGCGCATTGTCCCGCATTGTCCCGCATTATGCGCGCCTAGGCGCGCATTGTCCGCGCATTTTAGAACAAAAATATATATTTTTTTTTTATATAAAAATATATTTAATGCCTTAAAAATACGAAACGCATTATGACGCTTATTCTTCGCATTGACACGCCTAAACTTGTGATTCTTGATTCTCGGCCTCGACGCATCGCAACGCATTACGCATTTTAGAACACTGCTAAAAAGACAACATTTGTTGATAAATGTTGCTAAAAGGGTCTTTTGGCAATATTTTAGTAAGTGAATGTTGCCATTGATTAGCATAAATGAGTTTTGGTAATATTTTATAGAAAAATGTTGCAATAGACCCCTTTTTGCAACGTTTATTGAGTGGTGTAGAAAGTGAGACCTTTCGCAACGTTTATCAAACGTTGCAAAAGAAAAGCCTTTTGCAACGTTTGTCAAATGTTGCGAAAAGTACTTTTTGCAACGTTTGAGAAATGTTGTGAAAGGTCTCACTTCTCACAACGTTTGTCAAACATTGCGAAAGGTCTCACGTTTCGCAACGTTTGTCAAATGTTGCAAAAACTGAAACCTTTCGCAGCGTTTCTCAAACGTTGCAAAAAATTTCACTTTTTGCAACGTTTGTTAAGTGTTGCGATTTTTTTTTATCAAATAAATGGCTCAAATTGCAGAACCCAACCCTAGCTATGTTATAAATCCCAAATCATCTTCTCCCCTAACCTCCCTACTCACCACCGCCACCAGAAAATAAAAGCCTCCCAAATCATCTTCTCCCCTATCCTCCCGACTCACCACTGCCACCAGAAAAGAAAAGTCTCTCGACCATCATCTCCACGCTGGAGCTTCACGACTCCAAGGCTGCAGCGGCTCAATCCAAGCCCGAACCAGTTTTCTCGTAGCGGACCCCCGTTGGAGGTGCTCGGATCCATTTTCCCGAAGCTTTGCTAAGTAGATTTGGGGTTTCTCTATGAAAATTTGTTATTGCGATTTTCTCATGGTAATTGTGTGTAGATGGCTCGTACCAAGCAAACTGCTCGTAAATCTACAGGAGGAAAGGCTCCAGGGAAGCAACTTGCTACTAAGGTTTGTATGTATGTTGCTTGCTTTGTTATTTGTTAATTTTGCATTTAAATAGTGGTTTCCTTTAGGCAAATTTGATTCCAGAGGCTTGTTCGAGAAATTGCCCAGGACTTCAAGGTACATTGATAACATAAACTTTGTTTTTTCTTTGTTCATATATTTTAAAAAAGAATGATACTAATTTATTGCTAAGTATTTTCTTGTTTTGACTTGTTCTGTGGTTGCATATTGATCTGTGTTTCCAGAGCCATGTTGTTTTAGTACTTCAGGAGGCTGCAGAGGCCTACCTTGTTGGTCTTTTTGAGGACTCCAACCTGTGTGCTATCCATGCCAAGCGTGTCACTATCATGCCTAAGGACATCCAACTGGCTTGCAGGATTAGGGGTGAGAGGGCTTAGATTGACTGGATTCTATTTTGAATTAATGACTTTGTTGATCAAATCTTCGGTCTGTGTTCATTTTAAACTAACAAGTTCTTGATTGAGCAACAAATTTTGATGCAGAATCAGCTTTACTTATTTATGTTTGGATGAGAACCTTGGTAATTTTCTCCTTACTGAGCTGCTACATGTGTTGTTGCAAATTAGGAGATAGTGTCACATATAGTTGATGAGAATTCCCTGTTGGCTCATTTGGTTCTATCTTTTTTATATCTAAAAATTTATTATTCTATTTGCATAAAAATAATGAGACTATCTGTTGAAGGAGTTGAATGAGAATATAATTTGTATCCCCTTTCCTTATAGGAACATTATGTCCTTGCAATTTTGCTTGCTTTGATATAACCATTGAAGGATTTAGGTCATGATAGGGCAGTTAGAATTTATTTTTCTTGCTTCCCTGCTCATCTTCTAACTGCATCCTTCTTGAAGGAAAGAATTCTTCCCTAGCTAGTCACACTAGAAATAATCAAGTGTTGTGATTACAGTTCTTTGTAACTGCTATCCTCCAATTCTCACAGTATTAACTGTCTTTGAATATCACTTTACTTGACTTCAAAGTTTCAGTTATATTTATGATATTTCACATTTGCTGAAGATAACATATGGTTCCAGAACCTATTCTATTGAGGACGTTAAAGGTTTTAGATCATCAAATTCACCGTGCAGAAGGTTTGTCATTTGATGGGTGTGAACATGTGAGTTTGCAATCTTAAAATCTTCAGTTGTTTGTAGCCATACGGCTTAGGGACTAGTTTTTTTAATTGACAGAGTTGTATTGGACTTTCATCCTGGTTCAGAACTATAACACTGTAGCACAAGAGACAGGGTGATAGCCCTTTTTACTTCTTTCATTCAAAAGTTCTCATTGAAACTATATGAATTTATTGACAGTGATTCCCAGTTTATCCTAAAGAAAATAATTTTAATGCTCTGCTACTTGTGTCTTCAATGTTACACAGGTCCCCGAGATATTACCATATGAGGTTCTAACGAAAACGAGTGCACCTCCAAAGAGTGATGTACCTATCATCACACCTAGTAATTTGCCCGAGGCTGATGGCTTTGTATTTGGCTTTCCCACAAGGTTCGGAATGATGGCTGCCCAATTTAAAGCCTTTCTTGATGTAACTAGAGGCCCGGAGAACACAACAGCTTGCTGAAAACCTGCTCGGTTCTTCTACAGCACTGGATCTCAAGGAGGTGGACAAGAAACTATTGCGTAAATTCTCCATCTTGGAGATGGAGATGTCTCTGTGCCTTCTGTTGGATTTAGTTTCAAATGAAGGTTGGACCGACTTGTTGGCTTCTTAATTCATAGATGGAATTTGTTACTAAGATGTTTGTGTTGTCCATTGTCCTGAGTAATTTGTATGTTAGAGCTTTTCCTTGATTTTGACCTATCGATGGGTAATTTGTATGCTAAAATACGAGTGCCGGTCAAAACAATATATAAGTTATGGATTCAAAAATTTGTAATGAAATTATTATTTTTTATGCAATTTTAAAATTTGTTCAAAAGGAGTATTCTCAATTCTGCCAATCAATTTACTTAAATTGGGCAAAAAAAAAAAAGACCATATGGCAACGTTTTTTAAACGTTGCGAAAGAGGTCTACGACAATGTTTAAAAAACGTTGCCGTATCTTTCTACTCTACGGCAACACCTCGATTTGCAACACACGTCCAAACGTTGTAAAAGGTCTATGGTAACATTTACGTTGCCGTAGGCTGTTTTTGTTGTAGTGTAATGTCATACGTTAGATCTTTCTCAAGATCTATCTTACAAAAATTCATACGACAAATAGATCGTGCGACCAGCGAGTAATATTAGAGTTCACAGTAGAATATATAGTAGCTCTACTAGAGGAACATTACATCTCGCTATACCCCATACTCATTTTTCCAACATTGATTCAAGTATTTCCGATCCCTCGAATATTTATGGAACATACTTGAACCCCATATCATATCATTGTATTCACAATTATGTTCTATACCCTAAATTGTTAAACACAATTGTCCGGCCGTTGAATACAAATATAAATGTTGGTCAAAATAGTTTTCATTTCTTACTTGAATCCTTCAATTTTAAATCAGCTGCTTTCTTAGACATGTCCCATCAAATCGAATCAATCATAGTTATTGGCAACATGTTAAAGTAGTAACACCGAAATAAAATCTCAAGAAACGGTCAAAAGTCATAAGGGTATATATGAGGTTATATAAACCTCAAGGTCTCACACAATGAGGAAGCAGGGATCCATCCATTCATTTACCCAATGTTGGTCGTAAAAGTACACTTGGTATGAAACACGCGCTACGATATTTTCTCCCATTCTTAGAGCATATGTCATATCCTTTATAAACAAATAACACCGTACAAATCCTAGTTCAGGTATGCCCCGATACCTAACTTGAGTTCTCCTTATATTTATTCCTCTAGATAATCTCAAATCGAGAACTCGATCTGGCTACTAAACAAGTTTAATGGATAACAAAATCCATTTCGATTACTTGTTATAATCTCATCTTGATATCTTATCAAGGTGACCGGATCACTACACAACATGATCACTTTGTCTCCTCTCAACACACCCCAAAGTGTTTGAGGCGATTGTTCGTGTGAGTAAACCAATCTCAACATATTTGACATACTTTATATGTGCATGTAAAATATTATCTCGTAATCCCAACAATAGATTACAAATGAACTCAAAAATTTTCATTTATGGGCACATAAAACTTAATCTAGAGTTTTCTGATACGCTAAGTATCATATTCTACATAATTTTAGAGATTCGACATTATCGACAAGTACATCTCTAAACATCTTTAGAGTATGATGATTACAGACCATCATTTACGTAGATATATTGCAAAGACACTTTCTTTGCTAATGTCTCTCACATAAAAATATTATCGAGTGTTTGGTTCCATCATTATATTTGAGATCCTCAACACATGAGATAATTGCATAACTATCATGGATCTCATATTCACGACTAATATCATTAGATGTCCAATACACTATTCTAAACAATTTTTTCAGCTGTCACGTCTTGTTGATATTTGCATATCTATTCCAATCACAAGTTATTCCCTCAACAACAAAATGGAATAATTGACAGCAATACCCTTCAGGTATCAAAATATCATTTCTAAGGACAACACCGATACCTACTGATTAGATCCATGACATGACAAATATTATGGCATGTATACATTATAGTATACTTCTAACTCCTAATTGTACTAGATATGGTTCTCTGGATATTTCTTTGTGCACTTATGGAGTCCTTGGACATACATGAAGACTCATATGGTCACCTTTCGATATAGGAGCATCAATAGGGTAGCAATTCCACAGTTAAAAATATTCTAGAATCTTTATGGTATGCAACTCTAATCTTTTTTAACACAAAATATACAATTTTTTTAAACCCATGTCCTTCCTCTCAAAAATTAAGGACAGCCATTTCAAAATGGTCTCAATACACTCCTTCTCATGCTACAAGTGTAACTAAGAAGTTACCACCATACTAAAAAAAAGCCTTCAACATGAAACCTACAAATCGATTCATGTAGATCTCTTCAATCGATTCTCAATTGAGAATGAAAGACAGTCTCAAAGTCTATTTGGTATAATCTAACTCATATTGATTCTCTAAAAAATGAGCTTTATTTATAAACTCGTTAGTCTTCCATTTAGTTTTTAAGAACCTGAATATTCTCAATAAACATAATATCCAATTAGAACTTCCACCACATCTCAAATTAGATTGGAATTATGTACTCCATACATATTTCCATCACTGTCCTCAAATTTCTCCACTAATTTTCTAAACCAGTAATCATTGAAATTGAATAACTCGTAGATCCCACTCGGAACCAAGATCCATTGAAATTGGATAGTTCTTTGATAGCTTCCACTCGGATAGATAGCTTTCACTCGAAAACAGATTACTCCCACTTGAATCATAATTTTAAATCAACTCTTACGTATTAAAAAAAAAACTGATTCATCAATACACATAATATCAATTTCAATAATATTATCCAAAATTTTCTCTCTTACTAAGAAAAAACATGTCAAATGTCACATCTTGAAACCCGATATCCATCCAAAATCTCACTTAAGTACCTTTTTAGACTATTATGGTATCTCATAGATACATCTCGTTCTTAATAGACTCATGTTCCCAAACTCATTATTAAGAACTTACATAATCGATTATGAGTCTAAGACAACCCATATTTTGTCATCTTCATGTTCAAAACTTATACAATGCTGAAGGTACTAATTAGATAGAACTCCGTTAACTGATATATATTGTAGTTAACCAACAATCTTTCCAAAAGCAGATACTTAAATTTGATTGCATATCTCAAACCTCATCATATTCAGTTATATTCCATCCTTCTACACAATACACCATATAATTATTGGTGATTAAGGAATAGTCAAGCAAATAAGGATTTCTTTCATTACATAGATCACCGATATCTCGTGATAGAGATTCACGCTATTAAATAGTTTTCAAAGTCTTCACTTCCATAATCCGATTTTCTACTCCACTTCAGAGAAGTCTAAATTAATACAATATTTTCAATTTAAGAAAATCAGAAGCACAACTGAGATGCGTGAATCCATCTATAAATGTAATGAAAATATAAAATCCATCCTATGTCTCAAGAAATTCGAATGGATTTACTCAATGGAAGTTTAACTCTTACAGCTTTGAATAGTTTTCTCAACTTAAAACCTCAAACCATTGCACAAATATCCAGAACCATAATTAAATATTACCACTGTAAGTACGAACAGAAATACCACGTATAAGTTCAAGTTAGAGACCACTCTTAGAAGAACAACTGAGATCAAATTTAGTGGAGTCTTTGATACTATCTTAATATCAAATAGGAGGTCAGTTTCTCTACTTTGCAACACTAAGTTGCAATATCAGTTATATAAACTTCCACTTCATCTTCATTAATTGTATATACCAATTTTGTATCAAGTTAAGGACTCGACAATAGAATAAGATACTTCTTGATCTCATATAAAATAGGTTTCTAACCCTTGAATCCACTATCCAGACAAGATAAGATCCAATATGTATAGTGTTGACACGTTAACAACACTAAGAGGAAAATATTCAAGTGCAATATCCTTTAACTTAACCACTTTCGAGCTAAGAGATTAAAACCGTATAGTTTAAGCACTTGAACTTCTATAACATTGATCTTCTACCAAATCTACTATTCTTCTTGGTCCCTTTTCTAGTCTCTCCATCTATCCTGCATTTGTTCTAACTTATTTAATGCTTAAGATCCAAGTCTTATGCAAACTAGAACATTGCTACACAAGTGTATCCTCGAGACTTAGCAACATCAAGTCGCATGTCTTTTAACTCACATAGTGAATAGAAAATTGACACTTCAATTTGTAAGCCACATTGACATTCAAAATTTTCATCTAATAAAAAGAGACTAGTTTGAACTTACTACTCATCTAAAAAAAATGTGACCAATAAAAACTGTCAACTTTAAGCTAACCATCTTAGCCAAGTCATATTCGAGAAAAAGATAATTTATAACAGAACTTAACAATTCAAATGTTCAAACACAAGAATCTATCTTTTCTCGTACTTTACAAAATTTCGATCTTTATTCTCTAGAGTAGTTTGACCTACATAAGGTCTTCTATTGCATGGTTGATGCTCTCTAAAACATCATGCCAAATATTATTGCATTTAGCTTATCACCTTTATTAAAGTTAACTACTATAGATTTTGATACCATGATCTATCAGTTTTTAGAGACATTTTATTCTCAATGAATGCAAATTTATGCACATTCAATTTTTTCATTAATGCAAATTAACGTCTATGATAGTTCAACATTAGGCACAGGGTCGAAAGTTCACTATGTTCCCAATCATCATCCGCAATCCTATTGTTTCACTATCATAAACTTAATTTTATAATGCAAAATTCCATTGGTTCTAAGCAAGAATTACATTAATTCTTCCAACTTGAGAACTCCCACTCAGTTGGTGAATTAAATAGTTCTAGGTGAGACTTTCTCTAAATCTTCCAATCATCGAACTATCTCTCAACTGACAATCAATAGGTCTAAGTAAGAATCTCACTAATTCTACTGACCATAGCATTTATAACAATACACGAATTAACGATATCATGTATTCAATTAGATAATTTCATAATATGAAATAAAAGCATAAGTATGCACGTTTATCCAATTATGACATGTATCATGATATAACAAATTAATTCTTCTAGAGGATAATTTCAATTATAATCCAAAAATAAAATTAAGATCATTTAAGTTTTATTTTACAAATCCATAATCTCATTTAAATCTCCGTTGCAACACAGTCCCAACAAATGGGAAGTGATACCAGAATTCTCATATTCGGCTTATCACCAAAAGCTTATGTCCCAAAATATTCACGTGTTCCACATTGGTCATGTTTCAGATCCATTTACTTACATCGATAAGCATGGAACATTTCAACAAGTTTTATAACCCATACTTTTCTAGCATTCCCTGTAAAGATGCTAAAAGTCTGCATATATTCAGTCATATCTGATCGAGCACAAACTTGAAAAACAAGTTTCAATGGATCACATATCCTTATCAAGACCTACACAACTCATGAATGTATATAAAACGTGGTATTTTAAATACTTTCGTAGTATTTTTCATTTCAAAAAAAGAAACACCTCAAAAAAAATAATTCCTACTAAGAAAATACCACTTAACAAATATTCTTAATTTTATAAAATTTTCAGAATTTAATTAAGTCTAAAAAGATATTTTTAATACTTTTTTTATAATATTTTTCAATAATAAAAAAAATATTTTTGGTTTTCTGAAAATTAATTTAAATTGAAAATAAAAATCAATAATATTTCAAGGATCCAGTTGTAATTTTCGAAATTGTTATTGGAATAATCAACTTCCAAAAAATAATTTTGGGACCAATATGCAACATGCAATTTTGCAAATTGCACTTGGAATAATCAACATTCAAAAGTGTAGGGACCAACATGCAATTTTCGAAATTGCATTTGGAATATTTAAGGGACCACTATACAATTCTCTCAAAATTGAATTTGAAATCGAATACATCTATGGCAACAGTTCAGGTTTCTGCAATTTTATCTAGGGTTTCATTTTTCTCCAAATTTATAAAATAAAAAATTTCCAAACTTTGCAAATATGATCTACATCATATAAGGAATATGCCGTAAAAATTTCATGAATGTATGTTGCATATTTCATAACATGCCATTAACAATGCTTCAAGTTTCAACAAAAATGGCATACATGCATTTTTCAACATAATAATTCCATTTACAGCAAGATATTGTGCAAGGGAAATAACTTTTACGGCTCTGATACCAATGTAAGAATTTGCAGCATTCTTTAACATGAATTTCGGGTCAAGAAACTTACTTGAAATGATGAATTCCAAGATCTTTTCATGGTTGTATCACTTTGCATTCCAAAACTTCAAAATCTAAATTTTCTTGCTCTCCAATGGTCTCAATCTCGATCGCAGTGGAAGTGGATTATTATCCACAGTCTAAGTGTCAAATTTTGTAAGACTTCATACCAAAAATATGATTTTAAGGACTTTCCAATTTAGGTGTAAAATTCCATACGAATTTTCACTCCATTTTTCATGTCCTCTTTCTCCCTCTATTTTCCAATGCATAAAAAAA
Source organism: Fraxinus americana (assembly GCA_035079005.1). Lineage (NCBI taxonomy): Eukaryota > Viridiplantae > Streptophyta > Magnoliopsida > Lamiales > Oleaceae > Fraxinus > Fraxinus americana. The sequence continues at coordinate 865,182 of CM068728.1, forward strand.
TAGAAGTTGTATTGGAGTTAACGGTGGTTGTAGGGAGTTACATATTTGAACTTAAAATTCAAGTCATTCCCTCCAACTCTTTTAATAACTTGTGGGTCGGGTCATCCCACATGGGCGACCCACGACCCGTATCTTTTAACACTTCTCATTTGCTCCCTTTTCTTTGAGAAGATTTCCTTTCTGGCTTTAGCATAATATGTTGTTCCTTAGATTATACAGCTATTACTATACTGAATTATTGAGCATTCTTAATTTTTTAGGGAAAATGCCTTGTTTTGTTAATAAGAAGGATTAAATCTGCATCTCAGGGATTTGCCATTTTATATGCATCTACATTCTTTCTATGGAAATTGACTGTTTCGGCCATTTTTTGGGGGTGATATAGATAGAGAGAAACAATAATACATATGAAGCAAGAGAGCAAGAACCTTCTTAGTAATGGAATAGAAGTTCCTACATAAGGATTTCAAGGGCGTTCCTTTCTCGTTAATTATTCTTTGGTGAAAATATTTATTTATTATTTTTATAACTATTTTGATTTGACTTTATTTTGCTGGTTGATTGAAGGATTCATTATCCTTTTAGCAGCTTTCTTCTTCTATAATTAATAATATCATGCTCTTGTTAAAAACAGGAAGAAAAACATACTTGACATGAGATGAAGCAACTAGGTCCAAGGTCCTAAATTGTGTTGGATAGATGAAATCTTTATACCCAAAATGTGTTTCACGAAGTTCAAGCCTCAATAATGCTCTTTTAAATTATTTTTGTATGCAGGGGGAAATGAACCTCGTCGCGTTGCTGTTGCAACAAACATCTTAGTACATTGCCATTCTACCACTCATTTTGGAACCAAACGACAAATCCCTCTTTGGTACGAAGATTTCCAGTTTCTTTTGACAATAACTCACATAGAAATATCTTTAAGTCATCATCCTGGTTGCTTTCTGCTAGATAAGATAGGATAGATTTGAGTGAAAACTTTAAAACAACTTACCAACCTTACCAAAAACTTGACAGAGCAACGATAAGAATATGAGTGAAATACCAAAGAAAAGAATTTAACGCCAAACGAAGTGTATGCAAAGTCGAGGTAAGAGTTGAACTCTTTGTCCTTAAGTTGAATTTGTCCCTCAACGGTGCCTACTGATGATGACAATTGACTCTCAAGATACAATGACAAACTTCTTGTGTTAGTAGCACTTCAAAACACAAGAACTGTTGAGATATTAATATTTGTTGAGGGTTATTTCTGTCTTTTACCATGTTCGTTCAGTTTGTTCGTTGGCCTCGTGTATATATTTGGCCCCCTTTCCATTTCTACTGATATAATTCAATTTTCAATTGAATCAATTCAATTTCTCTTGTCTCTCTTCTTTCCTTTATCAATATGCATCTTTGATTACGAATCAATTCAATTTCTCTTGTCTCTCTTCTTTCCTTTATCAATATGCATCTTTGATTTCAACATGGTATCAGAGCATAATACATTCCGCGTATAGATCTGTTGTCTTCTTCTTCTGATTTCAATCAATTGGCGAAGGCAAATGAATCCAGTGTTCAGGTAGAAGTTCAAAGTCAATTTGAGCAGATGAATTCGTTTGGGGAATCATTAGCTGAGGATTCAGCTGGAGGAGATATAGTTTCCATGGTTAGTCGCTTGATGAGTGATCCAAGCAGCCCTTAGTACCTTCATTATGGAGATAATACTGGAATACAGCTGATTTCAGTGATTCTTACAGAAGAAAATTACGCTACATGGAGTAGAGCAGCTACTATGGCGCTCATGTGAAGAATAAAGAAGGTTTCATCGATGGATCTATCATCAAACCCTCTCAAAATGATCCTTTGTTTTCGTCTTGGAGAAGGTGCAACCATGTGGTTTCCTCTTGGATCATTAATTTGATCCCTAAGGAACTCTATCCAAGTGTTATGCATAAGGATTCCGCAAGAGAAATATGGATTAAATTACGTGATAGGTACAGTCAGGGGAATGGCCTTAGGATCTATGAATTGAAGAAGCAAATTTCTTCAATTTCTAGGCAAACAATTCTGTTAACTCTTATTTCAATAGGCTGAAAGGAGTTTGGGAGGAACTGGAAAATTACAGACCTGGAATTGAAAACACTGAGTACAAACGTGAGGATCAAATTATGCAATTTCTCATGGGATTGGATGATCATTTTGCTAGTGTTAGAGGTCAAATCTTACCCATGGATCCGTTACCAACGCTGAACGAAGCTTTTGCTCTTGTTTTACAAGATGAAAGATAAAAGGATATTACTGCTAACAGGCCAAGTACGTATGATACATCTGCCTTCACAAGTAAAGCATTACAGAGACCTTTTAATCAAAGGTTTAACTTCATTAGTCCTTCTCAAAGGAGAGAAAGACCTGTTTGCAGTCACTGTGGGATGCCGGGTCATTACAAGCTTATTGACTATCCTCCTAATCACAGATCTGGTTTCAGTTTTTCAATTGGTAGAGGAAAACCTCCTATTGCTAATGCTGTAGGGCAAATACATCATAGTCAAAAGCCTAATGTTGATACCTCTGGGATATTGAATTCCCTTTCACATCTTACTTCTACTCAGTGCCAACAGATTCTGGCTACGATAATGCCTCAGTTACATAGCAAAAGTACTCAGAATCAACAGCCTCAAAATATAAGTTCATCTTCTGCAACAGATATTGACTCGTTTGCTTCTCAGGTAGTCGATTTTAGTGTAACAATGCATCAGTGTCCAATATATGGATCATAGTTACTGGTACTTCAGAACACATGGTTAATTCTGTCAAAAGTCTGACTAATGTGACTGATATTGTTGGTGCTTCTGTGAGGTTACCTAATGGTGATTCTGTTGCTGTTACTCATATTGGAGAAGTGAAGTTGTCTCCTGCTTTATACTTGCAAAATGTGCTTGTTGTGCCATCCTTTAAGTTTAACTTGATATCAGTGAGTAAGTTGATTCTCCAACATCAGTGTTATCTGACTTTCTTTCATGACATTTGCTTTATTCAGGATCATTCGACGTAGAAGATGATTGGGGTAGGCAGACTTGAGCATGGACTATATCACTTCCAACAATCACATGCTACCATTCAATCTTCACATCATCAGCAACAACTCAAATCTGTTCCTACTGGTCTTCATTCAAGTTTTCCTTTTAATTGCTGTTTGTAATACCATTGATGGTAATGATGTCAAAATGAATATTAATATCTGGCATTGTCGATTAGGACATTTGTCTATCTCCAAACTCTCTCTTTTAAATAAATATATTCCTGATATTGACGTCAATAAGAATTTGCATTGTCCTATATGACCATTGGCCAAACAGCATAGGCTATCCTTTCCTAATAGTGTCACTAAAACATCCAGGCCATTTGAAATTATACATTGCAATATTTGGGGACCTTATTCTGTCTCTTCCTTAAACGGTTCAAAATACTTTCTCACTATCGTTGATGATTGTAGTTGAATGACTTGGACCTATCTCATTCAGTCCTTCTATCACCTTCTTAAGACTCATTTTCAGTGCACCATAAATACCATCAGATCTGACAATGGACTAGAGTTTCAGATGCCTGATTTTTACCTTTCAAAGGACATCATCCATCAGCTTAGCTATGTCGAAACACCTCAACAAAATGGTGTGGTGGAAAGAAAGCATCAGCACTTGCTCAATGTTGCTAGAGCTCTTAAGTTCCAAGCTAATCTTCCTCATCAGTTTTGGGGAGATTGTCTCCTAACTGCCACTTATATCATAAACAGAACTCCCACAAGTCTTCTCGATAATAAAACTTCCCTATGAAAGTTTATTTTAGGCAGCTCCCTTCTATAGTCATTTAAAGGTCTTCGGGTACCTTTGCTACTCTTCTACCTTGAGAAGAAATAGAACCAAATTTGACCCCAGGGTAATGCCTTACATCTTTCTTTGCTACCCTTTTGGAGTGAAAGCTTATAAGCTTTTCAATCTCAAAACCAATGTGGTTTTTGTATCCAGAGATGTCTCTTTCTTTGAGAACATATTTCCCTTCCATCATCCTGCCTTCCTTAGTTTCCTGTCAAAATCTGACAGTTCAATCGAACAAATTTCTCCTTTATTTCCTATCAGACACCATCAACATGTGGATGAGCCTACTTCCAAATTTGTCACCGATAATTCTCACATTTAAGTTCCTCACAACTCTCCAGTTGATTCTTCCCCTGTGGAATCCATAAATGGTCCATCTACTGATCCTACTTTACCCCCAGTCACACCTATCAGAAAATCCACCAGAGTCAAACGTGTTCTTTCTTACCTGAAAGATTACCACTGTAGTCTCATGTCTTAATTGTATCCTCAATCAAATTCTATGAAGAAAGATATTGAATCCAGCAAACATTATCCTATTGAAGATTATTTGGGCTATGATATGTTATCCCCTCATCACAGAAGTTATACTCTAGTACTGTCTACTGTCTTTGAGCCCAAAACTTTTCCTGACGCGTCTCATCATCCTGATTGGATTGCAGCAATAGATAATGAATATAATGCTTTAGTCTCCAACAATACCTGGGAAGTTACCACACTTCCTGATTACAAGACTCCAATTGCTTGTAAATGGGTCTTCAAGATTAAAATGAATTCTGATGGTACCGAGGAAATGAAGAAGGCACGTTTAGTGGCCAAAGGTTTTACTCAACAAGCTGGGTTAGATTATGAAGAGACGTTTTCCCCAGTTGCATAGTTAGTGACTGTAAAAACTCTATTGACAGTGGCGGCTGCTAAGGAATGGCATCTTTACCAATTGGATATAAATAATGCCTTTCTCCATGGTAAATTAGCTGAGGAGGTTTACATGTTTATGCCTCCTAGTTACGAGCAGCAGGGAGAGCAAGGTGAACAATTAGTTTGTCGGCTGAAAAAGTCAATCTATGGATTGAAACAAGCTTCGAGACAATGGAATGTGAAACGTACATCTTATATTCTATCACAGGGTTTTAGACAATCCAAATCAGATCATTCATTGTTTAGCAGGTCAGATGGCTACTCGTTCACCACCCTTTTGATCTATGTAGATGATATTATACTTGGAGAAAATGATTTAACTTATATCAATCAGTTCAAGGAAAAGTTAAATAAGCAATTCAAGCTTAAGGACTTAGGCATTCTGAAGCACTTCTTGGGCCTTGAAGTGGCAAGAAACTCAACAGGCATATCCATCTATCAAAGAAAGTACGCATTAGATGTTGTAACGGACGCTGAATACCTTGGTGCTAAACCAGCTAATAGCCCTTTGCCATATAATTTGAAATTGAAAAAGGATGAAGGAGAAATTATTGCTGATCCCAGTAGCTTCAGAAGGCTTGTTGGGATATTTTTATATTTAACCATAACTAGACCAGATCTATCTTATCCTGTGCAAGTTCCGAGTCAATTTCTTCAGTCTCCAAGACAGCCTCATTTGGAGGCAACCTACCATATACTAAGGTACCTGAAGAATATACCAGGACGGGGATTGTTTTTCCTTAGCAAATTTGATCTTCAATTGAAGGGATATTGTGATGCTGACTGGGCGGCTTGTTCAGATACACGAAGGTCTATCACAGGGTATTGTATCTTTTTTTAAGGAATTCTTTGGTGTCATGGAAATTCAAGAAGCAACACATCGTATCAAGGTCTTCAGCTGAGGCTGAATATAGATCAATGGCGGCAGCGGTCTGTGAGTTCACATGGTTGAAGAATATATTGAATGACTTAGAAATTGATCATACCAGACTAGCATTATTATTTTGTGATAATCAGTCCGCAATTCACATTGCCAGCAACCCTGTCTTTCACAAAAGAACCAGGCACATAGAGATAGATTGTCATTTGATGCGAGATAAAGTTCAAGCCAATGAAGTTGAAATGTTGTACACGATTTCTCAGCTGCAGTTGGCAGACCTACTGACTTTAACTGGAACAAAGCTTGCTTCACTTCTTAACAAGATGGAAGTGCTAAATATACACTTGCCATCTTGAGGGGGAGTGTTGAGATTTTAATATTTATTGAGGGTTATTTCTGTCTTTGACCATGTTCGTTCAGTTTGTTCGTTGGCCTCGTGTATATATTTGGCCCCCTTTCCATTTCTACTGATATAATTCAATTTTCAATTGAATCAATTCAATTTCTCTCATCTCTCTCCTTTCCTCTATCAATATGCATCTTTGATTTAAACAAGAACAACGAATCAAAAATTGGTTTTTGTACTCATTCAAATGAAAAATGGAAAACCAGCTTTTGTGTAGAGTTTTGGCTAGGAAAAGAATGAATTTAATGTTATGCTATGATTGCATATCATTGGGATGAACAAATGGACGTCTCAATGATCTAATTTATAGAGAAGGAAAAGTTGTGAGTGAAGTGCCGCGTCCTAAACTCAGCAACCTTTGTTAAGGATCGCGGCATTTGCTGTCGCTAGCATGTCACCCTTGCGTCGCTCGAGCGTTAGAAGCAGAGACCCTATCCCTCACTTGTTGCTAGCCTGTCGGTAGAGGGACAACCACCTCGCTCGAGCGCTAGGTGAGCGATGGATTTGGTCAAATTTCCAGCTACTTTCCTCTCTTTTCTTCCAACTTTAGACCGTAATTTCTCATTCACCCGGAATTGGTATAAAGATTCCAAATATACCACGACGATTTACTTGATGAGTAGAACAAGTTAGTCTATTTATTTCCATAATTTGACTATCGAATCACGTTCAAATATTTAGTCGAAGTTGATGCGTAAGTCACTTTTCATGATTTTATACTTAAATAATTCCAACACTTTCTGCATGCAGGATCTTGCGAAGGAAGTTTTTACTGCGAATAAAATGGAAAAAGTCTTTTTTCATAAACAGTGGATCAGAAGCTAATGATACTCAGGTTTGAATTATTGGAATGCTGAAGCGAAATTATCCAGAAATTTAAAAAATTCTTTAATTCAATAAACAAGATCATCTAGATGTTCACGTGTATGTTATACCAAGAATTAGGTATCTGAATTTTTACCTAAATTTGATGATCAATTCTAGAATTGGATCTAAATCACGAACTTTCAGCTTTTTGGATTATGAGCTTCCAACTTCTAATTGCAAGAACTTGATACTTCAAACCTCCAAGTCTTCTATGGTATTCTCCAAAGTCAAGACTACACCAATGGATGGGCACCTTCTTTTAATTAAATCAAGAAACTGATTTTTAGATTGGACAATAAGAAAATATAATTTTTCTCACTTTTTCTCTCTCTTTCTCTAAATTTGAAATCTATGGAATTATGTATTATGATTCTTGTTGGTTTTTATGTCCATCTAATCTTTATTTATAGAGATAAAAGATGTTCCAATCCATGTAGAATAATAATTTGAATATCAAATAGGAGTTTTAATTAAAATCCAAATATGAGTTTTAATTAAAGTCCAAATCCAATTAGTTTACATTTAATTATATGTGTAATCCTAGAACTTCAATTACAATTATAATTAAGTTTAGAACTTTTATAGTAATTACAAGTAAGTACAAAACTTTATTGTAATTGCAATTAAGTCCAAAGCTATTATAATTACCGTAAGCTACCATAGGGACCTGATTGGACATATATTGTCTGAGCTCCAATAATTAGATCATGTATAGTCGATCATAGACCATTCAATCTAATTATTAGACTTTATTTTTTCCACTAAAAGCAAAAAACTAAACTATTGGAATATATAAGATCACAGAAGCCAATAAATCTATAACACTTTCCTTTAACCCGCCATATATGTATTTTATTCCCGTTCGAGATTCGATAATTATGTATGAGTATAAATGAGTGTTTTGCCCCTCTAATTTTCTCACTAACTTAAGTACAATTTTCCTCAACGGTCCCATGAACAAATCACAGATGTCAAAATTTAGCCATCGCTAAACACTGATCTTAGATTTTAACCGTTCAACAGAAAATATTTAAATAGTCACTCTACCCATTTTAGGGCGATGGTTCCCGACACGAGTTCATGTTCTCTACTTCGCTCATTCTCAAGTTCCCAACTCATCGAGATATTTGACCAATCAAATTGATTTCACCCATTGATGAATCAAAGAACTATTAAAATCACGAAAAGATATACATAATGTATATCTATCGAGGGATTTAGATATACAATATTCTGAACATTGGGTTAAGCTGGTTTGGTCTTCCATATGCATTTACAATATTCTGAACATTTTTTTCCTTGTAGGTTAAGTTGGTTTGGTATTACAGTAATTCCCTTGGAAGACCAAACAATAAGAAATTATTGCTCGAGTAAAATCGTAATGGATTCTGAACCAATGTTATCTTACTCCTGGTTTTAAAAAATGTTGGAATATCCCAATTTTAGATCACACATTCATCTCCAGTAGGTTCACGTGCTCCAGCAGCTGAAAATTCCATCACCAGATCACGTTCAGCATATGGCTTCCTCCTTCCAGCCTCTTCTAGATCCTTCTTCCTATTAGTTTGTTAGATAGTTTGTTAGCTACATTTCTCTATAAATAGACTAGTATGTAATGTAATTTCTCAAGTTGAATGAATGAATATTCTTCTTCTTCCCTATAATTTCCAGCAGTCTCTATCCTTTCCATTTCCAATTTCTATCATTTTATTTTCTTATCATGGTATCAGAGCATAATGATGCTTCCATCTGCATTTTCTTCTCTGTTATTTCCTTCTTCTTCAATAATCGAATCTCAAATGAAGCTTTCTAATCTTAGTGTGAGAATCAAACCAGCTGCAGAACATCAAGAATGGTTTAAGGGAAGATTCTGTAGTGCTTATGGGTAAGAACACCATGATGAAAAGGAGGGTAAGGATCCACGTTGAGAAGACTATGGAAAGGAGATCTGAAGATAATTCTGACTTCAAATCTCCCGCCGGAATCCGCCAGAATGTCTGCCATTGGGGGAACTCGTTCAACATCTGATTTTCACTCAGTTTCAACAACTGATGTCCATTCCAACTGCTCCTGAGTTTTTAATCTTTGAGCCTTCGATTTCTATTCACAACGGAGGATGTCATCAATCATCTCCATCAATGTGTTATTCAGCCATTGATGATGTTTTTATCTAGTTCGAGTTCCTGCAATTATAATGGCAGACTTCAATATTGTTTGGATTCATCTTCATCAGTTTTTTATTTTCCTTCTCTACTTCATCATCGATTGTTCAAGGTTATGGATCTACATATATCTTCTACCAATTGCTTGCATCTCTTCCTCCTCTTCAATATTCAAGATGTTCCATCTTGAGGGGAGAGTGTTAGAATATCCCAATTTCAAATCACACATTCTAGCTCCAGTAGGTTCACGTGCTCCAGCAGCTAAAGATTCCATCACCAGATCACGTTCAACATATGGCTTCCTCATTCCAGCCTCTTCTAGATCCTTCTTCCTATTAGTTTGTTAGATAGTTTGTTAGCTATATTTTTCTATAAATAGACTAGTATGTAATGTAATTTCTCAAGTTGAATGAATGAATATTCTTCTTCTTCCCTGCAATGTCCAGCAGGCTCTATTCTTTCCATTTCCAGTTTCTATCATTTTATTTTCTTATCAAAAAATTAGATTTTTATTTCAATAATATTTGTATATTTTGGCAGATATCATGGTTCAACACTTGCAACATCGTGGGCGTGTTCGGTAAAATGGATTAAAATTGAAAAATTAGCCGTTATTGTTGACTTTTATTAGAGGAGTGGGACCCAATAACGGCTATATTTTCAATTTTAATTAGATTTTAAGCTTGGCCAAACATGCTCCCCGTCTTTCTGGGTAATATACTTACTACCCAAAAAATTTCAGAGACACGACTATCATTGTATTCAACTAATATCGTTAGAAATACTATAATTTGTCTTTAACGGTCTTCCCATGGAACATTAGAGATTTGATCTGCCAGCTTTGTTCATATTACACGCTGACTGCCCATATTGTTGGCGATATCATCTGCCAGGTTGCGATATGTTCTTTTACATTTGGTAACACGATTTTTCTGGTGATCTTACGAATATTTTGAAATAAATAAATTTCAAATGAAACAGAGGAAGTGTTCTCGAGCAGGATGGCCAAGAATTGAAGGATCTTATCCTCAAATAGGGACCCGAGACAGTAAGTGAAATTTGATATCGAAATTTTAAGTTTCTTTCTTTTCTTTTATGCCATTCTTTTTCATAATGATAGAGCTTACATTTACTGATGAGTAGACTGATGTATTTAGATTTCTCATTTCATGGCTGGACTACTTATGGGGCCACGAGGAGTGATACCTCCTCCTGCAACTTAATTTGAGAATGTTAGTTTCGTTATTTTCTTGTCCTTTTGTCACACGATGATATTGGGTTGATGAAGTCCTTGCAACCTATGTTCCTTTGACTCAAATGCGATACGAATACATATTTAGGAGTCGGATATTTTTCTTTTTATTTCTGAAATCTAGAATATAAGGAGTTTGCAAAAAAGGATTTCAATTTAGTCAAGAGCAGTGGCGGATCCAGGAATTCATCTAAGTTTGGACATATCCATTTGAGCTAGCTTGACGGCCGCTTGAGCGGTTGCCCAATATATGGGAAAAAAGATTTTCGACGGAGCTAGCACGGGTGACTGCTATGGCTCGCTGGGTGCTGCATCCGCCACTGATCAAGGGTACATGGATACTTCTTGCAAACTTAAATTTTTCTTTTTAGAAGCTTATGTACTAATAATATTTGATGCGTCATTTATGTAAGGCTTATTGGCACAAAACGTCCTTATGTTTGATTTTTAGTGTGCAAAACGTCCCTACATTTTAAATTTTTACATTTTCACTCCTATTTCCACGTTTCATTGTGGAAAATGTCATTTTCATCAATTTTATCCGATTTCTCAATTAAAAAATGTAACATGACAAATATGTCCTCTTATTTAAATAAGAAAAAAAAAAGAAAATAAAAGAATTAATTGCAACCATACTTCCAAACCTTTTTAAAAAGTGCAAATGAATCCTAAATAAATTATTAAAAACAATTCCTCCTCTTCCACCACCACCACCACCATGGAGCCTCCACCAATTCCTCCCAAATCCACCATATTGTTGCCTCCAAAACTATTGGAATTTCACCCCTCGAGTGGCACCAATACTCCCTCAATTCACCACAACCAAACAATTACACAAACAATCACATTTGACTCAAAATTATCAGTAGATACACCAAGAATCGCACGTCTTTTTCACCAATTTTGGCCATTTCATCAATACCCATGATCATCCACTATTTGCGGTCAATCCATCTCAGTCGCCCATACTCATGGAGAAACATCACAAAAAAATACAATATGATGCTAATATGTCTTGGAATTCCCTCTTGTTGTGGGTAGAATACATGGCGAGTGTGCCTCTTTCAATTCATGGGTATGAGGGTGTTGATTCACGTAATAGGCCACATGTTATCCTCGTCAACATCATGTGACGGTGGGTGACACGACCCATCCCAAAACTCTTTATTAGACTCAAGACGTGACGTGCACCGATGATAGGTACCAGCTAGGCACTGGGCCCATCACCAAGGCAACTATAACTAAACTTTGATTGTATGGCTTCCTTTGACCAATTAAAATTTTTCAAAAATTTTTGATAGGGCCTCCTTTAAAAAAATGGAACTATTCTCAATCATGTAATCATAAAAAATTTCTCAAATACCAATATACCAATATCATAATATCAATCACTCATCCAACCAAACGCATCTATATCACTATGCATCATAATTGCGTCTCAAAAAGATAATAGTGATTTAGTTTAGTTTACAATATTCCATCGTGATCATTGGTACATTTAAGTACAAGAATCTCCAAATATGATGCAAATGTTTCACTTGATGATTACACAGTTTTAAGCGAAAGAACCTACAATTGGTGGTGGTAGTGGCTACAAAACTATCAATATAACATTCACCACTGCTTAGTCAACTGCTTTCTATAAGAAAAATGTTAAGAAAATATATGAGATGATAATCTCAGTGAGCGGAGTGTTTTAAAAAAAATGGTTATACTGTCATTTATGTATGTATGTACATTTATATAAAAATGAAACTGATATTTCACTTATCTTGATGTACTCATTATTCTTGAAATTTGTATCATAACATCGTATAAAATCATAATGCTGATGCTAAATCATAAATTAGACTAAAACTGATATCTAAAAATGATAAAAATTGATACAATAAGATGAGTAAATACATTAGTTGAATTCAGTAAGCTAAAACCATAATCTGAAATCAATAAGTTGAACTGTAAGCTGAAAAATGTAAGCTGCAAGCTAATAATCCACTATATACTGGATAATCACGTCAAAATATACCCCATGTAATCATCTGTTGATGATTTGAAAGCTATAAAGTCATATGCACATAAACAGTCTCATCAACACTTCTATACACGGTCGTAGCCCATTAGTGCACAAAGTGAAAATAACATAATCATCTTTATGCACGATTGTAGCCCCTTAGTGTATAGGAGTCAAATATAAGACTCTAGTACACGGTCGTAACCCCTCAGTGCACTAGAGTAAGATGACTACATCGGATATTGTCTGATGATTTCAAAATAATCATGCTCATTTACTAATTTTTCGAAAATAAGACCTTTCATGTAATTAATATGCTTCTCTACAAATTGAGAATCATTTCAACATTCATATTAAGTAAACATGATTATAAGTTCATAAATTAAAAATCTTCTTTTTGGAAAAGCATGTTCTCCACTCAAAGTTATAGACTGAACTAACGGGGATGGTATGTTGTTCCCACGTCCAAATCTCCTCCTAAAATGATCACACACAAACCAGTTCAATTCCATCCACATTAAGTTACAAGAGATTTCTCAATAATAACTCATACTTAACATCAAAATGAAATATATAAATTCTTCAATAAGCAATAAGCTGAAACTTAATATTTCCATTTCGTTTGACTAACTTAATCATAAATTCACTTAATCTTCGAATCACTCTACTTTCCTAACTCGTTAATACTAACTTTTCCCGGTTGCCCGGTCGAGATTCAACAAGATTTTCATGTCAATAATCATCTACATTCTTCATTTCAAATTTCACTTAACTAAATACATATATCTTATCAAAAAACCCTTTCTTATAATCTCAATATTCATCCAAACTAAGAACTCAAGTACAAGATAAGTTATTTTCAACCAATATAACTTAATATCATATAACAATCACAAAGAAAAATAACAAGAATGCCAATTGTTCCAAAATTTCGGATTAAGCCACATATATCAAAACCCTAATATCCAAATATCATTTCTTCCAATCCACTAGAATAAATAGCTCAAAATGCTCAAATAAATAGTTTCCTTATCATATTTTTCAAATGTATGCTATAAACTAAAAACTATAAATTTTACCACAAAACTTAACCAAAATATATTTCGAATTTACCTAAAAATAGAAGAAATTGAAAACCCAAACTCTAATCTCGTTGGTGGCTTCCTTCCTTCCTTTTTCTTTTTTTTTTTTCTTTTTTTTTTCCTACTCCCATCCCCCCCCCCCCCCACCGCCACCCTTTCCCCTTTTTTCTTCTTCTTTCTCGGTTTATTTCTTCTCTATTGCATGTGTGTGTGTGTGTATATGTGTGAAAAAGGATGGGAATGGGGTTTTAATTGTCAAATTAGTAGACATTTGCACAAGAGGCCCCTCATCTTCCAAACAAAATAACATTAAGTCTTTTACTTCCAAAACTAAATAAATAATTCCCTAACGTCAAATTTATAATCCAATTTAAACCCTCAATTAATATCCATTACAAAATAATTTGGTAGTGCGATTATGATTTTGGCCGAACCGACCCCGAACCGAACTGTTGCCATCCCTAGAAGCAAACATGTATTACACACTCAACTATGAAATCTGAATTTGTAACATTATCGGATACCAGGAAAGAAGTTGAATGGATTAAGGATCTTCTTTATAAAATACATTTGGGACCGAAGAATACATCATCGATATCTATCATGTGTGATAGTCAAGTCTGATCAGCAAAGGCATAAAATGAGGTATAAATTGTTAGTCTAGACATATGAGTCTAAAACATGATTATATAAGGAAATTAATCAAGAGTAGAATAATTTTCTTAAATTATTTTAAATCAATTGAGAATTTCGCGGATTCCTTAACTACCCTCTAAATAGAGATTAGTAATATCTACTTCAAGTAGGATGTGGTTGAAACTATTAAAATAAAAGATTCACTAATAATGGCAACCCTACCTGTCATTATTTAATAAGTAATTTACGGGTTCAAAGGATAATAACAAGTCATTCAATATGTGAATAAGTTTCAACATTATAAAATTTGCGATAACCCTATCATAATAATATAATGTTGGTTGTACTTGAATGAGGGTTGAGCTTTAAGCTCTTAATAAAATTCAGTACTAAAGTATAAGTATCTTTAAAAGTAACAAAGATATTGGAAGAATATCACCTAGATGAACTTCGAGATAGTACTGTCTCAATAGAGAGTTGGAGTTTCTCTCTTAAAAGTTCGTTGAATAAGATGAGTGCAAGACTATATTAGTGTTAAGTGAGATTGAGGAATTTTCGAACATGTGATATTTGTGTGTGAATTTTACTGATAATGTCACAATGAATGATCTGTTCAAAGCTTTTTTGCTACCTTTAATTTCAACTTTACTTTATTTGAATTACACTATGGTTAGATTCAAATCGGGAGATATCAAATTCTCATGCATAAATATTGTATATTTTGAATATGAAATTTTATTGAATAATGAACAAGTGGGTTGTTGAAATTATTGTTCAAAATCAATAAAAAAATGTAGAATAAAAATGGAATTGAGGGCCAAAACTTTGGCGTGTGGTGCATAGGCTTTGGAGGAATGTGGTCGCATGTAGGCTACACCCTGCCATTGAACAACCTATGTGGCCACAGAGTTAAAAACTAGCAGTTTTCTGGTTTTTCAATTTGAAATTTGGTGTCCTTTCGAATGAAAAATTGCCTCTTTTCATCATGTTTTGCACCATTTCGTGTAGTATTAGTTGAGATCTATATATATGTGATTAATAATCAATACAAAATTTACAAACCACGTGAGATCAAATTTCATTACACAAGAAAGATTAAAAAATATTTTCTTTCATATTCAAAATTCTATTTTTGTGTTCTTAAGTTTTGAAAGAATTTCATTAGTGCTTAAATGTTTATTCATTTTCTAGGCTTCATAAATTCTACAAGTTATTTGCCAAGAGTCCCTTTAAATATCAAATTCAATCCGAGAGGAGACAAATGCCGCTTGAGGACAACGATTATCTATTTAAGCCTTTAAATTTTCCTTGAAGTTCTTGATTCTATTCTTTTGTTTTTTTTCCTTTTCTCTTATTTGCAATTATTATTCCCAACACTTAAAACATTAAGAACTTTTAGCTTCCTGTGTTCATAAGGCTTTTTTAAAATGATAAATATTAAAACAAGATTATGCATCATTTCTTGAAGACTTATTTAGGTTGAGTTTTTTTTTCATGGGTCATAACTTTTTTCGCGAGATTACTTTGAAGACTAATTTAAATTTATCTACATTTTAGGTTAAATTCGTACTATTAGTCAACCAACTTACATCATTGTTTTTTATTTCAGTTATTATTTTTTTTTCAATCCATCTAAGTTTTAGGAAGAAGTTTTTACACCTCTACCCGAAGATTGATGGGAAGTTTGGCACCATCCCCTACCTATAGAGTAAGCTCATGTTTGGTAGAGAATCTTTTGAGATTAGATATTTTGAAAAGATATATTTTTTTTAGGATATATTGTTAAAATACAGAAAAAATTATGAATTTACGTGCAAAATTATTTTATTAAAAAATGTGTTGTTATATATTGATTTGGTAGTGGCGGTAACGGAATAGTAGGGTCAAGCTGCTATTGGGGACTCGGGAGGAAGTTTAAGATTATTATTATTATTAAAAACAATTGCATTAACAGATTTCCATGTCCCTTCAAACTTCTTCTGTTAACCACATCAGCATTATTTTGTTAATTTAGTAGATAGAGTTCCAAAGTTGAAACAAAAAATGATGTTCAGTTATAAATTGGGCGACTAGCTGTGCCCAACTAAAGTTATTAGTCTTTTTTATACATTTTCTTCTAACGAAAAAAAGGGATATTTGTGTTCCTATCCTCTAGTCTCGAGAGATTTGAGAATCTTCAGTAGGAAAAAGAAAATAAATTATCTAGTACCACGTATAAATTTTAGGGAAAATTGTACCAGTGGTCCCTCACCTTTCACATTTTTACAAATTTTACCTTAACCTTCACTTTGTACCACCTACAATTTTAAATCTTTCAAAAATATGCACTTGGGATCTAAATCATCCATTTAACCATTAGTTGATTACAAAAGTCAAAATTTGATCAATTTTGACCAAATTAAAAAGTGTAAAATAGTAATTTTACAATTATCACATTAAATAAATATATAAATAAAAAAAAAAGCCACCACCCACCCCACTCCTCCCCTCTTTCTCACCCCGACCTGGAAATCAGCCATCAACACTGCCACCCAACTCCAGCACCACCTCCGATGCCTTATCTCACTTTCATCCATCAACCCTTAAAACCTTAGTTGAGTAATAATCAATAGATTCAGTACTTGTTATCCCCCGAAATCAGATGCTCCAAGTCAGCACTCCACGTGGACAGCCACGTACTCCCTGTAGCCAAGTGGACATAGAGCCAGTTGAAAAGTCAGTAGGAAAGTCAGCATAGTTTAAGGACAACAAAGGATGCAACTGTCCGAGGTCGTGCGAGTGCCGATGCTATATTCGTCTGATGTCCCTTCCAGCTCAAGTAACGAAGGTTTGCCAAAGCCTCTCAATGCAAAGGCAGAGGCTCTACATGTCCGAAGTACTAAGGCACCTAAGCTCAAGCCCAAAGTTGACCTCAACACATGCTAATGCCGACGCTGTCTCCCAACAGACTCGGAGATCTATTAGAACTGGTTGATGGGACGTCTGTAATAAAGTGTCTGTAGTTTTAATGTGTCATGTCAGCCTACTACAAGCGCGGGTGACCCGTTGTTAAATATTGAATGTAATGAGTGGACAGTGATCTGAAGCTTCAGTTTAGGAGATGTCAACACGTGGATCTGATCCAACAGTCCCCATGTCGGCTAGATTAGTATAAATAGCCTCTCTTTGTACTGAAAAAAGGATGGTGCTATCAATAAAGGAAAGAACATACTTCCATGCTTTGCTTTGTCTTAGAAAAACACTAATGAAGAAGATATATTAAGATTCCAACAGCATATTACATATTCTCATATCTATCCTTCCACATATTCCATTACAAAAGAGTGATTTAGTTAGGGAAAACGACTCGAGCACTTGTTGATAGCGCTAGTGCTGTCTAAATCCAATCGCCAGAGCTTGAACATTTGTGTCTCTTGTCTGAAAGTGCCTCCCACGTCCAAACCAATCAGCTTATCGCTCATTTTCTGGTAAAAACGCACCGGATCAGTACTTGACGTGACAAGAGTGGTCCCAACATTTGTTGAGTTCATTTTTTGTGTCAATAGTACTCAATTGAACAATTAATAAACAACAATGGTGAAGCACTTGGCTTCTATATTCGAAATATAAAAGGACCTGGTTAATTGTCCGTTTTATTTTCAAGATCGACGAGTGCAGCTATGGCGACCATTGCTCCCTCCTCCACAATCATCCTACAATCTTGTAGACACTCTTCCTCGCAATATGTACAATCGTCCAAACATGATAACCCCCGTCGTTGATCCCCAAGGTCAGCCCATCGAACCAAGAGGATCCTTCCAATTTTCCCACCTCAAATCTCAATTTATTTGCTTTTTCATTTGATTATTCTATCTGGGTTTTGGATTTTAAAATAAGTTATAATCTCAACTTCTTTCTGTAAGATTTTTGGGGAAAGAAAGAGAGTCAAGTGGTGGTGGACATGATGTTTTGGGGAAGAAAGAGAATTGGGTGGTATTATCTAGTACCCCTAAAGTCATTTATATCGGCTCCTTTCATACGAATTCTAAGATGCTTTTTGGCTAAAACAATACCAAAAATACGTTTAGTAGGTGAAAAGATCTATTAAGTGATAGATATTATGAGAGAGATGCTGACAATGTTAGTTTATTTTTTAGCTAAGAAACTTTTCTATGAAAAAGCACTGAAGGCTACTGAAGAGAGGGTTGAATTACTAAAGTCCCAGAAGAAGTAGAATAATTCTGTTAGTACAGAACTATTCACTTACAGAAACGTTACAGAAAATTTAATTTCCCAAAATACCCCTTACATAAAAAATTGCAACTAAAGCCACTTTAAGAATATAAAGACTTTAAAGAAATCCAAAAATTATAAAAATCTTATTCTAAAAGATTATTTATGAGAAGACCTTTATCAAATAGATTACATAAAGAAATTAAAAAACTTAGATATACCTTAACAGTTAGATTTTATTTTAGAATATTAAGTAATAGATTAAAAATTAAACATTTAAAAGGATATTTAGAATACACCCAAACAAAGATCAAAAATCAAAATTTCCGCCCCTCGCACTCTGGTAAAAATGGTATCAGAGCCTGGTCACGAACCTAAAATAATGATGAATATAATTGATGAAGAAAATATAATTAATGATTTTTGAAAAAGGTTGAAAAACATAAAAAACCTAGTTATCCTTATTTACCTAAAAATAGTACAAATGAAAATTTTGAGGATATGCACAAAAGATTGGAAAATCTAGAATATAATATACAAATAGGAAATGCTCTTTTAGATAAAAATTTTAAGAGAAAAGATAGGATTATAATTAATCCACCTTAAGATTTCAGGATAATACAAAAAGATAAAGATAAAGGAAAAGATTATGAAATAAAACAATATATGATCACAGAGGTAGAAGAATTAGAACAAAAATTCTTAGAATCCACTGGTGAAGAATATAATGAATATAAAAACAGTTAGAAGAATTAACTGAAAAAATGGAAAATACAAAAATGAACACTAATCCATCAACTAGTCATAATAGAAAAATAAAATTTAGTAGTGATGAAGAATATGAATATACTTATGGTACACCAATACCTAATAAAGATGGTGTTAACCAATATAGGAAAACACAGAAAAGATACACTGGAAATATAAGAAAACAATCCATAAAAGAAATAAATCCAGCGAAATCTTATAATGAACAAATCCATACAACAGGGATATTGTTAGATCTTGATTGTGTAGATAAAGATAAAACCATTGAAACATGGATGAAAAGTAAGACTTAACTATACAATTTAATAAATGGGAAACATATACAGCATTTGGATTTATAGAACATACATTCAAAGGAATCATATCTGAATGATGGAGAAAGCTACTAGAAAATATAAAAAGAATAATAAAATATGGAGAAAATACAACTGAAACATTAGATTATAGGAATGCCTTGAACGAGCAAAATATACAAGAAATATTAAGAAGCTTAGAAAGAGCCCTTAGAACAGAGTTCTTAGGACATAAATTACAGTAGATGAAGAAACTAGAAAACAAGAAGAATATAATGAAGGAATGATAGCAATGGAAAATTTGAAGATATGTGATATGTGTGAACTAGAAAGATATACATATAAATTCGAAAAGATATACTATATATTAAACCAAGGAGATTATCAAGAAAATAAACCTATATTAAGGTCTTATTTTATGAAGTTACCATTCCCATGGGGAATAAAATTATTAAAAGAATATGAGAAATTATTACATCTTGGAGAAGAAGATAGGGTAAATAAAGATAGTCTTGGATGTAGGATTGAATTTAAAAAGAGAATGATAGGCATCTGGTATAGAGAAGTTTTAGAAGATAAGAAAACATACAAGATGAGAAGAAACTCTTTGTGTTGCTACGAAGATATAGGACAAGTTGAACAATTTGGATGTCACGAAAAGAAATATAAACCCTATAAGAAATATAAGAGAAAATTCAAAAATTACAAGAAGTTTAAGAAAATATTTTTTAAACCACATAAAAAGTATTTCAAGAAAAGAAATTGGACTAAAAACCTAAACCAAAATATATTAAGAAATGTAAATGTTTTATCTGCAATGAAGAAGGACACATTGCCCCTCAATGTCCTAAAAAGAAAGATAAACAAAATATAAAAACTCTTAGAACATATGAAGAATTTTAGAATGATAGTGATATAGACCAATTGAATATTTTGAAGATTTAAGTAGTGAATGCAATAGCATTTATAAATTAGAAACATCATCCTCAGAAGAAGATTTTGAAGAGATAGTATATATGAATCAAGAAATACAGCAAGTAGATCAGGAAATAGAAGTAGAAACAACCGAGGAAGTTGAAGACATAGTAGAAGGTATAAATCAAGAAATTACCTTTGATGCTAGAAAGTACAAAGGAATAACTAAGAAAATATTAGATTTGCAAGGAAAAGACGTATTCCATCAAAGATTTTTAGGAATACTAACAAGAGTAAATAAAACTATTGTAAGTATGAATTACAAAGAAATATCTATCAATATAGAAGATACAATGGAAAAGGCGAGAATCCCCATAATCACGAAAGAGTGGGTAAGACATAAGTTATCCAAAATTCCAAAAAATGTAATAAGCAAACTAAAGTGTATTGAGATAGGAGGAATCCAAATCATGATAAAAGGATTCTTTAGAGAATGTATGAATATACCAATAGAAATATATTGTATAGACAATAGAATCATACAAAATCATATAGATGCTCTATTAGGAACTATTGTAGGAAATCTAGTCTACTAGAAGATAATATTCACAGTAAAACCAAACTATGCGGTTTCACTGATTGATGAAAGTATTGACCAAAGTTTCAATTTATATTATAGAATTGGAAACTTGAAAATGTTACGAAAAAGTAAGGCTATTAGTATCAGCATAAAATCAATTTTTGCTTTTAGTACTAGCCATCACAACAATCTGAGAAAGATAACAGATAATATTATCATACATAAAGATTTGAAGAATTAGCTCAATATACACCTCCCAGAAAATATCAAGAACATGAAGTTACAATACCTCAACAAATAATGTTTGATTTTCACAAACAAGCAAGAGAAATCAATTCTGAAGGAAAATTGATAAAAAGAAATAGTGTCAGTCTAGAAGGAGATAATCTTATTGCAAGATTCCCCTCCAGACAAGACTCTGAAATAAGCCAACTTAGGAAACTAAGTATTGTTGAACCATCAAGTTCGCAATATTACATCAAAACAAGATATGTTAATCAAGAAGGATACAAGAAGAATCTTCTTGTCCTTATAGATACTGGAGCCGATAAAAGTCATGTAAATGGTAAATTTGTTAGCCATTTATTAGATGTTGAGTTATCAGAACCATATATGTTCAAGGATTATTTGAGAAATAATCTTGAAGTGAGAAAATATGTAAAATTCCCTCTTATATGGGAGAGGATCAGAAATAATATACTAAAGGAATAATTCTATATAAAGATGAATTATTTGGAGTCAAATGTTCACCTATATTATTAGGAATGAACTTCACCCTTTATAAAATTTGTCAAGGATATTTGAAAATAACAATTGATGATAATCCAATCATCATATTAAGAATAGATGAAAATATGAAACCATTGTTATCATGGAAAGGGTAATTAATACTAATCCTATGAGTCCATATATTGAAATTACACTCAATATAAGAAGTTATTGCAGAATAAAATTTCATGTTTATCTAGATACAGGAAGTACAATAAGCTTATGTTTGCCAAATGTACTACCAAATGAATACTGGAAATATGATTCAAAAAAGGTTGTCACTGCTACAACAACAGGTGGAAATAAGGTAATATATATCAAATATACTATACAAGTACATTTTCTATTATCCTTTAGAGAAGTATTTGTTGATACAATATACATGTCAACCACAATTGGATGTGATATTTTATTAGGACAAAATTTCCTATTAAAATATGCACCATTTATACAATATGTAGACAGATATATGTTCACAACTCCTTGTGCACATAAAATATTTACACCTAAGATAACTAAAGTTGTTAGTATAGCATATAAGAAAATTGATCATCAGAGTTCCTCAACCCAACATGGTGGATGTTGGAATACAGAAAATATTAAACCAGTTACAGTTTTGAAAATAATAATGGAAAATAAGTTAGAAAAACTGAAAAAAAAAAAAACAGTTTTGAAAATGATAACATATACAAAGTATATTGCTCAATTCAAAAAAATTTCTTACCTAGTTGGCTGGTGCTCCTGGATAAAAATTTATCTTATTATATCTTTCATAGTGGAGTGTTTTTATCCACTTTCCTATCTCAAAATACCAATCAGATAAGATGTTAAAGATAATAATAAAGAGTATTATTTCTTCATAGTTCTATTTTTTGGATATTTTTGCTGCATGGCATATCTTGACAATATCTTTTGGATCAATTTTGTCAATAGCTAGGTGCGATAAAGTTTGGCTCGATGAAGAGTGATTACGCCCAAAGTATAACGCAGTAGTTGTAGTGTAGCTTTGGGGTGTCATATCCATAGGGAGATGGAAAAATGTTTAAGGGATCAAAAGGGGTTGGTTTGTTCTATCAAAAGTGTAGTTGAATTCAATTGTGAAAAAAATGAAGTTAAAAATCAATAATTTAAAATAGTGAAGTTTCGGAATTCTCTCAGTTGGATTGAATCTTTTACATCAATTATTCTGTTTTATAACCTATGTAGCGAGCTTTAGACCGATGACTCCCAAGTCAGATGACCATAGGGCATCAAGTTTTAAATCACCCTCACAGGCTTAATCACCCGAGTTATATAGACTCAAAAAGATGCTTCAATGTACTCAAAGATTTGTGCAATACCCCTATTCTTTTAGACATCCAGTTTCTAAACTAACTTCCAACTAGTTTTCATCTTATCAGGTTTTAGACAATCCACACAAAATTTTCATGTACGGAATTCCTTCTCATCTCAATGTTCCCTTGTAATAGTTCAATCATCTCCAAACTAACCTATAGTTGAATTATGGAATAATACACTAGAGGGTATTTGGGTGAAATTACTATGTTCAACTATCCTATACATAATGAACCGCATCACTAACTCAATATGCCAAACATAAGTAACGTGCATAGAAAATGTCAAGTTTTACATAAACAGATCTAAACTAATCCAATAATGCACTATTTCATCATTTATAGTTGATACTTATCACAATGATCACATAATAACATACACAATTATTAAACAAATTCTCAAAAATTTTGAAACTCCATGTTATTACTTATGCAAATTCACAACAAAATCCAACATAATCCTCCCCTCAACTAAATTTTGCATTGTCCTCAATGCATAAACATGAAATAGAAATGAAAGGAATGAAAAATATCACATAATATTGCAGCGAATCAACATAAACTTAAAGTGTAAAAGCCGAAAGCACTCAATGGAATGGTAAAGCAAAGAAAATGACAAAATTAACTAGAATAAAAATGTAAAAGTAAAAGGCAGAAGAAAAAGAACAAACTCCCCTTAGGTTGCCTCCCAAACAGTGTCTTTGTTTATTGTCTTTAGCTCGACACAATGTTTCCTCCCTAGCCTACATCCAGTAAGTGTGGTTTCAATCTTCTTTGCAATGCACTAAGCTCCTTGGATATAAGCACTGGTAATGTTCTTCCACCTCCATTGAATACAAGCGTGGTATATATAACCAGAGGACAGCTTAGAATCAGGAGTAGGGACCTGTAAGACAAAAGGTAAAGTTCTCTCGTTAGAAACTAGCAATGTAAAATAAGAACTATTACCTGACTCTTGATCATCTATCTCAAGATGTTTATTGATGATGAAGTCTATTCCATCCAGTTTTAGAATTTCTTGTACTGGTCCAAGGAACATACTATCAGCAACCTCTTGAGTGAGTGCATCAATCATGTGTGTTTGATGACACTCGTCATCTTCTTCTAGCTGCTTAGTGACATGAAAAATGTTGACTTCTAAAGCCATATTTCCAAATGAAATTCCTACAATTAATCAGAGCATTAGTAGTAGCAAGGAAAGGTCAAGAATGATAGGAATTTTAGAATCAACATTTACATCATCTTTTACATCCAACACCAAGAAATCCATGAGGTAGTAAAATTTATCAATTTGAATCAAAACATCCTCAACTACTCCCCTAGGTCTAACAGTAGACCTATCAGCTAATTGTAAAACCACGGATGTAGGTTTCATATCACTCAAACCTAATGACAGGTAAATAGCATAAGGCATGAGGTTGACACTAGCCCTAAATCTAGAAGAGCTTGTCCAAACTCATGACTCCCAATGATACAAGACACAGTAGGACAACCAGGGTCCTTATACTTAGGTGAGACTCTTTGTTCAATCACTGCACTAACTTGTTCAGTCAAGAAAACGGTTTTCTTGACATTGTGTTTTCTTTTGATAGTGCATAAATCCTTAAGGACTTTAGCATACGTAGGAATCTGTCAAATTACATGCAAAAAGGGCAAATTGATTTTTACCTGCTTTAGACGCTCTAAGACTTCACTATGTTGACCATCAGATTTTAAGGTGGACTTAAGAGCTAGTGGGAAAGGTGCTCTCACTGGATTTGTCATCACTTCCTCCCTAGAGCTACTCTTTTCGGGCTCACTAGACTCTTTCTCAGTTTTCATAGGTCTAGGGGTTGGTTCTTTGACTTTCCCTGACCTAGTGGTTATGGCATTTACCTCCCTAAAATTATTTACATTAGCTCTTGAGGTTTGTGCCATGTATTGCCCCGTAGGATTAGGTTGAGGTTGAGCTGAAAATTTTCCACGTTCCTCTACAGCTAAGGCACTAGTTAGTTTGAAGATATGTTTCTTGATTTCCTTATGATTCTCAACAATTTGGGTAATCATAGTCTCAAATTCTTTATTCGTTTTCCCCTGTGCTTCCATGAAAGCATGTAAGGTATCTTCTAAGGAATTCCTAGATGACGTGGGTTGGTATGAGGGTACATTGTAAGCTCTATTCCTTTGGGTGGGTTGGTGGTTTTCAGATTTCAGCTAAAATTGGGATGATTTTCCCATCCTGGGTTGTAGCTTTCAGAGAAGGAGCATATGGTTTGGGGTGTCATATCCACAGGGAGATGGAAAATGTTTGAGGGATCAAAAAGGGTTGGTTTGTTCTCTCAAAAGTGTAGTTGAATTCAATTGTGAAAAAAATTAAGTTAAAAATCAATAATTTAAAATAGTGAAGTTTCGGAATTCCCTCGGTTGGATTAGATCATTCACATTAATTATTCAGTTTTATAACTCAATTAGAGACTTTCATCCCGACACTTTAATCAAAAGATTTATCGTGAAAACCAATTTACTTTACAAATATAATGCTAGAATCTAGATTTATAACATGTTTACACAATTTTATTGGAACAAGATTAAAGATCAACCATATACTAAAGCATAAAGCAGTAATCAATCCGCCAATAAAGTGAAATCAAGATTTAAATTCAACAATTAATTCAATCCGTCGATAGAAAAAGCATGACTGAATCTATGATTAATTTAATAAAAGTTAAACAAATCTCAATAATAAGTAATTGAAATTGAAACTCAATAAATAGTTTGATTCAACAATGGAAAAAACATGACTGAATCCATGAAAAATCTAATAAATATTGAACCAATTTCAATATAAATTCAAGTGAATGAAAACCTAAATTCTAGCATTGTTTGACAATGAAAAGATCAAAATAATTGAATAAAGACATGAATTCACCAATTCTAACCGAGTTCCTTCGTTGCTTCACCAAGATCTTTAGTTCCTCATATATTTCTTGAGCCAAAATCCATCAAAGAATGGTGTAGAATGAAGAATGATGATGAATGTAATGTTTTTTTGGGGTCTTTTTCTAGGCTTCTCGCAGCCCAAACATAAAACAAAACCTTAATTTGCGCGGTGCGGTGCCTAGGCGCTATGGTGCTGAAAAACTGTTTTTCTTGGGCAAAACGGCGCCTGGGCGCTGTGTTGTAGCGCCTGGGCGCCACATTACTGTTTTGAATTCTGCGTCATTTTTAGTATTTTCATCATAACCTCCTCTCTCGATATCTGATTGAGGCGATTCAGATGTGATGGAAAGCTAACTCAAAGGGCTACAACTTTTATTTAGACACCATCTTCAAATTTGATCATTTTCCATGTCAAAAACTGGTCTCAATATGAGGTTGAAAATCGGTGCAAAATTTTTCAACTTGAAAGTTGATATGAGATAATGTCTTGGCTATATTTCAACCCTTTGACTCATTTCTTCATCCAATTGACTCTAAAACTCTCTAATCTTCATCACAAGATTAGAAACAAGTTTAAAGTATTTACACATTGGTCCCTGAACTTTCATTTTCCTCCTTTTTGGTCCTTTTTCACTTGGTTCACCTCAATTTCGCTACATTCATCATTTTGTTTTGCAAAACATGAATTACATAGAATCAAGCTATATTCCAATATTTTAATCAATAATTGCTCATATTTTGACAGTAAAATAAGTATGTAAAAACACACTTATCAAAGAGTTATCTTCACTATTTTTGATATCTTGAGTCTCTTCCCTGATGTAAACTTTTATATCTTCTTTACCAATAATAGGCTTGAGTATTCCCTGTGAAGGGGTTCTTATTACCTTCTTTTCTTTCCCTTTATCCTCGGTAAGAGAGCTAGTATTCACAAGTCCCTGTGAAGGGATACTAGACTTGGTACAAGTATCTTTTGCCTCAAGTGCTATATTCATTCTGTCTCGAAGACTATCTTATATATTTTGAATTTGAGTTTCCAAGTAGGAAACTTTTATTTCAAGTATCTGGACTTTCGTTCTTAATTTTTCTAGCTCCATCCTTGCTAAGATAATCAAGAAGAAAGTTAGCTTCTCATTTTATATGTTCAATATCAAATTTGAAATAAGAAAACCAAATTTGAATTCTAATAATGTATCTATTGGCAATAGATGGATCAACATTATTTTTTAGAAATACTTTAGCTTGAGTATTATCAGTTCTAATTAAGAACTTTTTTATTAGTAAATAATCTTCATATTTTTGTACTCCTTTCTTTACAGCAATGAGTTCTTTCCTGTTCATCTCATATCTTGTTTTGACTTCTTTGAATGTTCCCGATGTGTAACCTTCAAGTATCTAAGGACAAGAACAATTTTTTCACATTTATATTCTTTATGATTCTTTTTAGCCTTTAATACTGCACCCCAACAATTATCTAATGCATCAATTTTAAGAATAAATAAATCTTCTTCTTGTGGAATTACTAGTTTAGGCAAAATCCTTAATTCTTTTTTTACTTTTCTTATATTTTTGCAATCTTGTTCTTTCCAATACCATATTACATTCTCTCAATTTTGGAAGAAAATAGTTTTTTAACTTGACACAATTTTCAATAAATGATTCAGCATAATTTAATATACCAAGGAAGCTTTGTAACTGTTTTTTATCTTTAATTTTTTCAGGAAATTTTTGAAACTTTTCACCAAAATGAGACTGCAATTGCAAATCTCATTCTTTTATGAATAATCATCAGAATTCTATCTCAAATCATTTACTATTTTGTAATCTATATACACCACTTGTATTCAGAAAAAATTATTAGCTAGTCTTGAAGATGGGAAAACTTGTAATAAGGTAATCACTTATGGAGTTCTAAACTTCATAAGGTGAGTACCAAAGGTATGTAAATATAGTTTGCACTATGAATATTAAGATGAAGTTTGTTATGTTCAACAAAGTTTTCATAAAAGGATTTCGTTAAGTTTCTTATGATTCCTCGACAGTACAGATAGAGATTTTAAAAGATTTTCAAGACATTGTTTTGAATGGATGTTAGCCATGCCAAAGTATCTATCTTTGATGAATGTTTTAGGGGTAAATGGCAATTTTCTAAGAAAAAATTGTAGCACCTTGTGTGAGAGTTATCTTTTAAAATTTCGTTCTAAGTAAGAACTTGATTCTGAAAAGAGTTTGAATAGAGGGGAAAAAACAGATTCTGAATACTGTGAGATAGCGTATGTAGTAATACGGCTAGTTCTCTAGAGTGAGAAATACAGCCTTAATTGAAAATCCTTTTACGGAAGCAGTTGTGGACCCAAATGATTTCAAAACATTTTTAATATTCATCTGATTCAGAAGATTGATTAAGTACAAGCAAAGCAACTATAAGAACATGTTGGAGGGAAAGCCTAGTTATTTCCATTGATTACTGTAAGTTATTTACATGCTTTTATATGTTTATGCTTTAATTACTATTGATCTTTATGAACACTTCACAAACATCCACATCCAATGATTATTGTATTAAGTTATATTTAGATGAAAAAAATATTTCGTTTTTACTAAGTATAGTTGAAAAATCTAAAAATACAATTCTTGTTGGCCAAGAAAAACTTAAATAATTATATTCTGATATAGATTATGCTTGTAAACATAATATAAGAATTGATTATGTAGAAACTAGTAAAGAAATAAAGAAGGTTGAAGATGTTATAGCTATATACAAAAATATAGAAGAAGAAATTTCAGAAGGAATTGTTTTTGGATATATAATTGAAGAAAATCAACCTAGAGCTTTTGAAAAATTTAAAAAATATATAGAGAATATTTAGAACAGATAGAAAGGTTAAATGAACATCGTATAAATAGTAATTTTGATTAATGAATCAAAAGGAAAGAGAAGATATTGAAAGATTTGGAAGGATCCAAGATAATACTAGTGAATTAAGATCTAGAGAAATTAGGAAACTCCTTGAAGAACTTAAAAGAGAAAATAATACAGAAAGATGAGATAAAATCTTAAAAACTATAAGATAACACCAATACGAGCAACAACAATACTTGATTTGGTTACAAGAAAATACTGAACTAAGATTCCCAGGATTAGTTCTAAGAACCTACGATCCAAATAGGAGAATTGTAAGATATAACACTGAACAATCTAACAATTAACAGATAGAGGGCATATTTTACAAATAAAGAAGGTAATGGCAAAATAATACTTTAATAGAATCTAATTTTATATTATTAAAAGCCTTTGCGAGTATCTGGCAAGCCTCTGGCAGTTTTCTTCTGGTAGTATAGCATAACCCGAAGTAATGGTTGTATCTTTATGATGATGCAAAAGTCATGTAAATTGAGCTTATTCGTGGAAAATGATTATTATAAATTTAAGCCTAATACTGAGTTCAAGAGTTGATACAAGTCGAGCAATTCAATATGTTGTAATAGATTATAACATGAGAGTCGGTATAGGTGCATTTGGAATGTAGAATTAATAATCATGATGAACATCAACATGAAGATATTTGAAGGTATGAAAACTCTCAATGATATGATAATTATGCGGGAAAGTGGCGATCAAAGGACTTGCCCGACCAGGAGTGGGGCGAGTGGCCGAAGAACTCGCCTCATTGAAGGTGGTAAGCCTACTGAAACACTCCCCGTCGAGGCATTTTCATAGGAAATACGAGGGCGGCCAAAGTTGTTGTCACTATCAAAGGTCCATTCTCCTATGGGAGGAATCAATTTTTCCTATTGAAAGTTTGTGCCAAGACAAGTGACTAGAGCAACGCTCGGACTCACTATTAAATTCTTCATCTGGAACAACCATTTCCAGAGGGTATGACTGTCTGCAACTAACATGCACGATGGTATGGGCATGCATTGCCCTCATGCCGGAGCTTTGTGATGAAATGTATTGATGGTGTACATTTCTCGTCTTGAGTGTAAGGCAAACATGGGATTTAGTTTGTCGATGTGTTGCTTCAGTTTGGCCGGTGTCAAAAGTGTTGCGTACTGATGGAATTTAGCAAGGCATGGACGAATCTAGCTTACTGTTCGCTAAACTCTAGTCTACAAAAACGAGTGTCTAAGACAGCCACATGTTTAGCTTAAGTGCTGGACGGTTTTCTTGGTCCAAACAAGTTTAAAATGAGGGGAGTTGTTAGGAAAAGGTATGGGAGGCAGTTTATTGACAGTTTAGGTTGACATGGGTTGGCTGATCCCTTTAGACAGTTAGGGGTGTTAACTACGTACGAATTTTGTATATTTATGAAGGTGCAAACTGATGAGATATAGTGGGTGTTGTGTTCTATATTCACCCATAAATCATTCAATTCCTTTATTTTGCCATCTTAAATATTGTGAAATCTATCCCTTGTGTGCATACTTGTACAATTTCGTGGACTGATCGAGTGAAATCTTAATGCCATCATAGACGAAAATTGCCTAAGCATTTGGCGCAAAAATTGACCCGTGATACCGTCTCACACATGCACAAAAGTGAAAGACAAGTCAAAAGAACTCGAAAGAGGAAAAATTGACCCACCCAACAAAAAACCAACCTCGAAGATAAGTCGATTAACTAGTAGAAGGAAGAAGGAGAAATATATTCCCCTTTGAATGGGAACACTTCCACCTAAGGATCCTAAAAATTTTGGAAGAGCTTGTCCTCCTCAGCTCCTCCTTTAGAAGCCGCTCCATGTGGCGAAGCCTATTTTCACTCTTTCCATATCGAGGGGCTTCGAATCAACGCCCCCCATCACTTGGTAAGACTCCATTAGACTTGTCTCGCCTTCGACGAGGCACGATTTGGCTCTCCCGACTAGGGGGAAGACATTCGACTCACATGCATGTAAAATGACTTTTGTGAACGAAATTTAAATTTATCAATCTATTTCCCATTGATGACGACCCACACAAAGTAGAGGGGCTTATAATTACCACTATGCCTGTGTTGTCAAGCAAGATTAATGCTAGAAGGCAGTCGCCACGCCTCACCCGAAATAAGTAAGACTCGACTTGGAGGTTGCAATTTTGGAGTCAACAAGGTTGCCTGGCTTTATATTCAGGAATAGATAGAGGCTACCCATTTCGTTTGATGGCAACCGTTACACTCATGTGGTATGGCCTTAGCGTATAAGGCCTCATGGGGTGGTTATAATCTACAGTTGAGATTAACTTCGAGAATATCAAGAAGAGTAGGGAACGTGTTAGGGCCCTCACCCCCATGATGCAAGGACGTGACAAACACCATCGCTACTATAAATAGAGATGGACAAGACGACCTAAAGGTTCTAAAAGAACCTTACACATTCATTTTCATGGCATACGTTCTCCTCTTAACTTTCACGCCGAAACGATCACAAGGGAGAAAGTCTTTGCAGGGAGGAGAGGTGGAATGAGAACATCAGGGTAGCAGTAGCAAGTGATGCAAATTTATGAACTACTTTATTCCTATTTCGAAAAACAAAACAAGTTTCATTTCTATTTCTAAAAACAAAGCAGCACAAGCCATAGTTAAAATCACGGAAAGGGCTATAGTATCAGAAAGAATTGATTATAGGAAAGAACAAAAACTCAAACTTGTTTATTTGAAAGATCAAATAGAGAAAATTTAAGAAACTTGTCTAAACTCTTTATTTAATTCTAAATTCAACTAAATTGCCAAAAGGCTTACATCTCATATTTAAAACAACAAATAAAATCTGGATAGTAATGACTAACTCGAGATAACTATAAGAATTAAAGATAAAATCAAACTCTAAACAGAATTAAAATTAAGAAAATAAATGTCTTAATACGAATAAATGATTTAAAAAATAATTAAAAGATAATAAGGCTGCATCACAATTGCAAGAAGTCATGTTCAACAAAGATCCATATCTCTGTCATTTCAAATAAACATCTCGAATCCTCACAAACTTTTTAGTTTTCACAATATAAATATAGTAAATGCAAAAACCAAATTTAGACTTGTCCAAAAAGGAAATGGTATACATAGAATCAAGATTTAGCTTGTTTTTCAGCCTTCCTTCGAGCCCTTCTCTCTCTAGAACTCATAGACGACTTGAATCCTCCATTCATGGTTTCTTCTCTCTCCTCTAACTCTCTGAACGATTTCTGCATACACACAATTTTATTAATAGAATCCTCCAATTTGTACCTTATTTTCATATTAATAGACAAGATATATACGGAACCCTCAATTGGATTTAGAGGCCTAAAAATCTATATGTGTGTGTCAATGGAGTTACCTCTCTGATCTCATTAAAGCTGACAGCATAGAAAGTAAGAGCAGCGACTGCAACAATTCCCAGTATGGGAACACCCATTTGCTGAATCGCATCCATGGATTAAAAGCTCAACTCTTTCAATCTGTTTATTTGGTTTTGAATGACAGAGTTAATAGTGTGTGGTATTGGATAGAGTGCAGTTTGGAGGCGAGAATCCTGACCTCTTTAAGGGATAATGTGTGCCACACAGGATAATATCACTTGAGGTCCAGTCCCTGATATCAATAGAGTCAATTTCATTGGTGGTCAGTGAATTTAAAATCAAAATTTTAATTGAATAACTAAATTTTAATTTTTCTTAATTAGTCAGTGAATTGCAATTTTATTTCAAATTTACCACCTTATTACATTCCTTCACCTATCGTCCTCCAAATTGATTAAACGTTGCTTAGTTAACAATTGTATCAAAGTTAATCTTCTGTATGAAATCTTAAAAGCGAAAATAGTAATACAAGGTTTAATGACTATCTTTAGAATTACGGTGCGTGTTTTTTAACACTTGTGATGTGACACAGTGGTAAATTGAAATGTCACGCAACAATTACTTGGAAGATCCATTGTAGTAAAATTGTCATAAATTTGATATACAAGATGTGACAAAGTTATAAAATTTAAAAGAATTAATTTTAAAATGAAATTGAAGTTTAGTAATTTAATTGAAATAAATTAAAGATTAATAATCAAATTGATATATCATTAAAAGTTCAGTGACCACATAAATAAAATTTACCCCCAGGTTACATCAAATATAGGGTTATAATTTCAATATTTGTCACTGAACTTTTAGTGAAATTTCAATCAATCTCCCAACCCTTAATATATGGGAATTGAACTTCAATCTACTTTCAATGTTAATCACTTCGTCAATCCTCATTATTAAACTTAACGCCTCAGTTCTCAGTTAGTCCCTAGGGAAAATATCACACCAAATCATGTAGGAGCTACAAATCTTGAAATTAATTAGGGTAAATTTTAAGACACATATAGTGTTGTGACCTTTTACACCTCATTTAGTATAGTAATGTTAAGTTTAGTAACTGCGCTAATAGAATGATCAATATTAAAAGTAAATTATATACAATGATCTATTAAGATAACTTAAAATTAAGTGGCATAATTGAAATTTTATTAAAAGTTTAATGACCAAAGATGAAATTAACCAACAAAATATTACAATCTCCTTTTAGATTATTATTATTATTATTATTATTATTATTATTATTATTATTATTATTATTATTATTATTATTATTATTATTATTATTATTATTAAAATAATTACCATAGTTTCAAAATACACTTTCAAGTTTAAGAAAATTAAGAATTCTTTTAAAAATCAAGTGATATTAATTAAATAGGTTAAGTCACAATAAAATATAATTTATGATCATAGTTACGACTAATTACAAATCAAATAACTTTAAAGTCACAAAGACACAAAATATGCTCAATTACAAATTTAATCACAAATTACACAATTTTATGTATGACAACTTATTTATCGATAATAAATTATCAAATTAATCGGTCATAATTTATTTATCCATTACAAATTATCAAATTAATTAGTCATAACTTTCTAAATAATTGATCACAACTTATTTATCGATCAAATATTATCAAATTAACTAGTCACGATAACATAATTAATTGGTCACAAATTACTCTTCATCTCTCCCACACTACCCCACTTGCACTCCACCACTATTGGCACTATCCAAAACGTTGTCGTCGCCTAAGATCCATAACCACCACCACCACCTTTAACAAACTACCACCACCTGCACCGACAACCATCACCACAACCTAGATCGCTCCACACAGGTGCACAAGTCTTACCAACAACTATCACTACCATCCCAGATTGCACCAACAACCACCATCATCAACGACAACCATATAGTATTTCTCAATGACGACGGTACAACTAGCAAATAGCTATGTAGCAATGCTACTACAATAGCAGCAGCATGGAGGCCGCACAGGGAGCAGTAGAGATGCGCATCGCTAAGTGTGTGCTGCTTCACGTGCGATAGAGAAGTAAATAGGTGCCGATGAGGAAGGAGTATAATGGAGTAGGTGCAACCTTTTCTTGTGATAGAAAATGAATTAGGGTTAAGGTGGGTTGTGGTGTTGAATGGGGTGGGGGTGGGGTGGGGTGGGATACTCTTGATTTTTTTAAAAAATAATTTTATCATCTGATTATTGAAATGGAAAATTAAAAAGCATGCGTGGGTGTAATTTCTTGTTCTTTTTATTATTTAAAAGCCTGATGACAATACTTGTTTACATTGTTTTTAAATGGGTAATTAGTATATAACGTCCCCACTTTTCATTATTATTGTGAAAAACATCATTATCTTACATTTTTTTTGGTATTTCCACATTTCATTGCTCAAAAAGTCTTTTCATCCATTTTCTTAATTAAAATTGTGAAATAACGAATATAACATTGTCTTTAAGTAATACAAAAAGCAAAAAAAATTAATTGCCACTGTTCACGAAAATATATTTAGAATTCAAATCACCGCAAGTGTACAGTTCGTTAACAAGTAATAAAGTGGATTTTGAGTCCGAATATCATCCCACGAAGATTGATCAGTTCAATTCCTATTACCTTGACCTTAATCGAAACTAGAATAAAATGATGTGTTTGTTGTAATGAAATTATAACTAAAATAATACTAATTATGCAATTAAAAATAAATTAACTAAAATAAATGCAAACAACATTAAATGTAAATTGGAGTGTTTTAATTTACGACGAATGTACTAGGATCACGAATCCCTATGTAATAATTAGTTTTAAACTTACTTCTACACTTTGACAACATGGTGAATATTGACGAATCAATGTTCATAAATTATTCAACACTCTCTTTTGAGTAATGTCAAATCTATTCTCATACATGACTCGATTATATCTCTATGATGGATACGAACATACAAGAATGTATGAACTTTTATGAATACTTAAAGATTCACACAAGACATAGCGGTATATTTCTATCTCTTATTGGACCCTATGACAATTTATATATGTTAGGTTTATATTTTGTATTGCCCATTTTGTGAACAAATTGACCAACTTGAACAATTATAAAAGTTTAGGGACTAAATTGTAAAGTTTCATAGTTGGTAGATTAGCTTAAGGCTTGGGGTTATATGTTTGGAACAAGAAGAATTCACGCCGAATTTTTGCTAGCTACTCACCGGAGTGTTGGTCGAGTGACTGAAGTAGAAAGTTCCTCGCTCAATTTTCGCCCCCTGTCGCTCGACCGACAGACCCTTTGCTTGAGCGAAGAAGCCCTCTAGCTCAAGCGACGTATTATACTGAAAAACCTAATTTTTCTTTTCCGAGTTTTTTACTTGGCCCATACAACCTAATTCGTCCAACATATATGTTGAAGGCGCCGTATTTCCTGAATGATTGATTGAACAACATAATATTCAAGAAGAATACATCCTACACTAAATCGAAAGTTCAATCCTTCAATTCATATGTGCATCTTTCATTGAAAACATCAAAGCTATCATATCAAACATTAAATTGGTTTCTTCGCTTGGATCTGCTGCAAGATTATGTCGTCAACTGTGATGCATTAAAGATCAAGGAAGAGTTTGAAGAACGAAGAGTTCTTGGGGAAGATCTACATGAGATAAAATGCATAAAGAGTCAGGATTGAAGTTCGTGTGCTCATTTCAGAAGGAATGCTTTACAAAGAATAGCCAGGATTGGTGTTGGTGTGCACATTCCAGGAGGGCTGCTTCATACTTCAAACAGGAGATGAGAAAACTTATGTTGTCAACTTTGCTGGTAGTCTGTAAGTTTTATTGACAGTTTATAGTGGATCTTTGACTGGCAAAGTGCCCGGAGTTTTTTTGACGTTGAGTTTCTCCGTGAACAATTCTAGTGTTGTTTATTGCTTTATTTACTGCTTTGACATAACTGAGGTAATTCAAGATAGGTTAAATTGACTTGTTTGACTAATCGCCTAGACATAATTAACCTGTGACTTGTTGCATGTTAATTAAACTTTAATTCCATATTTACACCTAATCACCCC
The DNA here is from genome assembly GCA_035079005.1 of Fraxinus americana. Lineage (NCBI taxonomy): Eukaryota > Viridiplantae > Streptophyta > Magnoliopsida > Lamiales > Oleaceae > Fraxinus > Fraxinus americana. Next base: position 901,444 of record CM068728.1, read on the forward strand.
CTCTAGGTGTAGTAGGGTTGAATATTGCATTTCTCAATTGATATCAGAGCCTAATCTGGTGTCATGACGCTTATTTTGATTGTCTAGATGAGTAGTTCGTTGTCTGTGCCCCCATATTTTGATGACAGTAATTATGCCTACTGGAAGGTTAGAATAAGAGCCTTTTTGAAATCTATGGATGGGTGTATATGGCTAAGTGTAGTGAATGGTTGGAAAGCCCCTAGTACTACTGTAGAAAATGTAGTTACCCTCACTCCCATTGCTAGTTGGATTAGGACTAACTTAGATGAGTATAACTGGAATAGCAAAGCCTTACATGCCTTATTTATGGCAGTGTCCCCAGAAGAGTTTAAAAGAGTGTCTATGTGTGAGACTACTAAGGAGGTTTGGGATATTTTGGAAACTACCCATAAGGGCACTAAGATTGTAAAAAACAAATGTTGACTTCTAGGTTTGAAGAACTTAGAATGAATGATGATGAGAGGTTTGATGAGTTATATGCTAAACTGAACGATATTGTGAACTCTAGTTTCAATTTAGGCGAAAGGATCACCGAGTCAAAAATCGTTCGTAAGGTTCTTAGATCCCTACCTGAGAGGTTTAGACCTAAGGTAACTGCAATTGAAGAAAGTAAGGACCTTGACTCCTTTAAAATAGAAGAACTCGTTGGTTCTCTCCAAACCTATGAATTGACCTTAGCGCAGCCTAAGAAATTGAAATCCATCACCATGAACATTCTTAGGGAAGATGGGAGTGAGTCCACTGACACGGAGACTCTTAGGGACAATGAAATTTCATATTTCATTAAAAAATTCTAGAAGGTGATGAGGACTAGGAAAATGACTCAGGAATGGAATAATGTTATCCCTAATCAACCCTTAAGAGACAGACGTGAGAAGAACATCTCTCGAACTCCCTGTAGGAAATCTGGGTCTGTCCAATGCCATGAATGCAAGGGATTTGGTCACATTAGGAGTGAATGTTGTAATCTGAAGAAGAGCTCAGGAAGAGAAAGGCATAAGGTTTTAGCTGTGACCAAGGATGATGAGGAGTCGGATTCCAGTTCTCTTGATGAGACATCTGGGGGTGTGGATGACCAAGGGTATATGGCATTCACCTCGACTGCTAAAATCAAATCTGACTGTGAGATTGAGATAAGGGAAAGGAAGGTTGAGAGTAAACGATTTGGAAATTGGTTGAATTGTTGTGTGGCTCACCTTACTCTTAAAGCTCAGAACAATTCCATATGGTATCTTGACAGTGCATGCTCAAGACACATGTGTGGTGGCAAAGCCCTGTTTTCATCCCTTGATGAGTAGAATGGCGATGTAGTTATCTTTGGTGATGGAGCTACTACACCGATTCTTGGTAAAGGTGTTGTGAGTATAGCTGGACTACCATCTCTGATGTGCTGTATGTGAAAGGTTTAAAGTCCAACTTGCTGAGCATCAGTCAAATTTGCGATGCTGATTTTGAGGTGACCTTTGTTCAGAAAAGGCGTTCTGTATATAACTCAACGGGTAACATTGTTCTTGAAGGTGTAAGAATGTCTAAAAATTGTTACAGAGTCTTACCTAATTCTAACTATCTCTGTAGTAGTACTAAGGTTAACGTCACTGAATTGTGGCATCAATGATTGGGTCATATGAATCATACCAGTTTGTCAAAACTGGCTAAGAAGGAGATTGTCAATGGCCTACCTAAGCTGGATTTTATTGATACCGCTGTTTGTGGTCCGTGTCAACAAGGTAAACAGCTTAGGGTTCCCCACAAATAAACTTCTAAGATCTTGACGAGCAAGTCTCTTGAATTACTACATATGGATCTTATAGGACCGAAAGTCTTGGTGGTAAAAGGTATATTTTGGTTGTGGTGGATGATTTTTCTCGATTCACGTGGATTGAGTTGTTGAGAGATAAAACTGAAGTAGTCAGTCTTGTCATCTCTTTGTGTAAGAGACTGAGGAATGAGAAGGGCTATTCAGTTTCCAGAATTCGCAGTGATCATGGCAAAGAGTTCAAAAACTCGAACCTTGAGAACTTTTGTCTGGAGGAGGGGATTCAGCATGAGTTCTCCTCGCCGATCATCCCACAATAGAAAGGTGTAGTTGAGAGGAAAAATCGTGTGCTTCAAGAAATGGCCAGAGCTATACTTCATGACAAAGATCTAGCTATGTATTTCTGGGTAGATGATATCAATACTGCGTGTCACATTATCAATAGAGTTTATCTCAGACCTAAGACTGAGATGACACCCTATGAGATCTGAAAAGTTAAGCTACCTACTGTTAAGTACTTTTGTATGTTTGGTAGCAAGTGCTACACTCTGAGAGATATGGAGAATTTGGGAAAGTTTGATTCCAAGAGTGATGAAGGTATATTCTTAAGGTATTCCAAGAATAGTCGAGCTATCGGGTGTACAACAATCGTATACGTGTGGTGATGGAATCTATAAATGTAGTAGTTGATGATGCTGGTTGTGGATGGGAGACTGGTGGAGAACATGTTGAATTGGATTAGTTGAATGTTGAACTAGCTGAGGAAGCTTCAGTTCCTGATCTCCCAAGGACATCTAATGAGTTGGTAGTTTCTACTAAGGATTCTACATCTGACAATGAAGTTAAACCTCCTAAAGAGCCTCCGTCAAGAGTGAAATTGAATCATCCTAAGGACAATGTGATTGGAGATATCGAAAAAGGTATGAGACTTCGCAGAAGGGTTCTGAACAACCTGTTGTATGCGAGTTATATGTCTCAGATTGAACCAAAGAAGGTTGAGGAAGCTCTTGGATGTCAAGAGTGCGTTCCTGAATGGTGTTCTTCAGGAAGAAACTTATATGGAACAACCTAAAGGGTTTGTTGATCCTAAATACCTGCACTATGTGTATAAGCTGAATAAAGCCTTGTATGGGCTGAAACAAGCTCCGAGAGCTTGGTATGATCGACTTAGTACATACCTTCTGGAACATGGCTTCACGAGAGGTGGTGCTGACAGAACCTTGTTCATAAGGCGTGTTGAGGGTACCATCACCATAGCACAGATCTATGTGGATGACATCATCTTTGATTCTCCTATTGATTCCCTTAGTCATGAGTTTGCAGAGTGTATGAAGCAAAAATTTGAGATGAGCATGATTGGTGAATTAAGATATTTTCTTGGTCTTCAAGTCAAGCAGACTGATGAGGGGTTATTCATATCACAGTCTAAATATGCTAAGAACCCTATCAAACGATTTGGGCTGGACGGTAAGCAACATACTAGGACCCCTATGAGTACCAGTATGAGGTTAGGTCTGGATCCTATAGGTAAGAGTGTTGACTAAACACTTTATAGGAGCATGATAGGTAGTCTGCTTTATCTTACTGCTAGTAGACATGACATTGCATTTAGTGTAGGAGTTTGTGCCCTTTTTCAAGCTGATCCTAAGGAGTCACACCTGAGTGCTGTCCGATATATTGTTAGATATGTCAATGGTTCTGTTGATTATGGCATTCTGTATTCTAGAGATTCTAATCTTGATCTTGTTGGATATTCTGACGCCGATTGGGCTGATAATGCCGATGATAGAAAAAGTACCTCAGGTGCTTATTTTTACATTGGTGCTAATCTCGTGGCTTGGATGAGTAAAAAACAAAATTCTATCTTATTATCTACAGCCGAAGCCGAATACATTACTGCTGGTAGTTGTTGCACTCAACTGCTCTGGATGAAGCAGATGTTGAGTGATGATTATTGGATTAAACAAGGTACTATGACTGTATTTTGTGACAATACAAGTGCTATTAATATTTCTAAAAATCATGTTCAACACTCTCGAACTAAATACATTGACATCAGACATCATTTTATTCGAGAACTTGTGGAAACTCAAATTGTGACCCTTGAACATGTTTCCACTGAAAACCAATTAGGTGGTCTATTTACTAAACCATTGGATGGTCATCAATTTGAGCCTCTTCGAACAGCTATTGGTATTTGTGTCCCTCACTGATTGAGATTATTTGGTGGATGCTAGTATACGACTACTGATTGACATTATGATATTCATGCATCATTTTTTTTTTTTTTTGTTCTCATGCAATTTTTTTTTTGGTTTGGTTTGTGCTTTGTTTGACTACTTATTTTTTGTGTGTTTGATGCATTCATAATTTTTTCTTTGAGAAAAAGAAAAACAAAAAAAAAAAAAAAAAAAGGTTTCTTTTGGATTTTGGTTTTACAGCATGATACACAATGCACTTGATTTTTGTGGGTGCTAATCAAGAATGAGTTTATTTAGTGAGCTGTAACATAATTTCCATTGCTAGCTTAAGATGCTTATGGAGTATTTTATATAGGTCTCTTCATATACCATTGCACTGCACACACTATAATCTTGATAGTGAGACTCTACTGCGTGTGTGAGATTTGGGATGGCAGTCACATGTTAGTAGGGTGACTTTGAACATGAATTGACCATTTTAATTAGACCTAAACTCGATATTATCCCTGCATGATTAAATATATGTTAGCTCAATATCTTAATGCTACTTTTCAAAACCTACTTGACTTGAGCAATTAAGCCTGCGAGATTTCTCATAACCTAGTGCCTATTGTCATCTGACTTTGGTTAACCGGCTTGAAGCTCGTTAAATGGGTCATGTTAGTCGCTTAATGGAAAGAAGCCTACACTTAAGATAAAAAAAAAAAATTATATGAGCATTCTTATTTAAAATGTCGTAAAAGAAAAATTCTTTATGCTATAAGTAAGGGGAGAAAAGAATTGATTTGAAATGAGCTTTCATATGTAGGTTCTAATGTGCTTTCAGGTTTGACTTTCATAAGTAGAAGAATATACTTATTAGCAGTGATGTTTCGCATGTCCTTTCTCACCAAATTAAGGTATGGAGTCCTACTGCCAGAGGATTAGTGACACTTAACACATATGAGTCACTTATATCATTTACTACATGGGTGCTTTAAGTTGGAGTTGTGGGATACTTTACTGTTCACTGCATATACTTGTGATTGCATATACCTACATTGTTGAGTTGTTGTGTGTTTTTCCTCAATTTCTTCGGCATTTGTGACAAAAAGGGAGAGAGTTTCATAGTAAAGGGGAGATATATATACACATTTCATGTCTATAGCAGCTTGTTACATATTGATACTTATCATGTCTTTGAGGGGTCGTTGGGGTGAGACATGGATACTGTATAGACACTTTATGCTTTACATTTGATTTGATCTTTTGCATATGTCTTGTGGAGTCATTGGGGAGAGACATAGATACATGTTCTATTGCTTTAACACTTAAGAGTTTGCAGTAGTGGCATTACATTTGCTCTGTATATCATGCACTGAGGGGGGCATGTGTAATGCAACTGTGTTGCATTTCATGTAAACTGTTTTAGTTTTTCTTAATGTTTTGTGGTATTAATGTGGTTGTGGTGTCTTGGTTAACATTAATACTGCATCTCAAACTAGTTTGTTTATTTCACCGACTATGCTTCTAAGTACCTTATTGTTTATTTCCGTATCATGTGCCTTTACATTGGTATGTGAGTTTTTGATTTCAGGATACAAGATTAACAAAATGGAAGTAGCAGTTGTTTTTGTTAGACTTGGGTAGTTTAGATAGGTTGTTGTTGTTTTGTATTGTATTTTGTCACAAAATGCCAAAGGATGAGTTTGTTAGTTTATATTTTGTATTGATGATTCTGTGAACAAATTGACCAACTTGAACAGTTATAAAAGTTTAGGGACTAAATTGTAAAGTTTCATAGTTGATAGATTAGCTTAGGGTTTGGGGTTATATGTTTGAAATAAGAAGAATTCACGTCGAATTTTCGCTAGTTGCTCACCGGAGTGTTGCTGGAGCGACTGAAGTATAAAGTTCCTCGCTCGATGTTCGCCCCCCTGTCGCTCGAGCGACAGACCCTTCGCTCGAGCAAAGAGCCCTTTGGCTCGAGCGACGTATTATACTAGAAAACCTAATTTTCCTTTTCCGAGTTTTTTAATTGGCCCATACAACCTAATTCGTCCAACCTATATATTAAAGGTACCGTATTTCCTGAACGATTGATTGAACAACATAATATTCAAGAAGAATACATCCTACACTAGATCGAAAGTTCAATCCTTCAATTCATATGTGCCTCTTTCATTGAAAACATCAAAGTTATCAAATCAAACATTGAATTGGTTTCTTCGCTTGGATCTGCTGCAAGATTGTGTAATCAACTGTGCTGCATTAAAGATCAAGGAAGAGTTTGAAGAACGAGGAGTTCTTAGGGAAGATCTACAGGAGATAAACTACGTAAAGAGTCAGGATTAGAGTTCGTGTGCTCATTTCAGGAGGACTGCTTTAAAAAGAAGAGCTAAGATTGGTGTTGGTGTGCACATTCCAGGAGGGCTGCTTCATACTTCAGATAGGAGCTCAGAAAGCTTGTGTTGTCAACTTTACTGGTAGTCTGTAAGTTTTATTGACAGTTTATAGTGGATCTTTGATTGGCAAAGTGCCCTGAGTTTTTCTCACGTTGGGTTTCTCCGTAAACAATTCTGGTGTTGTTTATTACTTTATTTACTTCTTTAGCATAACTGCGGTAATTCAAGATAGGTTAAATTGAATTGTTTGACTAATCACCTGGACATAATTAACATGTGACTTGTTGCATGTTAATTAAGTTTTAATTCCGCATTTTCACCTAATCACCCCCCTCAAGGTGTAGTAGGGTTGAATCTTGCGTTTCTCAATATATATCGAACATATTCCCCTTTTTTCGAATGCATGAAGTAAGTCACCAAATTCACACAATTAACGTACACAATAATTGTAAAAAAAAAAAAGAAAATCATATAAATTATTCAATATCCAAAAACGTGTTTTTGATGTCAAGAATGTAAAACTAAAAATTAAAAATTTATATTATATAGTTCATCGTACTCCTAACATAAATAAATCTAGCCTAGCATGTTATGAAGACAAAAACAAGAAGAATATTGAAGAATCGACATCACCTAATATAATTCTTGAAATTGTTCTCGTGTTCTTGGCTCGTTTTGCGCAATGAAATGTGAAAATAAGGGAGAAAATGTCAAAAAATGAAAGGTAAGGTTGTTTTCCGCAATAATAGTGAATGGTGGGGACGTTATGTGCTAATTACCCTTTTGAAATCGACACTTTTACTTTTTTGAGTGGGGGTACCTTCAACATTAAGCCCTTGACATGCGTGTAAATATTAAAAGGAAAAATAACAAATTTAAGCCCTATTTGACATCTTTTAAGCCTATTGTCGAGACCCAAGTAAAAGCCTATGTGGCAGTTCAACTGATGCCTACAGATAGTTCAATCGAAGCCCATGTGGCGGTCAAAAAGAAGTTTAAGGTAAAGCGCACATGTCATCACATGATAATCACCTATGCATGCCACTCCAAGTAAGGCGAAAAGGGCACCTCAACCAAAGCCCACTAGCAACTATAGTAAGGCAATCGAAGCAATGTTCTTCATGTTGTATTCAAACCATAGAGGTTATCCATGCGTGTAACAAAAGTGCCTAATGTGGTTGAAGCTCACATGAAACCTCCTATTTCGATGGGAATCTTTATCATTTCTCCCAAAAGATCTTCTACATCCAAAACTCTATGGAAGAGATTGATGTGACCTCCTATATCACCACAAATGTCAAATCATGTCAGTCTACTACGTAGGTATACAGACCTAGGAGATAAAGTGGCTACATTTCCATAAAACACTAAATGCTAAAGGGCTCGGGACGTTTGTTGTGATCACCTATGACGAGATGCTTTGATCTTTAGGATGAAGCCACGTGCTTGTTCATCCAACAGCCACCACTTCAGCCAAGCTACTATATAAACCCAAGGTTAACTCAAGTGATAGGTAATGAAATTTTCACTCCAAAAACATTGTAAGTTTGTTCTATCTCTCAGCATACTTATATATTCTCTCCCGATTACCTTTACACTTTTGTGGTTTGCGCCTTAAGCTTGTCCCACACTTATATATACTTCATTTTGTTGACTGATAAGTGTGTTTTGCACACAAGTTTTATACCAATTTAACTTAATTATTGGCTTAATTTTATGATGATAGAATGTTTATAATGTGTTTACTAGTGTTACTTTAAAGAGGTGAAAAAGGGGGTGTTGAAGTGTACAAACGAGCAAAAGGGGAAAATATACAGAAAAATGGCGCCCAAGTGCCGTACAAATAGTGGCTAAACACTGGAAAAGACAAAGGAAAAAATGCAGAGAAGTAGGGCCCAAGCGCTGCATATTACCCATGAGCAAATTTGTTTCGGCAAGGGAACTGCCACCATAGCGCCCAGGCAACGCTTGGACAACTATCGCGGAGCTACACCGCCAAAGTAGGGTTTTGCTATTTGGGCTACGAGAAGACCAGAAAAAGACTCCAAACTTGTCAAACACGAGTAGGGAAGTATAAATAGACCTAAAGAGGTACGATTTGGGAGTTCCAAACATTGAAAAAAGAGAGATATAACTAGAGATCGAAAAGCTAAATCAAAAGAAGAAATTAATCACGGGATTCAAGTTTAAAGCAAAGATTGGAAGTGAAAGAAGGCCTTGGTTCAAGAGTTTATTCTTTTCTATATCTTTATTCAATTAATGTGGTGATGTACTCAAAGATATTTATTTGTTTTTTCTTTTACATTATGCGTAACTAAACTCTAGATTATGGCAAACGATGTAGTCTTTTGTGATCCTTGATTCTTTTATTCAAAGATTTTTGTGGTTTATTCTTTTATGTGTTGATTTTGTTATGATCTTAATGCTTTTAATTATCTGGCCAATAATTTGAGTTTCTTATGAATCGAGACGTGAGTTTGAGATTTAGACCGTATAATAAAATTTGGTAAAGTAGTATAACGTATAGAGATACCTATACTAATTATTGTGGTCGTAATAGGAATTGTTAGAACCATATTTCGTTTATCTAATGGTAATTCGCATAGAGATATAGAATTGAATTAGTTAAATAGGCTCAATGTGAATTCGAGAGGGGTAAATTGAATACAATAGAAGAATTCGACCGAACACTACATTAGGTTAGAATCTTGAATTAAGAATTAAGGTGATCATTAGATGAATTTGTTTTACCCTAATATTCATTACGTATTCAAATCTTTTATCCATCATTGTTTGCAATCTTCTTATTCTTTCCATTAGTTTAAGGTAGTTAGTTCACAAAAAAATTATTCATAACTATTACCATTTTTTATGTCTTTTTATAAAATAGGAGTTAGGAAAAGTAGATTAAGTCTGAAATATAGTCCTCGTGGGAATGATATCCAGACTCAAAAATCTATTTTACTACTTGTTAGGATATCGTACACTTGCGATATAAAAAAAATGCAACATTGACTCACTTGACCATCGAAGTGTTTACGGCCTTCTCTCCCACTACCGAAGAAGGCCACGGGTGACTAAAGATTTGTTCAAGTATGTAGGAAAAGTGCTCATGTGGATGACAGTGAGCCAAGGGTTTGTTGGCCATGTGGTGGTATATTTTTCAAAGACAATAGATTGATCCTATCCTCGAAAACTATACTATATCAACAAATATTCGATGGGAAAAGCTCGTCGGCAAAGATGATTCAATTTTCCTTTTGAAGAAAGGTTTTGTTCTTGAAGAAAGAACAAGTGGAAGTTCTAAGGAAAAAGAAATTTCGAAGTGTTCTATTGACTTGGGTGTTTATATCCCTTGAAAAAGGAATATTTAGTGACAAAAATCTACCTAGAAGACCTCCTATTTGAAAAAAGGAGGCATCCACCCCTTTTGAGTTCAAGTAATGATGAGATGAATCTAAGAATAGCAAGAGGAGCCCCTAAAGAAAGGGATCCTTGAGGTAATGTGAGGTGCAACCGACCTTGCCACTACCACCACCACCATCGAAGTGGTAAGGATTTCATGCTTCACTAGAGAAATGGGAGAAATGGCTACCAACATGAGAAGTATCACAACCTAAAATGCTGCCATACAAGAGCTCCTCATGCAAATGCATTGGAGGGCTACCAAATGCCTCAAATTTGCCCCAACCAGGTCACTTCCACCAACAAGAGGAAGAAGTACATAGCTAAAGGGCTCATTCTACCAGATAGAGAAGAGAAGCTAGCCCTGATTAAAGGGATTTGTAAGTAAATATATCTTCAAATTATACATTAGGAAAACCTACAGACAACTTGCTTTTTGGTAAGAGCTAGAAACTCAGAGGTCTGCTAGCTTTTTTGATAGGATAGGCCTAGATGTGCCTAGAAATAGGCCTCAACGCCACTGCAGTTTGTGTGCAAATATGACAAGTGCCAAGGGTTCTCTAACACATAAAGACAACATAGTACGAGCTCGCTATTATATCGAGTCCTCAGCCATTTTCCAAGTAAGGAATTAACCTCATAAGACCCATGTCTAAAGGGAGAAGCAGTGTAAGTTATACCATTTTCGCCATTGACTACTTCACCCAGTGGGTTGAAGCTGAACTTTAGCTAAGATCATGGAAGCTAGCACCTCAAATTCATTTGGAAGAATGTAATATGCCGGTTCGGCATTCTCCATTCAGTTATAATAGACAATTTGACAATAAGAAGGTAAAAGACCAATCTGAGGAACTAGGAATAAAAAACTAATTATCGATACCTCACTATCCTTAGGCAAATGACCAGGTTGAAGTTGTCAACAAGATTATCAAATATACTTGAAAAGGAAACTTGAGACTTCCGAAGGAGCCTGGGTTGACGAGCTCTCTCAAGTGTTATAGGCTATATGTACCACAAACTGAACAGCCACTGGAGAAAATCATTTCTGTATAGCTTATGAAGCTGAAGATATGAGTGTAGCAGAGGTTGGAGTAACCTCACCTTGTCGCATACACTTCAACGAAATATCTAAAGACGAGTTGAGAAGATACGAACTCGATTTCCTTGAAGAAAAAAGAAAGATGAGTCTTAATGAGGTTCGCGACATACAGGCATAAGATGACCCGTCACTACAATGCTAAAGTAAAGAAGATGTCATTTCACATAGACAATCTGGTATCAAGGAAGATCTTATCCTTTAAAGAGCCAGGCGTAGGCACATTGGGCCCCAATTAGGAAGGCCCCTATGTATAATAGAATAGCTACGACCTGATACTTATCGAATTGAAGATCGCACAACCCCATCCATGGAACATTGAGGACTTAAGGAAATATTATCAATGAGTAAAGCTCATCATTTTGGGTTGTAGGACCTTTCCCGGCCTATTTAAATACTTTTATTCAAGTAAATAAATGTTATTTCGACGGTCTCTACTCTATTTTATCTCCGATCGTGGATGAATCGTCCAACATGAGGAAAGCCCTTAACATACGGCTAAAGCTTCATGCAAGGATGTCCACTTCGGGAGGTGAGGTACAAAGCATCCCAAAGTGGTGCACCTTATTTACCTTTGAAGCGAAGCCTCCAATGGAGAACAATCCACAATGGGGAAAGCCTTTAACATGCAAAAGCTCCATGCAAGGATGTAACTTTGAAAGTCGAGATGTGAAGCGACCCAAATGGGTACACACCATTCCCCTTTGAAGCTGAAGCCTCCTATGGATGAAGTATCCACCATGTCCGAAGCGCTAGCACTAATAACTGTTAACAGAGCTATGATTGACAAAGTAGCATTTAAGATCAGTTCATTTTTGAAAACATTGGAATTGCAAATATAATTGATGTTAGTTCATCTACTATTAAACCAAAGTGATGATTAAGCTGAAGCGCAATACAAGTTACAACCAAAGTTGTTATGGAATGAGGTAGCCATATACATTTACTTTGAATAAAAGTACTTCATGCAAAAGCATTTCTCAATTTGTTTACATTAAGTTGGAAAAAAAGTTAACAATCAGGTGCAATGTTGTTATTAAAGATGCAAAACACTTAGTGAAAAATTAAAAGTAAGAAAATAGACGAAGCCAAATGTTCCATTCATATCATGTTCAGTGCAAAAGAGCTTCGACCAAATTACATTATTAAGGAGTCAAGCTCTAAAACTAAGCCGAAGCCTCAGCAGTCAAATCTTCATCATTAGGAACATCACCTTTACCAGCTTCATCTCCATCAGCAGCATCAATTGCATTGTCTGCAGCTGTCTGAGGCTCTTCCTCCAAGAACTCAGCCCTCAATTCGAATGTGTTGAAATTCAGGGAAAGTTTATCTACTAAGTTCGATACTTTAATGTAAGCAAGTCTTCGCCAATAAGTAGCAAAGCTCTGGTATGCTTCAGTCAGATAGAAGTTGGCCATTTAAGACTTCGTCGCTTCTTCACCTGAAATCTAAAGCTTTCACTTCAGCTCATCTACCTTCTCAATGACTTCGGTAATTTGGGTCCCCCAAACCTCCCATCTGACTCTCTAGCTCATTATTCTCCTTATTGGTCGCCTTGAGGGCCTCAACAGTTATTTTTGGTGGTTGTTAGAATTTTTCACCCATTTTGTTAAAGAGGTCACTCACATTGAGATAGGTGGACTTCTTTATTCAAACCTTCAATGTTTGCCAAAACAGATTTTAGCCTAGTTGCCTCTTCAGTACTACCCATCTTCATGGCTTCAGCTTTGGCCTTTTTAGCTTCCAGTTCCAGTCTCGTATCTTTTCAAAGAACTTTCTATTCCTTCTTTAAATGTCCCTTAGGACAGCTTAGGCTTTTACACTTTACGCCAAATGCCCTTGCGCTCTGGTGAGATAACATGATTTTACCACCTCTTAGTCCAGAATTGTAGTAGCAGTTTGGAGCTCGGGGAAAGCATCCGTAGGACTTCAAGAGATAATTCGTTGTCCTACCCGTCCAAAAATTTCCTCGTTTTTCCAAGTGTCCTAGATGAAGTGACTCACTTCCATTTTTTATTATCAAAGATTCTACTTGGGCCCCTGTTTCTTCTTAACCAAATTGATGATTGGAGCTGTAGTGGTAATTTTTTTTGTAGGTTGAGACAAATGTACCACTGTAGCACCGAAAGAACCGGATTAGCTACACGCCCCTGAAACAATGGAGACCTTACACTTCTTATGAAAAAGTCTCTCTTTATCTATTTTTCCCTGGGCTTCTCTATCTCTTTTTTCTTCTCAAGAGGCTTCTCCGAATGGCTTTACTTAGCCTCTCCAACTCTTCCCTCTAGTTTTTGAACCCACTGGAGTTGTACCTCAGAGCTTTGGGTTTCGAAGTAGCCTTCATTATAGTGGCCATGTCTGGTATGGGGTATTTCTTCTTGGCATGATTATTTAACTAAAAGTGGAGGGTTAGGATCCACATAAGCAAAAAATCAAGTAGTAATGGCGCTTCGGAACATTACCTTGTGAAGCCATCAAGCCAAAGTCAATAAAAAACTTGGATCGATGATGAGACGGTCAAAGTGGCGGGACTTCAATAGACACTTGTAGATGTCCTCTATAAGCTTCCACTCCAAATTGAATAACTGGAAGTGATCGACGGCACTTGCAAAATAAAGGGTTCGATATAAGCATCTGAATGATGAACCTCCGTTAACGAAGAGTCACTCATGGGCTTTGGAATATTAAGTTGGTACATTAATAGCAGGAGCTTTGTCACCTTCAACTATCGTCACCTCTCTCCTCGTCCAAAACTAGCTTTCTTTCTAGCCTTTAATTGAGAAGGGCACACCCACAACAAAAAGGAAGTGGGCCCCCCAGGAGTCAGGTAGTACCATCACTTTGAATCCCCTTTGCCTAAAATCTTAGGCTGGAAGACTCTTTGAAAGATGTGGATGTGCATATCCTTACTAAGAGAGATATATTTCCAAAGAAAAAAGAGCCCACTAGTTGGCTCCATGTGTTTGGTAGAAGTTGAGTAGGGGCCAACATGTAGGACCAATGGACTTCTTTTAGAAATAAATGTACATGCATATGCATTCCCTTCTTTAAAAAAGCATCACTAACAGTTACACAATCCCCCGCTTGGAAAGTAAGCTCTTCTATACGGTTTGGGTACCAGCAACTCAATAGAGTTTGGTATATAGTATTTCTCCCTGCAACCTAATAAATTAGCCTCGGTCATCATCGAAGCAACCTTTAAGGCACCCAAACCCACCTCATAATCTGTAGACCCCTCACTCATGGCCTAGATACTCTCACCAGTCCTAATGGCTTCGACCAAATCCTTAGTTCATGTAAAAGGAGATATACCTACTTTTACGGCTATATGCTGAAGATCTACATCCATGTCTTCTTTACCATTTCCCCATTCTAGAAGTAAAAGTCATTGCAAAATAGCAAATAAGTTGAAGAAAGAAAGGGAAAGTGTTTCTAAGAAAAGGCAATTTTGCCTGGACAATCGAAGAAGAAATAGCTGAACTAACTCGCCGGAGGTATAATGATACGCCGAAAATTGGAAGATCTCAAAGAGTAGCAAAGATTTTTAGAAAATGTGTATTTGCAAAAGTGAAAGAGAGAAAGAATGCCTAAAAGGGTTAATTTTATAAGTGATTCGATGTTACCTCAATCGTAAAATGGTGATCCACCTAATCTAGGACGTCCATCTGACAAATAGATTTGAAGCGTTGAAATGTTTCAAATTTTTATGTCCAAGATTAAAGCGTGTCCTTCACGCACATCTCTATGCATCACTTCAAGAGTCCAAAAGCAACCAATCATTACACATGTAATGTAATGGCAGACATGTACATTGGGAGATGTGCCCTTCAACTGTCTATCTTTGGAAACATGCAAGCCATCAAATCATTGTTACACCTCTCGCCGAGGCGCAAGTAGAAGCCCATGTGACAATTCAATCGAAGCCCGCGTAAGAGCCCACGTGGTAGTTCAACCAAAGCCCACATGACGGTTCAATCGAAGCTCAAGAAGAAGCGCATATGGCAGCCACCTATGTGCGTCTCTCTAAGGAAGGCAGAATAGGGATCTCAACCAAAGAATATTGATCGGTTTCTAGGTAAAAACACAAATTATAATTTTCAATATTCCAAAATAATATTGATATATTGCTCTTGAAGAAGCAAATATATGGCTCTTGAAGAGCTAATGTTTCGAAATAATATTTCGTTGTTATGCCTAAAGTTGCACGACATTATAATTAATATTCAAGAAGAATATTAATTGCTCCTAAAGAGCATGCATTATAATTTCAATATTTCAGAAGAATATTGACATATTGTTTTTGAAAAAGTAATAATAAAATATAACATGCTCTCGAAGTAGCACATTATAATTCCCATTAACATTCTAGTTAGATTTTACTTGCTCTCGAAGAGCATGATAATATAAAATCTAACATAAATATGTTTTTGCTCTTGAAGAGTAAATTCTTATATAATTTATTACTTTAAACAATTATATATTATTACTCCTGAATAGCATGCTATTATTGTTATTTTGGAACGAAGTGTGATTCAAACATTCGAATATGCTAGAAGAGGATTGCAGAATTGTTTGAATCAATTAATACAGATAAATATTTTTCAAGAATATTGTGTTGCTCTGAAAGAAGTACAATTTTATATATATTGGTACTCTTGAAGAATATTGTGTAGTTATTTTTGAAGAATCACAATTTAGACATTTCAATGTGAATTTTGTATTAATTCTAGAAAACTGCAATTTTGAGAATTGCAATTTTAATTAAATTGGTTCTAAAGAAACAATAGTTTATTTATATCAATATTCCTGAAGAATATTATTTTGAGACTCCAAAAGAGTTAATATTATGTGATATGAAAGGATGAACTTACTATTGTTAGTAATTTATTTTCCACTAAATAAAAAAGAAACCTACAAAGTTTGTAATAGTGTTTCTTAATTGGTACACTATACTAAACTTTAGTGATCATTTTGATAAATATTGTTTTAAACCAGAAGTTCAATAACTCTTATATTTTTTTTGTTTGGCACGTCTGATTAGGCCATCACTGGATCAATGATGATGGGAAATTAAGAATTCAAATATTCAATAAAGATTCAGGAGATTCTTCAATTTTTATAAATTCCTATATAATTTTGTTCTTTTTATCAAAAAATGATCATCACTAGCTAAAATATGGATTAAATTCCCTATGTTTCTGAAACTGAATCAAGGTGATAAATAGGGCTCCATCACTATCCACATTGACTATCTAGATTTTATTTATATCTAATATATTTGATACATATACTAAATGATTACATGATATTCGCAATCTGAAGTTTACGAAATTACTGCTCAAATTTTAAATTATGAACATAATTTTCAGATTTAGTTAAGGCGGCGGTTCTTGTCAATGCTAGTGGGCATAAACTTAACATTTTAATAGGTATTATTTGGGATGTAGATGAATGGTTTAACATTGTTACTTGTTAAACACCTCCAATTAATTTAATTGAGAACAAGTATTTTTCATTTCTGTTCAGAGAAAGCTCTAATGCATCATGCCAACACCAAGCTCTTCCTATTATAATTGGCTTATGGCCAGAGCTTGGTTTCTTCATCAAATCATTTGATAGTGCAATATATATGCAATTAATACACTATGTTGCACTAAGATGAAAAGTAAATAATGTTGAGAATAAATGTGTGGTTTGAACACTTATACCAAATGGGTGATATTTTATAACACAGTAAAAATGATTGTCAATTTGATTGTGCAATTCTCTCAGCATTAGGGGAGGGATTAAGAAGTTGAAAGTAATGTACACATACATCATTTTCTAAATTTTCGTAAAAGATAATTCGAACTAGAAGTTCGAAAGATAATTTATTTAGATCATTTTACTAACCAAAGATATCAATAATATCTCACACCCCAGCTTTAAATGCTCCAACTCAAATTAAATTCTTGAGAGATGATTAGTTAATATTATATTTGATAAAATTATTGCATGTCTGAAGAGTGACGATATTTGATTCTAATATAAAAATCTCCAAACAAAAAGAAACAATTAGCAAATATTGTCCCATTACAGAGGTATATACTCTTGATGAGTATTTGGACATAACAAAATATAAAACCTTAGAAGAGGTTTAGGTATCTGATATATTGAAAGTTGAGATATCTCAATATAAGAAAAGAAATAGAATCAAAAAGAAAAAGTTATCGACAACATTGTTACACATGATGTACTGCATTATATTATGAATAACGAGGAATTAAAAATAAATTCATTAAAATATATCGATCGAAGTAATGATTGGCCAAAAATAAATGGACACAATCATAGCAAATTGAATTTACTATAGAAACTTGAAGTTTCTGGATATACAGTCCGAAAACCTAAATATTTATACTTATGCGAAATGAAAATAGAAAAAGTAAAGTCCTAATATGAAATATACAACTCTTTACATAACAAATTTCACGAAAACTTGTGTAAATTAATGAATTATCATGTGGTGGATGTAATCACAAGTCTCTATTTTATTAGTTTGAAACTGCATGAAATTTGATATGCATATTATAAATTTGATTATAGCCAACTTATCTTATATGGTTTTAATACTGTTGACCACAAAAAATGTGCCAGCAGATACCCGGCCCACTCGTGTTGTGCTAAGCTAATTCCGACACGTGATGACAGGTTGCTAGTCGAAGATGTTGAATTAAAACGTGGGAGAAGCTTTTGACACAAGATAAATATCTTAAGGATCCGGCAATTACAAGAACAAAATGATATGATAATGAATGATTAAATGAGAAACTGAATAAACTCCGACATTACATAATGTTCTACTTCGAAATTACAATATCAAAAAGAGAGAGTATATTTGTGTTTCTTCTCCCTTTTCCTTTCCTTTTTTCCAACCCTTTCTAAAACACTAAAAGAGTTTATTTATAGTGTTACATGTGCAATGATGACCGTTGAATGGAGGACATGTGGCCTCATCTCCTTGACTAGAACATCATTTCATAGGTATCATTTCGGACTGTCTTAGCTTTAGGGCATCTTAAATGCTTTTGAAGAAGACAACCATCCCATGCCATGTGTTGACATAACTAGCCTTTCCATTTATTGCAACTGTCCAATCAATCATTCCAAGAAGATCATTGGTACTTTAAGATTTTATAATGTAGGCCATCATTGGTCATGTTTGAGCTTCGAATTCTACGTCATCAAGCTTCGTCTTGAGGTATGGACTTCGAAGCTTCGGTTTGAACTAGTAGTGCTTTAGTGTTTCTACTTTCATAGGCCTCGAAAGTGTAGTGGGCTTCGGCAAATAGTACCTCGAAAGCACGTTTAGCTTCGGCAATGGTCTTCGACGAACTAGGCTTCGGTCCTTGTTTTACCTTCGAGCCATTGGGCCTTTGGTCTTTAGGCCACTGGGCCTATTGGGCTTCGATCCTTGATTTATCTTTGAGCCACTCTGTAACAATAATCTCCCAAGTCCAAGTATAGATATTTATGTCATAGTTGGAGTTTGATGTAGAACCTGGTTTGCATATGTAGTAGGGAGGTGAATGGAGTATCCGATGAGCCGAAGCTATGAAGTGTTGAAGTACCAAAGTTCTTTCCCATCAGAGTTGTCAATAACGTAAATGTGGCAATGATTTGATGTTTTTGTACCTTTCCAAGATAAGACAACTATATCGTTACAACTTCCAATACACTCCCATCCGTTACTTAATTGAATGCGCAATCATAATTATTTCCACCACTTTTCAAGGCTGACGTGCCAAAGCTCATGTGTGAATAGCACGAGGCTGGGTGGGGGGCTGCTAAAATACCTTCTGTGGTGATCCCCGAAAAGATTACTGAAATTAGGGATAAGTATAGGGTCCCTGATTCTGTAGAGCTTTTAGTACCTGAAGCCCACAAACGAGCCTGTTATCCGAGGCTGGGATGTGTGGCTATCAGTGAATACCTATTTAAGGAAGGTATGCTGCCTCTGCACCCATTTTTTAGGGCGATCCGAGATCCTACATGTTGGCTCCCACCCAAATATTGCCTAATAGGTGGAGCCAACTGGTGGGGGCTTATTTCGTATGGAAGGAAACCTCCATGGGTGAGGATATGCTTCTCCACGTCTTCCAAACCATCTTTCAACCTAGGGTCATGGAGAAGGGAGAATCTAAGGGTTGGTATCATATGACACCCTGGGGGGTTCATTCCCCCTTCGTATTAGGTCTGCCCACTTCCATCAAGGGATGAAAGGAGTCCTAGTTCTGGGCGAAGGGTAAATGGAAAATGGTTGAAGGGAATAAAGTCCCAGCTTGTACTGTACCGACCCAGTATTCTGAAGCTTGTAAGTATTTTGAAGTTTATGAGTATTCTGAAGCTTGTGAGTATTCCAGTAAGTCTGCATTTCTGATTGCTCCTTATTTTATTACAGATTTCGGATCTCGTTTTAAATTGTCTCAAGCAAAATGGGACGTAATTGAGGACATTTACAAACGTCCACAAAGGTCACACCACTTTGATCGTTTAATCGACAGAAATAAATTCTTTCTCGACTTCAGACTGATGGCCTCAAAGGGTAAGAACTGAAATTAAATCAACAAGTTGTCCCCTTTGTGCCTGTCTTAATTGTTGATTTCTATCATGCAGACAATTTTGGGAAGAAGAAGTACCCCGTCCTAGACATGACCTTAATTTTAAAGGCTACTTCTACTGTGAGCTCCAGGGCGCTGAAGCCTTCTTTTTGTGGTGCCAAACATACTAGGAACAAGTTGGACCGCCTCAGTAAAGAATATGCTGAGAAAAGCGAAGATGAGGAGGCCCAGGGTGATAAGGGAAAAGGCAAGGTGGAGGAGGCCCAGAATAAAATGAAGTCGACCCATGAGGGTAACCCTTCCCTTGGAAAGGTTGGGACCACTATTTTCCCAATTGGTAAACTAGCTCTGCCTTTGCCGCCTCCAAAATAGATGCAAGTATCTTTTAATGCTTCTAAGGCCCAGAAGGTGAGGGCCAATGAAGAGGCTACTAAAGAGATAGTGCAGACCTCTGTGGCCTCGAAGAAGGAGGTTTCAGTTGTGACAACTCTAGGGGAATCTAGGAGGTTCTTGGCAGGACAAGATGAGGAGATTGCCTTGGCAGTGATGGAGATGCTTCCTAAACATGTCCGAGGTGCTACTGCCATTTTTTACAAATTTTGGATAGAAAGGTGGAGGGACTATGTCTCCACCTACGATACGATTGACCTCACGACCACACTTGTGAGCCAAAGTGCCAGAGCCCTAGGAGTTGCACTGGAATATCAAGAAGTCCTTAAGGACATTCAGAACCACAATCGGTACTCAGTGGAGAAGCTGGCTTTGGCGAAAGCAGAAGTAAAGAAAATAAATGTAGAAGTTGTCGAGCTGAGAGCCCAATAAATTGAAGAGGGAGGTTCATGAGTCCCAGTGCAATGTGGCATCCTTGACAATGAAGGTTGAAATCTCAAAAAATCATCAGAAGCTAACATCTGAAGCCTTGGAAAAGGCTAACTTAGAAATAACAGGGCTCAAGGACGGTAACAGTTTCTTAGAAGCCCAAATAAAGTATTACATTGGGGAGGCTAAACGTTCGAGGGTTGATGCTGCGAGGGTAGGGGATGAGGCCGTGATTACGCCCAAAGAATAACGCAGCAGTTGTAGTACAACTTTGGGGTATCGTATCCACAGGGAGATGGAAAAATGTTTAAAGGAGTTCAATAACTTAGGGTTCTTGTGATTTTGATGAAAAGAATTTGTTTATTGAATTAAAATGTAAATGTCACTAGATATAATGATGGAATTTAAGTCTATATAAAATAGTGAAGCGTCGGAATTCCCTCAACTAAATTGGATGAATCCACATCAATAATTCATGTATTTTCTACTCAATTAGAAGTTTTTATCCTAACTTTCTAATCAGAGGATTTAGCAAAACATACCAATTTAATTCCATATGTAATTTTAGAATTTAAGTTTCCTAAATCTCATTCCCACATTAATTTATTGAAATCAGATTCAAAAAGCGACCATATATTTCTAACATATAGTAATTAAATCATACAAATAAATTATCTGAAATTTAAACTCAAACAAATATTTTAATTGTTCAATGGAAGAAACTTGATTAAATCTATGAAAAACTTAATAAAAGTTAAGTCAAACTCAAAATTAATTCAAAGTAAGAAAATATAAACCCTAGAATTGTTTAAATAATGAAAAACACATTACATGAGTAAAAGATGTTGAGATCTCCAATTCCAATTGAGTTCCTTCGTAGCTTCACCAATGTTTATTAGTTTTTCATGAAGTTCTTGAGCCAAAAGTGATGATAGAATGGTGTAGAATGAAGAATGATGAGGAATGAAGAGTTTTGGAATGTTTTTGTGGTCTTTTTCTAGGCTTCTCACTGCCCAAACACAAAAAAACCTAAGTTTGCATGGCGCAGTGCCTAAGAACAATGGGAGCAGTGCCTAGGCGCTGAAAATTTGTTCTTTTGGTTCTGTGCAGTGCCTGGGCGCTGCGTTGTTGTTTCGAATTCTACATCATCTTCAATATTTTCCTCATAACTTCCTCTCCCGATGTCTAATTGAAATGATTAAAGATGCATTGGAAATCTAACTCAAAGGGTTACAAATTTGCTTCAGATATAATCTTCGAATTAGATCATTTTTCATGTCAAAAACCTATCTCAATATGAGGCTGAAAACCGATGCAAAACTTTTCAGCTTGAAGTTGATATGTGATAATGTTTTGGCTATGTTTCATCCCTTTGACTCCTTCTTTCAGCCAATTGACCTCTAACACTCTCGAATTTTCATCACAAGGTTAGAAACAAGTTTAGAATATTTTCTTTTTAGTCCCTGAACTTTCACTTTCTTCCATTGTGGTCCTTTTTCGCTCATTTCTTCAATTTTCCACTTTTTTTCACCCATTTGCAACCTAAACCAAGATATAGAAGTACTTAGTGCATTTAGGTATCAAATAATCATAGAAACACAAATATTAATGGGTGAAAAACGTAACAAATGTGTTATTATCACACACCCCCCCAACTTGCTTATTGCTAGTCCCTTGCAATTTAATGCAGAGCAAGATGAATGAATGACCGGTCTATATTAGAAGTGAAATTTTTAAGTTCTAATTTAACCACATGTCATGCCCTCTTCAAACTCAAGACCACCCAAATAATGTCACGATTATCAAGACGTGAAAGACTCATGCCAAATGTGTGAGTGTGTGTTAAGCCATAGCCATCTTACCGCCAACCCTAACACATGCAACATCAAATATATCTCAAGCTGAAGGTTCAGCTCCTTAACTCACGGGTATCAAATTGTTTAGTGTGGGGTTTCTCTCTATGGAGTTGAGAAAGATGAACGCTCAAATTTGGAGTCTTAAACAATTATGCACAAGCAACAAACAAATATTGATTCTGTGATAGGCGTACTACCAAATGAGAATTCATCAACTTCTTACCACAGCCTACTTGGGATCAAAATGATTAATACAAAGGGTTGTAATGAAGCTTAGGTTGGATCGTATGAGAAGAACGGATATAAAAATTTAAATACCTCAAGGCACATAGTTAGGTATCTTATTAAATATCTCAATACATCACATCTTTCAATCAACACATTCCTCAATATTTCAAGCCCCAAAATAAATACATATATGCTTTTCTTGGGCACCTTACTTGAGTACATATTAACTTTTGTCGATTTTCTTGCTTCAATTTTTCACAAATAAAAATCCAATACCCACTACACACTCGGAAGTAAAAAGATGGACAAATATGCGCAAAAGTCGTACTCCAATGTGGAGAAGTATGGATAACATAGGTGCATTAAGAAAATGATATATATGTATATGGCTCAAAATGGCTACTAGGGGTATTGAAAAGAAAGGTTGAAAGCTCAAATGTCAGTCCTAAATTGACCTTTATCATTTCCCAAGTAATCTACCATCTTACCACAAACCATGTAGTGTTATTCACAAAGGAGTTTCCAATTCACAAGATCAATGAACGTTTATTGCCATATTTTAGTATATTGTGGCTTTCAATCCTCACCAAGTATCTCACAAGAAAAACTTCAGCAAGAGACTCATCTAGCCACATGTGTTAAACTACCATCTTACCACAAAGCTTGCGTGCGTAAAAATAATTCAATAAGTATCTTGACATCTCGACTTTCATAATAGAATTAACTCATAGTGGCACATTTTTTCATTCAAAAGTACAATCATGCAGCAAATCAGAGACTTAAGAAAAAAATTTAACCCATCATGACAAATCAACAAAAACTCATGATAATCATAATTGCATTCAAAGTAACTCTCCCCCCAACTAAATATTGCATTGTCCTCAATGCATAAACATTAATACCAAAGAAAGAAGGGAAAAATGTCACCTGAGCATAGCAGTGAATCAACAGACTTGAGGTATAAGAAGCCTAAAAGTACTTAAATGGATGGTGGTGTAAAGAAAGAAAATAAAATTACAACTAAAAATGTGGAATGAAAATAACCATAGAGCAAATGCAAAAATTTTTAAAAAAAAAAAAAGAGCAAAGAACTTCCCTTGGGTTGCCTCCCAAGCAGCGCCTTTGTTTATTGTCATTGGCTTGACCAATGTTCCCATTTTTAGCCTGCATCTAGCCAGGGCGATCCCAAGTTTCCTTGTGGTGCACCGAACTCATTGGACATAACCATTGGTATGGCTCCTCTGCTTCCATCTAGTACATGTGTGGGGTTACTAGGGAAAAATTCAAAATCTGGAGTGGGGGCATGTTCATTGTTCACGAAAATATGCTTCGAATAAAACCACCGCAAGTGTACGGTTCGTTGACAAGTAATAAACTGGAAATTCAAGAATTTCAAGTATCGTTCCCACGAGGATTGATTTAACGTGATTTCTATTATTGCGACCTTAACCGAATCTATTAAACTCAATATGATTATTTTTGTGACTTTATGATGAAACTATGACTAATCTATAAATTAAACTAAAATTATGAATCAAATGCAAAAGTAATGTTTGAATGCAAAAGTTTGAAGAAATCAATATATGAAAAGCGTACTAAGATCCCGAATCACCAAGCAAAGTTCACTCTTAACCCCTATTTCACAATTTGACAACACGACGAATTGGTTGAAAAATCAATGTTTCTACTCTATCCAACAATCTCTTTCGAGTAGAATTGAACCTATTCTAGCATACCATTTGACTATATTTCTATGACAAATCCAATATCCAAGAATGAATGAAGTTTTGTAAACACTTAAAGATTCACGTAATGCATATCGGTATATTTCTATCCTCTATGAACAAAACGATGATTTATACCTTGTTGAGTTTATTTTCCTTCTTTCCAATGCATAAAATAAACCACCTAAACTCACACAATTATCATGCACTATAATCATGAAGGCAAAAAGTGTATATAAATCATTCAACATCCATCAAACGTGTTTAAATATCAAATTGCAAAAAAGAAATTAAAAGATCATAATGCGAGGTTCATCGTTCACCTAGTACATGAAAAGTCTAGCCTAACATGGAGAAAATAAAAGAACAATAAAAATAATGAAAAGAAAACATCACCAAAATCTTGAATTAAATCTTGAGATTTTGAAACTTGAAGTGCAAATCCTTATTGTTGCCTTCTTGTTAGCTCTCCAAGGTGTTTTTCTTTCTAAAATGGCGTAACCCCTTTCTTTGGACGAGTTTAGGGTTAAATAACTGCCCTAAATTCCTTTCTATAAGTGTTTTAACGAGAATAGGAAACCAGAAAAAATCACACCGAAAAACTACCATGTGGCCGCATGGTTATTTTCCATGTAGCCGCATGGAGCAAATTATTTCCGAAAATTTTTACCTGAAGCCATGTTTGCGGCTACAAGGAAATTTCTACCATGCGGCCGCATGGTAAAATGACTTTTCCACCGGACAGCCTTCAATGTTTTGGTCATATCTTTCGTTCTCGATATCCGATTGAGGTGATTCAAATTGTTTTGGAACGCTTACTCAAAGGGCTACAAATATTCCTCTATTTCATCCATTTGGCTTCTTTCCTCATCTAATTGATGCCCAAAACTCTCAAATCTTCATCGTGGGATCGACACAACTTTTCAGTATTTGCAATTGAGTCCTTGAACTTCCATTTTCCTCAATTTTGGTCCTTTTACGCTCGTTTTCACATACATATCATTCCATCTATCAATGTAGTCCTACAAATACAATTTCTATCGAATTAAGCCATATTCAAGCATTTATGTCAACAATTAGTCATGTAATGTAGCAAAATACACATTAGAAAATGCACTTATCATTCATCGATAGCTACGTCCAATTTATCTAGTTCTAGAGTTCCTTGTGGTGGTCCAAGAAACATATCATCAGCTACCTCCTGAGTGAGTGCATCAATCATGTATGTTTGGTGACACACATCATCTTCCTCAGCCTACCTAGTGACATGAAAGATGTTAACTTCTAAGGTCATATTCCCAAATGATAGCTTCATTAGACCGTTCCTACAATTTATAAGAGCATTAGCCATGGCAATGAATGGTCTACCAAGAATGATAAGAATTTTAGAATTAACATTTACATCCACTTTTAAGTCTAAAATCAAGAAATCAACAGGGTAGTAAAATTTATCGATTTGTACTAAGACATTCTCAACTACACCTCTTGGTCTTATAGTAGACCGATCAGCCAATTGTAGACTTATAGATGTAGGTTTCATCTCTCCTAAACCTAATCCCAAGTAAATTGCATAAGGCATGATGTTGAAACTGGCCCCAGATCAAGAAGGACTTGTCCAATCTCATGACTCCCTATGATGCACGAAATAGTAGGACAACCAGGATCTTTATACTTTGGTAGGGTCCTTTGCTCAATCACAGCACTCACGTGTTCAGTCAAGAAAGCAGGTTTCCAACTGAAATTAAGGTGATTTCGCCACCCTGGGTTATAGGTTTCAGAGTGGGGGTATAGGACTTTTGATAGATGCCTAAAGCATTACAATGTTGCTCATAAATTTCCCTCATCTCAGCATAAGTAGCGCACTCTTGGGTAGGGTGGTCACTTCCACCACACACAAAATAATTTCCACTAGACCCAACACAGGATACATTCTGTATAGGTTTCGAGCCTTTAGCACGTAAGGTTTTAAGTTCTTTAGTTAGGGCTTCTACTTTTGCTTTAAGGCTATCCTCCTCCCTAAGATGATAGATACCTGTGCTAGTGGGGTTACTAGCAGGTCATGACCTATTAGTACTCTCAGTGGCACTAGGTCCAGTCCAAGTATGGGCTTTTTCAGTTAAGTCATATAAATATCATGTAGCCTCATCTGGATCTTTTTGTAGAAAATTGCCATTACACCTCATCTCAACAAACTGATGCTCCTTACGTGTTAACCCTTCATAGAAATAGCTCACGATACGCTAAATCTCATTACCATGGTGGGGACAAAGAGCTTGGAGTTCTTTATGCCTTTCCCATGCTTGATATAAAGTTTCACTCTCCTTTTGGATAAAAGAAGAGATTTGCTTTTTCAACGCAGTTGCTTTATGGTGGGGAAAGTATTTGTCAAAGAACGCTTGGGTCATTTCAGCCCAAGTTCCAATCAAACGTGGTCTCAATGAATACAACCAGCTTCTTGCCCTTTCTTTAAGAGAAAAAGGGAAGAATTTAAGCCTAATTGCATCCATCATACCATGTTGATTGTGAAAGGTTGCTACTACCTCCTCGAATTCCCTAATATGTACGTACGGGTTCTCATTTTCAAGTCCATGGAAATTGGGAATAAGTTGAATCATTCCACATTTAAAATCTACGCGTGGCATATTGAGTGGAAATATAATACATGAAGGTGTAGATGTGCACGTGGGGTGCAGGTAATCATGCAAAGTTCTATACGGCACATCATGCTCATTATCAGTCATTGTGTTATGTGATGTGGTGTTCATGTTAACAGATGCAGAATCAAAAACAGGCTTAAAAAGATGTTAAAACTCTATGAGAGGTGTTTCCACAAATCTTCCACGCTCGTCTCGATACCTGCTCATAAAACACAATTAAAAGAAAATGATGTGAGAAAAAATTAACAAAAAAAGGTAATAAACTAACTAAAAATAAAATTGAAAAGGGGATTCCTAGAGGATCCTTCAACTAATTGTGCCGTCTCCCCGGCAACGATACCAAAATTTGATTACGCCCAAAGAATAACGCGGTAGTTATAGTGCAATTTTGGGGTGTCGTATCCACAGAGAGTTGGAAAAATATTTAAAAGAGTTCAATAGCGTAGGGTTCTTGTGATTTGGATGAAAAGAATTTGTTTATTGAATTAAAATGTAAATGTCACCGAATATAATGATGTAATTTAAGTCAATATGTAAAATAGTGAAGTGTCAGAATTCCCTCAACTAAATTGGATCAATCAACATCAATAATTCATGTATTTTCTACTCGATTAGAAGCTTTTATCCTAACTTTCTAATAGGAGGATTTAGCAATACAAACCAATTTAATTCCACATGTAATTCAAGAATTTAAGTTTTCTAAATCTCATTCCCACATTAATTTATTGAAATCAAATTCAAAAAGCGACCATATATTTCTAACATATAGTAGTAATTAAATCATACCAATAACGTATCTGAAATTTAAACTCAAACAAATATTTTAATTGTTCAATGGAAGAAACTTGATCGAATCCATGAAAAACTTAATAAAAGTTAAGTCAAACTCAAAACTAATTCAAAGTAAGGAAATATAAACCCTATAATTTTTTAAACAATGAAAAAGACATTACATGAGCAAAAGATGTTGAGATCTCCAATTCCAATTGAGTTTCTTCATAGCTTCACCAATGTTTATTAGTTCTTCATGAAGTTCTTGAGCCAAAAGTGATGATAGAATGGTGTAGAATGAAGAATGATGAGGAATGAGGAGTTCTGGAATATTTTCAGGGTCATTTTCTAGGCTTCTCGAGACCTAAACATAAAAATAAAAAAACCTAAGTTTGCACGATACAGCACCTAGGTGCCATGGGAGCAGTACCTAGGCACTGAAAATCTGTTCTTTTGGGTCTATGCAGCGCCTGGGCGATGCGTTGCTATTTCGAATTATACATCCTCTTCAACATTTTCATCATAACTTCTACTCCCGATGTCCGATTGAGACGATTCAAGATGTGTTGGAAAGCTAACTCAAAGATATACAACTTTGCTTCGGATACATCTATGACTTAGATCATTTCCATGTAAAAAATTGGTCTCAATATGAGGCTGAAAATCGGTGCAAAACTTTCAACTTGAAAGTTGATATGTGATAATGTTTTGGCTATGTTTCTTTTCTTTGACTCCTTCCTTCATCCAATTGACCTCTAACACTCTCAAATCTTCATCACAAGGTTAGAAACAAGCTTAGAGTATTTGTCCTTTAGTCCCTGAGCTTTCACTATCTTTCATTTTGGTCCTTTTCGATCTTTTCCTCAATTTTCCATCGTTTTCACCCATTTGCAACCTAAACCAAGATATAGAAGTACTTAGTGTATTTAGGCATCAAGTAATCATATAAATGCAAATATTAATGGGTGAAAAATGTAACAAATGTGCTATTATCAGGCAGTTAAAGAGTACATTGCCAATTTCCACCTAGCTGATGAGTATCAGCGCTTCGGCGCGTATTCGCGGCGATTTACCTATGTTGAAGTATTGGATAGGATAGGAGAGCTTTAATCGAAATTTGACGCTTCTGACCTTATAGCAGAGTTTTTGGATGAAGTCTTTCAAACTCCTACTGATGATACAACAGAGGCAAACCAAGAAGGTGCTCTAGAAGAGGCCTCAGTCCAGGAGGCTACTGCTACAGAAGCGCCAAGCGTACAGGCATCCGACTCTCAGCTACCCCCATTTGTAGAATAGGGATATTCTTATGACCTTTTTATTAAATGAAATGGCGGAGGCCCTTTGTAACGACTCGAGTCCCACTTAACGGGCTGTTCTGGCCGTTAGATCGACGACGTACTGTCCTCACTGTACCAACATGGGTCTTTTCAGCATGCTTTGTCCTCACTCGCACGCTCCCCGAGAAAACTTCCCAGGGAGGTCACCCATCATAGAATTGCTCCAAGCCAAGCATGCTTAACTGTGGAGTTTCCAACGATGGACTTCCGGAAAAGAAGGTGCACCTTATTGGTATGAGTAGTACCTATCAAATCTCTTAAACTTTCTTGGTCTGGGGTATTACAATCACCCCCCGTTAGACTCGCGACGTCCTCGTCGCGCTTGATCCATCTGAGGATCTGTTGCCAGGCGTTGGGATTCTAGAGGTGGCTCCTACGAGTTCAAGAGGTGGCTCCCGTCCTATGGCGTAGCACTTTGTCCCGCATAGCACTTAGTTCCGATTTCCGACTGGCAAACGGCTCTGATACCATTTGTAACGACTCGAGTCCCACTTAACGGGCTGTTCTGGCCGTTAGATCGACGACGTACTGTCCTCACTGTACCAACATGGGTCTTTTCAGCATGCTTTGTCCTCACTCGCACGCTCCCCGAGAAAACTTCCCAGGGAGGTCACCCATCATAGAATTGCTCCAAGCCAAGCATGCTTAACTGTGGAGTTTCCAACGATGGACTTCCGGAAAAGAAGGTGCGCCTTATTGGTATGAGTAGTACCTATCAAATCTCTTAAACTTTCTTGGTCTGGGGTATTACACCCTTATTTTGTACAAACTTTATATCAATACAATACGTGTTTTTATTTCTTGTTCTTTACTTATAATTCAATTTTTAGCATAACTTGTGAGCACAAGCAAATGTACTTCATCATAACTTGAGAGTACAAGTAAATGCACTTCAGCATAACTTGAATAATCTGAACTTGAACGCAAGTAAATGCACTTCAGCATAACTTGAGAGCACAAGTAAATGTACTTCAGCATAACTTGAATAATCTAAACTTGAACACAAATAAATGTACTTCAGCATAACTTGAGAGCACAAGTAAATGCACTTCAGCATAACTTGAATAATCTGAACTTGAACACAAATAAATGCACTTCAGCATAACTTGAGAGCACAATTAAATGTACTTCAGCATAACCTAAATAATCTAAACTTGAACATAAGTAAATGCACTTCAGCATAACTTGAGTAATGTGAACTTGAACACAAATAAATGTACTTTAGCATAACTTGAATAATCTGAACCTTAATACAAGTAAATGCACTTCAACATAACTTGAGTAATCTGAACTTGAACACATGTAACTAGACTTCAAGTGTATAATGTGTTGTACACCTTGAAGGATCGATGAGGTAATCCCCGTTCGGATCAGATCCTCCCTTTCGAGGTGTCCACGCTTCCCTACATGGTGGATGATGCATCCATGTAGAGGCTTCTCCCATGACGTTTAGCTTCATCATATGAGGCTTGTATTGTACACTTCAGAGGATCAGCGAGGCAATCCATGTTAGGATCATATCCTCCATTTCGAGGCACCCACGCTTCCTCGCATGGTGGATAGTGCATCTATGTAGAGGCTTATCCCATGAAGCTTAGCTTCATCATAGGAGGCTTGTGTTGTACACCTTAGAGGATCAGTGAAGTAATCCCTATTAGGATCATATCCTCCTTTCTGAAATGCCCACGCTTTCCCACATGGTGGATGGTACATCCATGTGGAGGCTTCTCCCATGATATTTAGCTTCGTCATAGGAGGCTTGTGTTGGGAATTTACTTAACATGCACAGTGGAAAATTAATAATTTTTCAATTCCCACCACGGATCTGCTTTGTGTTTAGATAGAAACTGTGTTGAGAATAATACTTTTGATGAATTCTACTCTTTTGTTGATTCTCGAACTCCAATGATCACGATCTGCAATCCAAACTGTCCAATTGTCCAGCCTCCAATGGTGATCCACACAGAGAACAAGAATGACGGCTAGGGTTTACTTTTCTTGTGCTAGCAAGAACAATGAAAAATCCATACAGTTTACAAACCCTAGCAGCCTATTAATATAAGCCCAAGTGAGCGGCCCATCTCTAAATTTTACCCGGTCCAATATTTAATTAATCAAATTAATTAAATCCAATCCATGAATTAATTAATCCAATTAATTAATTCGGGCCTATTAATAAGCAACTCAATTAATTAGGCCTTGTATGGGAGGGATTAAAATTGGATTAAAATTGAAAATATAGCCGTTATTGTTGACTTTTATTAGACGAGTGGGACCCAATAACGGTCATATTTTCAATTTTAATTGGCTTTTAATCCCTCCCGAACGGGGCCTTAATTGTCCAACACTTGTCAATTAATTAATTGGTAAATTTCATTCTTCTAGTTTTCTTTTGTGTGTGACTCATTAGGTTCCCGATCACGATGCCAAACGACGTGAATTATTATTTTTTGATCTAATCAAAATCGATAAATTAAAATACCCCTTTTAATTTATCGCTAAATCACATTTGCAATCCCAGATTGACATCTAACAATGTATTTGGGCAATACATGTGATGAGAAATGTCACGTGATGTGACAAACCAAACTTGTTCATTTACCGTGAAATTATAATCCTTTCGTCAATATGATCCAATCAATAATGAGATATGGATATGTATCAATCTCAATTATCGATCATATCTTTTATCTAGTGTTAAGTCAATGTAAGCCGAAAACTCTTTTTCGACTTATGAGTTCAAATTGGCCAAGGATTTCATTATTAACTTAATTGGATAAAATATAGGTTATAATCTTTTACTATCTAAGAGCGACGAATCCTCTATTGATCATTCACAACCTTCATATGATTCTTAACATACCTGAACGATCTATATTAGCGACCCTTGGCAGAGTAACATCCAACACCATCAAAGTATGACTGTCCTCATATAAGGTACTATGACGACCTCAAGTGAAAGGACCAATTCCACTACCGAACGTTAGAGATTAACCACTAACACTCAGATAGTTATCCATGTGGAATCTCCCAGCGGGTCTCCAATGCTTTGTTATATAACAAAACATCCACGTGTTCATTCAAGTATCACCACACTTTAGCTTGTGAGATCAGCTACTTACTTCACAAGTAAGAATGCCACACGCGATGATCTATCCGTAATAACAATATCCGTATCTCGTTATTACTTCGACCATGGACGATTTAAGATTCGATAATTTGTAATTTGTATCTCACTCACAACTCCTTGTGATTAACAAATCACCAAGACTTGAATCTACGGATTCTATTATTTAATTTATTAGAATATTAATTCAATTAAATAATAGATATTGCCATACATGCATCAATTATATATATATTTAAAGTATTTATATCCAAAGTTGATTGGACCTAGGGCATAACACTTTACAGCTTGTGTTGTACACCTCGGAGGATCAGTAAAGTAATCCCTGTTAGGATTAGATCATCCCTTCCAAGGTGATCATGCTTTCCCACATGGTGGATGGTGCATCCATGTGAAGGCTTCTCCTATGATGTTTTGCTTCGTCATAGGAGGCTTGTGTTGTATGTCTCAGAGGATCAGTGAGGTAATCCCTGCTAGGATCAGATCCATCCTCCCTTCTGAGGCGTTCACACTTCTCCACATGGTGGATGATGCATCCATGTGGAGGCTTTTCCTATGATGCTTAGCTTCATCATAGGTGGCTTGTGTTATACTCCTCGGAGAATTAGTGAGGTAATGCCTGTTAAGATCAGATCCTCCATTTCGAGGCGCTCACGCTTCCCCATATGGTAGATGGTTCATCCATGTGGATGATTGTTTCGTACACATCTTAGTTAATAACATCATTTCATTAAACTTCAAAAACATTTACAAAAGCTAGGAGGGTTCTTCTAGCTACAACTCGTTTATTGATAATATATTCTAAGATGTTCGACATTCCACGGGTTCAGTTGTACTTTCCCCTTTAGGTCACATTTCTTCTTTGTTAAGACATGGTCCTTCCCAATTTAGACCCAAGGTGCCCGCTTCCGGTTCTTTGAAGGATATGAATACCCTCTGGAGCACGAGATCATTCACTCGGAAGGACCTTTTCTTAGTCTTTCCATTGTAGTAACAGATCATTTTCCTCTGATATAAGGCAAGCCTTACATGGGATTCATCTCTTCTTTCATCAAGAAAATCCATCTCGTATCTCCTTAACTCCTCGTTGGATATTTCGTTGAATTGCAATTAACGGGGAGAGGGTAAATTGACTTCTACAAGACTTATTGCCTCTACACCATAAGCTATAGAGAATGGGGTTTCTCCTATCGGGGTTCGACTTATAGTCCTGATTGCCCATAACACCTGCGGCAATTCGTCCACCCACGTTTTTTTGGAGGCGTCAAGCTTCTTCTTCAAGGTATATTTATAGTTTTGTTCACAACTTCCACTTGTCCATTTGCCTGAGGGTGATGAGGTTGAAAAATATTTTCTGATGCCGAGCTCTTCACATAAGTCCCTGATTTTCTTGTTGTCAAATTGATGTTCGTTGATAAGTGTGTTTTTTACACAGTTATATATGTCACAAAACATGGATTATTGTGGAAAGTAAATATGAATATGGCTTAATTCTATGTAATTTGTGTTTTGTAGGCTAAAAAGATAAACATGGTGAAAATTCGAAAAAACAAGCGAAAATGGCTAAAATGAAGCAAAATCAAAATCTGAGGACTCAAGTGCAAAAAATAGAAAGTTGTGTCGATCTCATGATGAAGATCTGAGCGTGTTAGGCATCAATTGGATCAGGAGAAAATTTATTATCCTATCGACCGCATTCAACATAACTATGCGGTCGTATAGTGTTTTTCTGAGCGCGAATTTATGGTTTCCTTATTTCGTTCCAACTCTTGTGGAAACCAATCTCTGGACATCTATATAAACTACAAAGCCATCCAAAAACTCGAAGGAGACCTAGAGGATGAAATTTTCAAGATTGGAGAGCATAGAACGAGGCAAAAAACACAAAATTCATCCCCAAGGCGTGAAGATCCAAATCCATAATTAATTGGGTGATGTCGTTTCTTAATTCTTTTTCATGTTTTCTTTTTTCTACTATACTTGGCTAGGTTAATCAGTGCTAGGTGAACGATGAACCTTGTAATTTGATGTTTTGATATTTAGTTTTATATATTTGACGCAAAAACACGTTTTTGAATTATAGAATGATTTATATAAATTAATTGCCTCCATGATTATAGTGTACGATAATTATGTGAGTTTAGTGATTTGTTTCATGCATTTGAGAGAAGGGAAATAAATTCAACATATATATATCATCATAAGGTTCGATAGGGGATAGAAATATATCGCTATGTCTTATGTGAATCTCTAAGTGTTCATAAAACCGCATACATTCTTGTATATTCGTATCCGTTATAGAGATACGAGGGTAGGTCCAACATTACTCGAGAAAGATTGTTGGATAGGATAGGAACATTGATTCATCATAATTAGATTCGTGTTGTCAAATTATAAAACTGGGGTTAGAAATAATTATTACTTGGGAATTCGGGATCCTAGTGCTTCCTTCATTCATAAATTACAGAAAATTTGTATCCAACCATCAATTGCGTTTAGTTTAGTAATTCACCCTTGCATCGTAGTTGATTTAATTCTAGTTAATATTATCGTTTCGGTTAAGGTCGTAGTAAATAGGAATCAAATTAAATAAATCTATGTGGGAACAATACTCGGACTCAAAAAGTCCATTTTTTTACTTGTCAACGATCCGTACACTTACGGGAGTTCACATTCGACATATATTTTCACGTGACATCCATTATCAAAGACAATCAACTGGGGATCCCAAACCAGTAGATGATGTTTTTCCATTAGAACTTAGAAGTGTTGGCTCGACCTCGACCCATTTAGTGAAGTAGTTGATGGCGACAATAGCGAAACTCGCGCTTTTTCTACCTTTAGGTAGAAGGCCTATAAGGTCAATGCCCCATTTTGCACATGACCAGGGGTTGGACACCACTGTTAACTCCAGGGAAGGCTATCTCTAAATGGGAGAGAAGCGCCGGCATTTATCGCATTTTCTTACAAATTGAATAGTGTGCTTCTTCAAAGTGGGCCAATAATACCCTCGTCGAAGCACTTTTTAGGCCAACGAAAGTCCTTCGGTATGATTGCCGCACATTCTCTCATGTATCTAATGAAGGACGTAGGTAGCTTCTCCTTCCTTGACACACCGAAGGAGGGGCATGGAGAATTCTCTCTTATAGAGCACATCATCCTCAAATATAAAGTGGGCTACCCTTCTTCGGAGTTTGTACGCCTCCTCTTTGTTAGTAGAAAGAGTTTAATCTTTAAGAAAAGCCCTCATAGGTTGCATCTACATAGGTTCTCCTTCAACCTACATCATTTCATTTGCCTTAGAAGTAGATGACTCTGAGAGATGCTCGATCTGCACTGTCGTTAGTAGCTTGGAGTCCTTGCTTCTAGTTAGCATGGATAAAGCGTCGGGATGAGCGTTCTCAAGGTGAAGAATCTAGGTTAATTCAAACTTTTCAAAAGTTGGGAGCAGGTTCATCACTAGCTTAAGGTAGGCGGCCATTGCCTTGTCCCTTGTGATGAAGTTGCCATTAACTTGGCTGACTACCAGCTAGGAGTCACTATTAACGAGCAACCTCTTTTCTTACATTTCTTTAGCAAGCTTTTGGCTGGCTAATAGTACGTTGGTGGCTTTAAACCTAAATCTTACTGCACAATTGAGCTTGTGTTCTTCAGGGCTAACGAAGACCACACTCGAACTAGAGCCCATTTCCCCAGATGAACCGTTGATGAATAAGCTCTAAGGTGGAGGTTCGGTGAGCTCCATTATTTCTTCCATTTCTAGTATATTAGCAAATTCTGTAACAAAATCAGTAAAGGACCTTTGATAGCCGCTCTTGGTTTGTAGATCGAACTCACTGAGTTCGACAACCCATTTCAACAACTTTTCCGATGCATCGGGCTTTGGAGCAGTTGCTTTAGTGGGAAGTTGGATATTACATGTATAGTGTGAGCTTGAAAGTATGGCCTCAATTTCTTGGAAGTTGTGATTAGTGCAAGAGCTAACTTCTCCATGTCAGAATAGCAAATTTCTTCTGCCAATAGTGCTTTACTCACGTAGTAAATGGGCCATTGAAGGTTATCCTCTTCTCGTATGAGAATTGCACGAATGGCTTCATTGGAAATGGCCAAATAGAGTTGAAAAATTTCTCCAACTTGGGCTTTGAGAGGAGAGGGTCTGCCCTAGAAGCTTTTTTAGTCCCTGGAAGGCCTCTTCACATTCTTCTGTCCATTGAAACCTTCTGCCTCCTTTCAAAAATTTGAAGAAGGAAAGGCACTTATCGGTAGCCTTGGACACGAAATGACTTAGAGCTTCTATTCTCCCAGTAAGACTCTGCACTTGGGTTTTTAAGGCGACCTCATCTTGATCAATGCTCGTATCTTTTCCGGATTAGCCTATATTCTTCTTTGGTTTACCATATACCCTAGGAATTTGCCAGAAGCAACCCCAAATGTACATTTAAGGGGGTTTAGCCTCATTCTATACCTTCATAGAATTTGAAAGGTTTCATTCAAATGCTTCACATGACCACTTGCTTTCAGACTTTTTACCAGCATGTCGTTCACGTAGACCTTCATGGTACTGCGAATGAGATTGGCAAACATCTTGTTAATGAGCCTTTGGTAGGTGGCACCGACATTTTTTTTATACCCAATGGCATCATGTTGTAGCAATAGAGACCTTTATTAGTGATGAATGAGGTATTTTCCCAGTAGTGGAATCCACAAGTTGGTCAATTCTCGAAAGGGGAAAACTATCTTTCGGACATGCCTGATTCAAATTGGAAAAATCAATGGACATCCTCCATTTACCATGATGTTTCTTTACTAGTACTAGGTTGGAGACCCATTGGGGGTAGACCGCCTCTTGGATAAATCTGTACTGGGTTAATACCTATCATATCTTCATGCTTCCAAGCAAAAACATCAAGGTTTTTGCATAAAAATTCCTTTAGTTCCTCCTTGGTCCCAAGTGGCAGGTTTTTTTTCCACTTGCTATGTTTTGTTAAGGTCATGGGGATCTATCGTGAAACTTTCAAGTTCTTCCACCGGTGTGGTCTGGGATTCAAACTCAATGATATGCAGATCTAATTCATCGAGCGTGGTTGGACGTTCGATGGCTTCTGTCATCTCGACATCTTCCTGCCCGGGATTTTACTCTTGAACGTCTACCATGTGGACGTCTGCTAGGTCCATGTTGACATTCCTTGGTTCGGCCTTCCTTATGGAATTTAGGTAACATTCTCAGGCTCCACTTTGGTCATCCTTCACAGTAGCAATCCCCTACTTTATGGAAACTTTCATACCTAGGTGGTGAATAAAGGTAGTCACCCATAAGTCCTTCAAAACAGGCCTCCGTAGAACCCCGTGATAAGCCGACCGACTATCCACTATCAAGAATTCCATAAAATTTAAAGTTGTTTGAGGCGGCTCTCCCATCTCCACGGCAATGGTGATCTTCCCCATGGGATGATGCTATCCCCAGTGAAGTCATATAGGGGGGTTGTGATGGGGGTTACTTCATGGTCGACAATCATTTTATTGGAGGTGGTCCTAAATAAGATATTGACAGAGCTGCCATTATCGATCAACATTCGTTTTAACCCATTTCGGGCTACGACTGCTCTTACCACAAGAGCATCACAATGGGGATAGTATATTCCTTCGGTATCTGCCTGAGTGAAAGATATGGGGGCAATGGTTTCCCTTGTGAACCGTTATCTACAATGTAATTCATCATTGGCTGGACTATAGCTTCTCTTGTATAGTTCCTCTGGGAGTTTCTCGTATCACCTCCAACATGAGGTCCTCCAAAAATAGCATCAATCTTGTGAATTGGAGCAACTCTTTTATTAACTGGAGGATTCCTATGTTGCCTTTGTCCCACCCTAGGTCCTTCCTTGTAGTGATTCCTTCTCCATCTTGGAGATGACTCCCGACGAGGAGTTGCCTCTTCGCACCTAGGCCTATGATCCTGCCTTGGAGGCGACATATCTCTAGGGGGCAGACATTTTTTGGTCATTTTGTACATTCGTTTGTCTTTGATATAGAGCAATTTCTCTACAGTCTACTATATCATAGCTATAAGAATGATGGTAAGAGCAATACTGAGGGGTATTTGTCCTATTTTTGGGTATCAGGCCCCACCCCCAGCCTTTTCCTCTTTGAGGGACCCTATGCCTAGGTTCCTTGTGCTGTACGTTGGTCTCAGGCTCTACATCTTTGTAGGCCAATGTGGGTATGGCGTTCAGTGTGGCCGTGGCCAATGATTGCCCCGCACTAGGGACAATTTCATTCCCAACTTGGTTCCATTGATGGTCCATTAGGTGGGAAGTTGGCCCTTTCCCCCCTTATCTCTGTGGGGATGGGAGACCCCTGCTAGCTCGATTTAGGTGGTCAACTAACTCCTCGTTAATGATTTATCATCTCATCATTTCAAGTAAAGCATCATAGCTGACGGGGTACAGAATAAGGTGTTCATGTTCAAACCACCTCGCAGTACAGACAACACCTCACGATCTATTACCTAAACACAGTATGTCATTTCGTCAGTGAAACGAGCCAGGAAGCTTTTCAGTATTTCTTAAGACTGCTGCCTCATGTCTTGAAGGCATTGATGGCAGCTTCTCACTCTTTGCTTACGGCAACCTCTTTAGAAATGTATTCTTAAATTGTGACCAGCTCTGAATACTCCCCAGGGGTAGTATACTGTACCAAATCTCGACTGCTCCACTCAAGGTGGGGTGGAGAGTTCTGCACTTAACTGCGGGAGAGGTGCCTCTCAGGCTCATGTATGTTTTATAACTATTCAAGTGTTTGGCCGAGTCACCTCTTCCATCGTACTTTTTTGTTTTTGGTGATACATAATGGCTTGGGACAGGCGTATTCCTCAATGCTTGTGAAAAAGGAAAGTTTTCTTCGTCATCATCTAAGTCGCATGATCTTTGGGGATCTGAATCATCCTCATCGACCTAATATCTTGGTGGGAGATGTGATGGACCTGCCTGGTTTCTCGCTTCTTCCTTCCCATGTTGCCTATTCCTAGGTACTATAACCTGGGGGCATATCCATGCCTTCCTTCCGGCTGCTTAGTTTCAGGAAGCGGTGGCTGAGGTGAATTTCTAGGCACAAGTGGAGGTTGGAACGGTCTATGCCTACGTCCTACAGGGCTCATTCTGGCAAACACACTTTCGGACCTTTGTGGCACATGCTTAGGTTCATATTCATGGGGAAAAATGTCCTCCATGTCTACATGGGCATCGGTGGGTCGGCCAGATGCGTAATTTGAGGAGAGGTCCACCCCCACTTTCCTTTCATTGGGGAACACTCCTCGATTTCACTTAGGGGATGGGACCCTTTGACTTTGAGCCCCATCCTCTTGAATATAATGTGGTGCATAAGGGGGAATGGGAGGACCTCCTCGACCTTGCATTT
This sequence comes from Fraxinus americana, assembly GCA_035079005.1. Taxonomy (NCBI): domain Eukaryota; kingdom Viridiplantae; phylum Streptophyta; class Magnoliopsida; order Lamiales; family Oleaceae; genus Fraxinus; species Fraxinus americana. Next base: position 940,839 of record CM068728.1, read on the forward strand.
GTGTGAAAAGTTCCTGTATGGCTATGTTTTGGTGGGTGATGTTTCTCATGTTGGCAACCTGGGTTGCTACCTCCCAGGTAAATTGGTTAACTAACCTCATTCCCCCGCGCCTGTAATGGTGGTGAGGTCACCACCGGGCAGTTGGGGTGGCCACTGGCGGAACCTCTTCAGTAGGATTATTTTTACCCTCCCAGAGGGGTTTCATGGTCGAAGCTTATCTCCTTCCAAAAGATGTTGTCTTAAAATGTTGAGGCTTTCCTTTGTTCTATTTCAAGAACAAATCTTCCAAGGGGAGTAACCAAATCGTTTTCAGCAAGTTTTTTCCATGAGGATGTTCATGGTTTTAGTAGGATTTCCCATAGACGGTGCCAATCTCTTGACCACAAAAATGTGCCAGCGGATACCGGGCCCACTCGTGTTGTGCCAAGCTAATTCCGACAGGTGATGACGGGTTGCTAGTCGAAGATGTTGAATTAATACATGGGAGAAGCTTTTGACACGAGACAAATATGTTAAGGATCTGACAATTACAAGAACAAAATGATACGATAATGAACGATTAAATGAGAAACTGAATAAACTCCGACATTACATAATGTTCACTTCAAAATTATAATATCAAAAAGAGAGAGTATATTTGTGTTTCTTCCCCCTTTTCCTTTCCTTTTTTCCAACCCCTTCTAAAACACTAAAATAGTTTATTTATAGTGTTAGATGTACAATGATGATCGTTGAATGGAGGACACGTGGCGCCATCCCTTGACTAGCACATCATTTCATATGTATCATTTCGAATAGTCTTAGATTTGGGGCGCCTTGAATGCTTCAGAAGAGGACAGCCATCCCATGCCCTGTGTTGACAAGACTAGCATTTCCATTTATAGCAACTTTCCAATTAATCATTCCAAGAAGATCCTTGGTACTTTAAGATTTTTCGATGTATGTCATCATTGGTCATGTTTGAGCCTCGAATTCTACGTCAGCAAGCCTCATCTTGAGGTATGGACTTCGGAGCTTCGGTTTGAACTATTGGTGCTTTAGTGTTTCTACCTTCATGGGCCTCAAAAATGCAGTGGGCTTCGGCAAATAGTACCTCGGAAGCACGTTTGGCTTCGGTAATGGTCTTCGGTGAACTGGGCTTCGGTCCTTATTTTACCTTCGAGCCATTGGGCCTTTTGTCTTTAGCTCACTAGGCCTATTGGGCTTCGGTCCTTGCTTTTTCTTTGAGCCACTCTGTAACAAATACTATCCTTAAAGGATTTTTTACTTGAGGCATATAATTCAGGTGCTATTATCATGAGGGGGAGTTATGCGTTCTTTTGACCAAGGTTTTGACCCATTGGGTTTTCGTGACATGGTTTTTAATGAGGCAATGTTTGTAGTGTACTAAAAAGAATAATGTGCTATTTTTCCTTCATTAAGATTTTTCCCACAAGATTTTTTCTAATAAGGTTTTAATGAGGCATATGCTTTGTGTGATGAATGTCTATAGCATACAAGACATTTACCCTCAAAATATTACTCTGATATATTTGAAACTCTCGAAAAGATCTATTTTTCAAATCATCATGCTACTACCGGTAATCAAATATTGATAAATATCACGTATGAAGACGGTGTTATTTGAAAACTACATAGATAACATGAGATATACTTCACCAGAAATTGAAATATTGAAGACATGACGTACAAGACATGGATCACTTGATACAAGAATTTTCACTAATTGAAATCCAGGAGAGTGGATGTACTCTTTTTCTTTCGATCAAGTTTTGTCCCACTGGATTGTTTTGACAAAGTTTAAATGAGACAGCATTTTATTACTCCAAATTATTTGTACTCTTTTTCATTTGTTAGTATTTTTTCCTTCTATTTTTTGCCAAATAATGTTTCGAGAAGATAGTTATTGTACAAATAATTATCAAAGGAGGAGTGTTGTAAAATTATAAGATATATATTAATAATTATGCAGCCTTATCATCATGTATAGATAAGTTTTATCAAGTTTAGAAAGTCTATTTCATTTCAATTGTAACTCTCATTTTAAATCATATATACAAATCTAGATTCTTTACAAAATACACACTTGAGTTTTGACTCTTTACTTTTCTCTCTATTTATTGTCTTTATTTCTCTTTTATTTTTTTATTTTTATAACAAGATTTTAGTTTCTATTATATTTACCTATCTAAAATTAAACTAACTTAATTTGTGGGGAACTATTGGGATTTAGTGGTTAAGAATTTCCATTTCACTTAGGTTATTTAATTAATCCAAATTCATTCAACCCTTTTTTCATATGTATTAACAATCGAATTAACCAACTTTAGTTAGTAATCTCTCTCGAGTAAAATTAACCATATTCACATGCTCAAATTTACTATGTCTCTATATAAATTCATACACGTGTAATCGCATTCAATTTTAGAAATTCAATAATGATTGCATAACCTATAAAAGTATATCTCAATCTCTTATAACACCTATATCACGTTATTGCACGAACTAGGCAACTATATCTCCTATTGATTTCACTATCATCCTTAAATCAAACAATTAGTGATCAAGTAATTGAAGCAATAAACATACAATAAACAATTAACAAATAATCAAGTCAAATGAAATGAAATTTTTGGAATTAACTAAACATTAAACCTAAGCTATATCATTCATCATAACAACCAATTATTTAGCAATCATAATTGCGAAATTAAATAATAAAAGAATGAAAAATATCACCGAATTCATTACAATAAAGGAAGAAAAGAATTCAAGCAATTGTTATTTTTCGGCACCTAATTCCCAATAATGGACTTCAAACTCTTCTTGGATAATTATGAATCTCTCGATCAATTATGTATTCAACCTTCTCCCAAATTGAGATAAAAATCTTGAGGATTCAATGTATTTGGATGAGTTTATGCCTCAATATTGTATCTTTAGCTTTCTCTAATTTTTGAATGAAAGATTCCTATTTATAGACTTAAATTAGGTTTAAAATAGAATTCCAAAAGGATTGAGAACCATAACTTTAATTCAATTAGAATTTCTTAAATTGTTGGAATTTACACTTTGACTTTATAATTTGATCCATGTTTCTTCTTTCTTGTTTGGATTTTGTCCTTAAATATTTCCATTGAGGTCCTTCAACTTTCAAACACGACTCCTTTGTCCCCAAGTTTCAAAATATGTTCAATTTTACTCATTTTCATTCGTTCTTATACAATCTTGAGTTTTCTCCTAAAATAATAAAAAAAAATAATAAGTATCTAATTCATAAAATTATTCCTAAAAGTCATGCTTTGACGGTCACGATAAGTAAAATATTTACACTTTCCATTAAATGTGCAAAAGGGCTCAAAACTTAACCTATGTAAACAATGACGACGACAGGTGGCCCATTGAGTCCTTGGTTCATACTGAAATTTGAGAAAAAAAAACTTAAATGATTTAATATTATTATTTTTTATTTTTAATTTATTATGTTTTGGTTAAACACAACTTCCATCGTTAAATTAAGTCCATGCTGAATTTGAATCATGCCTCAACCACTATATGTAAACAAAGGTGACTTAAGTTCTGATAAACAAAGTTTTCACATTCCTACTACAATTCTATAGACATTCCTTCGTACAAACAACTTGGTCATTCATCTTGTAGTGACAAAGCTCTCACCTTTATATATTTTGCATATTGTTGATATCAGTTTCTTAATTAAGGGTTGATGACAAAACCTTTCACTAAATAAAAAGCCTCTAAATAAGATCAAATACCACTCCACGTCATCCCCAGAAATAGCACGAATCAAGTCATACTTCAACTCTACAAGCTCCGCGTGAATGAGAAACATCATCATTAACGATTTTGCTAGGTGAAGTCATTACCTCTACCTTGACCTATCCCATATGGACATGTGGTAGGGTTGATGTAAGCACCTCTTGGCCAACCGATCACAGATCAACAATGATGGTAAACATCATCATAAACAATTTCGCTAGGTGAAGTCATTACCTCTACCTTGACCTATCCCATATGGACATGTGGTAGGGTTGATGTAAACACCTCTTGGCCAACCGATCATAGATCAATGATGATGGGAATAACTGTAGTTATCCCAAACATCATGATGAGTTGCAAGAGACCGACCTCATTATCCACTTAAAAATGTCCAACTTGAATGATATGGCACACCTAATAAGAGAATTACTATAGCTGATGTATAGAGGCAATCTAAACACTATATATGACGTGAGTAGAAGCGGCCAACTTGCCAAATATGGGGTAAAAATTGGATTCATTGGTCCCCTCCATGCACCACACAATCTCATACTTACCACTTTTGTACTCTTACACTTTCCAAACAAAGTCAATAACATAAGTTTTTTTGTATTCCAGTTAATCACCTCGCTTAACATCACCATTAAGTTGATCAAAATTGTCCACGTCAATTGTGAACGTCAACAATTTGGCATTAGAGTCTTGTAAGAAATAGCCCACATCTCCAAGAAAGTCTTTTTTTACCTTCTTTACTATACATCCTATCCAAAAACTACCATGAGTAACATATCAGCATCCAAAAATTAGTCCCATATTGGCCTCATGAAACGGCCAACTTGCCAAATTTGGGGTAAAAATTGGATTCATTGGTCCCCTCCATGCAGGGACGGACCCACATGGTGTCATGTGGGGTCAAATGACCCCACAGTGTTTTTTTTTTTTTTTTTTTGAGTTTTTTTTTTTAACCTAACACTAAGCCCATTTGAAAACCCTCCAACCCAGTAGCCCATTTGCTGAAGCCCAAACCCAATTTGTTATTTAGATAATTAAACCCAATTCCCAAACCCTATGAGATAGACCTGTGCACGGGGCTGATTTTCTTCCAAGACCAAGCAGAATTCGCCTAAGTACCTTACCGAAACGGCGAAACCATTTACTGTGGACGTCGAAGCCGCCCTTTTCTTCTTCAATCAGTCCACCATCCGCCGAAGGCCCGAAGTCCGCCATTCTCTAGGTGTGTTATCAATTCTCTATGCCAATTTCATGATTTTCATCCAATTGTTTTAACAGCAAATCTGCAAATCGTTTATGGATAGCAAATTGGTATGCTTGCTTATATTTAACTATCAGCTTGAAAATTGATGACTTTAAGGACTTGATTTTTGAAATGGGAAGTGAAGGGAGTATCATAGTGAATATAGATATTCAATTTTGGGATATATCGATCCACCTAATCAATCTACTATGAAAAAAAATCAAGAAAAGAAATAGGAATCCATGATAGAAATCATTATAAACAAAAATATAAAGGATACAAGATATGGAAAGAAAAAGATTGAACCTTGGAATAAGAACCAACACCATAAATCTTGCCTAAATCAAAATCTTGTATGTTGAAATTCTCCTGTGGTGCTCTAAATGCAAAGCTCTTAGATCTCTGAGGATTATTGCTATTGTCTGAAGATGGACCATTATTCTGAATACTCAGCTTTGAATCAAATTCCTTCTCCATTTTATGAACAGCCCCTCATTTTATTTTAGCTGTATTGAATTTGTTTTTTAACAGGCATGGAGAAATATTTTAAATGAAAATCCATATGTTCGAGTGTGGAGGAAAATATTGTTGAAACGAGTGTTCAAAAAGAAAAAGATGGTCGGGAAGAATCAAATAATGGGAGAAAAAGAGATGTTCAAGATAAAATTGATTTAGCACAATTGCCTTCGGATCCTGGATTAAGAATTCCAATTGTGAGATAATGTTAATGTGCAGGATGAAATTAGAAGAGCATATATACAAAGGAGATCAATGATTAAGTGATAGTTTGGTTGCATATATTGAAAACGATGTACTTAACAATATTGATAACGATGTAATTATACGATGTTTTCAGAGTATGAAAACGCATAGGCTACAGCTGTAATAGCGTATTGACTTATTTTCGTTAATGATATGTAGTTCTAAATATTTTTGAATTCTCATTTTTTACCCCACAAGACAAATGGCCTGGGTCCGCCCCTGCCTCCATGCACCACACAATCTCATACTTACCACTTTTGTACTCTTACTTGCCAAACAAAGTCCATAACATAAGCTTTTATGTATTCCAGTTAATCACCTGGCTTAAAATTACCATTAAGTTGATCAAAATTGGCCACGTCAATTGTGAACGTCAACAATTTGGCATTAGAGCCTTTTAAGAAATAGCCCACATCTCCAAGAAAGTCTTTTTTACCCTCTTTACTATACATCTTATCCAAAAACTACCATGAATAACATCTCAGCCTCCAAAAATTACTCCCGTATTGGCCTCATGAAACTAATATCCCAAGGGACTTCCAAAGGAAAAATGAATTTTCTGGAAATGACAATCTCCAGCTCACTTTCATGAAGAAAGTAAAAGCATTTAACCAGCGCTGTCCAAAGCATGGAAATAAAGTAGGCTACCACCTTTCCCTTGGCCAAAACAGAGCTGCAATCTCCATCCAGGGAAAAGATTGGACTACCTTTCACTAGAAGAAGTTTACACTTATCAAGGGGAGAATAATCCAAAAGCAGGACTGATGAGGTAAAGAGTCCTCCCCCACCTATTGAACGAAATGCCAAAAAGGCAAGAAGTTTATTTGACGGGTTGAGAACACAACGTTCATTAACACCTAAGGGTGAACGAACCAATCTTGTCTGAAAAGATCCTATAAGAAATGATGAGCCTGAGATGAGCCTATTAAGAAAGCGTACGGTTGATCTGGAGGCTATGCACAAAGGTACTGTGGATGAGTATTCCACTAGCCGCCACTTCCCTTTTAGAGAAGACGTACTTGTAGAACCATTACCTGAAAATTAAAGATGCCTCAGCTCATTGGTTATGATGGGAAATGGAATTCTCTTAGCCATTTAGACAAATACATGTCATGGATCAAGTTGCAAGTGACTAGTGATCCTATTGTATGCAAAGCATTCTCCTTAACATTAGGGGACAAGGCCTAAAGATGGTTCAAGAGGCTACATCAAAGGACTATCAAAACTTGTATGGATTTAATCACTGCCTTTTTAACTCAGTTTATGAGTTCCAAGGCTAGTACAATGACAAAGAAATGCTTAGTGAGTCCTTGAAAAGCTATCTCGTGAGATTTAACAAACAATCCTTGGAAATAAAGAAAATATTTGATGACATAGCTCTCATGGTTGTTCTATTTGGTTGAAGGAAAAAGACAAGATTCTGGTGGTTTATTCATGAGGACAGGCCTAAAACTTATCATGAATTTCTTAGTCGTGCTGAAAAACACAACGGAGCAGAGGAAGCAGCAACAGATCAAGTAGAGGAAAAAGCTGAGCTCCATCATACGGCTCAGTCTAAGGACAAAATGATGGATACATGATCCATACCAGAACGAAGAAAAGACAAATGAGAGATGGAACAATCTTGCCTTTATCTAGAGAGGTTTTAGTAATATCACCATTTGAACACATCTTTAGAAGGGGTATTCATGCAAGTTGGAAATAAAGAGGTCTTCCACAGACCTTTTCCTTTAAAGAAAAACATGGCAGGGTCCCATCAAAATAGATTCTATCGATATCAAAAGTTGACAGGACACAACACAAATGATTATCGAGATCAAAAGGAGCAAGTAGAGGCCCTTTTCAGGCGAGGGCAACTGCATGAATTTGTATCCAAACTAAGATAAACAAACTAGATACCCCATGTGCAACCACCTCCTCCATATCAACAAACTAACCCACAATCTGTCCCTCTAATACAGTCTCTCGAATTTCCAACCAAATAAGAATGCTAATAGGAGGGAACCAATATGTTAAAAAGGTTCAAGAAGGGAACGTCGAAAATAGGTCAGAGATGCACAGGTCTGGTAAAATAATGAGGCAGGACGACACAAGTCCAAAATCACAACCATTTTCCGAAGAATACTCATAAGGAGTAATGCAAAACCAAAGTGACGCTCTGGTTATCACCATGCCAGTTGCTCAAATTAGTACTCAATGAACTCTTACCAACAATGGAAGTTCTATCAATATCCTCTAGTCCAAAACTTTGGAGTAAATGGGATTCAAAAAAAATACCTACAGTCCTACATTAGAAGACTGGAAGGCTTCACAGGCGAAGCCATTAATGAGCAAGGTCAAATCGTCCTCATTGTCGAGCTAGGAGACATTTTCTACCAACGAAGAATCATTGTTGACTTTGTGGTAGTTGATGTTCCTTCCAACTATATTGTAGTTCTGGTAAGACCCATGTTGCATGAACTGAAAATTGCTAGCTCTATCTATCATTATTGCTTGAAATTTTCCACGTCCGGTGGAGTACGTGTCATACAAGAAGACCAAGATGAGGCTAGGTCTTGTAACATTGACGTACTTAAAATTGGGTAAACATATTCCATGAAGGCCAGTATGATCGATCTAGGGAAGCTCAGTTGAAAAGACCTATTTCAGTCGACCTAACCAAGATAGGCATCACTGATAAACACCGTAAAAAACTTGAAGATGAATACCTATCATGTTATGAAAAGTATACAGACTTGTACTCCTATCCAAGTGTTATAATAGTGATCCCATCCATAGCCAGCGTTAACATCCCCAAATTTTTGGTTGATACGGGAAGTCCCCTTAATATTCTTTATGTAAATATATTTAAATGGATAGGAGTCCCACTGCATTTTGTGTAACAGTGCTCAAATATAGTTCTTGGATTGAATGAAGCCTTAGCCATGGCAAAAGAAAAGATCGGTTTTGCCGTACAGGTCGGAGAAGCCCCACTCCGAGCTAGGGTCAATGCTGAGTTTAAAATGTTTGACTCCACCTTGCTTTATGATATGATCATGGGATAACCTCTACTCTTTGACCTAAAAGTAATTGTATCAATGTACCATTATTCAATGAAATTCCCAACACTCTATGGGACTAGGAAAATCACTGATACCAGAACATGGGTTCTCAACATTTTATCCCATCATGGAGTAAACATGGCATATACCTGACCTCAATTCATTAGATCTCAGAATTAAGATCAAGGACAAGGGTGCAAAACTTGTGGAAGCATTAGATAAATTTCGGGTCGGCTCCGGTCAAACCCCAAAGGAACTTCGAATCATATACGAATTGCAGTAACCACTCTGATCTACACTTGTGAAATTCCTTAGTCACAACATAGATGTATTTACCTGAAGCCATAAAGATATGGAAGGAATTGACCCAAAAATTGTTTGTCACAAGCTTAGCATTGATCCTTCAATTCGTCCCAAGCAACAACAACGAAGGCCACTTAGTGCAGAAATGTAAGAAGCCCTACGAAAAGTGGGGGATAAGTTGATTGGTAATAGATTCAAGGAGAAAATCTATCCCAGATGGGTTTCCAACCTGGTGCTTATATAGAAGAGCAATGGTGATTAGCTGGGATACGTAGACTTTATCTCAACAATGCCTGCTCTAAAGATAGCTTTCCTCGTCCAAAGATTGATCAAATGGTCAATGCCACTACATGGCATGAATTGTTAAGCTTCATGGATGCTTACTCTAGATATAATCAAATTCAAATGCATGAACCAGATCATGAACACACATCGCTCATAATAGAACGGGGTCCATATGGTTACAAAATGATGTCATTCGATCTCAAAAATGCTAGAGCTACGCATCAATAACTTGTTAACTTCATGTTCGCCTAACAAATAGGCAAGGCAATAGATGTTTACATCGATGAAAAAGCGTATTTTCCAAAGATCGCATCCAACACCTATAAAAAATGTTTGAAATACTCAGAAGGTATAAGATGAAGTTGAACCCTCTCAAATGTGCTTTTGGTGTAAGCTCAGGCACGTTCATAAGTTAAATGGTAAATCATAGAGAAATTGAGGCCAATTGAGATAAAATACGAGTTATTATAGAAATGAAGACATGAACTAAGCCTAAGGAGATCTAAAGCCTATAGAGATAATAGCTGCCTTAAGTAGATTTGTATCAAAGTCTACTGATCGCTGTAAACCATTCTTTGATACACTCTGGGGGAAAGAAGTTCGAATGGACCCGTGAATGTCACAAGGCCTTTGAAGAACTAAAGATGTAGTTAGATCGGCCAACTCTCCTTTCCAAACCGAAGGCTAATAAAAGATTATCACTTTACTTAGTTGTTTTTGAACATGCTTTAATTATAGTACTCATCAGGGAAGAGGATGATGTACAACATCCTATGTACTATTTTAGCAAAGCTCTTCATGATGCTGAACTACATTATCCTCTAGTGGAAAAGCTGGCCTATGCTCTGATCATGTCTGCAAAAATACTATGTCTTTACTTCTTGGAGCATCCCATCAAAGTTCTAACCAATTATCCTTTGAAACAAGTCCTACAAAAACAAGATACCTCAAGACGCTTGGTAAAATGGGCTATAGATCTTAGAAAGTCCGACATCTCATGCAAACCACGCACAGCTATAAAAGGATAGGTCCTAGCTAATTTCGTGGCTAAATTCAGCTCAGATTGAATTTTGTGAAAATAAGTGATGAGTGTCAACGTCTTACGCCAATTATCCGAGCTCCACAAAAAGAACACTTCCATCATTAGTCGATGGCCATTTTAAAAATGGAGAATAGACATAATTGGACCCATTTCAACTGAAAGAGGTAGAACAAAGTTCGCAATTGTAGCTGTTGATTAGTTCATCAAATGGGTAGAAGCTAAACCTCTTGCCAAAATAACAGAACATAAACAACTGAGTTCAACTAGAAATCAATTATTTGCAGGTTTGTCATACCTCATTCCATTGTTACCACTAACGAAAAATGGTTCGATAATGCACAATTGAGGAATTTTTGTGAAGAGTTCAATATCAAGAAGTATTTAATCAATCCAAAACATCCTCAAGCAAATGGATGGGTAGAGGCTGTCAACAAAATAATCAAGTACGCCTTGAAAGCTTGTCTTGATGTCCACAAAGGAGCTTGGATGGATTAACTTCCAATCGTATTGTGATCCTATCGTGTGGAGGCTGTAATTCCTATTAAGATGGAAATCTCTTCATTTCGAACGACCAACTTCATGGAAAATAACAATGAAGAAGCTCAATTCACCGAGCTTTATTTATTGGAGGAAAAAAAAAAGGAAAGAAGATGAACTCAAGACCGTAATCTACAAACAACAAAGTGTGAGATATTATAATTAAAAAGTACAAACTAGGAGGTTTGGGGTTGGTGATTTGGTATTGCAAAACAATTTTATGGCCACCCCAGAACTCAATGCCAAATTGTTAGGTCCCAAATAGGAAGGACCCTACAGGGTTGTTAATCTCATTTTATAGAAGAAGAATACAAAAAGATAGCTCTTCTAAACCGTTCTGAAAGATGAAAATGTACCTCTTCCCAATAATTGTGTCTCCAAGCGGTATGAAACACCGAGAGTTGACGCCTCAAAAGGAGTAACTTCCTCATTAAGCCATTGCTACTCAATCCCGACCTTTTGAGGTCGACCTCTTGCTACTCATCGTGATGTCATCAACTATACCTTGACCTATCTCATATAAAGATGGGGCAAGGTTAATGTAAGCACCTCATGGCCTACCAATTAGGTGTCAACAATCATGGGAATAATTGTAGTCATCCTAAACATCACGATGAGTAGCAAGAGGTCGACCTCATCATCCACTTAAAGTGCCCAAGCTGAATGATATGGCACACTTAATAAGCAAATTATTGTAGTTGATGTATGGAGGCAATCTAAACACTATAGACGACGTGACAAGGGACAACCAACTTGCCAAATTTGGGCTATAAATTTGATTCATTGGTCCCACTTTTGTACTCTTACAATTTCATAACAAAGTCAATAATATAAACCTCTTCTATTCTAGTTAATTACCTCGCTTAAAATCATCATTAAGTTGATCAAAATTGGCCACGTTAGTTTTGAACGTCAACACGTATTTTTCAATAAATCTAAAGCTTTCGGGTTGAGTATAAATGTACTAGATTTTGACAACATTTATAACTTTCTTTTTCGTCTTTGTTTATATATATATATATATATATATATATATATACACTAAAGTTTTTTGTCTATTCTTGAGTGCCTGTGGAGCTGGTAGGAAGAGCTTTTATGGTGGCAAACACATTTGAAAGAGCATTTTTTTATTCTTGAACCCGGTAATTTCGATATTCATCGAAATAGCTGGTTCCATATAGTAATTTGGAGGATGAATTTCTTTGAGTTTCCTATTAAATCAAGTCATCAATATTGTCTAATCCAAAGCACATGTCTTCATTACTTTGTTCATAGTCTTTTAATTCTATTTGAGAGGAATCATCATCATTTGATTTGGATTTCTTTGAAGAGGCAGCCAATGAAACTATATTCTCTCAAATAACTTATAATTCTTTCGGAGTTTTACACTGGTTGAACATAGCCATGAGTCTTGATTTTTCTGGAAGAAAAACGCTGTGTTTATCAAGTTCTTTCTTTGACCATTTTGGAACACCAATGTTTCTTTGTTCTTGAATCCATGAGTTTACGGCTTTGGGCAGCAATTTATTTCATGAGAATTTGACCACCATTTAACTTTGAGTCTTCGAACGATCTTTTTGACATTGAAGTAGGAGTTTGTATTTTGAACAATTTGATAGTCCCAGCATAATATCCACGAGATCTTGAGATTGTGAGCAAATTGGAATAGAAGATTTTCTTAAGCTTTAAAAAGGTTTTTGCCTCCTTTTTGAAATGCTCGACCCCTTGATAAGTAAGACTAGGTAAAATCATTTCGTCAACTCCAAAATGTTTAAACCAATTTTGAAACAATTTTAAAAAATTTGTAAAATAGGCTTGATTAAAAAGAATGAACCAAGAATGTGTTACTGATCTAAAGTAGAAAGCATTAAACCAAGCATCTTGATAATCAAAGCAATTAAAATGAGATTCAAACGAATCATCTATCGATAACCTCATTTTCTTCTCATTCCACGGGTTTTGCCCCGAGTTTTCATAAGACAATACCCTTTGAATTGAGATTTTAGAAAAATCAATATTATTTCTCTTTTGAGGATTTTAAATAAGAGTTATTATGGCTGATCCTGATTTGATAAGATAGTTTTATAATAAGCTCTAGTCTTTTTGATATTTCTTGGTATGAAAAGGAAATGAGGAGGAAAAATATTTTGAAGACATTCTTCAAGGGAAGAATATCTATATATCAATGATGTTTCCATTTCAAATACGGGAATTTGAATAGGTTTGGTAAAATAGTGAAAAGATGTTGAAGGGTTGATTTCTAGTAATTTTCCAGATCTAAATTGAATGGCTTTTTTGTAGTTTGAGGGTTTGTTTTCTTCAGAGGTTTTCTTACTCTAAGGTGTTTGCAAAATGAATTTTTTGAAGCTAACGTGATTTTTTTGAGAGGTTGAAGAACTTTGTTCTTCATTCTTTGAAAAGGAATTTTGAATATAGTCTTTAATTGAAAGGATGAGAATTGAAGATTTTTTCTTGTTCTTCTTCGAGGAAGAAGAATCCATCTCTTCTTAGTTTTTTTCTCTCAACTTTGTTCTACAGAAACTCTCTTGTTAAGAAATATGCAAGAAAGTTTGATTTACCTTATATATATAGAATTTTGAAATCAAAGCAAGATAGAATAGCTTGCATCTTGCAAAAATTTATTTTGAAACAAATTTTTTTACGTCATTTTGTAAAACGTCTTTTGATACTTTGCAATCTATTTTCAAAACAAATTCTTTATTGATTAAATCATCTTGAAATTTTGAAATGCATAAAATAATTATTAAATTTTCTTTTTTTATAGTGGAATAATTTCATTGAGAGTCGGTCCAAACACCATAATAGAATCTAACCAAATGTTCTTGACTAGACTTGACAGGAATTTGCTTTAAGACTCCACCAAAGCCTATGTCGAATGCATCAACCTCTACAATAATAGAGGCAGAGGGGTCTAAAATTGAAAGGTAGGGTATACTTTTGACAGCATCTTTAACTTTTCGTACAGCTAAAGTGTGCTCATGACTCCAGCGGACCGAATTCTTTTGTAGTCTTTTGAAAAGAGGAGCACATAGGATCCTTATCTCTTCGATAAAGTCGCCCACATAATTGACACAGCCTAAAAATCACAACAAACTTGATTTTTCTAAAATTTCATCGAAAAAATTGTTAGTGAAATCAAGACTTATTTGAATAGGAGTAATGGTTCCTAAATGAATGTTTGTCCTAGGAACTTAATACTTGGTTGATAGAGAACGACTTTCTTAATAGAAACTGCTAAACCATTATTTTTGACAACGTGAATGAATTTATTGATATGTATGAAATGTTGTTTTATACTTTTAGAAAATATAACGGCATCATCAATATAAACAATAATGAAATTTTCAAAAGGATTAAAAATGTCAATCGTAATTTTTAGAAATTTCGAAGGAGCATTTTTTATACCGAATGGCATAACGTTCCATTCATATTGACCAAAAGGAACATTGAATGATGTTTTGTATTTGTTTTCTTCTTTAATTTGAATCTGCCAGAACTCTAATTTCATATCAAATTTAGAGAAGATAACAACTTTGAATAATTTCGCAGATCTTTCTTTTGAGGCAATGGATATCTTATCCATTGAAGATATTTATTGTAACGCCCCTACCCGCATGGACCGAAACGTCACTAGATTAACTTTACTTTTCCTGTAGATCGTAAACTTAATAAAATAATTAACTATACTTTTAACAGAAAGCATAAAAATTTAACTTAAGAATTTAATTCGAGAATTATTTAATTCTAAATAACATCATTTCGTATTAAGGGATTATCTAATAATTTCTTAGAAATAAAGTCACATTATTGACGTGAAATTCTAGGGAAAAAAATGAAAAATAAACGTTGCTGCTTTTGTTTTCTATCTCAGTGGCAATTTCAAAAATAAATTCGTTTGCATAGCTATCGATCTCAAAACTTCATGAAATTTTATAGAAAAGTAGGAAATTCTTTATATTATGACATATCCAAAAATCAGCTTCTGTCGACAACATATGAGGTATTAAATATTTTTCAAAACCCCACAGCTACTCGGTTTAGAAGGTAACCCAGCATAGTTTACTTAAATTGACATATAAAATTCTACAACCATCGGATCAACATGATTTTGACTGTATTCAGCAGCTACTTCATGAGACTATCAAATTCCACTGGTTTTGTCCAAAAATTCTAAGTAACGATTGAGTTACGAATTTTTAAAGTCAAGGGCAGAAGCTGAAAACAGCAGCACAACCCAGTGCATTTTACTTTAAGGAACATATAAAATTCTATTGACATCGGATTGACATGATTCCAAGTTTATTCAGTAGCTAACCTATGAAGATATCAGAAACCACTGATTTTGTCAAAAAATTCCAAGTAACGATTGAGTTATGAGTTTTTTAATTTCAGGGCAGAAGCTGAAAATTTAGAAAAACAGCAAGACTAAATCGCTAACACTTTCTTTTGTGGTAAATAACGACTTGTAAGTTAATTTCTATCACACATAACTACTTTTAAACATAACTTATTCATAAAAAGGTTCTTAGAATACTTCTACATATGATGTTCATAGAAATCAAACAAAAAAAACATAAATGTTGCATAATCGAATTAAAAATAGCATGTTGCATCATCCTCTACTATCATCCAAGCGCTAAGCATATCAAATCAACCTGTAGGAGGGGAATTAACCCATGAGTTTTAAACTCAATAGATATCATCGGTGTATTTCGTTATCAAATTAGAAATTTCGAATTGTAGATTCATACCGTCGCACGTAGAGGGATTTCCGGCAAAGTCTGATTTCTATAGCATTATCATAACATCTAGAGCTGGAAAATGATCATTCAAACTATAGTAGTGTCGAAGCACCGTACCCGGAGGTACCAATTCATTCAAATGTTTAATAAAAAATCATAATTGGAAAACGAAGTATACACTTGCACCTCTACCTACCTTAATTTGAAATTTTGAAATGGATGAATTTGGATGGTGAATATTGTTTTCCAACGGCACCCAAAGCTTTAAGAAATCTACTCATCTCCTATGTTTTTTTTTTCTTTGAAAATCTTTTTTTCCTTGATCAAAGTGTGTAATTCCTCCTTCATACCCTTACTATTCTTTTAAACTTTACTTAACATAAATATATTTTCTTTTTCTTTTTTTTTTTTTAGAAAATAAGAGTAATTTTGGGATTTGAGGGGAGGTGTAGTTAAAAAAATAATTTCCCTCTTTTTGGAACCTCCTTTTTTAGTGAAAAACTAAATGAGAGAGTTATATTATCATCAATCTTGTTAAATTGAGTCTTTAACTAGGAATTTAAAGAGTTTTAAGGCCATAAAAAAATAATTCTTATAAAAAGTTTTATAAAACAATTACATAATAAAAAAAATTAAGAAAATAAACTATCCATATGATTGTAACTTATCTCTATGAATGCTCACTAATAAAACAATTATTCCATCCAATTAACTTGATATAATTGTTCTTAATGTGCAACAACAAGGAGTTTATTATTTTTTTAAAAAAATACTTTTATAAAAACATCTACATGGTGATTCGAACCTAGGTTGCTTATATGAAATACCATGCAGACGATCATTGTGGCAATCCAGTTATTCATTAAATCTTTGTAATCAAATTTACTTAAACTTAATATCTTAAATTAGTGGGCTTATAAATAACTCATGGCTTGTACTTTCATAACCTTAAATGGGGCCGGCTTCCATAGTTCATTTCTTAAATGGGCTACATCAACCAAATTAAGAATATAAAATTTGGGACATTACATTTATTGAGAGGCATATAATTGATAACTAAAGAAGGAGCACCTCGTTCAATTTCAGCAAAGTTATTGACATAAAATGCCGAACAACTCCAAGGTGATTTACTTGGTCGAATACATTTCTTATCCAGTAAATCCTTGATTTCTTGATACAATGATCAAATAATTCTTTGTTCATTTGAATAGGACGAGACTTTTTTGGAATGTTTGATTCATGAAAATCAGAATTGTATGGAAGAGAAACCATATGTTTCTTTCTGTTCCAAAAAGCATTTGGAATAACAGAATATTTTTCTTCTTCAATTTTCTTTTGAAGCGAAGAAATCTTCTCAATAATTAAGGAGTCTTTTAATTTTTCCCCAATTCTTTGAAATTTAATTTCTTCCTTCAGAAACTGAATATGTTTCCTTTTGTAATTGATATTGTTAATCAATTTTAAAATAGGTGCTTCTTTCAAAGTATTCACATCTTTATAAGATGAAGGATTTGTAAATTTGAAAAATACAACTTGTCCCAATATATTGATGGTAAGACCCTTATGTTAGGTTTTGACAAAACAATTGTTGAAAAAAAGTTTTTAAAAGTCAAAGTGTCAAGTGGTCGTATAGGTGAGCTAGAATTCGTAGGGTTCAAGTATGGAATGAGGAGAAAAAAGTCGTCGTAATTTTGCTAGCCTATCACCCAGCTGACACTCAAGCGGTAAAAATAGAAGTTATGTCGCCCGCCTGTCGTCTGGACCTCTCTCGAACGACACTCCATTGCTTGCCTGTCGGTCTGGCAACAGTGTATTCCAAGAAAACCTAATTCGTATTTTTCAAGATTTTTATCCGGCCCATACTACCCAAAACCTCTACACATATATACATGCCTCCATTCAAAAAACTGTTGGTTGAACATTGAGAGAAACAAGAGAGTACTTCCTACAAATCATTCTATTAGTTCAACCTTCATTTTGATTTCTTCATAGCATTGAAAAATATCAATTACACATAAACCAAAGACCAAAACAAATACTTCCATAACAACATCAAAGTTTTGAGAGAACCAAAACAGTTAAGAACTCCAAGCTGCAGATGTTAACCACTATGTTTGAAGAAATTAGAATGAATGACGATGAATCGTTCTATGAATTCTATGTGAAACTGAATGACATAGTGAACTATAGTTTCAACCTACATGAGAGAATTCTTAAGTCTAACATTGTCAGAAAAATCCTGAGATCATTACCTGAAAGATTTAGACTTCAAGTTACGGCTATCGTGGAGAGCAAGGATCTAGATACCGTTAAGATTGAGAATTGGTTGGACCTATCCAAACTTATGAACTCACCATATCTCAATCTAAGAAGAACAAGTATATAGCCTTGAAAACTGTTAGGGAAGAAAAGTATGATTCATCTGATTTTGAATCACTTAATGATAAGGAAATAACCTACTTTGTTAAGAATTTGCAAAAAACAAAGTTTAGAAATAAGAGGAAGACTAAAGAGAGACATAGAGGTGATTCCAACGAGTCTAAAAAGAGATCTAAATATGTAAGATGTCATAAGTGTCAAGGTTTTGGCTACTATAGAAGTGAGTGCCCTAATGGTAAGATGAATCAGGGTAAAGCTATGAATGCAACTCTCACTAATAGAGATTCTAGCTCGGATAATCAAAGTAAGATGTTTACACATGAGGAGAGTAGAAAGTTTATGGCCTTCACTGCTAGGATTAAAAGTGAATCTAATAAGGACAGTAAGAAGGTTGAGTAAGTAAGTAATGGTGAGCAAACTGAGGAAGATTCTGAAGATAAGGATGAGATTCGTGGGGCTTATCAAAAGTTATTTGATGAGAGTCTTAAGATAAAGAAGTTCAATAAAGTCGTATTGAAGAAGGTTAATGGACTTGAGATACAGAGAGAAAAACTCATAGCTGACATTCAGGATTCTACCAAAAATCTTAGTGAGTTGAAACTTATCAATGAGAACCTAGAAGTTAAGGCTAAAACATTAACAAGTGACCTAGAAAAATTCAAAACTCAACTTCATACCTTATTGAGTGGTTATTAGAAACTTGATAATCGGATGAACAAGCCAGTTGGAAATATGCAGGGTCTAGGATATGTTCAAATTCATAACAATATTGCTAGTACATCCAAGACCACGTTTGTCCCAACCACCAACAAACTTAGAAATGTTGCTAAACCCAATGGCATGTCTTAGGACTGAGGCCTACTAGATAACTATGACCAATCGACCTATGAATCAATATCAATCATCACATAGTTTTGAACCTAGGTTTATTCCCACTTGTCACGATTGTGGTACACTGGGACACACAAAGCTTAGGTGTCATAAATTCCTGAATAGAAATAGAAATCAGAATTTCACTAGAGTTAGAAATCAGGATTTCACTGGAGTTAAAAATCGGGATTTTGATTGTCGAATTGATTTCCTCACTAATCAAGTGAGTCATTTGACCGAGTTAATGATAGAGTTGACTCGAAATAAGTCTTCCACTAGACATGTTTAGGTGAAAAAGTGTTATGTGAAAAAATTTGAAACTGATCAAGGGCTCTTAAAGGTAAGAACATTTGTATACCTAATTGATTAGGTACTTTTGATGCATTCTTATGCTTTTTAATTGATTTATTTATTATTGCATGCGTCTCATTTTTTTTGTTTGATTTTAATTTTTAGGTAGTTTTTTTAAATAAAAAAACTGAAAAATAAAACTGAAAAATAAAAAAAATGGGTGAAGATTATTTACTACAGCATGATATATGATTTACTTTGAACATGTATGTCGTGACCAATTATAAGTTTAATTGATGTGTTGTACCATATTTTCCATTACTTTGTTTAGGTTTATGTGGCGTAATTAGTATATATTTCTTCATGTACCATCTGCACTACATACACTATGATCTTGTGGGTAAGTCTTGACCGCGTGTGTGAGATTTAGGATGGACGTCATCTGTTGGTAAGGTGACCTTGAACATGGATTGCCTTTAATTTAGTATACCTAAGTTCGAGTGTATCCTCTTAAATAAAATAAAAATCTTTCATCTTATACTCTTTTTCGAAGCCTATTTGACTCGAGTAATTAAGCTTGATGGGTTTCTCATAACCTGATACCCTATGGTCAACTGACTTAAAGTCATCAGCCCAAAACTCGGTATAGGGGTCATTTTAGTCACTTAATAAAGAATAGTATGCACATAGGATGTGAAAAATTGAAGAGAAAAATGATGAGTTTAAAAATAAAAATTGTGTAAAAATGTATATATGCTCAAAGTCAGGAAGAAAAAAGAATAACATACATGAAAAATTGAGCTTTATAGGAAAAATGACCTTTATTTATAGGTCATAATATGCATTATTGGCTTGACTTTCATTAGTAGATGAATAAACTTGTTTAAAAGTGATATTTAACATATTTTTTCTCACAAATATAAGGTTTGGAGTATTGATCACAAGGAATTAGTGGCACTTCACACACATGAGTTACTTATACAATTTAATCAATTTAGATTTGAATTGAGTATGTGGGAAAGTTTACTAATCATTGATTATGCGTGTGCATGCTATAAACTGCATCTTTTGGTTATTATATATTGTTGTTACCTTTGTCATTTGTGACAAAAAAGGTGAGTAGGCAATTAGTATTTCATGATTTGATTTAAAAATATTTTTTTTTTAAATGTAAATGATATTTGAGTTAAACATATTTTTTGACACTTTTCGGATGTATATGATATTTTCTTAGTTTTAGCTAGATTAAGTTTTGATATTTAGTGATATCAACGTTTGGTTTTGGTGTGTTGGCTTACATTGATATTGCATCTTAATTTAGCTAGTATGTTGTTGAATTTATGAATAACTGTCTCAAATGCTTTTATTCGTGTTACTGTTTTACGTGTTTTTACACTTTGTATTTGAGTTGTTTTTTTTTCAGGAAACGGGTTGGATAAAGGAAAACCAAGATTTAGCTGAGTCAGTTGCTTTTGGGTAGATTAGATTGAATCTATTTGATTTGTAATATATGTTTTGTCATAGAATGTCAAATGAAGAGTTTGTTAGGTTTTAAAGATGTTGGCAATCTTTTGACAAAACTACTGTTTAAAAAGAGTTTTTAAAAGTCAAAGTGTCAAGTGGTTGTATAGGTAAGCTAGAAGTCCTAGGGTTTAAGTATGGAATGAGGAGAAAAGAGTCGTCGCAATTTCGCTAGTCTATCACCTAGCTGATGCTCGAGCAGTAAAAGCAAAAGTTGCGTCATCTGCCTGTTGCCTAGACCTTGCTCGAGCGACACATCGTCGTTCGCCTATCGCTCGAGCGATAGTGTATCTCAAGAAAACCTAATTCGCATTTTTCAAGATTTATGCAGCCCATATTACCTAAAACCTCTACATATTATCCACGCCTCCATTCGGAAAATTGTTGGTTGAATATTGAGAGAAACAAGATATTACTTCCTACAAATCATTCTATTAGCTCAACCTTCATTTTGATTTCTTCATAGCATTGAAAAACATCAATTTCACATAAACCAAACACCAAAACACATACTTTCATAACATCTGTCAGAGTTCTGAAAATCGAAGAAGGTGACCGGAGTTCCGATTGTTGGAGAACAAAGAGTTCTCATTGATCCACAAGAGATAGACGATTTAGAAGGTCGGGAGTTGGTGCAGGAAGACACAATCCAAGATGGTTTTGGTGATTAAGTCGGGAGGTCAGAAAGTACTAGAGTTAGTCAAGTCTGACAGTAATGTAAGTTGATTCATTTATAGTGGATTTTTACTAGTTTAGGCCAGGAGTTTTTACCAGTTAAGGGTTTTCTCTGTTTTCAAGTGTCATTTATTTTTCAGTAATTTATTAAATACGGCAATTCAATATAGGACAATAGTACATGTGAATTCATCTAGATTAATTAATAACCATGACTTGTTGCATTTATTAATTGGTGAATTTAAGTTCCACATAAACACATATTCACCTCCTTCTAAGTGTTAGTTGGGTCGAACTCCGTTATTTCACTTTTAAATCAGCTTGAAAAATATAGATTTGAACAATGAAAGGAGTGCCAAGAATAATTTCTTGGTCTAAATCCTTGACTAAATAAAATATATTTTTAAAACAAATATTTGAATTACAAACATGAGCTTTTGAAAGTTTATATTGAATATTGAGTTTTTTTTACCACTGGCACCATACAAATGCTCAATAGTTTTTTTCAAAATACTTGGTAGGGATTAATCATTCCCTAATGCAATTTTAGTAAGCTCCGGAATCAATTAAGACTCTAGTATGAAGTTTGAATTCTTTGTTAACTACAATAGTCATATTTCAGTACCATTTTTGAAGTTGAATCAGTTTCATCACAGAATATTCCAAATGTTGATAAACCATCTCAAAATTAGAATCATAATTTTCTTCTTCTAAACTAGAATTGAATAAATTGAGAAGTTCAAGCTTAACTTTTTCATCAATTTGAAGATTGTTAACATTTCCCTTCATAGGACAATTATTTGAATAATGACCAGTTTGGTTACACTTCCAGCATGTAATATTGGAAGGTTTTGAAAATCTCATTTTTTAAAAATTTTCTTTTTGAGCTTTTTTGAGGATAATTTTGAAATGTATTTTTCTTTTGAAAACATTTTGAAGAAGATCGTTTCCTTAAATAACAAGGAAATTTTTTCTTTTCAAATTTTGAAGATGGGGGAATGATCTTTTCAAATTTATATTGTTCACAAAACAATCCAAATTCTTTACGACTATTAAGCCTTTTTTATTTCAATTTGGCTTTTAGCTTAAGATCATTGCACAATGCTAACCCTTCCTTATTGACGAAATTAATAATTTCTTCATAAGTAAGACTAGCATAAGGGATTGAATCATTGTATTTATTTTTTATATAATTCCTAACTCTTTAATCAAAGAGTACTGGAGTCCATAAATAAATCTTTATTTCCAGAAAGATTGATAGCAATCATCTTTGATCATAACTCTGATAAGAACATATTCTTATACCAGCAAAATTCATGAATTTTGGGACAGGTCAGGTTTAATAAAACGTCGGATGACCTTTCTCAAAAGAGAGTAGGAATACTGATGAAGTGCTTTAGTATAATATATACTAAAGTATTGAAATATCATTTTGATGTAGCTTGTTGGTGGCATTACTTATATTTGATCTGTCTTCATCATTGAGATAGTTATTCCACCAAAATTTAATCTCTCCAGTAAATCCAGTAATTAAATTAACACGAGCATTAGCTGGAGAGATGTCTCGAGTAAGGTATGCATTATATCATATAGCCATATTCTCGATAAATCTAATAATTTGAAATTCAGTAAAACCATCAATATTACATTCAATGATTTCATCTCCTGAATATGACTTTTGAGGTTTTCCATTTTTTTCCTATAACATATCAGGATAAGAGGGACAATTGTAATATGTTGGCAATTTTGAATGCTAACCTCTCAATTTATTAACTTAAAGAGGTACATCTTCAATAAATTGAGATTCGAGGTTTCAAGATTATCAATAGTATTAATATTCTTGGAATTTCCGAGTTTAGAAATTTGATTAGCAAGCTCTTGTAAAATATTAACTCGGATGTAATAGTATCTCTTTTTAATTTTGGAAGTATTTTTGTATCAATAGGTTTGCAAAATAAGATTTTTCTTAACAACACGTGAACATATAGGCCCCCTCCCCTCTCTTTTGGATGAGGATGCCTCAAATAAGAATTATTCTCAGTTCTAGATAATTGAGAACAAACAGATTGAAGAACAATATTACTATAATTGTTCTAGGATAAATATTTTTGACATCTTTAACTATTCGACTAGATTCTTCTGTTCTAACAGTTAAATTGGGTAATTTCTTAAAGGGAGACGCAACAATTTCAGTGTTTCCTTGAGAAACTACAATTTCTTGCATCGGAAGATATTGAGATTGAAATGATTGACCAGATGAAGTTTTCTATGTTGTCTTATTAAGATGAGTGTTTTGAATAATTTTTTGTATGGAGTGTCTTTTACCAAAAACTTTGAAATATGATTATTCGTAAAAACTAAAATCCTCATAAGAATTATAAAATTCTTCCCTTAAAGACTCTAGTTCATCTTTTGAAAACATTTTCTTGAGAGTATGTCTAAAATTTTTGACATAAGGAGTTTGATTAGTTTTGAATTCATGTCTTCTATCTATTGTAGAAGAAATGACATTACACTATTGATCAAATTTTTCTGAAGGAAGCATATTTGATAAAATCGGAGAATCAGGTTGCTCCGATTTTTCACCTTTATCAGAATATTTCGTCTTTGGAATATTTGGCTTGAAATTTACCCCTTTGATTTTGTCAGAAGAGGTAGAAAATCTAGTAGATTGAAAATGATTATTCTCGGATCTATACTCAAATCTAGAAGAATAAGACATTCGAAGAGTATTTAAAGAAAATGATTAATCAAAAATAACTTTGACATGCCCATCAAGAAATGAAATAATTTGATGAGGAACTTTCTAAGTAGGAGCAGGGACTGGATTTTGTGGATTTTCAAAATCTCATTCAAGTCCTCTAGATTTTAAATTTCAAGGTATTCTCTTGGGAATCATTATGCTTGAATGAAGATGATTGACTTCTACTAAAAGACTTTCATATTTAAGAGAAGATCTAAGAGCACGAATATTGAGTTGAGTGTTCATGAGGTTATAATATATTCTATATATTAAAGCAAATTCTTTTGAACGATCATCAACATCAAAATTCTTAGTTTGAATATAAAGATTTAGAGTATTAACAATAGCTCAATCATGAAGACTGATTGAGAAATTTGAATAACAATTTGAAAATATTAGACTACTTTCGAGATTAGACTCAAGCATGGACAACAATGAATATTCAAATCTTAAGAGTCTCTTATCTCTGAGAGTTAAGAGAACATGAATGTCTAGACCAAGTCTTAACAATGGTTTGATACCAATTTGAGCAAAACCCACATGAAGATATTTAAATTTCTTCCTATGAGCTTAAATAGCTTCCTTTGAAAATAAATTTATTGAAACAGTTTGATTTTTTATAGTAATAGTTTGCTCAAGAGTTTTGATAATACGATCTTGACGAAAATCAAATCTTCCTATTTCATAGATAGATTTCTTATCTACCTTTGGAATGTCCAATTTTGTAGTTTTTGTTCAATCTGAGCAATTTAAAAGTTCATTTGAAATGAAATCGTTTGATGTGGATGCATGATCTTGACTAAATTCTTCTTCATCATTTTGAAAGAAATTTGACATGTTATCATTTATATTGTTTGAACTACTACATTTCCTAAATCAATTAGACATTAAAGACATAAATTAATAAAATGAAATAATAGTAACATACCAATGTAGACACAGTGTTTTAGGATAGATTGACGTTTCACCAAACCTACAACGGGACCATCAACACCTACCTCAGATTTACGACTGACCAACGCTATTCAGTAGACATCTAGGCTAACACCAATTTTTCCCTTGACATAATACCTATAGCAAAAAGATATTGTAACCTCGCTCTAAATTCTTATGCCTCTTATACCAAAATGGGCCTAGGGACGAGGAGTGATCGGAGTGTAGAGAATGAAGAACAAAAATTTTTTAAATGAAGAAATTTTATTAGAATTGAAAATTAAAAGATTGAAAATTGAAAGAAAGGAAACTTTAAAAATAAAAAGATAATTAAAGCTTTCTTGAAAATGTTTTATCTTCTGCTAAAACACACTTAAGGAGGTTTTCAGCCTTCACCCTTTTATAGTTAAAGTTTCAGACTTGAAATCATATTGAATTGTAATGGAGAATCTTGAAGGACAATTTGGACAACACAAATATCTATATTTGTTTGTCTTTGGGTTGTATATATCTCAAATGAATCCAGATAATGTACAAAAATCAGCATTCTAAATTGATGACACATTCTCTTTTACATAGTCTTAACTATTATAGTAGCAGCATATACTTTTTCTAACCAAACACACATATTCAAAGCAGTGACTTAGGAATTGAAAACAATCCAAACTGGATTGAATAGACTAAGCTATTTTTTCCACAAGAAGAAAGAATCATAATTTATTGCCATTAGGAGGTTTGAAATTTACTGAAGTTTTAGAATCATTAAATTTTGAATTATTTCAATTAGGTCATTGAACTTTAATTTAGTCTCAAATTTCACAATTCCGTCAGTACTGTTTCCAAAATTAATGAGTATTACTTAGTTGACAGTTGCATTGTAATGAATGTTTAACGTAATATCAG
This sequence comes from Fraxinus americana, assembly GCA_035079005.1. Lineage (NCBI taxonomy): Eukaryota > Viridiplantae > Streptophyta > Magnoliopsida > Lamiales > Oleaceae > Fraxinus > Fraxinus americana. Next base: position 966,919 of record CM068728.1, read on the forward strand.
TGTTGTCAACCTACCACTATATCACGTCATAAAAGTGTTAAAAAAGAAAAGAAAAATTGTTGACCTCGAAAAATGGCTTCGACACGTGGCCAACGGAATAAGTCTTCGAGTCAGTTCTTTCCTGCACACGTAGCACGTCGTTAGTCACCCGTGGCCTTTCCCGGAGGGCTTGGGAGATGTGGCGAGCACTCCGACGGTCAAGTCAGTTTATAGTTCAATCGAAAAAGGTTCACCGACGGTAGAATATTTTCTGGGAAGTGGTTGATATAATGTATAGTGATAGGGTACCAATACTTAAGGAAGAAGATAATACTTGAGTTGGCAATGTATTGTAGGAAAATGTGTAGGATTCCAATCCTTGTTCTGGCATAAGGAGGGGGTATTTATACTAAGGATGGGAAAAAGAGAGCCGTTGGATGAGGAGACACGAGTTATCAGATCCTAAGGGCTCATCCCATCCTAAGTGTCAATCCGTCCCTCCATAGGTTGGCTGGCATTGAATGTCTCTGACGAAGATAGCTGAATTGACCGTTTGGGTCCTATCACACGTTCCATCAGTTAGGGATTTGACTTTGGAAAGATCTTTGTACGAGAGATCTTTGATGGACGAGGCAAGGCAGGAGAGGCGTTGCAGCGTTGCAGAAGGGAAGTGCTGGCCTTTGCATCCATAGTGTAATTACAGATGAATTTGATTCCTTCGCTGACGCATGTTCAGTTCATTTCTCACGTAATCACTTCGGCATGTACAATCAGCTCATACCATATACAATCACCTCGGTCGATGCGTGACGTTGTGTCGACCACCTCTATTAACGCATGGCGGGTGAGGTGGTAGGCCTAACATAGGCCCTTAACAATAGTCCTGCAAGTCTATGTATGGATATTTATATAGTATAAGGACTTTTAGTTCTAATTATTTTTTAGTTGGGACACATGGTGATGACCGTTGGAGGCGAGCAGTTAAGTGGCGAGCAGTCCATGATTTTGTCCGAAGTGGTATGGGTTGGTAACTCTTTGGAGAGCTGTTGAAAAGCGAAACTGGTGTGGCCAAAGCGAAAGGGGTTGGTAACCCTAGAGGAAGTTGTTGCAACATTGGATTCTACTCTGGCCGAAGTGATATTGGTTAACAACTCTTTGGAGAGCTGTTGCAAAGTAAAGCTATCATGGCCGAAGTGAAAGGGGTTGCCAACTCTAGAGGGGGTTGTTGCAATATTGGATTCAGCTCTGACTGAAGTGATATAGGTTGGCAACTCTTTGGAGAGCTGTTGCAACACGAAGCTATCGTGGTCAAAACGAAAGGAGTTGGAAACCCTAGAGGGACTTGTTGCAATACTAGATTCTGCTCTAGCCGAAGTGATAGGGTTGGCAACTCTTTGGAGAGTTGTTGCAACACGAAGCTGGTGTAGTCGAAGCGAAAAGAGTAGGCAACCCTAGAGGAAGTTGTTGCAAGACTAGATTCTACTCTGGCCAAAGTTATATGGATTGGCAACTCTTTGGAGAGTTGTTGCAACACAAAGCTAGTGTGGCCGAAGTGAAAGGGGTTGGCAACTCTAGAGGGAGTTGTTGCAACATTGGATTCTGCTCTGACCGAAGTGATATGGGTTGGCAACTCTTTGGAGAGCTGTTGCAACGCGAAGCTATCGTTGCCGAAGCGAAAGGAGTTGGCAACTCTAGAAGGAGTTGTTGCAACACTAGGTTTTGCTATTGCTAAAGTGATATGGATTGGAAACCTTTGGAGAGTTGTTGCAACACAAACGGAGTGAAGCGATGAGCTCTGAAGAGATAGCCTTGGGTCTTGTGTCAATGATTTGAGGGCTTTCGCGTCTTTCCAAGGCAATAATGGGGGGGTGTTTGCCTGCTTCCAAGGCATGCCTCTTTACCATAAATGGTAGTGATGGCAACCGCCCCCTGCTTCCAAGGCAACGTGTTTGGGTCGCATGTGGAACCCGCTGCTTCATCAAAGTCGTTGGTTCAAATGACCCTTGGCTTTAATGGAGATCCTCTCACCTTAGCATTGGACAGTCTAGATGTGGCTTGGATGATCCAACGGCTGGGGACGAGTCTAGAACACCTATAAAAGTCTCATTCCTTTGATTTTAAAACTTTTACCTTTGAAAAATCTCCAAGAATTCTTGTACTCTTATTGTCTCTGCTTTCCGGCAAACAAAGTTGTGAAAATTCGACCAAGATTCTAAGAACTCCGGCGGTCTCCTTTTTCATGATCTAAGGTTTTTTGGGTAAAATTTCCTTTCATTCATTTCATTTCTCTTCATAATCTAGCTGAATGGCTTCTGAGATGTTAGGAAATGCTTCTATGAGTAGGGATAGGAGAAGCGTTGAGAGTTCAGCCATTAGGAACCCAATAGTCGTCTCTTCGGATGAAATAAATAGAGCTATCAGGTCGGGTGGAATATTTGGAAGCTGGCTACTCTCCTTGTGGATACCTCTGTTCAGTGGGGGCCTCCAGTTATCCTTCCAAAGCCACTTCGGAGACCCTAGAGAAATGTAGACAGGTATTTATGATACCAGACAATGAAGAATTGATCGTCCCCAACCCGAGTGAGAGGGCTTGCTATCCAAGGTCGGGCTGTGTGGCAGTAAGCAAACACTTGTTTAGGGTAGGTCTTAGGCTTTCCATTCACCAATTTTTTAGGTTAGTTCTCTGAACCTATGGGTTAGTGCAGACCTAACTCAATCCTAACTCCTAGTCCCAGATGGTTGGGTCGTGGATGCTCTGGCTACGGGCCAGCTTAGGAATAGATATGCCTTTTAGCGTATTCCACTCCTTCTTTTTCCCTAAGAGTGTGGCTGGGGATGAGAAGAATAAAGGATGGTACTACTTGTCCCCTTGGGGGTCCCATTCCCCATTCGTGGTGGGGTTGCCATCTTCAATAAAGGAGTGGAGGAGCTCCTAGTTCTGGGTAGCTGGTAGGTGGGATACCATGGAGGACGACCCCATGACTCCCCTCACCTTTCCCATGACTTATTCCACAGCCAGTAAGTGATTTCACTTAGTTGATTTGATTTGAGCGAATTCTTATAGTTTAATATCCTCTTTTTCTACAGGCTCGCTTCTGAGGTGCGAAATTTTCGAGGTGGATTGGGATGATATTCGTCACATCTACCAGTAACCTCTCAAGGATCACAGGTATGCCGAACTGATTGACAAAAACACTAGCTTTATTCTGAACGGTCTAATGGCAACCTAGGGTGAGTTCGTCTTCCACAGTTCTTGCTTAACATTTTTGGCTTGGACGCTAACACTTTCCTCTTCATGTAGATAAATTTTTGAAAAAGAAGGTTGCAAGGCCAAATTTTGCTACGATTCGCTGTAGCGTGGCCGTGGTGAGCCCTGAAAACCAGCTCATCAGTGTATAAAAAGCAAACGGAGAGGCTGCTTCAACTGAGTAAGACCCAATAGCCTCCGGAGGAGGATGAGGCTGAGGAAGGAGCCTCCCTCGTCAATAAGAAAAGGCTTCACCCAGAAGGGGCTTCCTCATCTACCACGACTATCTAGCTGCCTCTCCCAATCCCAAGGGATATCATGCCAATCACTGCCCTCCTGACCGAAGAGGCCACTCGGAAGAGGTTAAAAAGGGCTTCCAATCCTCCACGCAACAAAGTAACTGATTTTCTGAGGAGCAAAGAGAATGATCTCTCTGAGGCGATACTGGAGATGCTGCCCCCTGAAACTGCCTCTATCGCCAGCGTCCATAACAAATACTGGAATAGGGACTGGCAAGACCATGTAGCCTCCTGCAAAGTGGAGGATCTTCTGGCAGCCAATAATGCTTATGTGGCGATGGTATTAAGTATTGGCGTGGCGGTAGAAGATTTGGTTCGGGGCCTCCGAAAAAAGAACGAAGAGCTGGAGGATAAGCTCAGGGGCTCGGAGAGGTGGGAGGAAGAGGTGAAGAAGGCCAAGAAGGAGGTCAAGAAGGTCGAGGAAAAGTGGACTGAGGCTGCTGTGAAATTGGACTCTGCAGAGATACAAGTGAATCAATTGAGAAATGAACTTCACAAGTCAACTTCCCAAGTGGCTACACTTATGAAGCGAATGGACCAGTCTAACGAGCACCAACGTATCGCCTACGATACCTTAGAGCTGGCGAACAAAGAAAAGGCCAAATTCAAGATGCTCTCTGAAGCTCAAGAGGAGGAGATTGAATTTTTAAGGGTCGAAGCGAAGTCAACGGATAATGCGGCAATCCAAAATTATATTGATCACTTCGAGGAAACGAAGGAATATTATGACTTTGCCAATTATTGAGCTTCGTGGAGTGCCCAAAAGATAATGTCCCGCTTGTGAGAAAGGCAACCAGAGCTCGACATAGCCTTTCTAGAGAATGAGTTCGGCGGCCCAACTGGAGGGTATCCAGAGGAGAAGGAGGAAGATGAGGCCCCCTAGGAAGACATAGGAGCGAGGGCTATTACTAATGTAGATCCTTAGCTGTTTTTTCTTTCTTCCTTGTAATGGCTTCGGCCTCAATCTGTTTGGTAATGAAATTTATTTTCTAAATGTTGTCGCTTCTTTTTACTTTATTCCAATTGCACAAGTATTGTCGCGTCTTCTATTGTCACTTCGGATAAACAACTAAGTGATTTTTTCCAAGTTTAATCGCATCGACCGACATTAACCACTTAATAAAATAGAATAGGCCAATAAAGGACTAATATTACATCAGCCTTGCTTAACCACTTAATGAAATGAAAGAAGCCAATGAAGAACTGATATTGCATCGGCCTTGCTTAACCACTTAATAAAATGGAAGAAGCCAATGAAGGACTGATATTGCATCGACCTTGCTTAACTACTCAATAAAATGGAAGAAGCCAATGAAGGACTTGACTACGCACAAAGAATAACGCAGTAGTTGTAGCAGAGTTTTGGGGTGTTGTAACCACAGGGAGATGGAAGAATATTTAAAGGATCAAAAAGGCTGAATTGTTCTCTCAAATGTGTAATAAAATTTAATGTTGAAAGGTGAAATTAAAATCAATAATTCGAAGTAGTGAAGCGTCGGAATTCTCTCAATTGGATTGGATCAATCATATCAATTATTCATTTTTATAACACAATTAGAGGCTTTCATCCCGGCACTCTAATAGGAAGATATTTCGTGAAAATCAATTTAATTTACAAATGTAATTGTAGAATTTAGACTTAAGACATATTCGCACAATTTTATTGGAACAAGATCAAAAATCGACCAAATACATCAAGCATAAGGCAGTAATCAATCCGCCAATAAAGTGAAATTGAGATTAAAATTCAACAACTAGTTTAATCTAATAATAGAATAAGCATGACTAGATCTATGAAGGATATAATAATTGTTAAACAAATCTCAACAATAAATAATTGAAATTGAAACTTAATAAATAGTTTGATTGAACAATGGAAAAAGTATGACTGAATCCATGAAAAATCTTGTAAATATTAAATCGATTTCAATATAAATACAAGAGAATGAAAATCTAAATTCTAAAATTGTTTGACAATGAAAAGATCAAATTAAATGAATAAAAGACATGAAATCACTAATTCCAACCGAGTTCCTTCGTAGTTTCACCAAGAGTTTTAGTTTTCCATGAGTTTCTTGAGCCAAAGAGGAGAAGAATGGTGTATGGAGGCCCGCTCCATATGTATTCTGCTATTAAGTATTTGTAAGAGTCAGAAATTGGATGAAAATCATGTTCAAATTGATTTCCAAAAGAGTTCTAATCGAATAAGAAAAGTTGCTTTCGCGCGCGAATTTTTTGTCTCTGCACAATAGTCAGTAATTTGATTATAACTTTCTCTTCCTATATCCAATTTAAACAATTCAAAATTCTTTAGAAATATAACTCAGATATCTAAAACATTTTTAGAAATAACTCTTTTCCAATTTGGACTTTTACTATGCCAAAAATTGGTCTCAATTTTCAGCTAAAAATCTGGAATATATCTCATGCGAATTGGAAATTGATTTTGATAATATTCCATTCCTTTTTGACTTCTAATTGCTTCCAATCGACCCTTAGGACTCTCGAACCTTCATCGTGAGCTCCCGACATAATTTTTGAGTATTTTCACTTTAGTCCCTGAACTTTCACTTTCTTCCATTTTGGTCATTTTTCACTTGTTTCTCCTTATTTCCGCTACATTCATCACTTATCCTGCAAAACATGAATTGTATAGAATTAAGCTGTATTCCAACATATTAATCAATAATTGCTCATATTTTGACATTAAAATAAGTATGTAAAAACGTACTTATCAGGACTGATATTGCATTGGTCTTACTTAACCACTTAATAAAATGGAAGAAACCAATGAAAAACTTCACCTTTTCTGATGTGGTAAGCACTTTGGTGGAGGTGTCTCTTATGGGGGATCTTGCACCCTACCAAACTTGTATGAAGTGTGCACTTGCTACTTTGTCAAAGATGGCACACACACCACCTCGGACTAGTCATTTTACTTTGGTGGAGGTGACCCCTGTGGAGGAGCTTGCACCTCACCAAATTTGCACGAAGTATGCTCTTGTTGCTTCGTCTAAGATAGCACCCGCACCACCTCTGACTAGGTAGATTACTATGGTGGAGGTGACCCCTGTTGAGGAGCTTGCACCTCTCCAAATTTGCATGAAATGTGCTCTTGCTGCTTCATCAAAGATGGCACCGCACCACCTCTGACTATGTAGATTACTTTGGTGGAGGTGACCCATGTGGAAGAGCTTGCACCTCGCCAAATTTGCATGAAGTGTGCACTTGCTGCTTCGTCAAATATGGCACCCGCACCACCTCTGACTACGCAGATTACTTTGGTGGAGGTGACCCCTGTGAAGGAGCTTGCACCTGCCAAACTTGCTTGATGTGTTGATGTAAGGGCGAAGTGAAACAGGATGTTCATTCATTTGATTGTAATATTTACACTACATGTTCTCTACTGGTAATACTTCCTCAAATGCTCGATGTTCCAGGGTGAAGCATCATCTTTTCGTCCAAATCTACAATTTTATAGGTACAGGCCTGATCTCTTCAGCAATGTGATATGGACCTTCCTAATTTGGCCCAAAAGTCCCTGTGCCAAGATCTTTGGTTGAAGGAAAAATCTTGCGGAGCACTAGGTCGCCAATGCGAAACACTCTCTTCTTCACTTTGGCGTTATAGTAACGCATCATCTTATGCTGGTAAGAGGCGAGCCTCACCTAAGAGTCATATCTCTTCTCTTCGAGGAAATCTAGTTCAAGCTTTCTCAGATCGTCATTCATCACTTCATTGAAGTGAAGGCAACCGGGGGAAGGAACAGCAACCTCTACAGGGCTCATTGCATCAGCTCCATAAATCATGGAAAATGGAGTTTCCCTAGTGGCTGGTTTATAGGTGGTTCTGATGGCCCATAGAACCTAAGGGAGCTCGTCGACCTAGGCCCCTTTGGGGGCGTCCAAGTTCCTTTTTAGGGTGAGCTTGATGGTCTTGTTGACAACCTTGACCTGGCCATTCGCTTGGGGATGATGAGGTGAAGAGAAATGCTTCCTGATTCCAAGCTCATCACATAAGTCTCGGATCTTCCTATTGTCGACCTGTTGGCCATTATCGGAGACCAAATAATGAGGTATACCGAACCGGCATATGATGTTCTTCCAGAGGAATTTTGAAGTGTTGGCCTCAGTAATCTTGGTCAGGGACTCTGCTTCCACCCATTTGGTAAATTAGTCAATAGCCACGATAGCGAAACGAGCGCTTGCTATCCCATTGGGCAAGTGGCCAATGAAATCCACACCCCATTTGGTGAACGGCCAGGGGCTGGATACAACCGTAAGTTCTTGAGATGGTTGCATCTGCACATTGGAGAAGCATTGGCACTTGTAACATTTGCGTACGAATTCTATAGCATCCCTTTTCAGGGTCAGCCAGTAATATCCTTGCCTGAGTATCTTGTGTGCCAAGGCTGATCCACCAGAGTGATTCCCACAAACTCCTTCATGGATTTCTCTAAGGATGTAATTCGCATCTTTTCCCCCTTTGCACCTGAGAAGGGGAGAGGAGAAGCCGCACTTATATAGGATATCATCCTTAAGGACGAAGTGAGCAGCCCTCCTTCGAAGCCTTCGTGCTTCAGTTTCATCCTCTGGCAAGGTTTGTTCTCTTAAGTAGGCCATGACAAGTAGCATCCATGGTGGAGTACTCTCAATCCACATCAGTTCTTCACTTTTCTTGATAGAGGGTTCAGCCAGGTGCTCAATTAGCACTACTTTGAGCAGCCTGAATCTTAGCTGCTAGCTAGTTTTGATAGAGCATCCGCATGAGAATTCTCTTGGCATGCCACCTGGATCAACTCAAACTTTTAGAAGCTAGGCAAAGAATTCATGACTAGCTTTAAATAGGCTGCCATATGTTTGTCTCTGGCCACGAAGTTCCCATTAACCTGATTTATTGCCAACTGTGAATCACTGCTGATAATCAATCTTTTTACCTGCAATTCTTTGGCTAATCGAAGCCCAGCTAGAAAAGCCTCATATTCAGCCATGTTATTGGAAGCATTGAATCCTAGCATTACGATGCAGTTAAGCTTGTGCCCCTCTGGGCTTCTAGCAAGACACCAGCTCTGGAGCCTGTCTCTCCCGAGGAGCCATCAACAAAGAGGTTACAGGTGGGAGGCTCTACTAGTCCCATGTTCACTTCAATTTCAGGGGCCTTAACAAATTCTGCAACAAAATCAGCCAGGGTTTGATCCTTGATTGCTGTTCGGGGCGTGTATGTTAAGTCAAACTCACTGAGCTCAACGGGAACATAGGGATTTGATTGTAGCCTGAATGGGCATCCATGAAACTTAACAATTCATGCCCGACAGTTGAATCTACTAATTGGTCAATTCTTAGGAGTGGGAAGCTATCATTTGGGTAGACATGATTAAGGTTAGAAAAATCAATACAAACCTCCATTTGCCGTTGTGCTTCTTCACAAGTATAGGGTTTGAAATCAACTTTGGGTAGTTGGCCTCACGGACAAAACTATTACTAATAAGCCTTTACACCTCTTCTTTCAGGGCCTTATACTTTTTAGCATTCAACGCCCTCATCTTCTGCCTGTGTGGAGTGTAGTTCAGGTCAATTTGCAAGTGGTGGCGGCTGGCTTTAGGGTCTATTCCGATCATGTCTTCATGCCTCCATGCGAAGACATCTGCATTCTTTCAAAGGAAGTCTTTTAGTTCTTCCTTAATCTCCTCTTCCAATTCCTTACCGACCTGTAAAACCTTTGACATGTCTTGGGGATCCACTGGGAATGTTTCTAGTCTTCAATTGGGGCTACTTGTGATTTTGACTCAATCACCCTGGGATCCAGCTCCTCCAAGGATGTTTCGGATCTGGCCTCTGCCATGATAATGTATTACGTTGGAGGCTACCCTTCTTCAGGGGCCTCTGATATTACGTTGGAGGCTGCCCAAACTCCATGATAAGCTGATCGACGATCGACAACTAAGAATTCCATAAAGTGGTGTGCCACCTAGGGTGAGGCTCCCATCTCAACAGCTAAAGTAATCTTTCCCCTGGGAATGATACTGCCTCCAGTGAATCTAGAGGGACAAGCGCATTGGTGTCAGCTCATGGTCCACTGCCATTTTGTCAAAAGTTGTACCAAATAGGATGTCACTGCCATTATCCACTAGCATGCGTTTCAGCCCGTTGTAGGCTACCACGGCCCTGACTACCAGAGCGTCGTAGTATGGGAAGTGTACGCTTGCCGCATCTTCCTCGGTGAATGTGATAGGCTCTGCAGTCCTTCCACTTTTTGATTGGCTTACTATGTAGCTAGCCATTGGTAGAGCTCTCACTTCCCTGGTGTAATTCCTTTGTGCATTTTTTGATTCACCTCTTACATGGGGCCCTCCAATGATGGTGTCAATTTCACGAATGGGTTGTTGTTCATTCGAGGCGGTTGAATCTCTTCTAGGGCGTTGCCCATTTCAGGTCCTCTCTCTATCATTGTTTCTGTCGTGGTGGGGAGAGTGTCGCCTTATTTCACCTCTTCTTGGGGAGCTGCGCCTCGGATTATTACCTTGATAGTGATTATCCCTGGCATCACGAGGGTTTCTTGTAGGCCTATTGCTCATCTACATTCACTTGTGTCATGGCCATAGTAGCGATGGATGGTGCAATAGGGTCGCATATCTTGGGACCTATCTCTAGGCCTTCTGCCTCTTCCTCTATTTCTAGAGGTCGAGGGTCGTCCAGCATTTCTAGCTGGGTTGTTTATGTTTAGCCCAACATTTTCATAAGCCAATGTAGATACTGCATTCAGAGTGGCAGTGGCTAGTACTTGTCCCGAAGTGGGAGCTACGGTATGTCCGACCTGTGTCCATTGCTGGCTTACTATTTGAATGCGGGTCTCCTACCTATCTGCCTCTGAGGGGGTGGGAGCCCTTGGGTAGCTTTATTTATGTGGTCAATCATTTCTTCATTGACAATCTCAACCTTCATCATTTCCACCAATTCGTCATATGTTATAGGGTTCTTGCTTCAGACATCTCTACAGAACAAAGTGTTTATGTTTAGCCCGCCTTTCAGGGCTAAAAGGGCCTCTTTGTCTGTGACTTGCTCACAATAAGTTATCTCGTCAGTGAAGCAAGCAAGGTAGCTCTTTAGAGTCTCTCCTCCTGCTTGCCTCATGTCTTGCAAGCGTTGAATCGGTGCCTCTTCCTCTTTTCTTGAAAGATATTGGTTTAGAAATGCATTTTTCAGATCTGGTCAACTTTCAAAGCTAGAGAGGCACATCAGAGGCTCATTTGCGTTTTATACTTGTTGAGATGTTTCTCCGGATCTCCCTTTTCCTTCGTACTTGGGAATCTTAGGAAGGACAAAGTTATGAGGCATCGAAAAGGTGCGAAGTTCCCTAGAGAAGGGCAAGTTGTCATTATCATCATCTAGTTCATACGACCTATATAGTTTGTCAGAATCATTCCCATCTACTGCTGGACGAGGTGGATGTTGGGCAGTTTCGGCTCTGTTCCCCCAATCCACTAGATTTTGCCTTTCTCGCCTATTTCTAGGTGAAGGGGCCTGAACCTCTTGGCTTTGTGCACGTCCCTGCTGACGAGCAGTTTGGTGTAGGGGCTGGTTCCTATTTCTAGGCGTCCGTCCGATCCAATCAAAAACACTGACAGACCTTTGGGGCTGTTCTTCATACTCCGGAGGGAAATTATATTCTCCTGTCGGGGCATTGTTAGCCGAAGCGACAGTATAATTGGAAGTGTCCATTCCCACTTCTTTCTCAACAGGGACTTCTCCCTGGGGACCCAGATGAGTTCTCCTACTAGATCCCGCCTCAGTTAGTTTATGGGCTGACTGTTGGGGATTTTGTAGGGCTTGAAAACCACCCTGATTTTGCACCTGCATGAGGAGCTCTTGCGTAGCTGTATTCTGGGCTGTAATGGTCCTCATGTTAGCAGCCATGTGGGCCACTTTGGCAGTTAAACGCGCGACAGTTCTACCACATCTACGATAGCGGTGGTGAGGTCGTTGTTGTGTAACATTTTTTTAGATAATCTCTTCTTCAGAGACATCATTTGCTCTCATTGCATTTGCCTCTTCGTCGTTGGAACTCATGATTCGAAGTGGTAAGTATAGCAAGGCTCAATGTATAGCTGATCTTTTTTCAGGAACCGATCCCTTTTTCAAGGGAGAATATCAACCAGATATTCGAATAGCTTTTTGGTGGGAAGATTCCGTGGTTAAAGTAAGTTTCCCACAGAAAGCACCAATCTGTTGACCTCGAAAAATGGGTACGACACGTGGCCAACAGAATAAGTCTTCGAGTCAACTCTTTCCTGCACACGTAGCACGCCGTTAGTCACCCGTGGCCTTTCCCAGAGGGGTTGGGAGAGGCCGCGAGCACTCCGACGGTCAAGTCAGTATATAGTTCAACCGGAAAAGGTTCACCGACGGTAGAACATTCACCGAGAAGTGGTTGATAAAATGTATAGTGATAGGGTGCCAATACTTAAGGGAGAAGATAAGACTTAAGTTGGCAATGTATTGTAGGAGAATGTGTAGGATTTCAATCCTTCTTCTGGCACAAGGACGGGATATTTATACTAAGAATGGGAAGAGGAGAGTCGTTGGATGAGGAGACACGTGTTATCAGATCCTTGGGGCTCACCCTTTCCTAGGTGTCACTACGTCCCTCCATAGGTTGGCTGGCATTGAATGTCTCTGACAAAGACAGCTAAATGGACCATTTGGGTCTTGCCACACGTCCCATCAATCAGGGATTTGACTTTGAAAGATCTTTGTACAAGAGATCTTTGATGGGCGAGGCGAGGCGAGGCAGGAGAGACGTTGCAGCGTTGCAGAAGCGAAGTGCGGGCCTTTGCATCCACGGTGTAATTGCGGATGAGTCTGGTTCCTTCGCTGACACATGTTCAGTTCATTTCTCACGTAATCACTTCGGCATGTACAATCAGTTCGTCTCATGTACAATCACCTCGGTCGATGCATGACGTGGTGCGGATCACCTCTACTGACGTGTGGCGGGTGAGGTGGCGGGTCTGACACAGGCCCGTAACAAAAATTATTTTTTTAACCATTTAGTCTAAAGATATTTTTATAACCCTCATTTTTACCATTTTCATTTTTAGGGTTCTACTCAACAATTACATGAAAGATTAGTTATAGTATAACTGTTAATAAAGCAACTTCTATCATTTTAAAGGATGATAAGTGATGGACCGTGATAGAGTAATGAAATTTGAAATTAAATTGAAATTCAATAATTCTATTAAAACAAATTAAAATTTAGGGATCTAATTAAGATTTCACTAAATCGGGGATGATATTTACTCCACTAGAAAGAGAAGAATGACCTAATATATGTAAGAAAAAGTCAAAATAATTGAATAAACTAAAATTGAATGCATGTTATATATTTCAATCTTAGCTTTGCAGATTTGAAGCCGAAGTTCAACTGCATTGATCTTTTAGGAAAAGCTTTCAATTGCAACTTGCAGGTCTATTATGACAATTAACAACTAGTCAAATTCTATCATTGATTATTTTGTGAAATGTAGCCCCTACTTGTTTCGGATAAAAATTCAAATTTTTAGTAGATTTTGATAAAAGTTAGGGTCTATTCGAGCTCATTTTTTGGGGAAAAAAAAATTGTAATAGTGATTTTTTGAGAATGTGTAGCTAAAAAGTGAAAAAAAAAAAAATGGGTCTAAGTGTTAAATTATTTTATTGGAAGAATTTGTGATTAAAAATGAGTTTGGGAAAAAAAAATAAGTTTTTAAAAAATGAGGATCACACAAATTTTAGTGAATTGTGTGATTAAAAAGTTAATAACAGTTGTGAATTTCATAAAATATGTGACTAAAAATGACTTTGAAAAAAATGAATTTTAAGATATAAGAATCAAACATACTAAACTCGAACAACTTATATCTGCTCAATCATTTGGCCTCATAGGGGTAAATTTCTTCAATGGTCATTGAACTTTCAACAACAATTCAATTGTATCACTAAACTTTAATTTTCTCAATTGAGTCACGAATTTCAATTTTCACGGTCACATTTGATCACCTATCATCCCCCAAGCTGAAGAAAATTATGTAGTTGGTAGCCATATTGTAATTGATCTTCTACGTAATTGCTATGTAATACCCAAAATACAAAAATGGCAAAATGAGGATTATGATAAATGACGAAATGGTGAAATTTGAAACCAAAATTGAAGGTAAATGATTGAATTGAGATAAATCAAAATTTTAGTTGTGCTACATGTACATCACAATTTACAAATTTATTTATTAATAGATGATGTGGCGAGATTTGACCGATTCGAAATCTCACCAACTAAATAAAAAAAAAAAAAAAAATCTCTATTTTCTTTTAACCATTAACCCACATTACATAAAAAACAATCATTTAAAGTTTGGAAGAGATTTTGACACTTTTAATTCAATTCTCATCAATCCATATAAAAGAATGGGTAAATTGTGATTTCCTTAATAATACAATTGAGATTTCATTGATGTGACTTCTGATGAAATTATTTTAAACTAAATTATAGTTAAGTTGTCCAATTAAGACAATTAGAGTTTGACAACTTTAAAGTTTGGTGATGGCTGATGAAATTTACCTTTCTCATGGTCGCAAAAATATTATAGAAAGAGAAAAATGAATTGGCAACAAAAAGGAAAAAGAGTAGTTGTCTTTATCGCTCTAAAGGACGGTTTGGACGGTCGACAGTGGCAGCCACCCCCAGAGACTTGAAAAAAGGAGAATATTTCTTACTTCGCGTAAATATACCAAACAAGCCTTAATTATCTTTCTAAATTTCCATTTTAGTTTTTCTTTACACTAAGCTGTCAAAACAGAATTCAAACTCATATTTATTTCTTTCCTTTCACTTCGTCACCGGGGATCGAACTAAAAATAAATAAAATTTCAAGTTGGACTAATATGTGAAAAAAATTCACATAAAAAGAACTTTCTAAGTAAAAATGTATTTTTTACACATCAAAAATAAAATAGCCTATGCTCTAAAGAACGTTGAATATCTTTTTATTAATTAAATATTTTATTTGGCCTCCATTTGATAAACAAATTTATAAATGATTTGTAAATTCAGGCAATCAAATATTAATTTTAATCATATATTCATAAATAACACTTACTATTATTTATACATTTCGTGGGACTCATTGTTTTTTTTTTTTTAATAACTCATTTATAAATTTATCAAACAGAGGCTTATAAAAATAAAATGTAATATATTAAAATGTTTTCACAATGCTTCATATCCTATCGTTTTCGTAAATGACATTTTCAACTGTCGTGTCGTGTAGTGGTTTTTATTTTCTAAGTTTGCACATAACCTGAATTCCACGTTATTTATAAAGTCAAATATCAATTGACCATTTGCATAAATCAATGAGCATTAAACTCATTGAGGTGTCCATATTATAGAAGAGTAAGGGAAGAGGAACGTATTTTGCCTATGCTCTAAAGAAAATAAAGTATCTATCAATATAAATTTAAATGAACATTTTTGAAGTAATGGCTAATCATTTTTCTATATCACATGTACAATAATGTAGCGAATTACGAGGGGAGAGTTAATAACATAAGATAGCGAAATTGAAAAAATGTATCGTGTTGTGTCACGTAATTAATAGAATAATTAAGTACCAGTAATCTACATTTCTCTATGTCGTGTGTCATTAAAAGATTTAGGAAATTTGCAGCCAAAGTATCTAACATATTGATGTTATAGTTATCTTGTCCTTGATAATCATTTCTTGACATTTCGAATCTCTTAACATTTCAATCTTGTAACATCGTGTCTATAGATCCTAGTCATCTCATTGCCCACCTATATTTATATATAGACTAAGTGAAAGCGGTAGAATGTAGAACCATTGAAACAGGCAGTAATGTAATAGTCGAATACTCTCTAATGCTCAAAACAAATTTCTAATTTTTGTGTGTAAAGACAAATGGACATAGTCG
Organism: Fraxinus americana; assembly: GCA_035079005.1. Classification (NCBI taxonomy): domain Eukaryota; kingdom Viridiplantae; phylum Streptophyta; class Magnoliopsida; order Lamiales; family Oleaceae; genus Fraxinus; species Fraxinus americana. The sequence continues at coordinate 982,413 of CM068728.1, forward strand.
TACTATTTTCCTTCCCCTTAGTATGCTTTTTCCTTGAGTATTTTCAAACAAAGTTTGTGAGTTGAGAGTGCAATGCCTAGCCGATCCATGTCCATGTCCCTTTCACTTTTTCATCTTTTTATATTGGGCAAATGTCTTGTATCCCTTTTTGTACTTTGGTTAACAACGCTGAATCTACCTATTTCTATATGGTTGATTGCAAAATTGTAGACGATACACTATCCAGTGATGCCTACGTCGTGGCAGGCTTTGTCTCTACCATTTTCCCCTCTTTTTGTACATTAGGTTAAGGGTGAGGGTGTTGACATATCATGTTGTTTACACAATTTGGGAAATACTCATGACATTAAGTATCTTTCACCTCTTATCATTTGCCGCTAAAAGTGTAGATTTGGCATAGTACTTTGCGATTCTAACTTAATGAGTCATCTTATGCAAATACAACTCATTTGAAAGGTTCAATTTGTCTCTTAGAAGGGTTAGGATTTCAGTGCACACATAACATTAGATAGCTTCACAAAATAGTTGGCCACTCTTGACAACCTGCTAGGAATGTGGTACCCTTTGTCATCAATTAACATTTCAGTCCAGGTGAGATACACTTTTCTTACACTTGGTCATCGTTCATGGTTTGTGCCATTTGAATTAGTGATGTGGAAGTTCGGTTGATGTCGATGTGTCGCTTCACATGTGATGGAGGTATAACTATTTCTATTCAATGTAAGTGATTTGTGTTTTAAGGGGTTAAAATGAGTAAAAAAAAAGAAAAGGAGAGAAATATCCCACCCAATGCTCTCATCCCCAACTTGCAACCAACCACCAAAATCGCTTTTCCACTCTTGTGTTGACAGTGATGGCTTTGCCCCTTCCCTTTGTGTATCTCTTCCCTCATAGACCACTCCTTTAGTTTGGCCTCACCCACCCTATCCTTATTGCTCTCACTTTGCATTGAGATTGACCGTTTCAATCAAGACGCTTATTTTGATCAAAAGTAAGAGTATAACCATATGTTCCATAAAAATATAAATTTTTAATACTCGAAATACGTATGCTACGAACCAAGGTTCTACACAACTTGAAACCTCTTAGATTCAAATGTGAATGAACAAAGGTTAACTACTCATTTGCACATAGTAAATCAATTTGAGATAAAAAAATGCAATTTTCCCTAAACTACCCAAAAAAGAGAATCTAGATTCCCCCACCCACCCTATTTTTAGGGTAATGTAGTGATTATATAGGTTGGCATAGTGGCAAATTTGTCAATCTAGCAAGAAAGCAGCGGTATTTGAATTTATCAATTCTCCATTGGCTGTTCACAAGGGCCCGCCACACCTGTCCCTAATGCGAGCTCGGCTGCTTCTCCTATTAATTCCAATTATACCATCTGGATCTCTCCATCGCACTCCCACCCTTCTCTCTCATACTTTTTGCTGATCAACAATACAAAGCAAATCAAGTTATTGTGCTTCGATCAGGCAAGTTAATTTATTTATGTATCATTTTTTATAGGTTGATTTATGTAAATATTCGTTCATGCGGTTTTTGAATTTGGGATCCCTCTTTCTATTTTGTACGAGCTTCGCGGCTTTTCATAACTAGAAGAAGGTGAATTGAACTTGAGCTGTTGATATTTTAGGATTGGAGTTCAATTTTTGAATATGAATTGATGTGAAAAGCAGCTGCAGTGTATTAGTATACTTTGTTTAATAAGATCTATTACTCTATAGTCGAACAAATTTCCAATTTCTGTCGAAACTTCAGTGCATTTCTTATGGAAAAATTTGGTGAGGAATTGAATTTTGATTTAAAGTTTGATGATATGAATTAGGATCACTTTGTATCAAGTAGTTTGATTGTTCTTTAGATTACGATTTTATTGAACTTGCTTTCAGTATTCTTGGATTTGTATGATCTCTTGCTTTCTAATCGATCAAACTTCAAATTTTCGTCAAAAAATCTGATGAGAATTTGGATTTTTCATTTGATGATGATCATATTCAGTGATTAAATAATTTTTTTATAAATTATGATTTTGACGAGCAATTAGTGCTCGATTAGTTTAGCTTTACAGCTCATATGGAGATAGCAAATCTGTTCAGTATTTTGAAGTGTCGTTTTACGCAATTTGAACTGTCGTTTCTTGTTTTACTTTCATCTTTTACTCGTATGGACCCGAAATACACGCACTTTGATTTGTCAGTTGTCTCTATTTGACAACATATTCATCTAAAAAGGAATAGGAAATATTTTAGATGGAGATGTGAATTGCTCAACTTTAGTGGGATCCACAAGCTTTGCTAAAAGGAAGTTTTTCTTTTTTTCTTTAAAGAACAATAATTATTAAATTGAAGATAGAATCTTGTCCACCTACCCTCTCCCTATATGGGCAGACGTGTGCTGGTTCATAATTTTGTGCACACTATACATTTTTGTTATGAAGACAAGACACGATATGCTTGTTGGCCTTTCTTATTCCACTTCTTGTCTAGGATTCTAGTTGACATGGATGAATTAGAAGAGAAAATCATAAATTAATTGAAAAAGATAAAAAATAAGAAGGATTTACGAAAACACGTGTAACTTTTAGCTCGAATGTTATATTTATGCGATCGAGTACATTCCGAAAGCTTTTTAAGATTCTGTACATTTTTGTTGGGTCCCACTAACATCGCTAAACTTCGGGATAAATTTCATCGTTTATGAGTTCGTTTTATCATTTTTCTATTATTAAGTGTAATTTTATCATTTTAGTAATTGTTTTGAGTTTTATTCAAATTTATCTATATGATTTCATTTTGATTAGAATTCGTTTTAACTCTTTAAATATATGTTAACAATTTGAAAACCTTTCAATTAATAATATTTCAATTTTTCTATTAATTGGTGGATTTCAATATTTTTTATGTTCGTTAGAAATAAATTCGAACAATGCCTGTTTGTATGTTACGAACAAATTTATTATCATCATTATTCACGGTTCAATCCTACATCATTTGTGCTCATCCAAACCCCAATTCCCACTTACTGTAAGGGGGAATGGCCAGGCACTTTTTTTTTTTTTTCCATTTTAATTATTTAACTTTATTATTTTATTTACGCTTTAAGTTTGAAAACTTGAAATATAGATCATGTTTCCCATTCCCGACGTGGGACAATAGATTTTGTTTTCACGTGTCCCGACTCTACCCTATAAGAGGCTGGGCACTTTCAGGATCTAGGTTGTCAAATTTTTTTGACATTTATATAATTGATTATATAATATCACATAACACTTTATCACGTGTCAGTTTAAAATATAATTAATTTTTTGCATCCAATTATTCTTCACCACATCATATTATGTAATTCATTATATACATTTTTTTATGTATGAGTAACAAAATCTAAATTTTATGACTGAATATAATCATTAAATTGTAAAATATTTATTTCTTATTTTGCTCGATTAAGTCTACGTTGATACTATGAACTTGATATTGAATGTGATGACAGTCAGCGCCGTTTGACAATTATTATTTGAAAACTCTTTTTTACCTACTTATTTTCAATTACACATTCACCTAATAAAATATTTTGTATATAAATTCAAAATTTTTTTATTTTTTGATCACACATTGTTACATTTTTCTAAAATCACTATTCAAAATATTGTTTTGATCAAATAATAACCATTAAACAAGGGCTCAATTATGATTGTTTATTTTGTGTGGATGGGATTGAGAGTTTGAGTTCCCACTGTCACTGTTACTAAGCTCAACTTTCTAGACTCGTCACTAGAAAGTGAAGAAGTAAATAAATTAACAAAAAAAAAAAGGGCCTTTATCTCTGCTTGGCTAGTTTAATTTTTAGTTACTTACTATAACCTTTTTTTTTTTTTCCAAGTAATAGCCCTCCTTGGGTAAATAGGGACGGAAAAATGTCACGACCTACCTCGTCCGTTGTTATTGCTGAATGGGATGGGAATTCCTTAGTTGGGTGGGAAATTGGACGGAAAAGGGAACATTTCCGAACTCGCATCGATTTTTATTTTAATATTTTAAAATTGAAAGTGTATTTTAATAATGCGTCCGGATGTTCCATATATATCATAATCAACTTTTTAATTTTAAATTACTTTAATTGTAGCAGGTAACTTTGGTCCAATCGTTACTCAGTTTAATCAAGAATTTTCATTTAAAAAACGTCGTAACAAAATTGGTTGACTCTTACACTTAGGGTTGTCCATGGGTCGGTTCGGTTCGGTTCCGAAGATACCCGAACCGACCCAAAACTTTTGGGTATTTAATAAATGGACCCGTCGGGTCCAAATATAATTATGGAACCGTTCGGGTTCGGTTCCGTTCCGTTCCGTTCGGTTCGGTTCGGGTCGGTTCGGTTCCGTACCATAATTAAATTTTTTAATATTTTCAGCAACACTACATAAATACAATTAATAACATTTCATTCGTAACTTTTACAAATTAACGTAACCCAATTCAAAAAAATATACAAAACTAGCCGTCCAATAAGATTAATTCAATACATACAAATACCAAAAAGTAGATATTAATATTACAGCAAAACTACATAAAGTATATTCATTTGCTTCAAATTAAAATGGGCTAATGGATTTTAAAATGATTTGGGCTTAAAAATTAAAATTATGAAATAATCTAATTTATTCAATTAATTTGCTAATTTGTATAGGAAAAAAATAAAATAATTTAATTAATTCAATATAAAAAATAAAAAAATTATTTAGTTTCGGTTCTTGTTCGGTTCTTGGTCTAGACCCGACCCAAACCCATCGGTTCTCAATTCGGGTACCCGTTCGGGTATTTAATTTATGAAGAACCGCTCGGTTCGGTTCGGTCCGGTTCGGTTCGGGACTTTTGGACACCCCTACTTACACTATGTTTGAGCCCTATTTTGTGTAATAAATGAGTTTTGTAATAGTGATTTTTAGTCTCTATTTGTCTACCATTATTGAAGGAAAATGAGTTGAAATAGTGTTTTTTTTTTCACGAATGCGTGGTTAGAAAGTATAATAAAGTTTTAAGTTTATACGCAAAATATTTTATTATGAAAATGTATGGTTTAGAGTGAAGAATTTTTAAAATGATGATAGACAAATAGGGGGGAAGAATGTATGATTAATAAGTAGAAATTTTTTTTAGGTTTACGTGCAAATTATTTTATTGAAAAAAAAATGTGATTGATATAAATTTGAAGAAAAATAAATTTTTTTTTTTTGAAAATGTACTCGGGCTTAATAAAATAATACACACAACATAATTTAAAAAGGGATTTTCTATTTTTGCTTATTTAAATCAATCTTATCTTGAGTCCACGTCATAATGCGTGAGTAGCACCATGGGAATAGAATGGTGCTTCATGTACCTGACAGGGCACTCACACATGTGGAGTCCATACATAATTTTTTTTTAATACATTGTGGGGTGCATCATGTGAGTGACCTGGTGAGGCCATGTGAATTAATTCGGGGAATATGGGCTTCCATATAATTGTCCGATTAAGACAAAAGCTGAAAGTGTTACAAATTGTGTCACGGAATCAAGAATAGGGTTGAAGCTATTATAGTGGAACTATAGAATGGAAGTTACGTAGTTTTTTTTTTATCAACAAAAAAAATAAAAATCACGTAATGGTGATTCAATTTTGTAATGTCAGTCAAACATGTAGGTTTGAAGCATTGATTCAGTACTCACAACAATTCTTTCAGTTCTCGATACCAGAATTATCGGTTAAGTTTTCAAATCTGTTTGTGCATTCTGGTTGCTCTATACTCCAGAATTCTTGTAAGGTACATTGCGTTCAGCCATGGAAGAAGAAACACTGACAAGTCATGAAGTACCAATGGTTAAGATCGCCGAGCACAACGAGACTAATGCTGTTACTTCTAAGGTAAGATTTTTCTTTGTGCAATGAACGTTTTGGCCAGTGTTTAATGTCATGATCAATATTTTCAAGACTTAGTGCAACACTTTGCAAGTGTGGATAGAGTTGGTTTTGTAAGGGGCAAAGTGCAAGACTCCCCTGGGTCCATTTTACACACTTTATGGTCTAAAAAATTGGTATGTCCCTAAATTTTAAGTTGAAATACTATATTAGAGTAGTTGCATTTATTTTTTACAATATGCAAGGCAAAACAGCTAAAATTTGATTTCAGTCTTGGGTTTTTTTGTAGTACCGACCTATTTCATATTGTAATAAGCATTTCAACTAAGCATTTTGATCCATGAAGCATCTTAAAATGCCATGTTATTGGAGTTCTCTTTCAACTTGGTACGTGTTTCTTTGTTAATGTGAATTTCATTTTAGGTTAAAGTAGAGGACAATGAAACTGCCCTTGATGGTGAATTCATTAAAGTAGAGAAGGAGTCTATTGATACAAAGGATCGTTCCATCACTGCTGAATCAAATTCCACGGCAGATGAAAATCCAGCTGTCGTCGAGCGAAGTTCCAGCAATTCAGCAAGTAGGGAGTTTTTAGAAGCACAAGAAAAGGTTAAAGAACTTGAGCTTGAATTGGAAAAAGTTTCTGGAGTGTTAAAGGAGACCGAATCCCAGAATGTTCATCTGAAGGATGAAATCTTGCATACAAAGGAGAAACAGCAGGAAACTGAAAAGAAATATGAAGAACTTGAACTTAGTCAGAAAAAACTGCAAGAGCAGATTGCAGAAACAGAGGAGAGATATGGTGTACAGCTTAAAACTTTGGAAGAGGCATTACAATCTCAAGAAGAAAAGAACAAAGAGTTGACAAATGTAAGGGAAGCATTTAATGGTCTTAGTCTCGAGCTCGAGAGCTCAAGAAAGAAGATGGAAGAGCTTGAACTAAAGCTGCAAACTTCTGCTGGTGAATCCAGGAAGTTTGAGGAGTTGCTTAAGGAAAGTGGTTTGCATGCTGAATCAGAGACAAAGAGAGCTTTAGAACTCAAGAGGTTGCTTGAGTTGGCCGAATCTAGTGCTAAAGAAATGGAAGATCAAATGGCTTCTGTGCAAGTTGAACTGAAAAGCTTGTATGACAAGATAGCTGAAAATCAGAAAGTAGAAGAGGCACTGAAGAGCACCACTGCCGAATTATCTACTGTTCAAGGGGAGTTGGAGCTTTCGAAATCGCAAGTGCAAGAAGTGGAGCAGAGGCTAACATCAAAGGAAGCTCTTATCAATGAATTGACTGAAGAATTGGAATTGAAGAAGGCTTCTGAATCTAAGGCCAAGGAGGACATTGCAGCACTTGAGAATCAGTTTTCATCAACAAAAGAAAACCTTCAAGAGAAGATATCTGATCTAGAAGATTTAAAATTGAAGCTGGGAAACGAGGTGAGTACCAGAGAAGAGCTCGGACAACAATTGAAAAGCCAGGAAACAAGGATTACATCTGTTCAAGATGAACTAGCCAAAGTCCTTAAAGAAAAAGAAGCACTTGAAGCTGCTGTGACTGACCTAACCAATGATGCTACCCAGATCAAGGAGTTATGCAATGATCTTGAGGCTAAGTTGCAACAGTCAGATGAGAATTTCTGCAAAGCTGATTATCTTTTATCCCAAGCATTGGCAAACAATACTGAACTTGAACAGAAGTTGAAAACCCTTGAAGACCTTCACAGCGAGTCTGGAAATGCAGTCACCACAGCTAACCAGAAAAATGTAGAGCTTGAAGACATGGTACGAGCCTTGAGGGAAGCTGCAGAAGAAGCAAAATCACAACTCAGAGAATCTGAGACACGTTGTATAGCAGCAGAGAAAAGGAGTGTTGAGCTTGAACAACTGCTTAATCTGGTAGAACTCAAAAGCAATGATTCTGAAAGAGATTTGAGAGAACTTTCTGAGAAATTGGCTGAACTGAATGCCATACTGAAGAACGAGGTGGAAGAGAAGGAACAATTGAACATCCAATTGCAAGAAAATGAGGACAAAATAACTCAAATTAAATCCGATTTGGGAATATCAACTGCACGGAATTCGGACCTTGAGCTAGAACTCAAGAATGCCATGGAAAAATGTGCCGAGCATGAGGGACGAGCAAATACAACCCATCAGAGAAGCATCGAACTTGAGGATCTAATGCAGACATCACATATCAAGACAGTGGAGGCCGATAAAAAAGTGAGCGAGTTAGAGCTACTTCTTGAAACAGAGAAATATAGGATCAAGGAACTTGAAGAGCAAATAAGCACGCTAGAGAAGAAATGTGGGGATGTGGAAGAAGAATCCTTGAAAAGCACTGAGAAGATTTCTGAACTTGAAGGACAACTTGAGGCTGTTCAATTGAAAACGTCAAGCCTAGAGGTTGCACTACAAGCTGCCACTGGAAAGGAAAAAGAACTGACCGAGCACTTGCATATGATTGCGGAGGAGAGTAGGAATTTAAAAGACGCATCAAAAACCTCAAATGAGAAGCTATCTGAAGCTGAAAATCTTGTTGACATTTTGAGGAATGAATTGAGTATTTCTCAACAGAAATTGGAGAGCATCGAAAATGATCTCGAGGCTGCTGGAATGAGAGAAAATGAAGTTATAGAGAAGCTCAAGTCAGCTGAGGAGCAGTTAGAGGAACAAGGAAGCGTGTTGGAGAAAGCTACCGTGAGAAGCACAGAGCTTGAATCATTACATGAAACTTTAACAAGGGACTCAGAGCAGAAACTCCAAGAAGCATTAGCTAATTTCACCAGCAGAGATTTGGAGGCAAAATCTTTGAACAAGACATTAACAAGTCTTGAAGATCAAGTTAAAAGTTATCAAGGGCAGCTAGCTGAAGCAAATGGAAGATATGCAACCGTGAAGGAGGAGCTTGATCAGATTGTAGTGAAGTTAGCTTCTTCTGAGAATGCAAATGAAGACTTGAAACAAAAGATTTTGGATGCAGAAGGTAAAGCTGAACAGTATGTTGCAGAGAATAAATTGTTAGCTGACACCAACTTGCAGCTCAGTAAACAGGCTAAAGAACTTGAGGAAAAGTTAAATTTGGCTCTTTCTGAGAAGGAAGTCTCTGATAAGCAGCTTGCTTCTCATATGAGCACTATCACTGAATTAACAGAGAGGCACTCAAGAGCATCTGAACTTCAATTGGCAGCTGAAGCCCGCATTTCAGGAGCCGAAGCACAGTTGGAGGAAGCTGTCCTGAAAGTCAATCAAAGAGATTCAGAAGCAAAGGACTTCTATGAGAAGCTAAAAGCTCTAGAAGAACAAGTGAAAACGTATGAAGAAAAGGCTCAGGAAACATCTTCGCTTTTGCAAACTAGAGAAGGAGAACTGGAACAAACTCTGCTGAAATTGAAGGATCTGGAAAGAGAAGTTGAGGAAAAATCAAAGCTTTCTCAAGAACTGGCTTCATATCAGTCCAAGTTAAATGATTTGGAAACCAAATTGTCAACTGTTTCTTCTGAGAAAAATGATACAGTTGAAGAGCTTCAGTCTGCAAAAAAAGATATAGAAGATTTGACACACAAGCTTGCTTCGGAAGGCCAGAGGCTACAATCTCAGGTTAGTCTATGACAATATATCTCAAAAACTTTCCAATCACTCAAATGGTTCTACTATTTTCTCCCTTAGCGTATTTATTCTCGAGTATCTTCTTCTTACAGATATCTTCTGTCATGGAAGAAAACAATTTGCTTAATGAAACAAATCAAAATTCCAAGAAGGAGCTTCAGACAATGATAGTACATCTTGAAGAGCAATTGAAAGATCAAGAATCTAAGTTGGAAATTCTCAACACTGAAGTTGGTCAGAAGGCCGAGTTACAAAGTCGTCTAAAGGAGCTTGAAGAACATTTAGCAATTGCTAAGGCTAGAGTTAAAGCAGAGGTAATGCAAATTTATATGGTTTTGGTACTCGTATTATTTAGCATATATCTTAGATATCCAAAGTGGCTGTGGAACTCATATTATTTAGTGTAGATATTATACCTTTAGGTCTCTTAGAGCAAAGCCATTTTCCTTCAATATAATGGGCCATTGAATAATCTTACTTAGCCTTTTGAATTTTATTGCCTGAAAACAGAACGAGTCAAGCTCTCAAAAGAAGTTGGAACAAGAAGCTTCTTTGAAGCAATCATTTGAAGAACTTGACGCCAAGAACAAACAAGTCCTTCTTTTGGAAAATCAAGTTAAAGAGCTCGAGCAGAAGTTACAGCTAGCAGATTCTAAATTGAAAGAGAAGGTTAGGTTTCGTTCTGCCTCCTGTTCACCAGCGCATGTATACGGTGTCTACATCTTTGAATATATAAGGGATCGGGAAGGAAAACTGCACACAGATACAGAAACGTGAAATAAAAGAAGTTAGAAAACTATACTCAAGACAGTGTCCCATATTATATGCTTTATTGCTTTGACCCATATATTACCATGGCATGCATGTCTGATAACACACTTGCCATGTGTCTGACCATTTAGAAATTGATAGATTCTTTGACATGGTACCAGTCTCAAGTGAAAATATGAGTCTCTTCTCATATCATTTTTTACAGAAAAAATTATTCCTTTTTTTTTTTTTTTCTGAAAATGCACTGATGCAATCTTTTCCCCTAGCATTTACATGAATAGCATTTACACGTAGAAAGACAATCATTCTTCAACCAAATAGCATTGACATGCAGTTAGCTTGGCATACATTATCAACTAATACCATCTTAAACTTAAAAATTCTATAATCCAAACTTTAGGTTTGGAAACTAGAATTTTGTACAAAAAGCCTAAGTAATTATGAGAAGAGAATAAAATTTTTTATTTCACCACTATGTGAAAACGATTAAAGAGCTGCTCACTGCTTCTAAGGCAAGATAGCGTGGCTTCGTTCTTGATGAATCATAACATTTAACTGATAATACCAAAACTTAATAACATTTAACAAATGTGACTTCCATCTAACTAAGGTACTTTAAAACTTTATATATACAAAAGTTGAGTTTTCATCAAAATTTTCATATATCTGAATTGTAATGCAGGATGTTACCTCAACAAGGGAGGAAATAGAGGTGAAAAGTCGAGAAATCGAACCTTCAACTTCTACCCCAACAAAAAGGAAGAGTAAGAAAAAATCAGAGCCATCTTCTGCTCAAACAACGTCCTCAGATACACATGTCAAGACTGCTGAGGTATCCCCAGCCACGACTTTTAAAGTCGTTCTGGGAGTGGCGCTAATTTCAGTGATTGTTGGCATTATTCTTGGAAAAAGATACTAAGGCTTTCAAGTTTTTCAGTTTTGCCATTTGCATTTTTTTTTTTATCAGTTTGTTTTATTATACTAAAAACATGTAAGGTGGTTTGCTTGTGAATGCATTTATTTTGGGGCTTCTTGTTGGCGTCAGGCTGTTGGTTTTCAGTTAAATCCTGACCTGTACTTATAAGAGGAAATGAAGAAGAAAAATAAATATTTATTGCAATCAAGTTTTTAATCAAGCTTTTAAGTTTTGGTATCAATTATACTTATGTCCTGTTGTCTAGAATCTAGATTGTAGCAATGCAAGCGTACTAATATTTCAATCACGCTACTTGTACACATTCTCCTCTACAATAAGTTTATACTCTTCCGCATGGAATCCATCATAGCCATTGATTTCTACAACACCCTATCACATCCCTTGATACATAGGTGAAATGTTAACAACAATGTCAAGAAAAATGTACATGTAGGATTTTGGGGGCTCCAATATCCAATTTCCGGGCTCAGTTTACCACCAAACGACACCAACCAACTCAAGCTCGACCCACAACTCACACACTCCGGTTGCCACTAGTTTTCTTACCCACAAAGGGTAAACATGGTGGTGGTGATTTGAAGCCACAAAGGCAAGGGAAAGGGGGCACCACAAAGGAGACAAGGAAGAGACCAATACACAAAGTATATTACCGGATTTTAGAGCACCAAGCTGGCCGGAATTTTCTCTTGAGGCTGCCGGTTTTTCCTCCACCAAGGAGCAGTCGTTTTCCCCCCTTCAACCCTCTCAAATCACCCACCATATTAACCAAGGAAATAGATACATATAGGATGGGTATTAGGTCACACAAAATTGGGCCAAGACATCTATTGGGCCACCAATAAAGACCACAACTATCCAACAATAAATGGGCTAAGAAATCACCATCCAACCTAATAACTTGGACCATCCACGAGTGTTGGGCCACGAGCAACATTAACCCAATTAAGTTGCTTCTAGTGGCCCCGAGTTGTTTTCGGGTCGAGCCATCGCTAATGTGTCGATATAATTTATCCAGAAACGGTTTTACATCATCGCCCGGATTTATTGGGTATCAAAAACCCAACAAATCTTCACCTTGATCCCAATAAAACTGCAAGCAACAAAAACACACAGTTCATACTTGCACAATCAAGGCAACCAATAAAATTGGTATCACAGACCTTACTTCGTGTTTCGAACCCGAAACACATACCATACCTGCTTCATGTACTTACTAGGGCTAAGATCAAGAACATCCAAGTAGAAGCAAATAATCACAGCAATCAATCAAGAGCAAATAAACATGCGATAGAGATATCATATAGGATAACATGGATCTTTTCAACCATGTTCATACAGAACAACAGATTAACACCAAGTCAATCAACAGGCCAACACATACGCAACAAATGCATAAATGACCTCACGAAGATCTCACCACACTCATTCTATCCCATTCCGTGTTACTCACTCCTCGAGAACACACATCTCACCTCATCGCCCACAATGCTCACTAGACTAATCACTCAACTCATGTCTAACTGGTAAATCTCTATAGATCCTAAGTTCTCGGGATAATCCTCTATCACCACATCACTTCTCCAATCTAAATGGATAATAGGTCTCCACCTAATAGAAGTGATAGAAATGCCTCACTCGAACTCCACCTGATCAGGGTCTCTTCTAGATAAAGGATTCCAACATTTGATCACATCTCCACTTGTGATCCAAATGTCACACTCCACATCCCACGGTACAAACCACAATGTACCCTTAGGCATCTATACTCCACCTTACCAAAAGACACACACACACACACACTGCCAATTGCATCCCAAACCCACTATGGCAAATTAACACCTTTTGGCGACCACAAAGGTTAGGGCTCAATTTAAATTGACCCACGCACCAACAAGGTTACTCCAACACCAATGCTCTAAAAAATCCACAAAGGATTTATCCCACAAAAGGAAAGGTGAAGGTAGCACTCACAAAGAGAATAGAAGAAAGAGTTGGTTACTTCACAACACTCACAAAAGAGACTCACACAGAGAACGAAGATAACCCTCATAGGCTGCTCTACATAATCTCACAAAACCACACGGGCTCACTCAGATGAAGGAGAAAATGGATGCCCCTCTAACTTCTCACTACCACACTCTCACACCCACTCACAGAGCAAACGGAGTACGCCATAGATCTCAACCCACTATGCATGCAACCGATTACACCAAGTAATAAGATCACTCCAATTCATGCCAATGCACATATCAAACACATTGAGATGCAACATATAGACATGCAGCCGAATTGAGCAATTACACACGTGCAGAAGGAGTTATACACAGATGTTCTTGCAGTAACCAAGTTTACACTCAATAAACCTCACTAGGGTCATCACTCGACCCAATGACAGAATTCGCATCACCACTCTCCTAATCTTCCCTTTTATTATCATTCATAGGACAGTCTATTTCAACCATGTCCAAATTACCGTAGTTAAAACACATTAATTTTCGCACTTGCCTTAGACCACATTTGACATCAAAAGTTTTTATGAAAAACATTTTCGCTTTGCAAATTAAAAAAAACCACAATTTTCATTAAAACATACACAACTCATAATGTGTTGTCATTTTACCCAAAAAATGCACAGAACGCAAAAAAAACCAACCACGACCACAAGTAAAGTACCGACACAATTCACACAGAATAGTCAAGTAAACTTTCCTAAGGTCACGTGCAATTCTAATAATGAAAAAATTTAATTGGCAACAAATTCACAAAGAATTTAAGGCAAATAATTAACAAGTGATTCCTAGGTCTAGCAACAGGCAATGGTTACCCCTTCACGGTAACCCCAAACCTAACATCACCCCACACGATGACTTCTAATGCGAAAAATAAATTATCATACACAATAAATTTAACTGCAATAATAAAAGGCAAAGAACACGATACCGAGCGGACCACGTCTGAAGGTCCGTAAATATTGAGAGCTGCGCATTTATCACTTTAGGACCGTCGCCATTCGTCTCTCCAACAACCGCGGCAACACGAAAAAAAGACACCGTAGCCCAAAACCGTCCAACTTTCACCGTAAAGCCCAAAACTGAAATCTGAAAACATCGTAGGGTCCGTCTCGATGTCCCGAAGAAACTGCCTTAAGAAGTCTTCCCCAAATTCAGACCACACGCGCCTCTACGCGCTGCCACCGGAGCGGCGCGTGGGACTCACGTACCGGCGACGCGCTAACGCGTGACCAACACGCGCAGCCTCCCACGTTCTCCTCTGCCTACACGTTCCAATGGTGGTGTCCGTTTCTCCATTCGACCTCTGGTTTGTCTGGAAAACGCATTTACAAGTCCGATTATTTTTGGAAACATCTGCTGGTTTTCAGTTGCGATTCTGGTCGGTTTCCAGCCCCTTTTTGCCCCCAAAAATCACATATATCTCCTCCAACCAAGCTCTGATACCATTTGTAGGATTTTGGGGGCTCCAATATCTAATTTCCGGGCTCAATTTACCACCAAACGACACCAACCAACTCAAGCTCGACCCACAACTCACACACTCCGATTGCCACTAGTTTTCTTACCCACAAAGGGTAAACATGGTAGTGGTGATTTGAAGCCACAAAGGCAAGGGAAAGGAGGCACCACAAAGGAGACAAGGAAGAGACCAATACACAAAGTATATTACCGGATTTTAGAGCACCAAGCTGGCCGAAATTTTCTCTTAAGGCAGCCGTTTTCCCCCCACCAACGAGCAGCCGTTTTCCCCTCTTCAACCCTCTCAAATCACCCACCATATTAACCAAGGGAATAGATACATATAGGATGGGTATTAGGTCACACAAAATTGGGCCAAGACATCTATTGGGCCACCAATAAAGACCACAACTATCCAACAATAAATGGGCTAAGAAATCACCATCCAACCTAATAACTTGGACCATCCACTAGTGTTGGGCCACGAGCAACATTAACCTAATTAAGTTGCTTCTAGTGGCCCCGAGTTGTTTTCGGGTCGAGCCATCGCTAATGTGTCGATATAATTTATCCAGCAACGGTTTTACATCATCGCCCGGATTTATTGGGTATCAAAAACCCAACAGTACATATAGCTTAATTCTTGATATTATTGGAATCTACTATCCAGAAGTCTGTTTACTACAGGTAATCTTCCCTTTTTCATTTTTTTTTGTCGTGAAAAGTAATTGCCATTTTTCTCGAGCTGCTCCCGAGTAGCTTGGGGAGGTGGACTTCGGAGATTATGTTTCATTCTCTCCAATTTGGTTTTTCTAAAGAAATCTCCTCGTGGATTTAACTCTTAATAGTGGTAGTGTTGCAAAGAGTTCAAAAGTTTTCATTCTATATAAAAAAATATAGCTCTGTTACGGGTAGTTTTCATTTTAGTCTTGGAAGTTCAACTTAAACATAAAGTTAATACTAGTAAAATAACAAGGATTAAAATTTGAATAGCTACTATACTTGCAACGTTGTTACTGTAAGTATTATGCCCTAGGTCCAATCAACTTTAAAACATACACACTTTTAATATATATTATTAATGCATAGTTATGGCAATATCTATTATTTAATTAAATTAATATTCTAATAGATTAAATAATAGAATTCGTAGATTCAAGTCTTAGTAATTTGTTAATCACGAAGAGTTGTGATTGTGAGATACAAATTACATATGACTGAATCTTAAATCGTCTATTGTCGTATGTAATAACGAGATACGGATATCGTTATTATGGATGGACCATCACATGTGAAATTTCTTACTTGTGAACTAAGTAGTTGATCTCACAAGCTAAAGTGTGGTGAAATTTGAATGAATACGTAGATATTTTGTTATCGAACAAAACATTGGAGACCCGCTGATAGATTTCACATAGATAACTATCTGAGTGTCAGTGGTTAATCTCTAAAGCTCGGTAGTGGAATTGGTCATTTGACTTGAGGTAATCATAGTGCCTTATATGAGGACAATCATACTTCGGTGATATTGGATGTTGCTTTGTCAATGGTCGCTAATACAACATCATTCGGGTACGTCAAGAATCATATGAAGGTTGTGAATGATCAATAGATGATTTGTCACTCTTAGAAAGTAAGAGATTATGATCTACATTTTATACAGTTAAGTTGATAATGAAATCATTGGCTAAGGTGAACTTATAAGTCAAAAAAGAGTTTTCGACTTATATTGACTTAATAGTGGGATAAAAAATATGATCAATAATTGAGATTGACATATATCCATATCTCATAATTAATCGGATCATATTGACGAAAATATTATAGTTTCACGATAAACGAACAAGTTTAATTTTTGTCATACCACGTGACATTTCTCGTCACATGTATTGCCCTGACACATTGCTAGATGTCAATTTGAGACGACAGATGTGAATTGATGATAAATTAAAAGGGGTATTTTAATTTATCAATTTTGATTAGATCAGAATAATAATTCACGTCGTTAAGTATCGTGATCGGGAACTTAATGGGTCACACACAAAAGAGAACTAGAAGAATGAGATTTACCAATTAATTAATTGAAAAGTGTTGGATAACTAATTAATTGTGTTTCTTATTAATATGCCCGAATTAATTAATTGGATTAATTAATTCATGGACCATATTTAATAATTTTATTAATTAAATATTGGACCAGGTTAGTTTAAGAGACGGGCCAGCCCACTTGGGCTTATATTCATAGGCTGTTAGGGTTTGAAAACTGTATGGAATGATTCATTATTCTTGCTAGTACAAGAAAAAAACCCTAATCGTCATTCTTATTCTCTGTGTGGATCACCGTTGTGTTGACCTATGGTTAATTTGAAACCTCAAAGTTTTGATTATAACAAACAAGTTAGTCTTATTTTCTAACAAGTTAAATTCTAGTATAGTTTTTCGACGCGCACAAAAGAATATTGATCAATGGCCGTCAAAAGAGAAAAAGCTATCGTCACAAATCGAACCCTTGAAGAAAGTCAAGATCGAAGCCACATTCAAGAAATCAAGAATCAAACTTTGGAGCAAGATCAAATACTTGTTTTCTTAGCAAAAATGTAAAGGTACTAACACCTCGATATATGGTATGAATGACTATAGCTCAAAACCATTCCATGCATTAAGTAGTGATTCAAAAAGGACATTTTGATCAAGTGAAAATGACTTTTAAAAATTAACTTTTGGACTTTTAAAAATAATCTTTCATCTGAGAAAGTTAGTGAAAAATGCTTACCAAAGACCATGATTTTCAAAAGTCACAAAGCAAAACAAAAAATCAAGAAAATTGGACCGCCACCTCTTGGGGCGGTCGATCGGAAATGCTCCAACGGTCCGATTTTTACCGTTCTAACTTTTGATTTTTTTTCGTACAAACGGTCATTTTGGTCATTCGGAAATTAGCGATCAACCGGACCGGTCATCCGATTTGACAGAAACTTTGGCATTTTTCATCTCTATAAATACCAACTCTCTTCTCATTTATTACAAGAACTTTTAGAGCATTCAATTGATATTCCTTTGAGCATACATTGTATTGATTTCTCATATCACTCATTATCAAATCACTTTACAATTGAAGAGTCTTTTGATCAAATTAATTCTTGAAAATCATTCCATACATCAAAGACTTCCACACCTAACACTTGAGCTTCATTCATTAATTTCTATTAAAGTGTTAGTCTTCTTATCTTCTTGTACTCAACTTTGGAATCATCATTGATTGAAAAGAAAAGATTTCATTTGTAAACTTACTTGAATTGTGGGTCGTGTTGAGGTCCCGAAAGCTCAACGTTGTAAAAGGCTCGGTGGTCCTTGCTTGTACGTCATCGGAAGCATTGTAAAGGGTTGGATTGCACCACAAGTCAATTAACATAGTGAAATTGGCCTTGCTTGTGCCGGAGAGCTTGGTAACGGGGGACATAGATCATTACATTGGATCGAACCTCCACAAATATATCGTTTGCATTTTCTATCCCTCTTCACTTATTACTTTCGTATTTATGTTTGATATTTAAACAAATCTATCTAGTTATTACTTGTTGATTATAAGTTAATTTTTCGAAAAGTTTTAAAAACCAATTCACCCCCTCTTGGTTAGCTAGTCTTATGCTATCAATTGGTATCAGAGCTAGACACTCATTTTCAAAGATTTCATAATCTTGAGTAATGGCTAACCCAATGTTTCAAAACCATGAAGGACACTCTACAAATCTAGCTCCCTTTTTTGATGGCACACACTATAATTATTGGAAGGCTAGAATGATGTTTACATTCAATCTATTGATTATAATATTTGAGAAGTAGTCAAGTATGGTCCCTATAAGCCTTCCAAGACCATTAAGATAGATGGTCAACCCGATCAAACTATCACCAAACCTAGAGAAGAGTTTGATGAAGATGACAAAAGAAAATTATCCTTAAATGCTAAAGCCAAAAATTTACTCTATTGTGCATTGGATAAAAATGAGTTTAATCGCATTAGCACTTGTGAATCCGCATATGACATTTGGCATGCATTAGAAGTTACTCATGTCGGCACTAGTAAAGTTAAAGAAACAAAAATTAATATGTTAGTAAAGGAATTTGACAACTTCTTTATGAAACAAGATGAATCTATTCTTGATATGATTACTCGCTTTACCGATATTATAAACGGACAAAAAGGATTCGATCGCAAATTTACTAACGGTGAACTTGTGAGCAAAATGCTTAGATCACTCTCGGAGGGATGGAGCCCCATAAGGATGTTAATAGAGAATACCAAGGATGTGAACACATATCCTTTGGAAGAACTTAATGGAACCTTGATGACCTACGAACTCAATAATGTCGAAATCAAGAAGAAGACATGAAAGAGCAAAGAAGAATCAAAGGAGGTTCCTAAATGTCAAATTGATGATGTGCTTGATGATTTAGTTCTTCTTGTCAAGAAGTGGAGAGGGTTTCGAAACAATCAAAAATTTCAAAAAAAGGAAGACAAGAATGAAGAAAGAAACAAGAAAATCATTTACTATGATTGCGACAAACCACAAAAGATTCGAGTGTCCAAACAAAAAGAAAAATTTCAAGAAAATGGTATTCTAAGCAACATGGGATGAAAGCGATGATGATGATCATGATGATGATGATGATGAAAGTCAAGAAAAGATCGCCAACATGTGCTTCATGGCAATAATGATGAGGTAAGTTCTATTGAACATTTTTCATAGGACTATTTATCTTCCTCCTATGATGAAATTTTAGAAGAATTTGAAAAGTTAGCCCTTAGTCATTCTATTCTTAAAAAGAAGCATAAATTACTAAAAAATGAAATAGAGACCAAAAGGGAAAATGAAGAACATGCTTTGTTCAAAAAAAATTGCTCTTTAAAGGAAAAAGTCGAAGATCTAACAAAAATCATTCATAAATTTACTCAAGGAAAAAAGAATTTTGTTTAATACTTGGCAATCAAAAATATGTTTTTGATAAAGGAGGCATCGGACATCAACCTTTTTTAAAACAAAAACCTCTCAAAAATCTATTTGTCAAAACCTCAAATTCAATTTTCTCAACAATTACTTGTAACTTTTGTAACCAAAATGTACATGTGGCCTACAATTGTATAACAAAAAAGAAGCTATACTTTGAAAACAAGTGGACTCGAGAATCCACTAAAACTAACTACAAAGGATCCAAACATGTATGGGTACCAAAGATAAAAAATAGAATTATTTTTGTAGGTACCAAAGAATACAACGAGCAAATGGTTCCTAGATAGCGGATGTTCAAAACACATGACCATAGATAAAACCTTACTATCAAACTTCAAAAGGAAGGACGGGGGCCATGTCACCTTTGGGGACAATGCTAAAGGAAAAAACATTGGAATCAGAATATTGGTAACCATCTCTCACCCTCCATTGAAAATGTTTTATTGGTAGATAACCTCAAACATAATTTACTTAGTATTAGTCCATTGTGTGACAAAGGATATTGATTACGCCCAAAGAATAACACGGTAGTTGTAGCACAGTTTTGGGGTGTCGTATCTACAGGGAGATGGAAGAATATTTAAAGGATCAAAAGGCTGAATTGCTCTCTCAAATGTGTAATAAAATTTAATATTGAAATGTGAAATTAAAATCAATAATGCGAAGCAGTGAAGCGTCGAAATTCTCTCAATTGGATTTGATCAATCATATCAATTATTCATTTTTATAACACAATTAGAGGCTTTCATCCTGGCACTATAATCAGAAGATATATCGTGAAAATCAATTTAATTTACAAATGTAATTCTAGAATTCAGACTTAAGATATATTCGCACATTTTATTGGAATAAGATCAAAGATCGACCATATACATCAAGCATAAGGCAGTAATCAATCCGCCAATAAAGTGAATTTGAGATTAAAATTCAACAACTAGTTTAATCTAACAATAGAAGAAGCATGACTGAATCTATGAAGGATATAATAATTTTTAAACCAATCTCAACAATAAATAATTGAAACTGAAACTCAATAAATAGTTTGATTGAATAATGGAAAAAACATGACTGAATCCATGAAAAATCTTGTAAATATTAAACCGATTTCAATATAAATTCAAGAGAATAAAAATCTAAATTCTAGGATTGTTTGACAATGAAAAGATCAAATTAAATGAATAAAAGACATGAAATCACCAATTCCAACCAAGTTCCTTCGTAGATTCACCAAGGGTTTTAGTTCTCCATGAGTTTCTTGAGCCCAAGAGGAGAAGAATGGTATATGAGGACCTTCTCCATATATATTCTGCTATTAAGTATTTGTAAGAGTCAGAAATTAGATGAAAATCACGTCCAAATTGGTTTCCAAAAGAGTTCTAATCGAATAAGGAAAGTTGTCTTCGCGCGCAGATTTTTTGTCTCTGCACAGTAGTCAATAATTTAGTTATAACTTTCTATTCCGATATCTGATTTATATGATTCAAAATCTGTTAGAAAGATAACTCAAAGATCTCCATCTTTGTTAGAAATAGTTCTTTTCCAATTCGGACGTTTACTATGTCAAAAATGGGTCTCAATTTTTGGCTAAAAATTTGGAATATATCTTGTGCGAATTGAAAATTGATTTCGATAATATTCCATTCCTTTTTGACTTCTAATTGCTTCCAATCGACCCTCAGCACTCTCGACCTTCATCATGAGCCCCGACATAATTTTGAGTATTTTCACTTTAGTCCCTGGACTTTCACTTTCTTCCATTTTGATCATTTTTCACTTGTTTCTTCTTATTTCTGCTACATTCATCATTCGTCCTGCAAAACATAAATTACATAGAATTAAGCTATATTCCAATATATTAGTCAACAATTGCTCATGTTTTGGCCGTAAAATAAGTATGTAAAAATGCACTTATCATTTTGGCGGGATCCTTTGCGCAATCACAGTGTTCGCTTGCTCAGTCAAGAAAGCAATTTTCTTGACATTGTGCTTCCTTTTGACAGTGCATAAGTCCTTAAGGACTTCAGCATAAGTAGGAACCTGTGAAATCACATGTAAGAGAGGCAAATTGATTTTTACTTGCTTTAGGTGTTCTAAAATCTCACTATGTTGACTAGCGAATTTTGGGGTGGACTTAAGAGCTTGCGGGAAAGGTACTCTAACTGGATTTGTCATTATTTCCTTAGTAGGGCTACTCTCTTCAAGATCACTAGACTCTTTTTCAGTTTTCCTAGGTTTGGGGATTGGTTCTATAACTTTTCCTGGTCTAGTGGTTATGGCATTTACTTCTCTAAGACTATTTTCATTTGAACCCAAGGTTTATGCCATGTGCTGCCCTTTAGGATTTGGTTGAGCTTGAGCCAGAAATTTTCCACGTTCCACTACTGTTAAGGCACTAGTTAGTTTGGAGATATGATTTTCGATTTCCTTATTTTCCTCAACAATTTGAGTAATCATAATCTCAAAGTTTTGATTTATTTTTCCCTGTGCCTCCATGAATGCATATAGGGTATCTTCTAAGGAATTCCTAGATGACATGGGTTGGTATGTAGGGTATCTTCTAAGCAGTTGATATTTTATGAATGACCCCGTACTTTTTCATTAGAGCCTCAAATGAACGGTTACAGAAATGTGTACCCCTATCACTAATGATAACCCTTGGTGTGCCAAACCTAGATAACACATTTTCTCTAAGGAATTTCACAACTGTTTTATTGTCATTGGCTCGACAAGCTGCTGCTTCAATCCATTTGAACACATAATCAACAGGGTAAAGGGGAAACAGAAAACAAGTGTTCATCTGGGAAGTCATCTCTAATGGTCAATTGATTCACATTGTTCTAAAAAGTTAACCTAGATAAATGGTCTGCTACCACATTTTCTACCCCTTTTTTATCTTTAATAGCAATGTCAAATTCCTGTAGGAGTAAAATCCACCTAATCAGTCGTGCCTTAGCATCCTTATTGGAAAGAAGGTACTTAAGAGCAGAATGGTATGTGAACATTGTGATAGGAGAACCAATTAAATAGGATCGAAACTTATCTAAAGCAAAGACTACTACAGCTAGTAGTTCCTTCTCAGTTGTGGAGTAGTTCATTTGAGCACTATTTAAGGTCCTACTAGCATAGTAAATAACAAAAGGTTTACCCTCCCTTCGTTGCCCAAGGACAGTACCTACCGCATAATCGCTAGCATCGCACATAATTTCAAATGGTAATGACCAATCAGGTGATTGCATTATGGGTGCTGAAGTTAGCTTGTCGGTCAAAGTTTTAAACGCCTTTTAGCAAGCTGGAGTCCAATCAAAGGTAGCATCTTTGGCTAAGAGATTACATAAAAGGTCTAGATATGGATGAAAAATTTTGTATAAACCTTCTATAGAAACCTGCGTGGCCAAGGAAAGATCTAATATCTTTGGTTGTCTTAGGTTGGCAGTTTGGAGATCAATTCAATCTTAGATTTGTCAATCTCAATCCCCTTAGATGAAACAACATGACCTAGGACAATACCTGAAGATACCATAAAATGACATTTTTCCAATTCAAAACTAACCCATTTTCCTCACATCAGGTTAGAACTCTCTCCAAGTTTAACAAACATGTATCAAAAGAAGTACCAAAAACAGTAAGTCATCCATAAAAACTTTCATACAGGTTTCTACCATATCACTAAACATACTCATCATGCATCGTTGAAAAGTAGCAAGAGCGTTACATAATTCAAATGGCATCCTACGAAATGCACAGGTACCAAAACGACAAGTAAATGTGGTCTTTTCCTGGTCCTCCAAAGCTATCTCAATTTGATAGTAACCAGAATAACCATCCAAGAAACACTAAAAATGATGGCCAGCTACACGCTCAAGAATTTGGTCCAAAAATGGGAGGGGAAAATAGTCCTTGTGAGTGGCAGCGTTCAACTTCCTATAATCAATACACATGAGCCATCCGATCACAGTCTTTGTAGGGACCATTTCACGAAGTTCCTTTATAACCACCGTGACACCAGACTTTTTAGGAACCACCTGCGTTGGACTAACCCATTTACGATCTGCAATGGGGTAAATAATACCAGCATCTAACAGTTTAAGCACCTCATTTTTAACAACTTCTTTCATGGTGGGGTTTAACCTACACTGGGGGTCTCTTTTAGGATTAGTCCCCTCCTCTAGGTAAATTTTATGTGAGCAAATTAGAGGGCTTATACCCTTGATATCAACTATAGTCCATCCTAGTGCAGATTTATGTTCATTCCAAATGTTCAAAAGCTGTTTACCTTGAGAAGCATTTAATTCTGAAGAAATAATTACAGGAAAAGTGTCACCTGGTCCAAGGAACACATGTTTCAGTCCTAGGGGTAGTGGTTTCAGCTCCGGTGTTGGACTCTCAATACTTGATGGTTGCTGCCCTCCAATTCTAGCTGGTAGTTCTTTAAACTTTGGTTGCCATGGTGATGTCCCATAACCTTGAAATTTAGCAAAAACAGCACAAATATTAGCATATTTTTCAAAATTTGATTACGCCCAAAGAATAACACGATAGTTGTAGTACAGCTTTGGGGTGTCGTATCCACGGGGAGATGGAAGAATATTTAAAGGATCAAAAAGACTGAATTGTTCTCTCAAATGTGTAATAAAATTTAATGTTCAAAGGTGAAATTAAAATCAATAATTCGAAACAGTGAAGCGTCGGAATTCCCTCAATTGGATTGGATCAATCGTATCAATTATTCATTTTTATAACACAATTAGAGGCTTTCATCCCGACACTCTAATCGGAGGATATATCGTGAAAATCAATTTAATTTACAAATGTAATTCTAGAATTTAGACTTAAGACATATTCGGCACAATTTTATTGGAATAAGATCAAAGATCGACCATATACATCAAGCATAAGGCAGTAATCATGTAGCGCCCCGAGTTCTGTTAACCCGGATTGCCACGTCATCGTCTTTTGCCCTAATTTTGTCAATCAATTTTGCGGAAATAACCTAATTTTTAAAATCACATTTGAAATTGAAACCTACTTCGGCAATTGAAATACATTGGATAATTGTTCAAAATTTAAATATCGTGTTTTTGGAATAGCGGAAACGAAAATACGTTAACAGTGTTTCAATACATAAATTCGGAAACTTAATAAATTCGATAATCAAATTTTATGCCACCACTGCCGGATCAATCACGTTCGCCTCCGAAGTCTGCAAATATTGTTAAAATAGCAGAATGAGTATTTCGAAGAAATACTCAGTAGACTCATCGCCGATAATTAATTTACAGAATAATTGAAAACACACTCATGCAATATACAATGTGATATCATCTTTGGTTCATTTTCTTGAAATCATAGGCTCTTTAAAAACATGGGCTGTGGGTAGTCTTTCTTTCTTGTGCAGATGAAGCACATAAGTTATGCATAACATTCTTTCTTATCTCATAAGAGATTATTTCTTTCTTTCTCATGCAATTAAGCATATAAGTTATGGCAAGCATAACAATATCATATATCGCATATGACACATTCTCATCCTATGCATAAAGCATATAAATCACGTAATTCACATAAAGCATGCAATTATAATTTAAACTAATTAATGGTGGCGAGTCTACCTCAATTGTTTCGTGTTGCGTGAAAAGTGAGCGGGAAAATAACTTCAAGCTCCTAATTGCTCGTACGTATCGTCTAGCAAAAAATAGGAAATAAGTTTGAATTAGTATTTCGAACTTTAAAGTTTTAAAGTGTTGAAATTAAGTTTAAGGGCTTAATTGAAAATTATAGAAACTGAAATAAATAGCTTAAAACAATAAAATAAAGTTTAGGGGCTAAATTGGAAGTTTTATTAAATCTGAAAATAAAAGTTTAAGGGCTAGAATAGTAATTTTAAAAGTTAGGGACTAAGCTGTAATTATAATAAAACTGAAAATAAAAGCTGAAAACTAAAATAATAACTTTTAATAGTTTAAGGACTAATCTGTAAATATAATAAAGCTGAAAATAAAACTAAAGGGCTGAAATTAAACATTTTCAGAACTTAGGGACTCAATTGAAAATCTGCTGGAACTGAAAATAAAATATTAAGGACTGAAATAATAATTTATAAACTTGGGGGTTAAATTAAACATTATCTAAAACTAAAAATAAACTTAAGGGACTGAAATTAAAATATTTAAAACATGAGGACCTAATTAAAACAATTAAAACCTTGGGGCTTAGGGTTTAAATCTCCAAAATCAAAATCAAATTAAAAATCAAATAAAACCAAAATCAATAAAATCAAATAAATACAAAAATCAAAACAAAATCAAAACAATAAAAACATATTCCTCATTTCTCTCTCTCTCATTCGACCGAGAGAGAGAGAAGCGATGGAGGGGCTTTGCCCCTCCTCCGATCCCACCACCGCCGGCGGCGGTTGGTGGCAGCGCCACCACCTGAGGTGGCGCCGGTGGTCAGGTAGGGGGGGTCCGATTTGGGCTTTGGATGTGCGTGGATTGGAAGTTAACCGAGGCTTGGGGTCGATTCCCTTTGGGTTTCTTGGTGGCTATCAACTGGAAGTGGGTCAAAACACAAGGTAAGGTAATGGGTTTCCTTTTTCTTGATTCCCTTTTGGTTTTTGGGGTGATGGTGGTCTCGGTTTTCTTTTGGATTTCTTGGCGGAATAGAGTTGGAAACGGGGTTAGTTTGTTGGGTTGGTTTACTTCTTGATTTTGTGACTTTTGGGTGTTGATTTGAAGGAAAATGGGGGCTGTCGAGTGGCGGCCTTGGGTGTCGATTTTGGGGTGGAGATGGCTGTGGGTTTTTGGGTTGCAGCTGGGGTTGTGCTGGAGCTTGGGTGGTTCGAGACATGGTTGGCAGTGAGGTGGTGGTTTGAGGGGTACTGCTCGAAGTTCAGTTTGATGCGTGTGTGTCTTGGAGGGGCTGCGGTTTGGGCGTTGGTGTGGTGGTTTGGGCAGTGGTCATTTGGGTGTTTGCAGTGACTCAAGCTGGATTCTGCAGTAGTGGTTGAGGTGAAACGAGGCTGTCGTTTTTTCGTGTGAAGCAGTGAGTTTTCAGCGTTTGGTGGAGTTGGCTGTTGAGGCTTGGTTTCTGCTGGATCGTTCGAATGGTGGCTGCAGCCTACGTGCTTGACTACAGCTCGTGTGTGAGCAAATGGGTTTGAGCTGGGAGTTGCAGTTTTGGTGTTGGTTTGGTTCTACAATTTGGTGATTCCCTGTTGATGGAAACTGAGGCTCTCAGCCTCAACCTGAGCTTCCCACTTTGGGAAGAATACTGTTGGTGCTAGAAATTGAGATTCTAGCATCAACATGATTCTCATATGTTAAATTGCATAAATGAAAATTTTGGGGAAATTGGAGATTCTTACCAATAATGGCTGCGTGAATGAGGAAATGGAGGGAATTGTGATGAATAAAATAGTGGGAATTTAGGGCACAAATTTCAAGGTGGTATATTGGGCCTGATTGTTGGGCCTTTGGATTTGGGCTGTAGGGTTTCTAATTGGGCTAAAATAATTAAATTCAGGTTTGGACTTATATAATTGGGCCCAAAAAAATTGGGTTTATATAATTGGACTTGAATTTAATAATAATTGGATTTAAATAAAATAAATCCGAATTGAAATAAAAATAATTATTCAATATTCGATTCGATTCGAAATAATTTAAATTCATTTATAACGGCTAGACGAACGTGCTATTTCTTAAAAATTAGGGTTAAAGTCGAGCGACACGTTTTTCGAGAATTAATTTATAAAATTTAAAAGTTCGCGGTCGCTACAACCTTACCCCCTTAAAATAATTTCGTCCTCGAAATTTAAACTTACTTGATCTAATATATCTGGATACTTAGCCAGAATCTCTTCCTCTTTCTCCCAGGTAGCTTCATCGCTATCCTGTCTACCCCATTGGACTTTGACTAAAGGAATCTCTTTGTTTCTTAAGACATGGACTTTTCTTTCTATAATGCACATAGGTGTCTCCTCATAGGACAGATTCCTCTGAATCGAAATAGTCTGAAAATTTACCACGTGACTTGGATCGTGGATATACTTTCTCAATAGGGAAACGTGAAAAACGTTGTGTACGGCCGATAGCTCAGGCGGCAACGCCAAACGATAAGCCACGTTACCCACTTTCTCTAATATCTCGAATGGTCCGATAAAACGAGGTCTTAACTTCCCTCTCTTGCCGAAACGAATAGTTCCTTTCATAGGAGCTACTTTCAAAAATACTTTCTCTCCAATTTCAAATTCTAAGTCTTTTCTCCTTTGATCGGCATAGCTTTTCTGTCTATCTTGAGCGGCTTTGATTCGCAGTCTGATCTTATCAATAGCCTTAACTGTCTTCTCAATCAATTCTGGACCTAAAATTCTTCTCTCACCTACTTCATCCCAATAGACTGGTGATCGACATCATCGTCCATAAAGTGCCTCATATGGTGCCATACCAATAGTAGCCTGGAAACTATTATTGTAGGCAAATTCCACTAATGGGAGGTGAGTCTCCCAATTACCACTCAAATCTAGTACGCAAGCTCTAAGCATATCTTCTAGTGTCTGAATAGTGCGTTCAGACTGTCCATCGGTCTGGGGATGGTAAGCAGTACTAAAATTTAATTTAGTACCCATCGCTACTTGTAAACTCTTCCAGAATCTTGATGTAAATCTCGGGTCTCTATCTGATACAATGGAAACTGGTACTCCATGGAGTCGAACAATCTCTCTAACATACAACTGGGATAACTGATCCACATTGAGAGTCATTCTGATTGGTAGGAAATGAGCTGACTTCGTAAGTCGATCTACGATAACCCAAATAGCGTCATGTCCTTTCACTGATTTCGGTAACCCTGTTACGAAATCCATGGAAATTTTCTCCCATTTCCATTCTGGTATATCCAAGGGATTTAACAACCCTGATGGTCTCTGATGTTCAGCTTTTACTTACTGACATGTCATGCATCGAGAGACAAACTTTGCAATACAACCCTTCATGTTTCTCCACCAAAAGGTATTGCGCAAATCACGATACATCTTTGTCCCTCCTGGGTGGCATGCATATGGTGCTGAATGAGCTTCTGTCAAAATCGCATTCTGGATATGTTCATCCTTCGGTATACAGAGATGTCCTCTGAATATAAGTGCCTTATCAGAGGCAATCTCGAAACCTATTCTCTTGCCAGTTCCAACTTCGGATCTGATCTTTTCCAAGAATTTATCTCCAGTTTGAGCTGTTATAATCCGACCTCTCAAGTCTGGTTTAACGCTCAGATTTGCCAATCTAGAAGATCCTTGGACTGATGGGGTTCGCACTTCGATTCTTAGATTCCTCAAATCTCGAATCAACTGATCTTGCGTTGTTC
This sequence comes from Fraxinus americana, assembly GCA_035079005.1. Classification (NCBI taxonomy): domain Eukaryota; kingdom Viridiplantae; phylum Streptophyta; class Magnoliopsida; order Lamiales; family Oleaceae; genus Fraxinus; species Fraxinus americana. Next base: position 1,011,461 of record CM068728.1, read on the forward strand.
CCAAAGCTGATAACTGTCCGACGTCCTTTCTGCTTAAAGCGTCGGCAACCTTATTCGCTTTACCCGGGTGGTAAAGAATGGTGCAGTCATAATCTTTTACCAGCTCTAGCCATCGACGTTGTCTCATGTTCAGTTCCTTCTGAGTGAAGAAATACTTGAGACTCTTGTGATCGGTGTAAATCTCGCATTTACTCCCGTACAGATAGTGTCTCCAAATCTTAAGAGCATGCACGACAGCTGCGAGCTCTAAATCATGTGTCGGGTAATTCTTCTCATGTGGCTTCAACTGTCTTGAAGCATATGCTATCACTTTGCCATTCTGCATCAAAACACAACCTAAACCATGTTTAGATGCATCGTCAGTAAATAACGAAACCTTCGTGATCCATACAGTATCGTCAAGACTTTGTCGAAACGAGTCTGTCCTTAAGTTTCGAAAGCTTTGTTCACATTGTTCGTCCACCGATATTTAACTCCCTTCCTGGTCAACCGAGTCATAGAACTGCTATTTTAGAAAAACCCTCTATGAATCGCCGATAATATCCGGCTAATCCAAGAAAGCTCCTCACATCTCCAACATTTGCAGGTGTTGGCCAATTCGTTACGCTTTCAACTTTAGAAGGATCAACCTCGATACCTTTAGTCAGAATAATATGACCCAAGAAACCTACTCTCTCAAGCCAAAATTCACATTTCTTGAACTTGGCGTACAACTTTTCTCGCTCTCGCCGTTTCCAACACAATCCTCAAATGTTCTTCATGTTGTGCGGAATTCCTGGAGTAGATCAGTATATCATCGATAAAAACAATAACGAATTTATCAAGATACTGATGGAAAACTCGGTTCATCAAGTCCATAAATATTGCAGGTGCGTTCGTAAGACCGAACGACATCACTGTGAACTCATAATGTCCATATCGTGTCCTGAACGCTGTCTTTGGTACGTCAGCTGGCGAAACCTTTAGCTGATGGTACCCAGATCTCAAATCAATCTTCAAGAAGATTGCAGTACCTTTCAACTGATCGAATAAGTCTTCGATTCTGGGTAGGGGATACTTATTCCTTATCGTCAACTTGTTAAATTCTCGATAGTCGATACACATCCTCATGCTTTCGTCCTTCTTCTTTACAAACAGCACAGGTGCTCCCCACGGAGACACACTTGGCCTGATAAAACCCTTCTCTAGCAATTCCTCTAATTGTACCTTCAGTTCTTGCAACTCCTTTGGTGCCATGCGGTATGGAGCTTTAGAAACAGGGGCAGCTCCTGGTACCAGTCGATGGAAAATTCCACTTGCCTATCCGGCGGAGTGCCGGGTAGATCGTCTGGAAAAACGTCTCCATATTCACATACTACTGGCACTGAATCCAGAGTAATCTCATCTACGGGTTTGTCTTGAAGACTAACCAAATAGCCATGACAACTATCCTTGGCTAATAGCTTCTCCGCTTGTAAAGCCGAAATTAGGTGATGAAGTGCCTTAATCCTCGTCCCATAAAATCTGAATACTTCTTCACCATCTTTAAGAAAAATAACCTCTTTCTCGTGGCACATAATTGCGGCACGGTTGGTGTTGAGCCAATCCATACCTAGAATAATATCGAAATCTTTCATTCGGATAATATTCAGGTCTGCCTCCAAAACTTGACCATCAAAATCTATTTGTACTGCCTTGACTATCTTATTAGTATCGATAGTTTCTCCTGACGGCAAACTAACTTCAAGGGTACTACCAGTCTCTTCTCCTTGTAAGTTCAGTCTTTCTAAACATGCATCATTTCATTAATAATTCAACTTCTTTTGGTGCGGGTACATGAATAGGAAGGTATGTATGCCGAACATTTCCAATTTCCTTTTATACAATGATGTCAAACCTACTCTAGATCCTATCTCTCTATTCTTCTTCGGTTACACATGATTCGGTGTCCGAAAACTCTCCTAGCGCTGGGTCAGCATCTTCATCGGGTTCTTCTTCTGGGTTCCTCCTCGGGTTCTTCCTCGAGTATTAACCCATCTTCTTGCCCAAGTTCGAGCTCGGGCATTGGCTCATGTTCTGGCACCCCTTCAGGTGCAACTCCAAAGCGGTGCTCAAAATACATGGGCCAATATGCCACAAATCTCACGCAGAAGGTGTCATACTCAATCTCCACATTAGGTGACACTAGAGCATCTATGTATATGCTACGAGCTACCTTCGCGTTATCGCTTCTAAAAGTCGAGAGTAATTAATGAATCAACCGACGATTTCAGGTCACGTAGCCATATTATATGGCCCGATTACGTACATATTCAACTGCTCTATGTGTTGGGCAATCGTCCAATCAAGTCTAGGTCTGAATCGATCATAGTTTCTAATGGCTTGTTCTACGTCGCTGGGTGCATTTCTACGAATGGGTGCCATGTCCTAAACCAATTATGCAAAGTCCAATTAAGTGGGGTTATTCATCTTTTCTTAGTTAAAATTTACGAGGACGTAAAAATTTAGAAAATTATTTCCAATTATGCTCAAACTCGTCTTTCTTTTCCTTCTTTCTTTTCTTTTCTTTCTTTCTAATTTGGATACACTTCTTTCTCTTTCTTCTAAATCTCGTAATTCGTAAAACAGTATCCGAAATAACATAACAGTAAACTTCAATAACTTCTTTACCTTCGGAGTCGACGGATTGAATGGTGGCAGTGGCAACTTCCAGTAATAATTAAATAAATAATCTCTTTAAAAATTCTCTTTGAAAATTTTCTCTTTTTTTTTTTTTTTGAAAATTTGCCAGTCTACAGAAACGCAGACTGGCTCTGATACCAAGCTGTAGCGCCCCGAGTTCTGTTAACCCGGATTGCCACGTCATCGTCTTTTGCCCTAATTTTGTCAATCAATTTTGCGGAAATAACCTAATTTTTAAAATCACATTTGAAATTGAAACCTACTTCGGCAATTGAAATACATTGGATAATTGTTCAAAATTTAAATATCGTGTTTTTGGAATAGCGGAAACGAAAATACGTTAACAGTGTTTCAATACATAAATTCGGAAACTTAATAAATTCGATAATCAAATTTTATGCCACCACTGCCGGATCAATCACGTTCGCCTCCGAAGTCTGCAAATATTGTTAAAATAGCAGAATGAGTATTTCGAAGAAATACTCAGTAAACTCATCGCCGATAATTAATTTACAGAATAATTGAAAACACACTCATGCAATATACAATGTGATATCATCTTTGGTTCATTTTCTTGAAATCATAGGCTCTTTAAAAACATGGGCTGTGGGTAGTCTTTCTTTCTTGTGCGGATGAAGCACATAAGTTATGCATAACATTCTTTCTTATCTCATAAGAGATTATTTCTTTCTTTCTCATGCAATTAAGCATATAAGTTATGGCAAGCATAACAATATCATATATCGCATATGACACATTCTCATCCTATGCATAAAGCATATAAATCACGTAATTCACATAAAGCATGCAATTATAATTTAAACTAATTAATGGTGGCGAGTCTACCTCAATTGTTTCGTGTTGCGTGAAAAGTGAGCGGGAAAATAACTTCAAGCTCCTAATTGCTCGTACGTATCGTCTAGCCAAAAATAGGAAATAAGTTTGAATTAGTATTTCGAACTTTAAAGTTTTAAAGTGTTGAAATTAAGTTTAAGGGCTTAATTGAAAATTATAGAAACTGAAATAAATAGCTTAAAACAATAAAATAAAGTTTAGGGGCTAAATTGGAAGTTTTATTAAATCTGAAAATAAAAGTTTAAGGGCTAGAATAGTAATTTTAAAAGTTAGGGACTAAGCTGTAATTATAATAAAACTGAAAATAAAAGCTGAAAACTAAAATAATAACTTTTAATAGTTTAAGGACTAATCTGTAAATATAATAAAGCTGAAAATAAAACTAAAGGGCTGAAATTAAACATTTTCGTAACTTAGGGACTCAATTGAAAATCACTGAACCGAAAATAAAATATTAAGGACCGAAATAATAATTTATAAACTTGGGGGTTAAATTAAACATTATCTAAAACTAAAAATAAACTTAAGGGACTGAAATTAAAATATTTAAAACATGAGGACCTAATTAAAACAATTAAAACCTTGGGGCTTAGGGTTTAAATCTCCAAAATCAAAATCAAATTAAAAATCAAATAAAACCAAAATCAATAAAATCAAATAAATACAAAAACCAAAACAAAATCAAAACAATAAAAACATATTCCTCATTTCTCTCTCTCTCATTCGACCGAGAGAGAGAGAAGCGATGGAGGGGCTTTGCCCCTCCTCCGATCCCACCACCGCCGGCGGCGGTTGGTGGCAGCGCCACCACCTGAGGTGGCGCCGGTGGTCAGGTAGGGGGGGGGTCCGATTTGGGCTTTGGATGTGCGTGGATTGGAAGTTAACCGAGGCTTGGGGTCGATTCCCTTTGGGTTTCTTGGTGGCTATCAACTGGAAGTGGGTCAAAACACAAGGTAAGGTAATGGGTTTCCTTTTTCTTGATTCCCTTTTGGTTTTTGGGGTGATGGTGGTCTCGGTTTTCTTTTGGATTTCTTGGCGGAATAGAGTTGGAAACGGGGTTAGTTTGTTGGGTTGGTTTACTTCTTGATTTTGTGACTTTTGGGTGTTGATTTGAAGGAAAATGGGGGCTGTCGAGTGGCGGCCTTGGGTGTCGATTTTGGGGAGGAGATGGTCGTGGGTTTTGGGTTGCGGTGGGGTTGTCTTTGGGGCTTGGGTGGTTCGAGACATGGTTGGCGGTGAGGTGGTGGTTTGAGGGAAGTCTTGCTCGAAGTTCAGTTTGATGCGTGTGTGTCTTGGAGGGGCTGCGGTTTGGGCGTTGGTGTGGTGGTTTGGGCAGTGGTCATTTGGGTGTTTGCAGTGACTCAAGCTGGATTCTGCAGTAGTGGTTGAGGTGAAACGAGGCTGTCGTTTTTTCGTGTGAAGCAGTGAGTTTTCAGCGTTTGGTGGAGTTGGCTGTTGAGGCTTGGTTTCTGCTGGATCGTTCGAATGGTGGCTGCAGCCTACGTGCTTGACTACAGCTCGTGTGTGAGCAAATGGGTTTGAGCTGGGAGTTGCAGTTTTGGTGTTGGTTTGGTCCTACAATTTGGTGATTCCCTGTTGATGGAAACTGAGGCTCTCAGCCTCAACCTGAGCTTCCCACTTTGGGAAGAACACTGTTGGTGCTAGAAATCGAGATTCTAGCATCAACATGATTCTCATATGTTAAATTGCATAAATGAAAATTTTGGGGAAATTGGAGATTCTTACCAATAATGGCTGCGTGAATGAGGAGATGGAGGGAATTGTGATGAATAAAATAGTGGGAATTTAGGGCACAAATTTCAAGGTGGTATATTGGGCCTGATTGTTGGGCCTTTGGATTTGGGCTGTAGGGTTTCTAATTGGGCTAAAATAATTAAATTCAGGTTTGGACTTATATAATTGGGCCCAAAAAAATTGGGTTTATATAATTGGACTTGAATTTAATAATAATTGGATTTAAATAAAATAAATCCGAATTGAAATAAAAATAATTATTCAATATTCGATTCGATTCGAAATAATTTAAATTCATTTATAACGGCTAGACGAACGTGCTATTTCTTAAAAATTAGGGTTAAAGTCGAGCGACACGTTTTTCGAGAATTAATTTATAAAATTTAAAAGTTCGCGGTCGCCAGAAATCAATTCACCAATAAAGTGAAATTGAGATTAAAATTCAACAACTAGTTTAATCTAAGGATAGAAGAAGTATGACTGGATCTATGAAGGATATAATAATTGTTAAACCAATTTCATCAATAAATAATTGAAATTGAAACTAAATAAATAGTTTGATTGAACAATGAAAAAAGCATGACTGAATCCATGAAAAATCTTGTAAATATTAAACCGATTTCAATATAAATTTAAGAGAATGAAAATCTAAATTTTAGGATTGTTTGACAATGAAAAGATCGAATTAAATGAATAAAAGACATGAAATTACCAATTCCAACCAAGTTCCTTCGTAGTTTCACCAAGGGTTTTAGTTCTCCATGAGTTTCTTAAGCCAAAAAGGAGAAGAATGGTATATGGGGGCCTCCTCCATATGTATTATGCTATTAAATATTTGTAAGAGTCAGAAATTGGATGAAAATCACGTCCAAATTGGTTTCCAAAAGAGTTCTAATCGAATAAGGAAAGTTGCTTTCGCGCGCAGATTTTTTGTCTCTGCATAGCAGTCAGTAATTTAGTTATAACTTTCTCTTTCGATATCCGATTTAGACAATTCAAAATGAGTTAGAAATATAACTCAAAGAGCTGCAACTTTGTTAGAAATATCTCATTTCCAATTCGGACTTTTACTATGCCAAAAATGGGTCTCAATTTTTGGCTAAAAATTTGGAATATATCTTGTGCGAATTGAAAATTGATTTTGATAATATTCCATTCCTTTTTGACTTCTAATTGCTTCCAATCGAACCTTAGCACTCTCGAACCTTCATCGTGAGCCCCAACATAATTTTTGAATATTTACACTTTAATCCCTGAACTTTCACTTTCTTCCATTTTGGCCATTTTCACTTGTTTTTTCTTATTTCCGCTGCATTCATCATTTGTCCTGCAAAACATAAATTACATATAATTAAGCTATATTCCAACATATTAGTCAACAATTGCTCATGTTTTGACAGTAAAATAAGTATGTAAAAACGCACTTATCAAATACCATATTAAATTCAATTCTCCCAAATGTCTCATTAAGGATGCTACATCTAAAGAGGTATTGTTCGTAGGAAGTTGAAACAAAGATGTTTATATCATAAATATCGATTTTGAAAATAATGAAAAATGTTTAGTGAGTCTAAAGGAGGATACTTTGCTATGGCATAGGAGATTAGGCCATGTTAGCTTGGAACTCCTTTCAAAAATTTCCAAAACTTGCTTTGTCAAAGGATTGCCAAAGCTAAAATTTGAAAAAAGATAAAATTTGCGAGGCATGTCAATTTGACAAACCAATAAAAAGTTCATTCAAATCAAAACTTCATTCATCAACTATAAAACTACTTCAATTACTCCACATTGATCATTTCAGACCTTCCAAAACCGCTAGTTGAGGAAAACACTATGCTTTTGTTATTGTTGATGATTTCTCAAGATTCACTTGGGTTCTTTTCTTGAACCTTAAGGATAAAGCTCTAAGGACTTTCAAACATTTTTGCAAAAAGGTTCAAAATGAAAAAAGATATTCAATTTCAACCATTAGAAGTGATCATGATGGAGAATTCGATAATATTGCATTTGACAATTTTTGCAATAAAAATGGATATGAACATAACTTCTCGACTCCTAGAACTCCTCAACAAAATGGTGTAGTAGAAATGAAGAATCGTACATTACAAGAAATGGTTAGAACCATGCTTAACGAAAAGAACTTACCAAAGTATTTTTGGGCCGAAGCCGTCAATACCGCTTGTTACATTGTAAATAGAGTCTTGATTAGTCACAAGAAAACCAAAACTCCATACGAACTTTGGAAAAATAGAATCCCCAACATTGGTTACTTTAAAGTTTTCGGTTGTAAATGTTTTATTTTGAACACAAAAGATAATTTGGGAAACTTTGGCTCAAAATCCTATATTGACATTTTCATAGGATATTCGTCGACTAGCAAAGCATATAGAGTATTTAGTAAAAGAACACTAGTCGTTGAAGAATCCATGCATGTTACCTTTAATGAAACTAATCCTCTTGGTCATGAGAAAGGTATTGATGATGATGTAGGTTTGGAAGCTCCATTTGAACAAATGAACATTCAAGATCAAAACAAGGAAGTGCCTAACGAAGATCAAACGAAGGAGCCCAATGCTCAAGAAGGAAAAATCAACCGAAGTTCAAGATGATCCCCCGCTACCAAAAGAATGGAAGTTTGTTCCATCTCTTCCAAAGAAATTAATAATAGGGGATGTTCCATCTCATCCAAAGGAATTAATAATAGGGGATCCATCCAAAGGTATCACCACTAGAAGCTCTCTTAAAAATCATCTTGGTAGTTGAGCATTCATTTCTCAAATTAAACCTAAATTTTCTAAAGAAGTCGAGTTTGATGAATTTTGGATACTAGCAATGCAAAAAAAAACTAAGTCAATTTGAAAGAAATTATGTTTGGAATTTAGTTGCTAGACCAAATGATCAAACCGTAATTGGTACAAAATGGGTTTTTAGAAATAAATGGGATGAAAATTGGATAATTGTGTGTAATAAGGCTACATTGGTGGCCCAAGGTTATAACCAAGAAGAAGATATCGATTATGAGGAAACATTTGCACCGGTTGCTAGATTAGAATCAATTCGCATGCTTCTTACTTTCGCTTGTCATAAAAACTTCACTATTTATCAAATAAATGTCAAAAGTGCATTTTTAAATGGTTTTATTCAAGATTAAGTTTTTGTTGAACAACTTCCCGGTTTTAAAGATCATAAAAATTCGGACTATGTTTTCAAACTTTGTAAAACTCTCTATGGTCTAAAATAAGCTCCTAGAGTTTGGTACGAACGATTGAGCAAATTTCTTAATTCAAATGGTTTTTCAATTGGAAAAGCGGACACCGCTCTTTTTGTTAAAATACACAAAAATGACATGATCATTGTTCAAATTTATGTTGAAGACATTATATTTGGTGCCACTAATATTCGTCTATGTGAAGAATTCTCTAAGTGCATGAGCATGGAATTTGAGATGAGTATAATGGAAGAACTTAAATTATTCATCGATCTTAGGGATGGCAACGGGGCGGGGCGGGGCGGGGCGGGGATGCCCTCCCCTTCCCTCGCCTCGTTAAGAAATTCATTCCCCGTCCCTTCCCCGTTTAAGGCGGGGCGGGGGCGGGGGCGGGGCTGGGGTAGGTTTATTCCCCGTTTAATTTTTTTTTAGTTTTTGATAATTTATTTTTATTATCCATATTCATTATATTTAAACAAATAATTTTAGTTGCTATTTTCTATTAGAACTAACGAAAATGTTCATTTAAAGTATTGAATTCTTAAAAAAAATATATATATATATATTTTTTTTAACGGGGCGGGGTTGGGCGGGGACCCCGTTACCCGTCCCCGCCCCGTCCCCACCTCGGGGAATAATTCCCCGCCCCATCCCCGCCCCGTTACCCGTTTAAGCGGGTTTTCCTCTCCCCGTTCGGGGCGGGTCCCTGCGGGTATCAGGTTTGTCGGGTTTTTTTGCCATTCGTAATCGATCTCTAAATTAAGCAAACTTGTGATGGAATCTTCATCAATCAAAGTAAGTACATATTAGACATGCTCAAAAAGTTCAACATGGATGATTTGAAGCCTATGGACACCCCCATGAGCACATCTATAAAATTGGACAAGGACGAACAAGGTACACCCGTTGATATAACAAAAAATCGAGGTATGATTAGATCCCTTCTTTACTTAACCTCTAGTAGACCCGATATTATGTTCATTGTATGTCTATGTGCTAGATTTCAATCTAATCCTAAAGAATCACATCTTAAGGCCATAAAACGAATCTTTCAATATTTAAGTGGCATAGAACCTTAGGGCTTTTGTATCCCAAAGGGACTCACATTGATCTACTTAGCTATTCGGATGCCGATTGGGGCCGGATGCACAATTGATCGTAAAAGTACTAGCGAAACATGTCACTTTCTTGGCTTTGCACTTGTATCATGGTTTAGCAACAAACAAAATTTCGTTACCTTATCTACCACCGACGCCGAATATATTTCGGCCGCTAGTTGTTGTGCACAAGTCCTATGGATGAAGCAAACCCTTAGTGATTATCACTTATTCTTTAACCATACACCTATCATGTGTGATAACACAAGTGCCATAAACTTGTCTAAAAATCCTATTTTGCACTATAGGACGAAACATATTGAAATTCATCATCACTTCCTTAGAGACCATGCTCAAAAAGGTGATATTGTACTAGAATTTATAAAAACAGAAAATCAATTGGCCGATATACTCACAAAACCTCTAGCTCATGATTGATTCTCACATCTAAGAAGAGATTTAGGCATAATTGATGAAAATGAAGTTTATGTTTAAACTTACATGCTCTTATATGTGTTTCTTCTTTTTGCATCACATTCAATTAAAAAAAAAGGGCCGGATGAGCATCCATTCGACCGGACGAGGTTGACCGAAAAAGCAGAAGGTCAAGGGGTGACGATCCGGTCAATCGGACATGTCCGCCGGTCGACCGGACCAACGGGTTTTATACCCCTTCCCCCATTTTTTTTCTTCATTTTTCACTCTTTTCTCTCCTTTTTTCTCTTTCTCTCCATAGATCCACCTTCAATCTCCCTAGATCTTCCATCAATCATCAATATCTACTCAAGATTTAAAAAACCCATCACTTCTTCTTTTCCAATACCTCAAAATCCCCATTTTTCTCTCACTACACTTTGAATTTTTCTCACTTCTCCGATTCACCTTCCTCTAGTGAATATCTTCCATCATGCCAAGGGTCAAGATTCCAAGCAAGAGATAACGAAGGGAGAGGATACAAACTTCTTCTTCATTGGAGGATGAGCCCAAGGTGCCGAAACATCACTTTGACAAATCTCCTACTCTTATAGGTAAAAATGTCGACTTTATAGTTCTTTCTCTTCAAGCACCCAAATTTTTTATTGAGGAATATTTCTTAGACATGGGATGGGTCTCTATTGCCTCTATGGTTGAACCTGCTTATCCTAAACTCATGAGGGAATTTTACAAAAAAATATGGTATATGCTTCTCGTTCGGATAGCATTTCTTGTGTTTTAAAAGAAAAATGTATTACCATTACTATATCTCGTATACGTTCTATTTTTAAGTTAGAAGAATGTCCAAACCAAATTTTTTGTCATATGACTCACCCACATCGTGCCGATTACAATCCTATAATTGTATGTCATAGAGTAACCGGTAAGAACTTTGAACATCCGATCAAACTTAGTTCAAACCAACTAACCCTACCTTGTAAAGTCTTGCATATTATCATTACCCACATTATCCTCCATCGGAAAGGTCGTCTTGATGAGGTTACTCACTTTGATCAATTCCTTCTTTATTCCTATTTGGTCGGACGAAAATTAGACTTTCCAACGATCGCAATCGGTCACATAAAACTTGTCCACTCCGCCACTTGCACCAAGGCTTTACCCTACGGCATGCTCCTCACCAAAATTTTAAAATTCTTTAACATCCTTCTTAATAGTGAGGTCTCCGAGCCACTTCGTCCCACTGACACTATCGACATTCATACTCTTAAGTGGATGAAAATTGTTAAGGAAAATGGAAAATGGGTAGCCTGTACTAAGGGTTTTGACCCGGACTCTGGACCCTAAACTCTACCTCTCGAAGAAGCCGAGGATGACCATTAGGACTACATCCCACAAGTTCTGTAGCGCCCCGAGTTCTGTTAACTCGGATTGCCACGTCATCGTCTTTTACCCTAATTTTGTCAATCAATTTTGCGGAAATAACCTAATTTTTAAAATCACATTTGCAATTGAAAACTACGTCGGCAATTAAAACTCATATGATATTTAAAATTTAAATATCATATTTTAGAAATAGCGGAAAACGACAAAATGTTATCAATATTCGAATACAAAAAACTTCAAAGAGATAATAATTTCGATAGTCAAATTCTTTTATGCCACCACTGCCGGATCAATCTCGATCGCCTCCGAAATCTGCAAATATTGTTAAAATAGCAGAATGAGTATTTCGAAGAAATACTCAGTAGACTCATCGCCGATAATTAATTTACAGAATAATTGTATACACACTTATGCAATATACAACGTGATATCATCTTTGGTTCATTTTCTTGAAAATCATAGGCTCTTTAAAATACAGGCTATGGGTAGTTCTTTCTTTCTTGTGCGGATGAAGCACATAAGTTATACATAACATTCTCTTCTTATCTCATAAGAGATTCTTTCTTTCTTTCTCATGCAATTAAGCATATAAGTTATGGCAAGCATAATAATATCATATATCTCATATGACACATTCTCATCCTATGCATAAAGTATATAAATCACGTAAATTCACATAAAGCATGTAATTATAATTTAAACTAATTAATGGTGGCGAGTCTACCTCAAAATCTCGAGTTTCGTGAAAATGGTGCGAGAAGTAACTTCAATCTCCTAATTGTCCGTACGTTTCGTCTAGCCAATAGAAAATAAGTTTGATTCACTATTTCGAAACTTTAAAATTTTAAAGTGTTGAAATTAAGGTCAAGGGCTTAATTGAAAATTATTGGAATTGAAATAAATGACTTAAAATGATAAAGTAAAGTTTGGGGGCTAAATTGGAAATTTATTAAATCTGAAAATAAAACTTTAAGGGCTAAAATAATAACTTTCATAAGTTTAGGGACTAAATTGTAATTATAATAAAGTTGGAATTAAAAGTTAAAAACTGAAATAATAACTTTTATAAGTTTAAGGACTGAGCTTTAAATATATTAAAGCTGAAAATAAAAGCTGAAAACTAAAATAATAACTTTTAACAGTTTAAGGACTAAGCTGTAAATATATTAAAGTTGAAAACTAAAATAATAACTTTTAATAGTTTAAGGACTAATCTGTAAATATATTAAAACTGAAAATAAAATTTAAAGACTGAAATAATAATTTCTATACATTAGGGACTCAATTGTAAATATAATAAAGCTGAAATAAAACTTAAAAGTTGAATTAAATAACTTATATAAGTTTAAGGACTAAACTGTAAATAAAATAAAGCTGGAGATAAAGTTAAATGCTGAAATAAATAACTTATTTAAATTATGGACTAAATTAAATAACTTTAAAGCTAGAAATAAGAAATGTAAAGGCTGAAATTAAAACACTTAAACTTAAGAGCTAAAATAAAAACAATTTAGGGACTAACTTAAAACAAATTAAAACTTCGGGGCTAAAACATAACTTTTAAAAATCAAAAATCAAAATAAAATCAAATAAAATAAAATCAAACTAATCTCCTATTTCTCTCTCTCTGTAAATCGAGAGAGAGAGGCGACGGGAGAGGGAAAGTGGCTGAGCCCCTTCCTTCGACTCCACCATCGACCGTTCGGTCGGTGGCAGCGCCACCACACGTGGTGGCGCCGACGCTCGTGGGGCTGGGGGGTGGTGATTGGAGATTTTAGGGCGCACGAAGGCTAGGGCTCGACTTGTTCCGTAATAAGGTAAGTTAATATGTGTTTCTTTTTTTGTTTTTTTTTTTTTTTTATTTTCGTGGAATGATTTGAGATTGGGTGTTTGCAGTTGGATGGTGGTCGTCTGGTGGTGAAATGGATGTGGTTTGGTGATGATTTTGGGGTGAAGATGGCTGTGGGTTTCGGGGCTGCAGCTGCGGTGGTTTCGGGCGATGGGTGAGCTGCCGGGTTTGCTGTTGGTGTTGGTGTTGGGTGAGTCGAAAATGGTGGTTTGAGTGATGTTCGACAATGGTTTGGCTGTAATTTGGGTGGTTCGAATGGTGGTTTGAGGCTATAGGTTTCGGGTAGTTTGGGAGCTATGGTTTTGGACAGAGGCATTTTGGGAACGAAATGGTGTCTGAAATGTGGGAATGGATGACTGCAACTCGTGTGTGTGCAGCAGCTTGGGTGGAAATGGTGGTTTTGGGTTGAGGCTGGTATAGATCGAAATTGGGTGACTGTGTAGTGATGGTTTGGTGAAATGGCTGCATTGTGCAGTGGCTGTGGTGTTGAGTTTGCCAGCTTGGGAAGCTCACTGTTGATGCTAGAAATGGTTGTTCTAGTATCAATGGTGACCTAAGTGAAATGGAGCTGAGAGTGTGAGGGGAAGATGGTGTTGATACTAGAAATTGATATTCTAGCATCCACATTATTCTCCAAGAATTGAGGAAGAAGAGAGAAGCCTTACCAAAAATGGCTGCGTGAATTGTGGAATGGGAGAGAAATGGATGAGGTTGATATATGAATAGTGGGAATTAGGGCACAAATCCCTAGGTGGGTAATTGGGCTAGGAATAGTTGGGTCTAGCATTTGGGCTGTAGGGTTTTCTAATTGGGCTTAGGTGATTTGGATTAAAATGATTTCCTTGTTGGACTTGTATAATTGGACTTATATAATTGAACTCTAAATATTGGACTTATATATTTTGGGTTTTAAATATTGGACCATAAATGTTGGATTTTAAATAATTGGGCTTGAATTTAATAAAAATTGGATATAAATAAAATAATTCGAAATTGATAATAAAATTATTATTCGGGATTGGATTCAATCGAATAGATTTGAATTCGTTTTTATAACGGCTAGACGAACGCGTTTCTCTCGAAATTAGGGTTACGTTTTAGCGACACGTTTTTCGAGAAAATTAATTTATATAATTTAAAAGTTCGCGGTCGCTACAAGTTCCTAGTCCCCCTCATGACATTTCGGGATTGAGTGCTCCATCGCATTTCGGAGGCTTTACTTTTATTGAGGACCACTACAATATCCTCAATGGTCGCATCAACTCCCTCACATCCTCCGTCGACGGGTTTGGCGGGATGCTTCACCCGTTTGCAAGTTCAACAAGATACCATACAAGCTCACCAAGCGGTGATGCAAGTCCAACAAGATGCCTTCTACACTTACCACTCCGCTCAACATGATGAAATGCAGGCCCAACAAAATGCCTTTTATGCTCGATTTGATGCACTCTTTCCACCCCCGCCTCCTCCGGAGTCTTAGACACATTCTATGCATATGTACTTTAATGCTTCTATGTTGATCTATTTTCTTGGTATTGTTGCTTTTTGTTAGTTTATGCTCTAGCACATTTGTGTCGTATCCTATATAGTGCTCTATTCTTATATGCCATATTTGTTTGCTTATAACAAAAGGGAGAAAATATGATATGATGATATGCTTGATGATAATCGAAAATATTCACCTACATAAACATATGTCTTAAAGCATTCGATTATTGGTTTATAAAAGATGGGAAATATATGGTTCACATGCAAAATTGAGGATTTATATTCCTTACCATCTGTTTAGTATTATCTCGCAAATCATCTTGTTTGTCATAATAAGAAAAATAGGAA
The DNA here is from genome assembly GCA_035079005.1 of Fraxinus americana. Lineage (NCBI taxonomy): Eukaryota > Viridiplantae > Streptophyta > Magnoliopsida > Lamiales > Oleaceae > Fraxinus > Fraxinus americana. Next base: position 1,026,540 of record CM068728.1, read on the forward strand.
ATTGTTAACCTATGGTTAATTTGAAACCTCGAAGTTTTGATTATAACAAACAAGTTAGTCTTATTTACTAACAAGTTAAATTCTAGTATAGTTTTTCGACGCGCACAAAAGAATATTGATCAATGGCCATCAAAAGAGAAAAAGCTATCGTCACAAATCGAACCATTGAAGAAAGTCAAGATCGAAGCCACATTCAAGAAATCAAGAATCAAACTTTGGAGCAAGCTCAAATACTTGTTTTATTAACAAAAATGTAAAGGTACTAGCACCTCGATATATGGTATGAATTACTATAGCTCAAAACCATTCCATGCATTAAGAAGTTATTCAAAAACGACATTTTTATCAAGTGAAAAATGATTTTTAAAAACTAACTTTTGGACTTTTAAAAATAATCTTTCATCTTGGAAAGTTAGTGAAAAATGCTTACCAAAGACCGTAATTTTCAAAAGTCACAAAGCAAAACAAAAAATCAAGAAAGTTGGACCGCCACCGCATGGGGCAGTTGACCGGCCGGTCTAATTTAATTATTGTCATATAAATGCAATCCTATTTAATATCTAATTTAATTGATTAATTAATTATTTTCGATCCATTTAACTAAATGATTTTAAACAACAATTATTGTTAGATTCTTGAAACATATATGCATATAATATTAGATATTATATATGATTGCATTTATACGATTAATGTTTCATTAGTGGATGACTATGGACTCGATCATGTGGATGTGTTGAATGATTAATTTTATTCTTGTTGTTTTATAGGTCTACGAGCTCTTAATTTATTTTGGACATGCGAGTCCGTTATTATTGTTATTATTTTGGGCATGCACGTCCAATGTTATTCAGGCCTGCGTGCCAACTAGTATAGGATACAGGTTGTGGTTGGACTGATTGAAGATGCAAGAGAATGAGGAAACCATGGAGATGGTGCATTGATATCAATTCAATGCAATACCCCTAGGAATTGACCAACTAAAGAAAATGTTGTCTATAGATAATGCATCATCAGCCAACAAATCTTGTGGGGTTTCTTGATTGTATTGTTTCTGAATCTCTTCATGGTTTTTCTCAAATTTCCTGACGTGGCGGCAAAGTGAGAGAAGTAAGGGTTGAGATTGCAAATCTATTTGCTGCCAATTCTGCTCAGAGATTTGGGAGCAAATGGAAGAGATGAGAATAGGTACTGGCTTCAGAGATTTGGGAGTGAATGGTTTCAGAGATGAAAATAGTTATTGGGAGGCTAATCAAGCAGCCCCTGAGAGGTTCAATGATGGCGAGAGGAAGAATAGTGGTTCTGTCGATTTCAGACGGCGGATGGAGTCAAGGCCCACTAATTTTGCGCCACCGTCAATGGTGTGAGCTTTGGGTGAAGATGATAGTACATTTTATTTTTTTTTCCCTTTTTTAATTTACTTTTTTAATTATTTTATATTAAAATAATAAAGTTACAATTTTACCTTTTTTATATTTGGTCAAAATCAATTGCTCTGGTCAACAAACGGTTTCCAACCATTTGGACTCTAAGTGCTAATTTTTGAAAGATTTGATACTGTGGCTGATACAAATGAAATGTTTGAGTTAAGTCTGCAACAAATCGAAATGTTTGGTACCATGGTTGCAATTTTCCCTAATAATAATGATGATAATAGAACTTAGCACATGCTAGTCATCCATTTATTAGGAATCAACCACACTACAAAACTAAAAAGTTGAGAACAGTGTTGTCAAGAAAAATAACTAGGGTCCATCGATTTGGGAACAAATTTCTCTAATATCTATATGGCAGGACATTGGAAAAGATAAAGCAAGGAACTGAAAATTTTAATACACCTCATTGCTGTCAAAGTTTTTGCCAAAAAGATAAATAATAGGAAAATTTGCAATTGTGGTTCCAAACCATTCATTTTATTGTAGATTATATTCAAAATTTTTATTTGTTCCACCCACAGTCACATACCTATAATTTCATTGTAGGAGAAGGACAAATTGGCAAATTTTGTTAATTTGACCGTTAATTGATAAAAAAAAATAAAAAAAAGTTCTTATTTTGACTAATCAAAAGAAGGGCAAAATTGTAATTTAATTAGTTTGATATAAAATAATTAAAAAATAAAAAAATTTAAAATATTATTTATCTTTTTCCCCAAACCTCCACCACAACCAACCAGATTCGCTACCCTCACCCACCCATCATTGATCGCGGCCTGTGCAACTACATAATCTACGACCAATCACTCCTTCCATCATATAAAAACAAGTTTATATTTGAAGCCGTCACTAAGCAAGTAATATAATTTTCATCATACTTTTTTTAATAACGTCCACAACAATGACTACAAGAGCAGGTTCAAGAAAATCCAAGTCAGGAGGTCTAAATGGCTATGGTACCTTATGCCTCTGCTATTGGTTACTTATGTATGTCGGTGTTTACAAGATCAGACGTAGCACATACAATGACAATTGTGAGTAGATATATGACCAATTTAGACAAACAACATTGAGAGGTAGTAAAGTAGATTCTCAGATACTTGAGAGGTACTTTAGATTTAGCTCTATGTTTTCGAAAATTAAGTTTGGGATTACATGACTATGTTAACGCTGACATGACATGAGATAATGATGGAAGGAAGGGTACTTTGGAGGATAGAATCTTGACACTTGAGAAGATTTAGGGGAGTCAAATTTCCACGATATGTTGAGTAAGAATGTTATGATCGAGAAACTGAAGTTGTGTGCAACTTTAGTTTGACTTATCTTTTGAGGAATGAAGAGCTATTGTTGCTGCAGAAAAGTTGTTGATGGTCAATTAGTCTTCAAGTGGGAGATTATTAAGTTGTGGAGTGTAATTATTGCCAATTTTAATTATTGTTAATCCTAACTTGTGAAGAGTCATTAAGGACTATTTATAATTTTGTATTCTTGTATATTTCTATTAAGAAATTGGAGTCCTTGTAAAATTCGATTTTGTCTTAAACGGGAGTCCTTAGGCTTTTTTTATTATCATCATCAAAATGGGATAAAGAGAGGCTAAAGAAGATATGAGTTCAATTTTCTCTTGTAAATCTTTTTTCATCATAGTGAATTACTACAGGGACAGGAAATGACAGTCTCACATTAAAGCAAACATGTGTTCTTGAATTTTATTTTTCTTTCTTTTAATTGATTGCTCTCAGTGAAATATAATTAGGGTTCTTAACTCTCAACATAATATGGGGTCAAGAAAACTAAGCTTAAAAGTCCAAGTTTTTCCTAGTCGTGTGGACACACAAGAATAAACTAGGGGTGACTATCACAATTCAATAATCCCGCTCGACTCATATCTAGTTCTTCCCTTACCATTCGCACAACTCAAGTAGAATGCATTTAATGGAAAGCATAACTTCATTTAATGTAAAGATGTTATTGATTTTTTAATTAGTCACATATGTTTGTGTGGTCAATTTTTTCATGCTTACTTCAACCGACACGTCCATCTTTGTCCCTAACTTACAATATCACTTCATTCAACTACATAAACCTTGCCACAATCACTCAAAATTGTTGGAATTTGGTTAAAAGGGATGAAATTGATTAAGTATAAAGCCATGAAAAATGTGAAAAGTGACTTTCGTGTCAATTTCAATCAAATATTCGAACTTGATATGATAGTCAAATTATGAAAATAAATAGACTAACTTGTTCTACTCATCAAGTAGATGATCGTGATATACTTGGAATCTCACTATCAATTTTCAATAAATGAGAAATTGTGGTCCAAAATTGGAAGGAAAAACTCGATTTACAACACCTATGACCGCCGCTCGATCGGTAGCCTAGCGTCAGGCGAGCGACAAAGTTTATGCTTTTGGCGCTTGAGCGACGAACCAACGGTAGGCAACGACGGAGAAAGGTGCATCCTTTCACAAAGGTTGATGAGTTTTGGGGCATGTCTCTCCATTCACACCCCCTCATCTTCTATAAATTGAACACATTGGACGTCATTTAGGCATCCCAATTCATATTCTTGAGTCTTGCATATTTCATATTCTTAAGTCTTGCATATTTTGGGAGATAATTGTCGTTACTTTGTTAGAACCGTTGCGGCGCAAATTTGTCTTAAAGAAAGAGTGTTATCACTTGTCTCGAATCATTCCATCCAAATTTCTCCTTCTTTTTGGTTCTACTATCTTCCTTTGTTGTTTAACATTATTTTTGTGTTGTTAAACTTGTGCTAAAACATTGTCTAAATACAAAACAACTTATATACCATATCATCCAACAATCTTAAGACAATTTTTTGTTGTTTTATTGGATAAAAAATCAGTTTTCTTCATCTTTTGGAATAGGCATTTGTGCTATTCAATTCTTGAAATATCTTATGTTGAACTTCTATTTACATTATAGATATGAATATTGTTGAGACTACTTCGAGTGAAACAACAAATGCTACAAATAATGTGATTCCGCTTTGGCTATACCACTTCAAAATACTCCAATTTCACATGGGAAAAAATCGGAGAAATTTGGAGGAGTGGACTTCGAGAAATAACAACAACGATGTTTTATCTTTCTACTTTAAACTTGGCAAAGTTCTTAACTGAAATCCCTCTCACGATAAAAGAAGGGGAAAGTAATCGTGAATCAATTATTGCGTTAAATGCATGGAACACTCGAATTTCCTTTACAAAAAACTACATCCTAAATGGATTGGACTCTTAAGATGCAACTAGCGGTAGGTGAACGACATAGAAATTGTGTGTCCTTTCACAAAGGTTGCTATGTTTTGGATCATTTCTCTCCATTTATGCCCCTCATCTTCTATACATTGGACCCTTAGACATCATTTAGACATCCCAATTTGTATTCTTGAGTCATGCATCAAAAATTCTTGCTAAAACTGTCCCAAACTTTGCATTCAGAATCATTCTTTCTAGAGAGAATAATTCGTTCAAGTTCGTTGTTGCCTTATAGTTGGAAGTGTTTCTACCACAAAGAAGTAATTAGTTGTGTCTTGGGAGATAATTGTCGTTACTCCGTTAGCATCGTTGTGGGGCAAATTTGTCTTAAAGAAAGAGTGTTATCGCTTGCCTCAGATCATTTTATCCAAATTTCTTCTTCTTCTTTTTGGTTATCATTTTGTGTTGTTAAACTTGTGCCAAAAGATTGTCCACATACAAAACAACTTTTATACCATATCCTCCAAATTTCGATTTTCAGTACCTATGATCGCAGTAGGAGCAACAGCCCAGCGTCGGCGAGAGATAGGGTTCTTACTTTCGTCGCTTGAGCGATGAGCCAGTGGTAGGCAAGCGTTAGAGAATGGTGCGTCCTTTCATGAATGTTACTGAGTTTTTGGACGTCTCTCCATTCACACCCCTCATCTTCTATAAATTGTTCTCCTTGGATGTCATTTAGGCATCCCAATTCATATTCTTGGGTCTTGCATCAAAAATTCTCTCCAAAACTCTCCAAACTTTGCATTTAAAATTTTCTTTGTAGATAGAATGATCCGTTCAAGTTCGTTGTTGCCTTGTAGTTGGAAGTGCTTCTACTACAAGGAAATAATCCGTCGTATCTTTGGAGTCAATTGTCGTTACTCTGTTAATACTGATTTGGGGCAAATTTGTCTTAAGGAAATAGTGTTATTACCTCCTCTAATAATTCATACAAATTTCTTCTTTTTCTTCTGGTTCTACCATCTTCCTTTGTGGTTTAACATCATTTTGTGTTGTTGAATTTGTGTCAAAATATTGTCCACATACAAAACAACTTTTATACCATATCCTCCAACAAAAACCTCTTTCAAGTTAAATTTTTTTTATTCAAAATCTAACTTTGACATTGAAGTGTGCTCATCATTTCTCCCTGTTTATGTGAAAAGCCAAGCATACTCACTTGTATTCTTTATGTTTTTAGTAGAATCTACTTCGATAATCTTATTTGATAGTAAACTTGATGTTAACCAAATTTCTGTTGCCAACATTTTGTATGGTATCTTGGGTGGAACAAAATTTGTGAAATGTTCTATGCAATTTTCCCGTTTGGCTCCCATTAATTTATAATACATTTTTCTCTCTTCTTTTTAACTATACATTCTCCAATAACATAATATTACGTATAAATAAATAAAAAACTCCTTTTTTTTCAACCACACATTCTCCAAAAAATACTATTACAAAAATTATAACATCAAATAATGGGACCAAATGAGAGCCTAAATCTATCATAACCGTAAGTGTTTTTTTTTTATTTGGATTGATGACTAGAGATGTATTGATTTATGTGCCAAAATAACTTGAAATCTGAGCCTAAAAGCCAATGATGATGAGTTTCCAATGATTTCATCTTATCTTATTCCATAAAAGAATAAGATATCAAAATAAACAAATAAAACGTATCATAATTTGTTTTCAAGAGGAAAAGAAAGTGAACGAGAGAACCTCACTTCTGATGTCATTTATAGCTCCCATTATACGCCCTTTTTAGGCTCGTACTAAGTTGAGAACGGATCAATACAATATATCACAATAAAGTGATAGATAGAAACCTCATTCATCTCTCCCCTTTTTTCGTCCCCATGTCGCCACACTGAGGACATGGGGACATAAAAACAAGCTAGTCCGAAAATTGCCAAGCCGAGGCTGTCAACAATGATAAATCCTTCCATCCCAATTTCAACCATCCACTCTCCTCCACCAATGTATACCCTTGCCATGGGAACATCCCCAATAACAAGCTAGCTTGGGCTGCCGGGTTACCCGCGAGGGAAACCGGCCGAAACCCTACCCGGGTCAACTCGTCCCCCCATCGTTCCACCTTAACTTCCCCCGTGCGCTTGGGCCCACCCACGGCGACAATGTTCCTAATCTCATACCCAAACAACTGCTGCTCCACCGTATGCCTCTCTACGCTATCTGCAGCCAATCCATCCCCTAAAGCATCGAACAATGCCGAGTAATAATGCAAGGCCTCGACGAATCTCCCTAGGAAACTCCCCCCGTGACTCAAATCCTGTTCAACGATCGTGATCAATTTCGGCCTCAACAAACTCAGCAACCTCAATGTTACCACATCACTACCGGTTATGTCATACAGGCAATGGTGCATCCAGTGAACAACTACAGTTTCGCCCAACTTGATTCCGAGCTGATTAAGATCCTTTACGTTCCCAATTTTGCCTTCCAGTGGCTGGAACTGAAAAGGGATGTTAAGGGCACTTGCGAATTCTGCCAATCTTTGACCCGTTGAGTTCAGAAGATCCATGGACTGTCCAAGCCCGGTAATCCTAATCGACTTGATTTTTCGGGACCTGGACGCCAGGATGTGAAACAATCCCGGCCACTGGAGTCCCTGCATGATGTCAAGGTCGATTACATGGACATGATCTACACCATCCAATGCCTGCTGGATGGCTTGATTGGCTGTGAAATGTGAAAATTTGATCAAAGGGGTGATGGAATTGTAGATTTGGAGGGCATTGAGGAGCTTTTGTTGGTGGGTTTTGTAGAGTGTGGTGAGAGGCGAGTAGGTACCCAAATAGGAGCTGATAATTCGAGACGACAACGCGTCGGCAAAATACGCCCCGACGCGTTGGGCTGATGAGCCGAAGGGAGAAGAAAGCTCGGCTATCTCCGGCAGAAGTTGGCCGGCGTCGTCGAGATTGTCCATAGCAACACACTCTGCACATTGTAAAAGCAAACCCAGAAGGCGAAGCCCAGTTGAATCTTCTTGTTCAATAATAGCAGACCCTAACTGCTCCTCCTCGTATTCATGTTCCTTTTCGCCGGAAACAGAAAGGTCCACGGTGGCCGGGAGGTGGGATCGGTGGCGCTTGACGGAATCATCGGCTTCGGAGGTAAGGTCAACGGTGGCGCGTTTACCGGAATTCATAGTTGAGGAAGATGAAGAATTATTGCGTTTGTTGTTGTGTGGTAGAAGAGGGGCTAGTAGATTACTACTGTGGAGCATGATCGGTGGAAGAAACTGGACAAAACAATAGGAAAAGTACAGTAGAGAGAATCAAAAGTGTTCTAGGGAGAAATTGACAAAAAAATCTGATAAGAATGTCAGAGGAACATTTTGGAGGATTTTGGGATTTGGTATGAATTGATTCATCATTTTTCTCCCTTTTTCTTGTTTGTGAAGATGAATTGAATTATATGAGAGAGAGAGAGAACAGAGTCATGTGATGAAAAGAAGAAAAAAGCTCATAGGCTTTTTGGAGGTATCGAGGGAAGGTGGGGTTGAGAAAGAGAGGCTTGTTTCTTGTGTCGAGTGTATATGGAATAATGGAATAACAAAATCTTGTTATAAATAAATTTAAGGGCGTGTTTGGTATGTGAAAATGGGAAAGGAAGAATGTAAACGAAAATGGAGAAAATTGATTTTTGATTTAAGGTTTGAGTTAATAACTTTTCGAATCAGTGTAGTTTTGGATCACAATCTATTCAAATTTGAATCTCATATAATTGAAATCGTCAATACGGACTTAGGCTTTCAAGGGACTCGAAGTTGAATGGAATAATTATGAAATCGCTTGACGTTCAATTTTTTAGTTATGTGAAAGTCGCATACAATTTTTGATGTTCACATTGAATATTTTCCTCACGTAGAGATCAAGATTCACATATTTTAATCAGGTTGGGATTTAGAGATTCATTTATGAAGGTGAAGAACTCAAAATTAGAGGTGGACATGGTTTCATTTGGTTCTGGTTCCAGGAGAATCGAATTGAACCACGAACCAAATGATTTTTGTTTTTTTTTTTTTAAGATATGAAATCAAATCGAAACTGAATGGAACCGAATTATTCGGTTCTGGCTTGATTTGGTTATAGTTTCATTACTAATTGAGAAAAAAGAGAAATAACATTTGAGAAAGAAGAACACAAGGTTAAGGCTTCAATTTCAAAAATCTATGCGATTGTGATGGTTGAACACGACGATAGACGACAAGCGGTAATTGTTAGTCTCCTTGTGAGATTTGATATATAAATTGAAAATGAGAGAAAATGAAAAATGAATTATGGTCTCCGTCTCCACATTGAGAAATGAGAAAGTGAAGGTACATGACATTTTTATCCTGATTTTCAGTTGAATTTTGAATTTTTTTCTACGAATTGTGATTCACTAAATTGTAATATATATATATATATATATATATATATATATATATATATATATATATATATATATATTGAGTTTTGTTCTTTGTTCTAAAAGTAGAATCGAATTAGAACCAGAATCAATTAGTTCTCAGTTCTAAGAATTAGAACCATTAATTTTTTTTATAGAACCGAAACGCTCTATTTGTTTGATTTTGGTTTGATCATTTTGTTCACCCATACTCAAAACCATGCTACCTACATGGTTGAGAGTCAATATCTATTTTTTCTTTTTTCATAATCTGGTGAAGAACAAAGAATAATGGTTGTTAACATGTGAAATTAGTTTGATATCTCTCTATTAACACGAGTTATTGTGTGTTTGAGAGGACTTTTTAAAACTCAAAAGTACTTTTTGGAGGGTAAAAGCTCTTCTAATTTTAAAAAATAGATGTTTGGTTAAAGTTGAACAAATATGAATAATGACCTTTTTTTTTTTATCCATGGTTAGCTATCAATAGCAGATGTGCCAATTTTAGATTATGTAGGTACGAATTATCACCTCAAAATGTGGTGTTGCTATTATTTCGTGTGTTGAGTGGATGTGGAGCAAGAAATTTTGGGCATGTGGAAATGTGAAATGGAGAGGGATATTAGTTTTGGGATTTACATAATATGATTGACCTGAAATTTGGTTGATATCTCTAATTATCAAAAGTTAGGGTCATTTATTTATTTATTATTATTAATTATCTGTATTTTAAATTTAAGTAAATTTAAATTGATAACAAAAGAATCTGTACCATTGACAAATATTTTGAGAAGTATCAAATTTGTAGTTTCTTATTTTCTGCTTAGAGCTTTTTATATATATCATTTAATTTTAACTCCTATGTCTATGAATATAATTTATTTATTTTTTGTGCTATGTTTGTTCGTAGTTTAGATTTATTGTAATTCTGATTTTATAAAAAAATCAGATTTAATAGATTTTATTATTATTATTATTATTATTATTATTATTATTATTATTATTATTATTATTATTATTATTTAAAGTTTGAACTAAAGATAATGAATATATTGTCTTGGATAATTTAAGTTATAAAATTAAAATTAAAATTACAGTATTATCAATGATGATAATACATAGATATATCATTATAATCAATGTTCATTTGAGTAAATGCATAGGAACACAATAATATAACATTTTTTTTCACAAAACGCATAACTTTGATTTTGAAATAAATTAATTTTAAGGTCTGTTTGGTACAGATTTTCATTTTCTACAGTAAATCAATTCTCATTTTCAACTACACATTCTTCAATAAAATAATATTTTCAATCACATCAATACTTTTTTCTTCTTTTTCAACCACACATTTCCCATCATATCACTATTCAAAAATCAATTCTTCCCCCAAAAATCACTACCAAACACACTCTTAAAATAAAAGCTCACCAAATACTTAATTGATTATTATTGTACTTATTCTTTTTGAGATTCGCGGCAATACCAAACCAAGAATGATGAGGTGAAAATTGCTCACTCTCGAACTTGACCTTTAGCTTCAAATGCTGAGGATATATGCATGAATAACCTAAAAATAAAGTCATAATTTCAAAATGACCTTTGACTTTTCAAAAAAAATTGGAACTACCTAAAATACCTCAAATATAATAATTATTTGAAGTAACCAAGATATGAAAAGAATACAATTAAGTTCTAAAGAATTAGATTATTTTCCAGCACAACTAATTCTTTTTGAGATTCGTGGCAATACCAAACCAAGAATGATGAGGTGAAAATTGCTCGCTCTCAAACTTGACCTTTAGCTTCAAATGCTGAGGATATATGCATGAATAACCTAAAAATAAAGTCATAATTTCAAAATAACCTTTGACTTTTCAAAAAAATTGGAACTACCTAAAATACCTCAAATATAATAATTATTTGAAGTAACCAAGATATGAAAAGAATACAATTAAGTTCTAAAGAATTAGATTACCATAAAATTACCTACAAAAAACCAAGATCTAAAAGAGGACCATATAAGATTAAGAAAATTGCAAAAGATAAAAAAGAAATTGAAGTTAAAAATGAATTTGATAAAATCGGATATCAAGAACAATTAATTGCATCACAAAAAATATTAAAATGTTTTAAAAAAAATATGATTGAAAATTTTGCTAAATGTATTGTAAGATCTATAATAACAAAAGATATACATGATATAGTAGATAAATTAGAAAAAAGAGAAAGAATATTTTAAAATACGATATACATTTTAATCCAAATATAGATATAACAACAGATCTTGATATTATAAATTCCCAGATATTACTAGATTTTGAAAATTTACTTAACACGTTATAAATAAAACTATAAAATATTTAAGAATAACTAAAATCAGTAAAGACCAATTTTAAAGATTATTAGATTTTAAGATTTTTTATTTTTGTTTGCTTATAGTAGCACCCCCCACTTTTGGTAGCAGAGCCAAATAGGGTCTATAAAAATCATAAAATACTATAAATAAAAGAAAAAGAAAATCATTAAAAATAATGAAAATTGAAGATTTAGGTAATAAATACCATATAATAAGAGAAAATTTTAACATAATAATTATAAAATCAATATTATGTAATAAAAAGTGTAACAATTACATTAAAAATACTTGAAAAATTACATATGGAAATAAAACAATTTATAATTGAAAAAATAAAATTAGAAATTGTTAAAGATATGTTCACCTATGAAATGATATTAGAAACCTATGAAAAACATATGTATGATTTAATTGTAAAAGAAATAAGTAGATATGACTAAAAATAAAGAAATTACAATTATAAAAACAGATTGGTATTATATGATAAAAGATAGTGAAAGAGAATATATAATGGAATTCTGTCCTAAAAAATTAAAAATAATAACATTAATGATAACCAAAGAATTACCTAGAGAGATAAGAGAACAAATAATAAACAAATTAACAATAGGATACATAATAGATGAATATATGTATTATAAAATCAGAAAAGAAATTGAAAAAGAAGAAATAATGCTTTATTACAAAGAAAATTATGAATTTTCATGAAAAGATAATGCTTAATACAGAAAAATTTAAAGAAAAACTTGATAAAGATTATAATACAATATATAAATTAAACCAACAAATAGAAAATGTATGGTTAATACTAGAACAACAAGAAGAAAATGGACTAGCAAATAAACAAGAAAAACAAATATTAAAAATAAAACAAGAAAAATCTATAATAAAAGCTAGATATTATAAGAATCTAACAAGACTGCCACTACAGAATATGAAAAATTATTATTTAACGAGAAAGCAATAGAATCAAAAGATATTGAATGTCAATTATTCTATCTAAATCAATAAAAAGTAAGACCTAACTATTAAAATGGAAAATAATTTGACTAAAAATTTAAAAAGAATAAAAATAATTAATCACCTAATATTAGATGAATTATTAACCCCTGAAAAATCAACAAAATATCAAGAAAAACAAATATTGAAATTAAAACAAGAAAAATATAAGGAAAGAGCAAATTATTTTGAGGAATTAAAAAGACTAACAACTGATGAAAATAAAAAACAAAAGTATGATGAATTATGAAAGATTGTAAAGATACTGAATGTAGAATATATTATTTCAACCAATTAAAGAAAAGATAATGAGTCAACATATGGAAGAGTTAAAAACACTAATAAAAATATTAATAACTGATGTACAAAACTTAAGAAATGAAATAAAAGAAAAATTAGATATACTAAAAATTGAAATTGGAGAACTAAAAGAAAATAATAAAAGTAGAGATAAGAAAATAGATAGAAAATTTATAAAAAAAGAAATGTCAAGAATATGAATGAGACATACAGAACTAGAAAATCTAGTTATAGAAACAAGTAGTATGGATGATAATTTTAGAAAATATATTTTACCAAAAATATTAGAAGATAAAGAAAATTTTAAAATTTTACTAGAAAAAGGAAAAATTACAGAAAAAATTCAAGAAAAAAGTAAAGATGAATGAAGAATTAGATTTACTAATAGAAAATTTTGATCAATTAAGTTTAGAAAATATAGATGAATACCAAGTTTTAATGAATACTAGAGGAGGACCTACCTCATCAGGAACCTCTGATCAGAAATTTGATTCAAATGAAAGTTATGCACCTATATATAATAAACCATATAAACAATTCTATGATAGAGTAAGAGATAGACAACCACCTAGAGGAAATAAATATAAAGATAGATTTGAATTAAATGATAATTATGATAAACCAATTAATCATGGAGGAACAAAGTTAGATCTAGATTGTAAAATAGATACTAAAAAAGCCTTAATAACTTGGGCAGACTCAATGATACTATTCTTTTTATACAATAAAGATGATACATGGAAAAATACAGAAAGAAGAATAGGGCCCTGTTTGGGAGGGATTAAATTTTTCTACAGTAAATCAATTCTCATTTTCAACCACACATTCTTCAATAAAATAATATTTTCCATCACATCAATAATTTTTTCTTCTTTTTCAACCACACATTTCCCTTCATATCACTATTCAAAATCAATTCTTCCCCCAAAAATCTCTCCCAAACAAGCTCTAGATTTCTTAAAAGCATCATTTGAAGGAAATGTTAGAAATTGGTGGGAAGGAATAAATAATGATACAAAATCAATTATGAGAAGAAATATACAAACAGAAATAATAAAATCGAATAAAGAAGGAATAGAAAGATTAGTAGCATATATTGCAAGTGAATTCTTAGGAGAAGAATGTATTAGAAATTTTGAAGAAAAAGTAAGAAGAGAAGAAGAAGATAGGATGAAATTAATAAATTTAACAATTTGTGATATGTGTAAAATAAAAAAAATGTACCTGTGAATTTAAAAATTACTATTACTTACAATTCTATAGTAATGAAAATCAAGAAGTATATTTAGATATGTATTATACTAAATTACCAGAAACATGTGGAATATATTTTAAAATAGAATTTGAAAAATATATTAAAGAAAATACAGGAATACCAAGAACCTTAAGATCAAAAATAAAATTTCTATTTAATAAATTAGCATATATATGTCAACAAAGACAATTATTAAAAAGATCAGAAAAATTAACAAGAATATATTGTGAAAATATGAAAAACATACACAATGGGGATGTTATCCTGAAAGGAAAAATAAAAAAATATATAAAAATAGAAGATTTACAAAATTCAAAAATTTTAAGAAAAAGAATATAAAACCTAAAAGAAGATACTACAATAGAAGATTTAATTCAAATAAACAATAAAAGAATAAACCCTATAATAAAAAAGATAAAAGTCAATGTAAATGTTGGAATTATAGAGAAATATGTCATATAAGTCCAGATTATAATAAAAAGAAAGTTAGAATATTACAAATACAATATTTAGGAATAAAAGATGAATTAAGTGAAATATCTGATATTGAACAATGTTATGATCAAGAAGTATATGTAAGTGAGACAGAATCAGAAGAAAATGAATCAGAATCCGAATAAAGAGATTGAAAAAATAGAAAACAATAATATAAAAACACAGGAATATGAAGGAATAGAAGGATACGTATTAAAAGTAACCTTTGATAATAATAAATTTAAAAAATTACAAAAATTATCTTTAGATTTAAAAATAAGAAAATGGGAAATCTTTAATAGAATTTGGAAAAGAGAAAAGATAGCTATAAATGAATACCATAAGATTGAAAAAAAGTATAGATATTAGAACAATTCAAGGAACACATAAATTAAACATTTTAACAAAAATACAGTTGATGAGTTATTATCAAAAATTAATAAAAAACAAAGCGAAAAGATTCAATATGTTTATTTAGTTGGAATACAAATAATATTTAAATCCTTATTTAGAGAATGAATAGATTCACTTTTAACAGTAAGTTTACATGATGGAATAAATTTAAGAGATGGTCATTTAGAAACTATAGAAGGAAATTTAGCATATAAGAAAATGATATTTACTTGTTACCTAAAATATTGTATTTCATTAAAAGATAAAACCTTTAATGAAGTATTAGGATTGCATTTTAAATTATATAGGAATGATATAATGCAACCAGGAGACCAAATCATGACTATTGAATATAGCGTTTTATATACATTTACTAATTCTAATTATGAGAATATTTATTCTAAAAAATCATATATAGAAGTGAGGAATGTAAAAATATTAGTAAAATTATAGAACCAAACAAACAGGTAAATTTGAGTCCAAACGAATATGAATTTAGGATATCAACGGAAAAACCTGATATAATAGAATTTAGGGAAGAAGAATACCCTAATAAGAATATAATATTTAAAAATGAAAAATTGATTAGAAGATCAACAAGTCATAGAATACCTAGATTATTAGGAGAAAATAGTCATACAAGAGAAATGAAATTACATAGGAATACAGGAAATATGAAAATAAATGAAGAATATTTCAATGGAAGAGATAGAATATCATTACCAAATATATTAATAGATACAGGAGCTAGTGAATGCCATATAACTTTAATAAGAAATAAAGGTTTAGTACCCTATAAAACAGAACCATATAGATATGTAAATTTTGATAGATAAATACATACTACACAACTAAAAGTTAAAGCACCTATAAAAATATGAGGAATTGATCTTATAGTACCATGTTATATAGATGAAAGTATGAATATAAACTCCCACGTATTATTAGCAATGAGTTTCTTAAATGGATTTGAAGATTATAGTATAAAGAGAGAAGGATTATATATATTTCATAATGGACAAAATATATTATGTAACAAAGATGAATAATCAAATAAGTTTTCCATTAGCAGTATATATACAAGTCACTATTATAGAAATAGATATAACAACTTGTGATTTAATAGACACAGGAAGTGATATAACTATATTTAAAAACTTCTTAATTAAGACATAAGAAAATAAAAGTAAAATAAAAATAACAGGATTTACAGGAGAAGAAACCCAGATAATAAATAGTGCCGATAAGAATAGTATAATTCTTGGAAGTAAGCAAATAATAATTAATAAGATATATAGCTATGATAAGTTAGAATGCGATATATTATTAGGAAATGACTTTATACAACAGTTCCAATATTATAAACATAATAATTATATGATTATGTTACAAACCCTTGTGGACATTTATTAAAAATATTAAGAGAATTTAGACCATACAAAGTTCAGTCAACCCAGTGTGGTGATAGATGGGAGAAAAAACTAATTATACAAAATGAAATAAAAAAAATAAAAGAATAATGTATAAAAAAGTCTTAAAAATAGGAGTAAATATATGTATAGAAAAGATTATAGAACAATTAAGAAAAGTATATGGAGAAAATTCATTGATATTTTGGAAACCATACCATTCTAAAGCAAAAATTGAATTAACAAAAAATGTGATTATAAGAGTAAGACCAATGAGATATACTATACAAGATACACAAGAATTCAATGATCAAATAAAAGAATTATTAGAACTGAAACTTATGAGATCAAGTTATGGACCTCATAGTAGTCCAATCTTTATGGTTATGAAACATTCTGAGCAAGTTAGAGGAAAAACCAAAATTGTTATAAATTATAAAAAATTAAATAAATATACTAAATTTGATGGATACTTTTTACCAAATAAAGATGTCCTACTAAATCTTGTAAAAGGAAAACAATACTATTTTAAATTTGATTGTAAATCAGGATTTTAACAGATAAAGATGGAAGAATATAGTATACAATATACAGCCTTTAGTACACCTCAAGGCAAATATGAATGGTTAGTTATGCCTTTTGGATTGAAAAATGCACCTCAAATATATCAAAGGAGAATGGATAATATATTTAGAAAAGTTAATAAATTTCTAATAGTATATATATATATGATATATTGATATGTTCCAATAATAAAGAAGAACATATAAATCATTTAATACAATTTATAAATGAATGCAAAAATGAAGGAATTGTCCTTTCTAAAAAGAAGGCTATTATAGAGAAATAAGAAATTGACTTTCTTGAATTAACAATAAATAATAGAGGAATTAAATTACAGACTCATATATCTAAAAAGATAAGTAGTTTTCCAAATAAATTAGAATCCAAAAAATAAATACAAAAATTCTTATGATATCTAAATTATGCAGAATGATTTATTGAAAATCTTTCAAAAAAGAGACATAAAATACAAATCTTACTTACAAAAACAAATACTAAGGGATGAAATAATGAACATACAGAAATAGTTAAATATTTAAAAGAATAATGTAAAAATTTACCAAAATTGAGATTACCAGGTAAAAAAGATAATCTAATTGTTAATACAGATGCTTCAGATAAATATTGGACAGCTATATTGAAAACATATTTAAATGAAATTTGCAGATATTCAAGTAGAACCTTTAACCAAACAGAAATAAATTATACTACACATGAAAAAGAATTATTAGCAATTATTAGAGGAATAAAAAAGTTCTCATTATTCTTATTATCTAAGAAATTTATTGTTAAAATCGATAATTCTCAAGTTGCAGGATTAGTCAGGAATAAGCTACCAATGGAACCTCAATATAGGAGATTACATAGATGGCAAGCATATTTATCTTTTTATAACTTTGATATTATTTATATTAAATGTGTTAATAATTATCTTACAGATTTCCTGAGCAAGAATATAGAATTTGCTGATGGATAAGAATAAGATCATGGAATCATACCAATCCGTCCTTAAAATACAAAAAAGGACTAATTTTCTCCAAGAAGAAGCCGATGATATAGATGTTGGAGCCACAACGATGTCAAATGAATTCAATGCAATGATAAAAACGTTGTTGGAAATAATTTCCGAACAATAGAAAAATTCCATAGAACTTAAAAAAGAGGTTGATGCTATTACAGCACAACTGAAAAATATACTGTCTGAGACAGAAATGCCAGACAGCCCAGAAATGGGTCTTCTAAATTTCTACCAAATAAATACCAATTCATACCGAATAGGTACAACAGGAAGCAGTAGTGGACCCAAAAGGGACACCATATCAACAGGAGATGCCTCTCCAGTCATGGACCCAGAAGATAAAGTCCATTTCGACAAAAACAAAGAAAAATATGTCATGATAATCCAAACAGTTTATGAATTGAAAATGTGTGATATATATTTTATTTATCCGGAACAGAATGTTTATCCCAGAGTTACAACAATGGAAGGAGGAGATCCCAACTTCATAAAAGCAATGACAGATTATGGATTCTTGGATTTAATATATTCAAGAAGAAATTTAGTTGAATTAGCAAAATTTGATGAGATGCTACAACAAGAAGTATCAAGATATGCCAGAGGATGAAGAGTATATTTAAAATTTTACTCAATAAGTCCAGAATACGATAGGATTATGTATTATCCAGTTAACCATATAATTTCAATTGGATATGTTCCAACAAACTTCAATATAGATGTTATGGAAAGTGACAAAAGAATGCCAAAAATCACCAAGTCATGGATCAGACATAGAAGAGCCGTTGGAATCAAAGCAATATATGGAATTGCAAGAAATCTATATGAAAAGAATTTCTCATGTTTATGCCAATATGAAAATTGGATGTTAGTAACTAATGGAGGATATGGAAAGTCCGAAATATTGAAGGACTACATTATAAAATTTGATATACATCAATTCCCAGGATGTCCTACCACTATAGAGGAATCTTGCCAACTGCGAGAGTGTCCAAGCTGCTCATCTAAGATGCACATAAAGATGTAGGACCAAGATGAAGAAAAATAGAAGGGTGGAGCCCTGAATAAAGAAGATGTAACATAAAGTTATTTGTTTTATGTAATAATAGAGCCACGATAGTCTTAGTGGTGAAAACCTTTAATAAAGCTCCATAATTGGAGTATGATGTAATGAATGATGTAAGAAGGCAATAATATTGCCTCATTTGCTTGTATAAATAGAGGCCTTTAGGCTAGATGAAAGACAGAACGAATTGGAGAGAAAAAATTTGAGCACTCAACTTGTGAGAAAGTCAAATCTTCTGTTTGAATACCAATCTTTCAATATCAATATTATTCAGATATTATCATTCATATTCCAATCCTCCTAAACAAATATGAGATTCTAAACTACCTTTCCCGTAGATTCTTGAAGGGTTGAAGAAGAAATTTATTTCTTACTTTAACAAAAAGAGAGTTTTCTTTATTTAGATCTATAATTTTAATTTTAAGAACCAACACAGTGAAGGCAAGAAGCTGAAATAGCAAAAAACCCTGTTGAGACAGAAGGCCGTTTGAGGGAACAATTTGCATATTCAGAGCCTGAAGTTTACTCGATTCCACGGAGAAGAATTTAAAGATCAGAATTAAAGTAAAACTATTATTTTTGTTAAATTTAGAAATAATTCTTCTTAAATCTTAAAGAATCGTAGGGATTAATCATCTCAATGTTTAAATTTGAACGTTTATTCATAATGTTTGAATTATTATCTCATTATATTATCTGAAATGTCAGGATATACAGTTAAATGATTAGATAATTTGTTAAATAAGATGTTAGATGAAATAAGATTTACTTCTCAAGAACTTAATAGAATAGAAGAAAAAATAGAACATGGTGAAAACATAAACACATCGATTGAAGAACTTGATAAAAAATTAATAAGATATATTGAAAATTACCCCAACATACTACAACTAAGAATGAAATTATTTATTAAAATTCAAGAAAAAAGAGATACTAATATTTAATAATGTTTAAATATAAAAGAATAATCTCTAAAACTATTCATAAGGAAAGGATATATCTTGTAATAAATAAAACCTATATCATTAAAGGTAAAATAGACACTTCTGTAAAAAGCTTAAAAGGCTTGGTGAACAAGACCAATTCGACAAAGAACCTTGCTACAACTAGTGATGGCAATGGGGCGGGTTCGGGGCGGGGCACCCTCACCCCACCCCGCCCCACCACGACACTCCCCCTCCCCGCCCCGCCCCGCGCCCCACCCCGCCTTAGACGGGGCGGGGCTCGGGGCGGGTACGGGGCGAGGACTTGCCCCGTTTCTTGCCCCATTTGTTTTTTTTTTTTTTATTTAAAATACAAATTCAAAATTTTAAAATACAAATTCAAAATTTTAAAATTCAAAGCAAATAATGTTCATACTAACTATATCAATATTCAAAGCAAGCACTTGAAACGAAAAAATGTCCAAAACAAATAATGTCCAAAACAATTTTTTTTTTTTAATTCTTCACGGGGCGGGTTCGGGGCGGGGTATCTCCGCCCCGCCCCACCCCGCCAACCCGTTCGGGGCGGGTTTTTTTGCCCCATTCGGGGCGGGGCCCCGCGGGGACGGGACGGGGCGGGGAAAATTGCCATCTCTAGCTACAACTACAACCCGAGTGACAGCACGGGTGACAGCTCTCACACATTCAGGGCGGGGTCCGCGATTAAAATAATCAAATTTCAGAGGCGGGGCCCGCGTGTTTGTGTGTGTTGTGACCCGAGATGTGAAACTCGAGCTGTACAAACAACCTAATTCTTTGACAAATGCCCCTCAAATGCTCAATGTGTTCCTCTTATCTCCTCATGGAAACTTCCATGGCCTTGGGAACCATGCCACTTGAGACTTCCCATCAAGGTATGATCTCGAGGTATGACACGGGCACTTAGGTGATTCACGACAAACCAAGCTAGCTTGAAGTATGACCTTGAACTCGTACTTGTACTCATAAGGCTCTTTCCAAAATAAGGGCTACCCTCCAATATCAAACTAATCTCACTAGGGTCCTATTGCATCTCAACCAAGGGAACAAAAATCCTGCCAGAGCTCTTAGGCTATCTTCAACCCTACATTAAAATTTGAGGTTTTACACCAAATCTTGCACTAATCTGAAAATCATATCCAACTTATTACACCAAATTACCAGTGTTTAAACATTTTTTTCATTCTTCACAATTTATTTATCTGAAAAATTATTTATTTATTTAATTTACTTTTACATAAATTACTAAATAAATAATTAATGGTGCAAAATTGGAGGGACTTTGCACCATTTTTTTTTTGGGTGCAAAATGGCGTTTTGGTGCACGCATTGGAGTTGCTTTTATGTTCAAGTGCACCAGGACTCCTATGTCCACTAGGAGCTCCACATCGTGAAATTATGTGGGGATGGAAAAATCTCCCATCCGACCCGCTCCGTATTGTCCCACTCCTAATTAAGCAGGGAATCTCTACCTTGAATCATTTTTTTTTTTATGTTTTTCATTTAAATCATATTTAAAAAATAATTAATTAAACTAGACGGTAAATTGAGATTTTTAATCCCAGCTCCCACTTCTTTCTCACCTATCAAAAATCCTTGACGGAGCATAGACGATAATGGCCATTCCAGCTCCATTGCCATCACTAGGCTTATGTTCATTATTCAAAGGAAGCTTTACATTATTAAGTTTATGGCCCCATGTTCATTTTTTCTGCTTCTCCTGACCTCAGCATTGTAGGTGTGACCTTGATGCCTTTATTTTAGGTACCTGGAAGTTGAGATCAAGGTCAAGCCTGATTATATCCTATTAGGCTAAGGTTGAGCACTTCTCACAAGCTCAAGGTCGGGCCATCTTATTTGTTTGAAGTCGGGCAGATATCACGAGATTGAGGTTGACCCTATGATCAAAGTGTAAGTGTTATGCCCTAAATTTAATTGATTTTGGACGTAAACACTTTTAATATAATTAATGCATTATTATTTAATTGAATTATTATTTTGAGAAATTCAATTAATAAAATCCGTAGATTTTTGGCAACTTGGTAATTGCAAGGAGTTATTATTGTGAGAAAGAAATTACATATGACTGAATATTAAATAAATCATGGTCGTAAGTAATCACAAGACGGGATAGTGTTATTACGGATAGAGCACGTGGTATTTCGCACTTAATTATGAAATGAGCACCTAGTCTCACAAATTAAAATGTGATGACATTTAAATGGACGTGTTGATGCTTTGTTAAGAGAACAAAACATTGAAGGACTTGGTAGAAGATTCTACATGGATAACTATATAAGCGTAAGTTATTAATGTCTAACTTTCGGTAATGAAATTGGTCTTTCGACTTGAGGTCATTATAGTACTTTATATGAAGACAATCATACTTTGGTGCTATTGGATATTTCTATACTAAGAGTGGCTAATACAACATCGTTTGGGTATATCAATAATCATATGAAAGTTGTAAATGATCAATAAATGATTCGTCACTCTTAGGTAGTAAGAGATTGTGATCTACGTTTCATTCGATTAAATCGATACGAAAATCCTTAGCCAAGATACATACGTAAGTCGGAAAGAGTTGCAACTATTATTGACTTATGAGTGAAACGAAATAAATAATCGATAATCGAGATTGACACATTCTTCATATCTCGTAATTGATTGGATCATATTGAAGAAAGATTATAGTTTTACAATAAACGAACAAATTTTGAATTTGTTACACCAGGTGATATTTCTCGCCACATGTAATTTCAATACATTGCTAGATGTCAATGTAGGACGACGAATGTGAATTAATTAATTTAGATAAATTAATGATAAATTAAAAGTGAGTTTTAATTTTTTTTATTAGATCAAAATAATAATTCACGTCATTCGATATTGTGATCGAGAACCTAATGAATTACACGCAAAAGGGAGAACTAGAAGAATGATATTACGAAGTAATTAGTTGACAAATATTGAACATTTGTAGAATTAATTAATTAGATTGTTTATTAATGGGCTTAAGTTAATTGCTTGAATTACTTAACTTATGAGTCAAATTTAATTAATTAGATTAATTAAATATTTGACCGACTTGTATTTAATAGGTGGGTCAAACCCACTTAAAACATATATTATAAACAGTTAGGGTTTGAGTTTTTCATAAGTTGTTATAATAGTAATTAAGATTGCTATCACAACCTCTTATATCATAATAGCACAAGAAAGAGAATCCCTGATATCTCATTCTTATTCTCCCTAGATTACTGTTGTAGGTTAAACAATTGGACAGTCGTGGCATAAAAAGATCGCAATTTACAAAAACGTGTAAAGATCGGGATTGTTTGTGTTCCATGATATGCAAAAGAGTTTACAGAATTTGTTAAATATACAATTCTAATCACAATTATTTTTATCTAAACACAAAAATGATCATTGAAGGGAATTGAAATTATTTTAAATTCCTTTGTGCATGTGTAAGTAAATTCCAGAGACAAGGTAAAGTCAATCCTATTATATCAAGGTCGAGCCCATTTTGTGAAGCCAATATGTTCAAGGTCTTGCTCCCTCTTGCAGTTGACGTGCATTGCCATGTACAGTTTTTGGGCAGCATCATGTTAAAATAGTTTGGTTAAACTAAAATTGAATTTCTTGACGAAAAAGATATGCTTTTAAAATTGTTTGAGAGAGTTGAAATATGTTATCTTGAACTTTCTGCTCCTTGAATATATTTTTGATAACTCAACACATCATCTCTTTTTAGTAAATGATAAAACTTCAAACTATAATGTATCGAAATGTCAATAAATAATTTAATGACCAACTTTTAAAATTTCACACACACAAGCTTGAGTGACCATTTGTGGACATAACTCTTTCTTTTTTTTTTTTTTGGGGAGAAGAAAAAGAGTGGTGGTTGGATTTGTTTAGGGTGAACTTAGGCAATAAATGTCTACAACTAGTGAATAATAAGAAAAATAAAATAAAAAAAGGTCCTATGAGTTGAGATAAATAATATATTAGACGGTTAATAGTTGATAGGCATAAGATATATTTAATTTTAATTTCAAATTAAACAATGGGCGTTCTATTTAATTTTAATTTCATATTAAACAATAGGTGCAAAAATTAACATTAATTTTCGTCTACCAAACATTGATTAAGAAAGGCATCAATTGGACCATCATTTAAGTCGTTCGCATTGTTAATTTTGGGCATATTAGGAGGGAAATTTGTCTTTACTCATGAGATATTGATATGACTATTTAAACTAATCGATGTGTGCTAATTTTGCAATTTTTTTGTTAGTAGCTTCCGATGATATCATTATTCGTTCTATTTCTAGTTAATTTAAAAATTATATTTAGCCGCCTAACGATAAATAACATAAGCTTTGTGGTCCATTAAAGGTTTCAATTTTTAATGATTATAAAATAGGAATAAAAATAATAAATTCCCTCCATATTTGGAAGGGAAAAGTGTAAGGATTTTAATTAAACATGTGGGCTTATATATGAAATATCGTGTATTAAATTAAAGGGGAAATTATAAAAAATCAGGTGTTTAAAGAGTGGTTTTTAAAAATCAGGTTTGTATATTTTTTATTCACTTTTCAGGTATTTTATTTTAAATATCAAACCATAAATATATCCAAAACCTAATTCATTTTCAACCCTAATTTCTCTCTCTCACGGCTGCCCCCGCTCTCTCTCCTTCCCACCACCCTCTTCCTCACCGTCGCCGCCGCCGCGCCTCCCTCTCTCCTCCCCTCCCTCCCCCCCCTCAAAAGAACTCCAATGAGCGGCGATTTATTTCTGAAATCATTGCTCATCACAAGAATGATTTCCGCAAGAATAAATCGCCGCCACACAAAGCGATTTCATTCTTTTCCGCCGCATTTTAGTTTTTTTTTTTTTTTTTTTTTTTTGCTATTGAGTGGTGTGCTGTGCGTTGGTTGTTATTGTTGATGGATCTATGGTGGTGGTGGCGATTTTGTGGCGGGGGCGGCCACGTTGGTGGTTATTGTTGG
This sequence comes from Fraxinus americana, assembly GCA_035079005.1. Lineage (NCBI taxonomy): Eukaryota > Viridiplantae > Streptophyta > Magnoliopsida > Lamiales > Oleaceae > Fraxinus > Fraxinus americana. The sequence continues at coordinate 1,051,483 of CM068728.1, forward strand.
TGGTGTGTGACCAAATATTTGGTTATCTGTGACCAAATATTTAATCTGTGACAAGCGGTGTTGGTGACGGGTGGTGTGGTGTGGTGTGGTGTGGTGTGTGACCTCTATCTGGTGTATGTGACCAATTACTTGGTTATGTAACCAAGTATTTGAGGGTATGTGACCAAATATTTGGTAATCTGTGACTGATTACTCAACTGTGACCTAAAAATTTAGTAATATGTGACTCAAAAATAATCTGTGACCAACCAGTTTTTGAAATATGTGACCGTGTGACCTATAAATTTTGATATGTGACCAACTAAATTTGAAATATGTGACCAAAGAAATAATTGTGACCTACAAAATTTTTGAACTGTGACCGTAAAATAATATGTGACGTATAAAAATTATTATCCGTGACTGAAAAATAATATGTGACTAACTAAATTGTAAATCTGTGACCAAAATGTGACAGGTGACTATAATAATACGTGATGCTTTAAAAATCTGTGACCTCGTCGGAATGGTCGCCGGAATCAGAGCCAGAGAAGAGTGGTGGTCGGAATGGTCGTCGGAATAGTCACCGGAGCAGGGGGTGGTGCATGTGGGGTGGGTTTATTATATTATATTATATTATATTAGAATTAAAAAAAAAAAAAAAACCTGATTTTTGAAGTTTCAAACTATAAACCTTATTTTTGAATTGGTGTAAAGAATACACCTTATTTATGAATTTTTCCCTAAATTAAAGGCTATCAATTTTGGTTAAACCCGTTTAAAGTGATATAATAAAGTTTCAGTATTTTGGGCTTTAAAACATTCAATTAAAGTGTGGGCTTATATGTGTAGAGACCATGTCTGTTCCTAATTTTATGATAAGCAGAATTAGGTTAATGGAACGTTAGTATATATCAATGTTCTAAGCAGCCTTGGCGTGATGTGAGGCCAAAACACCAAGCCAAGTGGCTTGGCGTCTTATTTAGCTGTTAACGACAATTGTTGACCGCAAATGCGGGCCTAGGCGTGCCTTAGTTTTTTTTTTTTCACAATTCTTTGAAGTTAAAAATTATTAAATGCTAATTTTTTTTTTCAGTTTGTCCTAATTTAAAACAACCATTTGAACCCAAAAATAGACTTTGCTTCATTAAATGTATTGTTTTTGGTAGATACACACAAAGAAACGGAATAGATTTGACACTACCAGGATGAAAAATCTTGTCTATATCCAATCTAATGCAAGGTTGGCAAACAAGAAGAAGATGAAGGGTAAAATAGAGACTCTGATAGCAAGTGATGCAATTAATGCACAATCTTGGATTGTTGTAGAGGGTTGTGATGATAAGGAGTATGATGGGGTGGAAAATGATATCTTAAAACCTTCGAGATGTACTATAAATGCTCAGAATGAAATAAAGGAGCCTGACGAAGAGAATTTTGTATCAGAAGACACTGATGATGAATTAAATGAAGAAGATGTTATTTAATTGGAGTCTGATAAAGAGTTAGATAAGATTTAAGTTCATATGCTATTTACTTACTATTTTATATTTAAATTTGAGATTTATATTTTTGTTTGAAACTATAAAAAAAAATGTATAAAGTTCCTATAAATCTATTTTATATGTTTAGTAAGTATTATTTTTAATTGATTAAAAATTAAAATAGTATTAAAATAAGAAAACGCATTTTTATGCTTTTTTATGCATATGCCTCGCCTAAGCTCGCCTAGCCCATAACTTGTTCATTCTATTCTGACTCCCATCTTAAGACAGAAATAAAGAACTATATGTTGATCTAGAAGACGAAAACTGTTGGATTCATCCATTGCGACAATCCTGTCTGATTCAGGTATGCTTCGGCTTTGATTTACATATTTTTGATGATCCAACATGAACGATTAATATGACGGTAAAGAATTTTCCTAACAAGTGGTATCAAAACCTATTCATGTTGAATCATAAAGAATCAAAATTTTAAATTTGGTTATTGTATAATTTTATAGTTTTTAAATTTAAGAATTCCGGATTTACTTTTGTTAAATTTGAACATTAATTTGTTGGTTTTTTAATGATTTCAGTTCAGTTAATAATTTTTTTTTTCTTGATGCCCAGCCCTGCTTGCGGGGGCATTGGCAACGCTTCGGGAGAATGCACCGCAAAATGCTGCGCATTGCAGCGACGTCTGTGTTGTAGTGGCATTGCATCAACGGGCGCGCTCGCCCCCGCATCAGCGGCGAGCATTGCTTTAGTCTCTAAGGGCGGTGCCGCCCCCGGGATCCTTACCTTTTTTTTTTTTTTTTTTCAGATTAGGGTTTAGGTGAATTTTGGGGGCGGGGGTTTGAGTTGAAAGTTTGAAGATTTTAGGTTCTTGCTTGCAATTTCAGGTTAAGGTTAAGTTTTTAAAGTTTTAGCCCCTTAAGTTAAAATCTTTTATAATTCAGTCCCTTAAGGTTAAAATTCATCCAAATTGGGCCTTTAAAATTTCGGATTTAGTAATTCAGTCCGAAAGTTTGAAAATTAATTAATTTGGGCCATTAAGGTTCTGAATTTTGTAATTAAGCACCTAATAGTTCATAATTGGTTTAAATTGGCCCATAAAGTTTTGAATAATTAATTTTTGGATTCCTAAAGTTTCGAATAATTAATTATTGACCCCTAATGTTCTGGATTATTATTTTTTGATCGGTAAAGTTTTGAATTATTAACCCTTAGGCTTCTAAAGTTTCAAAATTACTCAAATATGCAAATTCAGTTATTTTCTTTTTCAAATTTTGGTTCAAAGGACTCTTTTGAGAGATATAATTAACTTAGACTATTAAAATGTGTGTGTGTCTGTGTGTGTGTGTATGTTATTCATGCGAATATTTGATCGGTGCAAAGGAATATTTGATCGAATTGCACATACACCTGTGGTGATAAACATGTGGCGATTATTTGGTTTGACCAGTGATCAATAAATCGGTCTAAAGAAAGGTTTATTGATTGACATGTTTCTTTATTGTTAATGTTTGATCATTACAACAAGAATACCACTTAGAAGTCAATATTTCCGTCTAAAGACTAAATATTGATGTTGTGCTAGGTATCTTGCGATGGATCCTACCATTATTTGAAATTATTATTTGCATATTAAGGATTGTGAGCTCTTCCAATTAATTGTTCTCTAATTAAGTTTCAGGTTCTGTTGCCAATATCTTTGCTAGCATCAATTCAATTCCAATGCTTAATGACACCAACTTCAAGGCACGGCGAGAGAACGTAATGATTGTTCTCGGAGTCATGGATCTAGACCTTGCTTTACGGGTCGATCAACCTACTGTACTAACTGATAAGAGTACCTTTGATGACAAGAGGAAGATGGAAAAGTGGGAACGACTTTATCTCAATAAGGTACAAAGGGAAAGGAAACATATGGGAGTACATTATGGAAATGTCTTACATTACTTTGAAACTTAAGGTACTCAAGTTGGATTTATCTAAAGGCTTGTTAGTGTACTTGGTTCTGATATCCCTTTTGACACACTTCAGTCAATTCAAGGTGAGCTACAATTGTCAAAAGGACTCATGGTCCCTTAATGAGCTCATCTTACATTATGTCCAAGAAGAGGAAAGATTAAAACATGACAAGACAGAAAGTGCTCATTTAGCCACCACCTTTAAGGATAACAAGAACAAGAAAAGGAAAAATGATAAGGAAGCTGCAGGTACAACATCACAAAAGAAACATCATAAGGAACAAACTGAGGGTGGACGTTTCTTCTGTGGAGCTGCAGGTCATAAGAAGAAGAACTGTACCAACTATCAGGCATGGCGTGCCAAGAAAAGTATTCTTCTTCATCTAGTTTGTTCTAAGGTTAATTTAACTTCGGTACCTAGACAGTCATGGTGGATAGATTCTGGTGCAACAACTCACATTAGTTTGTCTATGTAGGGTTGCCCGAGTTGCGAAAAACCAAGTGATGGTGAAAGATACATCTATGTTGGCGACGACAATAAGGTGGCAGTAGAAGTAATATGAAAATTTAGATTATTGTTAAAGACTGGATTTTATTTGGATCTTAATGAGACATTTATTGTACCATTTTTTCGACGAAATTTGATTTCTCTTTCTGCTTTGGACAAATCTGGTTATTTTTGTTCATTTGGGAAAAAATTAGTTTGTTTTATGATTCAAAATTGGTTGGTTTCGGTTCTTTATCAGGTTCTGATAATCTTTATTTAATCGATACGATTGCTTCTTTTAATGAGTCCTTGCATGTAAGTACTTGAGGTGTAAAGTGAAAAATAACCGTCGAGAATTCTGCCTCGTTATGGCAAAGAGATTAGGTCACATCTCTAAGAGGAAAATTGAGAGACTTATATCTAACAAAATTCTCGATCCCCTTGATTTTACTGGTTATGATGCGTGTTAATTATATAAAGGAAAAAAAACAAATAAAAGAATATTTCAAGCCAACAGGACTTTAGACGTCTTAGAACGTATACATACGGACATTTGTGGACCATTCCCTACATCTTCTTGGAATGGTCAACAATATTTTATAACATTCATAGACGAATTTTCTAGATATGACTATATATATATCTCATTCATGAAAAATCATAGTCGCTGATGTATTCAAAAACTATAAAGCTGAAGTTGAAAACTAACTCGACGAAAGGATTAAAAGCGTCAGATCTGACCGTGGTGGTGAATACTATGGTAGATATGACAGTCTAGGTGAACAACGTTCATGACCATTTGCTAAATTCCTAGAGAAATGCGGTATCGTCCCATAGTACATTGTACCAGGTTCGCCCATGTGAATGGTGTTGCTGAAAGACGAAATAAAACGCTTAAGGACATGGTGAAGAGTATGATTACTCATTCTACCTTGCCAGAATCACTCTAGAGTGAATCATTAAAGACCACAATGTATATACTCAACATAGTTCCAACTAAGGCTATTGATAAAACTCTTTATGAGTTTTGGATGGGCAAGATGCCTAGTTTGAAGCACGTACACATTTGTGGACGTCTAGCTGAGGCAAGGCCTTATAGGCTAAATGAAAAGAAACTGGATGTAAGAACTATCAGTTGCTATTTTATTAGATATTTTGAAAGGTCCAGGGGTTACAAGTTTTATGATCCCACAACTAAGGCAATTTTCGAGACTGGAAATGCCCGATTCTTTAAGGATGTTGAGTTTGCGGGGGAGAAAGGGTTACTGACTTTGTCTTTGAGGAGGAATACATTGAAATTCCTCCAATTACCATTGACAATGATCAGAATCAGGTTTCTATCCTTGACATTGTTCAAGAAGTAACTCCAGATCAAGACAATGTCGTTGAATATTCCTTTGAAGGTCAACAACTTGTTCCAGAAGAACAAACTCTATAGCCTCAAGAACCAATGCCATTAAGAAGATCCACTAGAGAGAGGAAAAGTGTAGTTTCAGATCATTACATCGTATTTCTCCAAGAACATGAAGTTGACATTGGAGTGGTGGAAGATGATCCGATCGACTTCCGTCAAGCCATGGAAAGTTCTAACACTCAAAAGTCGCTTGATGCCATAAATGAAGAGATAAAGTCTATGAAGGACAACGACATGTGGGACCTTGTTCCATTGCCTGAAGGTACGAAACCCATTGGTTGCAAATTGACATTTAAGACCAAGAGGGATTCGAAGGGTGAGGTGGAGAGTTATAAGGCTCATCTTGTTGCAAAGGGCTTTACACAGAAAGGAGACATCGATTATAAAGAGACTTTCTCTCTAGTTTCTTCGAAAGACTCTTTCAGGATTATAATGGCATTGGTAGCGCATTTCGATCTTGAGTTACATCAGATGGATGGTAAGACAGCGTTTCTCAATAGTCACATTGATGAAACAATCTATATGGTGCAACCGGAAAACTTTGTGTCGGATGATACAAAACAAATGGTTTGTAAACTAAAGAAATCCATCTATGGACTCAAATAGACCTCTGGTCAATGGTATTACAAGTTTCATCAAGTGATCATCTCGTATGATTTTGAGATGAATTTGGTCAATGATTGTGTATAGTATAAGTTTAGTGGAAGTAAATATATTTTTCTAGTTTTATATGTCGATGACATATTGCTTACCAGCAATGATATAGGCTTATTGCATGAAATTAAGAGATTTCCGTCTAGGAATTTTGAGATGAAATATCTTGGTGACACCTCTTTTGTATTAGGAATTCAGATACACCGGGATCGTTCTCGGGGTATTCTTAGATTATTGCAAAAGAGCTATATCAAAAAGGTACTTAAAAGATATGGCATGCAAGATGTAAACCAAGTGACACCCCTGTGGCTAAAGGAGACAAGTTCAGTTTAGGTTAATGCCCCAAAAATGACTTGAAAATTAAAGAAATGCAGAAGATTTCTTATTCTTCAGCTATAGGGAGTCTGATGTATGTCAGGTTTGTACGCGTCTGGATATAACGTACATTGTTGGGATGTTAGGGAGATATTTAAGTAACTTGAGAATGGATCATTGGAAAGCATCCAAACAGGTCATGCTGTATTTATAGAGAAAAAGATACTACATGCTCACATACAGGAGATCGGATTAGTTGGAGATCATCGATTATTCCGATTCCGATTTCGCGGGGAGCCAATATAGTAGGAGATCCACTTCAGGCTATATCTACCTATTTCCTGGAGGTGCTATTTCACAGAAGAGTGCTAAGCAGACACTCATAACTACTTCCACCATGGTAGTAGAGTTTATAGCATGTTATGAGACAACAAATCATGGAATATGACTGCGTAATTTTGTCATTGGGCTGCTCATTGTGGACAGTATGGAAAGACCACTTAAATTATTTTGTAACAATAAATCAACAGTGCTATATTCCAATAATAACAAGAGCTCGATGAAGTCAAAACATATAGAGATCAAGTCCCTGGCTGTTAAAAAGAGTTCAGAGTGGACATGTGTCAATAGAGCATATCGGGACACACTCCATGGTTGGGGATTCGCTTACTAAGGGATTGATACCCAAGGTCTTTCATGCGTACACTGTTCATATGAGTGTAATATCTCTTGAAGATATCTAGTTTCAGTGGGAGTTTGTATTTTTTCGTGCTTTTCATATTTGACACACGTACTGTCATTTTGGATATGGTTTATGGTTAAAGTTACTTTCGGTTATAAAGTTTTTGGTTTATTATCTCTGAACTCATATAAAAATGATCTTGCCAAGGTATTAAGATGGACCCATTGAAAATAGGCATGTTAAGATCACATCACATGTAATTTCCATGCTACACATCCATGCTTGATCCATGTCATTCAATTATGTCAATATATGTGACCATTGATTGGTTTAGTTATGATATAAGTAGCGAAAGCCACTTTAATCCTATGTTGATATAATTGATGGACCGGATTGTTTGGGATGCATTCAATAATGATAGTAAAATTTCGAGTACTCATAAGGTTATGTTTAATGCACAAATATAAGGTAACACATATAGCCCAAGTGGGAGATTGTAAGGATTTTAATCGAACATGTGGGATTATATGTGAAATATTGTGTATTAAATTAAATGTTATCAATTTTGGTTAAACCTGTTTACAGTGATCTAATAAAGTTTCAATATTTTGCGCTTTCAAGCATCCAATTAAAGTGTGGGCTTATATGTGTAGAGACCAGGCCTGTTCCTAATTTTATGATAGGCTGAATTACGTTGATGGGTTGAATTGGGTTAATGGGCCATTAGTATATATATAAAGTTATGATCCCCAAATCATACGTGAATTGTTCATTCTATTCTGACTCCCATCATTAGAGAGAAATAAAGAACTATGCGTTGATCTGGAAGACTAAAATCGTAGGATTCATCCATTGAGATAACCATGTCTGATTCAGGTACGCTTCCGCTTTGGTTTACATATTCTTGATGATCAAACATAAATGATTAATATGATGGTAAAGAATTTTCCTAACTTAAAGTTGATGAAAATTCTCTTTGATAGTTGGAATATCAAAATTTTTATGCTATTCATAATTTAATTAGGTTATCACTATGAGTTTTATTAAGTGCACCATAATTTTTAATATTTTTCTTATTCATTTAAATTTAGCATAAGTAAAATTACAAAATTAGGATTTTAATATACTTTTTAATAAAATAAATTATTGTTCCAGTACAAACATAATCCTAGTTTTTTTTTGTTTTTGGTCTTTTTCCTCAACATCCGACCTCTCATAGCTTTTTCATTGACAGCGTCTTTTGGTATCTTCAACGACGACAATATAATTTTCTTTTCCTCAAGGTAAATGAATTATACATTTATACTCTATCGTGTTATTTCCATGATTTCGTTGGTTTCTTATTTTGAAGGTTTCCACGACTTGTACATTTATACTTACGGTGAAAAATCATAATCCCAGTATCGAAAGTTTCTTTTGTTTGGTCACGGTTGCTTGCATGGGAGTTCTAATGTGTACCATAAGACTTAACCTAACCTTTTCACTTGATGGAATGTAATTGTTGTAGTTCTATCATTGTAGAATTCATGATTGATAGAGCAATTTGTTGATTGATAGAAGCTTATGCCCCATATGAAGTTCAAATAAAATAGAACGAATGATCTCAAACATAACTCTTCAATTATGCCATCTCAATTTTTCATAAACGGATAATATCCAAATAAAACATCTAAATTTTACGCCTAGTCAATGTGGCATCCCACATGGAGTGCAATGGACCTATCAAAATCCTCTAACTGAAATGGTGGTGCTCAATGAAGCTAAATATGAAGAATTACCATGGCAAAGGACGACCCACCTCCTTTAAAGATCTTTTATTGATAAAATTCTATTCGAATGATTGATGTGACCTCTGTAGTGAGTAATATGTCAAAATCTTGTTAACATAGGTTGTAGGGTGGCTGTTCCCTTTTAAGAGCATTAAATGCGCCACATGCTAGTTTGATCAAATTGATGCTGAAGATAAGATATTTCGGTTCAGGAGATGAGACCACTTGTCCCCTTATCCAATTGACATCATTTCACGTGTAACACTATAAATATCCCACTCCTTGTATCATTTGAGGTGAATGCAACTATATCAATTCAAAGCTACAAAGTTTCTTATCTTGAGTGGAATCTTTGTGTACGCGTGGCAAGAGTTGAATGTGATTCTAAATTTTAGTTTATGCATTGTTTATTGTTCGTTATTATGCAATCTTGCTTGTATATGTCATCGGTGCCTGAACATTTCTGTCTCACGTTGTAAAGCTTTTTTCCCATCCAAACCCAAAGCATCGTTGACTAATAATCCGTCCAAAGTGCTGGAATTAACTTGCGTAGACGTGAGTAGGCCCAGTATATGTTGTCTAGATTAGTGGTACAAAAAATGAGGTCAACATAAGTTATTAAAAGTCGACAATGCTGAAGTTGAATCTTCAGAGGCAACACAATCGTAAGATGATGAACAATAGCGGCCATTGCCACCACCCAGACCTACCCTTGGGGTTGAAGCCGCCAAGTGAAACTTGGTGTTCTCGTCAATTCATGTTATGCTGGGATTTAATGTAGTACATAGATAAATCGATCAAATTATTGTGATATATACCTCTTTAGAGAAAGTAAGCTTGGGAGAGGATTGAACGGTGGGGACGGGAAGCTTACTGTTTTGGATGAAGAATAAGAATGGTGGGAGAGAAGAAATGAGAAAGAACATGAATATGATGTACTATATCTTTATTTCTTAACTTGAATAGAGTCATATTTGTTAAATACTTGTAGTGTGTTTATCAAAAGTATGTTTTAGTCGGGGTTTATCTTTAATGTGGTATAATGACCAAAAAATGTGGCCACCTTTTAATTAAAAATATTTGAAATGGCATGGAAAAAGTCTATGTCGCCCCTTTTCAGAAATGTTCATATTATTGGGTGGTCCATATATCATACCTGATGACAACTTGCCCAATTTGTACCAGGATTCAACTTAAGTCTCTCATATGATGGAGGTCTTGGGTTCGAATCTTGGGGGACACGTCAGAAAGCCGTGAGGAGTAAGATGGGCCTAGGCTCTCCCGAAGAGGATAATACGTAAGATAATGGCTCCAGCGCGAGGTCGGGTTGTTACACTCAAGCTGTCTCTTACAAGATTTGTAGACAATGTTTAGGAATGATTGATGTAATATTTGTAATAAAGAATATAAGGTGTGTCAGCCTATTGTTTAGGGCGGCTGACTCATTGTCAATTTATTTATTGTATGGTAGACTTAATGATGCAAGGCTTCAGTCAAGGAGATGGTGCCACGTGGTTCTGATCCAATGGATATCACGTCGGTTATAAAACTATAAATAGGTGGTCTTTGTAAATTGTAAGGGGCATTTTGGATCGAGCCTTGATAATTGGCATTCTGATTCTAATACATAAAAAAACACTTAAGAAAAACACTCTCAAGAAACCTTCTTGCTTGTTATCAGTTTGATTTTCTGGATATTTACGCTTGGTTGGTAATTGTTTGTTAGTGGAATTATCCTAGTTATTACTGTCGAAACTCCAACTCTTTTGTCTCATGCTGTAAAGCATATTCCGCGTTCACGTGTTATCCTTCTCTCACCGGTACTCCAGTCAAAATATTCTAGAACTTGCTTCAGTTGATATGAGTGGGCCCAACATCTGTTGTCCACGTATGCGTTACATTTTTTGGGGTCAACAGATTGACATCGTCTGTGGGAAGCCATACATTTAACCACTAGAATCCTATGGGAAAAAGCCAGTTGGAAGCAACTCTTACAATGAAGCGATTTTCAAACCTTTGAAAAAAGTAGTATTCTTAAAGAAAGAATCGTTGAGAAAGTCCCAAACTAACCGTTTGATTGAAAAAGGAATATAATTTGTCCAGAAAAACTTATTACCATGAGTTCAAGCAATGAAGGATCTGCACCATGAAGGACTAGAGAATACCCCGAAGAAGAAGATCCCTCACATGCTGTTCTAGCCACACGCCTTTAACCTCACCATGGCAAACGTAGTAGGCCTAGAATAGCTACTAGGCTTACTAGAGATGTGGCAACCATGGCTGCAAATATGAGAGATATAACTCAGCTAAACATAGCTATGCATGAACTGCTGAGGAGCATGCAGGCCAATGAGGATACCCGGTCCTTCCATATGCAGCCCAAGGAAATGCATTTCATGACCCTTCATAATGAAACTACTACTACGGTGAAGAAGAGGTCCAACCAAATGACTGATTACCGATATTATGCAAGAGAGTAAGCTCCCTAGGAAAGGGAAGTTGGGGTTGATACATCCATCAACTATGCTACTAACTGACCTACTGGGGTCCTATACAACTTTCCTTCAAACTATGACCCGAATGACATGCCCCAAAGGTCGATAAATGTCTTTGACAGGTTAAGCCCAGGGCTGCCTAGAAATAGGCAGGCTCAACCTCTCACTATACCTAGAAATAGGTAGCAGAAACTTCCCCGATTTGAAAGGCATGAGCCGAGTTATGACGAAGTGCCTCGGAATCCTTTCTCTAGAAATAGGCACGAGAGGAGAGTGAAACAGGATAGGAATCAAGTAGGACCTTCTCAACCACTTTTAGAAACTCAGGTTGGGAGAGATGAAGATTTAGATGGTCCATAAAGGTCTTTCGATATTGATGACGATGATGAAAACTTACCATTTTCACAAGGGATTAGGAATGCCCCTGTATTGAACCATTTCATGCTTCCTAAGATTTCCAAATATGATGGAAATATGATGGAAGAGGCGACCCTACGAAGCATCTCAATAGCTTCAAAACTTATAAGAGTTTATAGGACATAAAATGTAGAGAGTTCCACTTAACCCTAGAAAGGAAAAGGGACGATACATCGCATATAGGACACGAGACGGCAATAAGGTGAGTCATTGAAAAGCTTTCTATCTCATTTTAATGATGAGATGACCTACTGTGTACAAGTTACAGATAGGGAAGCATTGACAGTCCTAATGGGAGGGCTGGACATGAACTCTCTCTTTCGGAGAGATGTGCCAAACAAAGACCCTACCAGTTATGATGCCTTACTGGAAATGATAAGGTTTGAGATCATCAATGAAGAATTGAGAGATCATAGAAATAGGACAAATCAAGGACTTTCACCTCCTCAATGGCAAAGAGGAAGATGCCCAACCTCACATTTGATGGATCACTAGGTTGGCCAGATGACCTTTTTAACCCAGGACAGGCATTGGCTTCTACAACTTTAAGTGCAGTACCTACTTTAGCTTATGGAGAAGTGAATCCTAGTACTGAAACGTACCAAGGTAAACCTCATGAATGATTTTTCCAAGCAGGGATAGGCAGGGAATGAGGCGCCGAACCCAGAAATAAGGATGAAGCACCCCTCTATTGTACATACCACCACTCCTATAGCTACAGCACTACCAGGTGCTGAGATATTGCAATGCACCCTCGAACAGTAATCAATAGAGAAATATGCACATCCGAAGAGACATTCTTCCTAGGCAGATGCAACAACATAGGAATGATGAGACAAGGTACCGCAATAGAGACAACATCCCTAGAAGGAGAGAATGATGGAGGGAGAACCAGGAATGGTCAAATGTAGAGAAAAAGTCTCCCAGATGATACTGGCCGAGAACCCATAAGAGAAATTGACACAATTTTTGGGGGCCCATATGTTAGGGAAGAATCTAGAAGCTCCCAAAGAAACTACAAGGGACCTCCCATGATGAGCTTCATAGTAAGCAACAATCGACCCTCCACCGAGAGAAGGGCTCAACCCATCACCTTCTCCTAAGATAACTCAGTTGGTATGCATTATCCACATTATGATGTCCTAGTGGTGAGGGCCATTATATCCCACAATGGCTTAAAGAGAATGCTAGTGGATAATGGAAGCTCTGTCAACATCATCTTTGGAGTAATATTTGATAAAATGGAAGTTGACCACGAGCTGATCCCAATGAATTTACCCTTGTACAGCTTCACTGGCGATAGTATCATCCTAATGGAAAAAATCTCTCTAACAATAGAGATGGGAACATCGCCATTAACTTCTCATCATTTCATGGAGTTTTTGGTGGCCGACAACCACTCCGCCTACCACAGAGTGCTTGAGAGGCTGGTATGGAAAGAAAAATGGCATCGCCATTGTTAGAGGCGACCAAATGAGTGCAAGGGAATGCTATTCAAATTATGTTAGGAAAGCAGAACTAAAAGTGTCAATGTAATCCTGACAGATGTTGACATAGACGACGTACCTGAATAAGGACAAAACCCTCAACAAGGGAGAGATGTCGAAATGATGGACGCCTCTGAAGAAGAGGCAATCCTTGGAGTTATAAACACCTCTATAGAAGAGGCTGTCCTAAAAATGTAAATGTCCCCTAAAAAAGGAGAGTTGCTGAAGAAGCAGTTAATTTGGAGGAACTGCGAGCCTCAAATAGCCCTAGTAGAGGAATTAGAGAGTTTCCAAGTTGATCTCCAAGATCCATCCAAATGCCTGTAGGTTGGAAAAGATTTTCCACTAGAGGCCAAGGAAAAGCTGAAGAGCTTCTTGTGCTAAAACTTGAACATCTTTGCTTGGAACCATGAAGTCATGATTGTCATTGATCTAAATGTCAGTTGTCACTACTTGAAAATCGATCCTAATGTTACAACTTGTAGACAGAAAGGAGGAGCCCTCAATCCAGAGAGATATGAATCCTTAAAGGACAAAGTAAAGAAGTTGACCGGCAATCACTTTATCTGGGAATCAATGTATCTAAAGTGGGTTTCCAACTTTGTCCTAATCAAAAAATACAATGGTAAGTGGAGAGTGTGTGTGGATTTCTCAAACCTAAATCAGTTTTGCCCCAAGGACAACTTCCACCTCCCTCGGATAGATTAACTAATTGATTCAACTGTAAGACATGAACTACTTAGCTTCATGGATGCCTACTCCAGGTACAATCAGATTCTAATGTTCCCAGCTGACGAAGAACATACGTCCTTCATAACAGACAATGGTCTTTATTCCTACATGGTCATTCCATTTGGGTTGAAAAACATAAGGCCACTTATCAAAGACTTGTCAACAAGATGTTAACTGACCTCATTGGAAGACAATGGAGGTATATGTGGATGACATGCTGGTGAAAAGCTTGAAGGTAGAGGACCATGTCAAGCACTTCGGAAATGAGGTCACCTTAGAAACCTAAAGAGGTGCAGAGCCTAACTAGACGTGTAGCTACTTTGAATCACTTCATCTCGAAGGCAACTAATAAATGCCTACCCTTCTTTAAGATTCTGAAGGGAGAAAATAAGTTTCAGTGGACCAAGGAATGCGAGGTAGCCCTACAAGAGTGGTCCTAGTTAGTCCGGAAGGACATAAGGTTAATTATCCGTGAGGTTCGGCTTCAAGGCTACAAACAATATAGCAGAATAAGAGGCCTTCTTAGCTAGCCTCAGATTGATACAAAGAGACTGGTGACCAGTAGCGACTCCCAGCTGGTATTTATCTAGGTTCATGGCAAATTTTTGGCCAAAGATATGTCCATGGCTGCTTATCTGAAATTGGTCATGAAGTTTATTCCAGATTTTGAAAAATTCGAGTTGGTACAAATCCCACATTTAGAGAATGCTCATGCCGATGCTTTTTCAGAATTGGCTAGCAATAAAGATTTCGAACTGCTCACTACAGTACCCATAGAACACCTTTCTAGACCCTCTATTACTACAGATGAAGAGGTGATGTGAGTCGAAGATAATCCGCTATGGATGAAGCTAATAATAGAGTTCCCCAGGGACCAAGTTTACCCTTTGGAAAAGAGGAGGTACATTTCGTTTTTCAAGATGATGTACTATACAAAGGTTTCTCCTTGCCCTTACTCCAATGCATAGGGAGAGAGCAAGCCACATATGTGCTCCGAGAGACTCATGAAGGGGTATGTGCAACCACTTGGAAGGATGGTCCATACATAAAAGGTATTAAGACAAGGATATTATTGGCCATATTGAAAAAAGATGCACAACACTTTGTAAAGGGATGCGATAAGTGTCAATGCTTTGTAACCATTCAGAGGTAGCCTTCTCATGAATTAAGTGTTGTTTCTAGCCCTGACCATTTTTCAAATGGAGAATTGACCTAATAGGTCCCCTACCTAAAGGGGGGGCAATTTCAACTTCTCGATTGTCGCCATTGATTACTTCACTAAGTGGGTAGAAGCCAAACCCCTTTCCAAGATCACTGAAGCAAATACTTCCAAATTCCTATGAAAAAACATTATTTGTAAGTTTGAAATTTCCCATTCAAGTGTCTTGAATAATGGGCGACAATTCGACAATAAGAAGGTCAGAAATTTATGTGAAGAGCTGGGCATCATGAAACATTTCTTCTCCCCACATCACCCTCAAGCTAATGGACAAGTGGAAGCTGTTAACAAAACTATTAAATACACGCTAAAGAGAAATTTAGACGTTTTTAAAGGGGCTTGGGTTGACGAACTAACTCAAGTCCTATAGGCCATCCGAACTCCAAACAGAACGGCTACAAGAGAAACTCATTTCTCTATGGCTTATAGAGCCGAGGCTATGAGCTTAATTGAAGTAGGTCTACCATCTCCTCGTCGCATTCATTTCAATGAAATATCTAACGATGAAGATGCGAACTAGACCTCCTTGAAGAAAGGAGGGATGATTCACAAGCAAAGTTGGCTATCTACCAATGAAAAATGACTAGGTACTACAGTTCTAAAGTTAAGAAGAAGTCATTTCACTTGAATGAATTGGTACTTCGGAGGGTATTCTTATCCTCTCAAGGGCATGGGGCAAGAACCCTTAGCCCCAACCGGGAAGGCCCCTATCGCATCAAAGAAGAAGTTCGGCCTAAGACTTATAAAATTGAAAATATGGATGGAAATGCACAATCTCATCCATGGAACGTGGAACATTTGCAGAAATATTACCAATAAGAATGTAAATATACATTTTAGTACAGTTCTTAATTCAATAAGATTGACTTTCATTAAAGTATTTGAAAAAATATACCTCATATTGACAAAAGTCCAAGGAAAAAACTCTGCATAGATGAATCATCCATATGCAGAGAAGCGTGGGCACATCGACGAATAGCTAGATCCCAAAAGGGACCACCTACTTACTCGTGAATTGGATAGCGCATGCCCTTAACAACAACAATTGTTAAGGAGGCCTCAACATGGGTGAACTACTCAACCTCAAACTTAGGAAAATTGTTAATTCTATTAAGTTAAAATTGTTCTTAATCTTATTAAGTTTGTGGAACATAAAAAGAAAATGTACCTCATATTGACAAAAATCAAATGAGAAGCCTCTTCATAGATGAACCGTCCTTATGCATAGAAGCGTGAGCACTTTGACAAGATTTGGATCCTAAAAGGGACCACTTCCTTACTCACGAAGTGGATAGCACATGCCCTTAAAAACAAACGTTAAGGAAGCCTCAGTATGGGCGAATCGCTCAATACCATACTCAGGGAAATAACTAAAAGATGCGAACTATAAACACTTGTGCAAAATAAACAAGTCCTAATTGCGATAAAGTCAAAGTGTAAACAAGCTCAGATGTCAAGTTAGAAAGGTAAATGACCTTCTAACACTTGTGCAAAATTACAAGTTTGAATAGCGTATTGCAAATGGAATACACTGAAGAACACTACAAATCATTAAAGTATGCAGAAATTATAGGAAGTAAAAAGTAAAACATAAATATATTGACAAAAAGATTTTTATTCATTGAATAGATATTTACAATGGAAAATGTGAAAAAGAAAAAAAAAACCTATCAACTAAACAGGTGGAGGAGGGAGAGCCACACAGGGTACAATAGCATTGGGAGCCACAGCTTCAAAAGCTTCTTCAGCAGCATCGTCCTCAATTTCCATCACGTAGCTACCCTCTGCCAAAGTTTGAGGCTCTTGGTCTCTCTCTTCTAAAAATTTTGACCTCAACTCAGAGGTATTAAAGGCTTGAGAGCTGACTTCAATCCACTCCACCATCTAGGTATATGCATACCTTCGCCAGCATTTTGTGAAGCTTTGGTACGCTTCTATTAGGTAAAAGTTGGCAATAAAATACTTTACAGCATCTTCACCAGTCAATTGAGCCTCCAGCCTCACCGTCTCAACCTCATTTGTCAAGCTAGTAACCTTAGTGGTCAGGTCACCTACCTGCTGCTTCAAGACAACATTCTTCTCATTTGCCTTTTCCAAGGCCTCAACAGCCAGCTTCTGGTGGGCATTTGAAGTCTCCTCCTGCTTCGTCATGGAAGCCAATTCACTTTGGGATAAGTGGACTTCCTTTTTCAGATTTTCAATCTCTGCCATTGTCGAAGCAAGCTTCACAAACTCCTCAGCTTGCTGCTTCTTTATTACCTTAGCATTGGCTTCACAAATTCTCTATTTTTACTTTGAAGGTTTTTAAAGAGGGCTTCAGCCTCTATGGCCACCTCGAAGGCCCTCTTCGTTTGACTGACCATGGTGGCGAAGAGGTCCACCGCATTGCTGGTCCTACGACACTTTGCCACCTATCCGTCCAGTATTTGTGAAATGTGGATGTGGCAATCTGAACCTCTGGATGAAGTATGGTAAGAACCTTTGGAGCCATTTCATCATTCTGCTAGGAGACTGCAAGTTTCTGGAGGGTTGAGTCAAAGGCCATTGACCCACTTGTAGGTTTGGCCATTTTTTGATGACCTCTATCCTGAAAGCTCCACAATAGTTAGCCTCTTTTGGCACCCCTTTGCCGTAGCTATAGCAGTTGCCATTAGTTTTTCCTCAGTGGGGACTTCAAATTGTGGGGATAGGGTGGCCATTAATCCACTTTCTCCGGGGTGGAGAAGCGTTGTTTTTTCTTGGGGACCTCCTCCACTATCTTTTTCCCTTTATCCTTCAAGGAAGGTCGCCCTTCTCCCTCTAGGTTGCCGTCCTCCAGGCTGACTCTTTCCACTTGGTCCCTCACCTATTTTGCTACAACAAATGAGGGCTTTAGGTGGCAGCAAGAATTGTGGCCATGTCAGGAGTGGGATGCCTTATCTTCTCGAAGTTTTCTACAAAAGTAAGGCATAAGGTCAGCAAGTGTTCATGTAAAACTACAAAGAATGTTGAAAATTGGCATTACCTCTTTGGGCAATTATGTGAAATTCTTCGAAGAACTGTTTGAAAGTAATTAAATGGTCAAATTCACATGACAATGATGGGCATCGGTATATGTCCTCAACAACCTCCCTCTCACTTCGACTGAGCTCAAAGTATTCTACTGACCACGCAAGACATTAGAAAAAATTTAAGATCATAATCATGATTAAGTATTAACAAATACAAGTATAATACTCATAAGCTTCCGAGCAGGAAGTCGGAACTGTCACATGAGGAATAATGTCACCTTTACATTCCTTCCATTTTCCCTCACCCAGAACTACGTCTCCTTCCATCATTGGATTGAGAGAAAATGACTAAAATAAAGGAAGAATGTGACCCCCACGGTCATAAAGAGTACCCCCCCTTAGAATCTCCTTTTCCCAAGGCCCGAGGATGGAAAATGGTCTGGAAGACTTGGAGGGGCATATCCTTTCCAAGGGAGGTTTCCTTCTATAAGAAATAGGTTCCCATTATCTAGGCCCAAGCATTGGGGATGAGCTGGGTGGGAGCCAGCCTGTATAACCTTAGAACGACTCTAAAGAAAAGATGAAGAGGCATGCGCAACCTCACTTTGAGAAGGAACTCATTGATGGCAACGCACCATTGCTTTGAAAAGTAGGCACAATCGTCAGGAAAGGGGAATATAAGTTCAATGTCATACCATATGTGGTATTTTCCTTTATATTTTCTAAGTACGATGCATTTATAGTTGAAGAAATTTTGGTTGTCTCCCAAGGCACCCCGTAGTTTTCCCTACCTTCTCCTCAGGGTAAAACACTCCATCCGACCCTAACATCATGAACCGATCTGTCGTATTTGTTATTAACACCCCCACCTCAGCAACCATTTGGCTGAGATCTACTCTCCCCCAGTAGAATATAAAGATGCTACCAAGTTTTTAAGTTTGAAGTGATAACATACTTACTAAATATGCCCAAAGGATGGTGAAGACTAGTCACTGGAAATTATGAATGCAAAGGAAGAAGGAGAAGAAAGATTGAGAGATTTGAATAATAAATTGTTGATTGGGTAAATGGCAAAGTGATTTTTTGCTCCAAACTATTACCTTTTATAGGCACGAGCTTTTAATCCCAGCCGTTAGATGTCGACCCAGGTCATCTAATTGTTCATTTGAGATTTTAATCTGAGTCAATCAGTACATCAGACTCTTCATCTTATACGGTCCAGATCAGCCTGTCTGCATTACGCGCTCTAATTCATCTCAATTTTCATAGGACATACATATAACAGCCAACATTGCGCATTAAATGCAGTAGCAGTTGTGTGTATGGGAAGAAGAACCGCTTCAGTTGTCTTTTCTTGAAAATGTACGAAATAACAAATCATTTTGGCGCAATAGTGAGAACACTTTGTTTTCCCAACATTTCAAAAAACTTGATTCGCTATAATTAATGAGTCACTGCCTCGGCAAGTAGTAGAGGCACTTTACCTCAACCGTTTTGGATAAGGCTTTCGAAATATAAGAAACTTCGAAGAGGATAGCCTTAGACAAATTTATCCTACTAACATTCCTCCAATTTGTTCCAGAAATTCAGAGGTCACCAGGTACATAGCTTCAAACAATATGGACAGGTATTTTATGTAGATCGGCTACTTCCAAATTCTAATTATAATATAAATATTTATACTTAAATTTGGAGGACTATTGTGGTGGGTAAAAAACCAACCCTAACAAAAATTTTCATACAAGTCTATACATTACATAAATAATTATGCCTAGATTTGGGGGACTATTGTTACGCCTCGCCACCAAGGATTCAGTCAAAGTGCCACATCGTAATCTACTTGGAAAGAAAAGTCAACACAAACCCAATCACTCAAATACAAAGAAGTCAATTAAAAGCTAAAGCTCCTCTATCGAAGCACTACCTAAATGGTTGAAACTGTTCACCGAAAATGCTACGTAAGAAATCAAAGGAGAAGCCGAAGCTCTTCATACAGAAGACCACCAATACGAAGCTCCCTTCTGCCAAAGCCCTTAGTTCTTCTAAAGTCCCTAAAGCTGAAGCTGTCTTTGTAGAAAATTTTTAGGAATGATTGATGTAACATTTGTAATAAAGAATCTCAGGTGTGTCAGCCTAATGTCTGGGGCAGTTGACTCGTTGTTAATGTATTTATTGTATGGTAGACTTAATGATGTGAGACTTTAGTCAAAGAGATGAGGCCACGTGGTTCTCATCCAAAGGACACCACATCTGCTAGAACACTATAAATAGGTGGTCTTTGTAAATTGTAAAGGGCTTTTTGGATCAGGCCTAGATCAATGGCACACTAATTCTAATACATAAGAAAACACTCAAGAAAAATACTTTCAAGAAACCTTCTTATTCGTTCTATATTTATTATTTTAATTTTCTGGTTATTTAAGCTTGGTTGTTAATTGTTTGTTAGTGTGATTATCCTAGTCATTACCATTGGTGCTCGAACACTTTTGTCTCATGCCGTAAAGCATCCCCCGGGTTTACGTGTTATCCTTTTCTTACCAATACTCCGATCAAAATGTGCCTGAACTTGCTTGAGTTGGCGTGAGTGAGCCCGACATCTGTTGTCTACATATGCGTTACGTTTTACGGGGTCAACACAAACCATAGAGTTACTACCACATAAAATTGATGGAAATGTCGACTTCATTGAGGGAAATTCAATTGTGGAATTTTGAGTATTTCCACATTCAATGTTTGAGAGAATGTTATATCCATTTGGATGTAGACAATAAAAATCAACGTAAATAGTAACAGGTAATGTGAAAACCTCATTAGTTCCATAAAATGAAGTAGTTTTCAATGAAAAATACAATTGTAAAGTTAAGTACTTGTTGATCACTCGAAACGAAAGGACAAGCTTGAGTATTTATAAATAATTTATAAACAAGATCCATTCATAGGCATAATCCCAAAAATTACAGCGATCAATTTTTGGAGTATCATTTCCACAAAATTATTGAAAACGATATTGTTGGATTTATTGGCATTCTTCTTTTTTCGGAAGGAAAAGTCGCCTAGCTAGCCTGCCACCGTTGGAGCGCTCGAGCAAAAGCATCAAAATTTTAACATAATCTTCATCGCTAACCTGACACCTGGTTGGCGCTTGAGCGACATACTGTCTTGAGCTACTTGCTCGAGCAACGACCTTATTCAACAAATCCCTATTTCGCGAGTTTAAGCTGTTTTCAAATCCTATACAATCCAAACTCTCCAAACTATAAATACCCAAGTACTAGTTCGAGTTAAAGGTTGGATGATCATTCTTACAAGAAAGAACTTATTCCAAAGATCTTACATCAATTTAATCAATTCTCTTGATTTAACCAAACATCAAAATCTAGATAATAAAAACACCTACTTCCAAATATCTGTCAGAGTCTAAAGATACAGAAGTTGACCAGAGTTCCAATTGGAGAAGAATGAGTTTGTTCTTGGAGATCTACAAAGATAAACGAGTCCGAAGTTCTGAAACTAGTGCTGGACCACAGAGTCCAAGAAGTTCTTTGGCGTTGCAGATAGGTGGTCTAAAAATACTAAGGTACAGTCAAGTCTGAACAGTATGTAAGAGCATCTCCAAGAGACTCTAACATGAGATGTTCTCGATTTTAAAGAGTCAACATTTAAAATTATGCTCCAAGAGGCTCTTTGAATTAACATTTTAATTTAGAGAGTGGGTTTGGCAAACTCACTCTCTAAAATTTAATGCATTCAAAGAGTTTTAATTTTCAATGTAGGAAAGCAATAAAATAATCTAAACAAAAGCTAGTTAAAATCAAAGATAAAGAAAAATAATAAATATTTTTTGGGAATAGTAAAATCAAGTGTTAAATATAAAGAGCCTGTTGGAGTATTTCAAAATTTTAATTATCTAAATTTATAGATGCTCTCCAAATAATAGAATATGCTCTTTAAAAAAAAAAGAGCCTCTTAGAGATGCTCTAAGTCTTTATCATTTATAGTGGATACTATAGGCTGGGGCTCGAAGTTTTATCCCACAAAGGGTTTTTTCCGTCATCAATTTTGTGATGTTATTTACTTTTATGCAATACATCAATTGTGGTAATTCAACTTAGGATGGTATTGCATGTGAATTCATCTGGATATAATTAATAATTGTGAATAGTTGTTTTTATTAATTGATAAATTTAAATTTCGTATAAAATACCTATCCACCCCTTATCTGGGTCGAACATTTGTTATTTTGAAAGTGGTATCAGAGACTCAATTCGATTCCTAACCTTAATTTCATCCAGATGAGCTAGCCTCTTTTCGTGCCTCCATATTTTGAAGAAAGGTATTATGCATAGTTGAAAGTTAGGATGAGAGCCTTCATAAAATCCATGGATAAGCAAATATGGGAATGTATTGATATATTCTAGAAATCACGCATGAGGGTACTAAGATAGTTAAGACCTCAAAACTACAGATATTGACCTCAAGGTTTGAAGAGATTAGAATGAGGGATGATGAATCATTCAATGAATTCTATGCCAAGTTAAATGATATAGTAAACGTTAGCTTCATCCCGAAACAAAAATTGTGTGAAAAGTTTTTAGATCCTTACCCATAAGGTTTAGACCTAAAATAATAGCTATCGTAGAGAGCAATGCTTTAGATATTGTTAAGATACAAGAATTAGTTGGATCTCTCTAAATTTATGAACTAATCATATCTCATTCTAAAAAGAGAAGTTGATGGCCTTAAATACTATTAGGGAATGAAATGATGACATCTCAAACAATGAAACCCCGAATGATGATGAGATAGCTTACTTCGTCAAGAAATTTCGAAAAGCCTTTAGGAATAATAAGCAATATTAGGATAGATTCAAGAATGGCCCTAGCGAATTTACGAATGATAATCAAGAGAAAAAATATTCTAGAGTTGGTAGGAAAAATCATAAGAGTTCAGATGTCATGAGCGTTAAAGATTTGGTCACGTTGAGTGATTTAAGTAAGAAGTCCAATTTTGAGGGTCATAACTATATGGCGTTTGCTTCTATTGTTACGAGTGAATCTGATAAGGAAAGTGAAAATAGTGAGGACTTAGGACATAGCAAAGGTTCTGAGGAAGACTCTAAGGTTGATTAAGAGATTCTTGAGGCGTATAATCAGTTATTTGAAAGAAATCTTAAGATAAAGAAGGTAAATAAAGCCATACTTAAGAAAGTTAATGAACTTGAGCTAGAAAGAGAGACATATATTTGACCTTCAAGAGTTAACCAAAAGCCTTAATGAGTTAAGATTAGTAAATGAGAACTTAAAGGTTAAGGTTAAAATCATAACAAGTGACCTTGAGAAATCCAATACTCAACTCAATTTCTTCTTGAGTGGATCTCAAAAACTTGACAATCTTTTAGGGTTGAACAAGCCTGCAGAGAATAGGGGAGGTCTAGGATATAAGTATACCGATCATATTAAGACTAGTACTTCTAAAACCATTTTTGTTCTTGCCACCAACCAACCTGGGTATGTTACAAATCCTAAACCCAAGAATAAGGGTATTTCAGGACAATGGCCTACTAGACATCATAGGACCAACCAGCTTAGAAACAATATTAGCACCCATATAGATCTAGACCTAGGTTTATCCCTATGTGTCACAATTGTATAGAGTTAGACACACAAGGCCTAGGTGTCACAATCTTGTGAACATGAACATAAGTCAAAATATATCTAGCCGAGTTGATTTACTTACTAATCAGGTTAGTTACTTTATTGATTTGACACAATTGACTAGGGTTAATTCTGCTTCTAGAAAAGTTTAGGTTAAAAAGAGATATCTCTATGGCCACAATAATGTTCTAAATGGTGATATTGATATCGTTGCTCTTCAAGGTGAGAGTGTTTGTGTACCTCAATGAGCAGGTATTTAGATGCATGCATCTACTATTCATAAAATTCATACATTCTTGCATGCATCTCATTCATTGTATATTCATTTTGTTTAATTTGTTTCATTTAATTAAAAAAAAAAAACATTGAAACTACAGCACATTATGTTATTTACTTGAACATACTTATTGTGAACAAGTACGAGTAAAATAGATGATCTATAAGTAATTTTCATTGCTTTGTTTAGATTTTATGTGGAATGCTTAGTATAAGTTTCTTTATGTACCATCTGTACAACACACACTATGATTTTGCGAGTGACCCTCAATCACATGTGTGAGATTTGGGATGACAGTCATTAGTTGGTGAGGTGACCTTGAACATGAATTGACATTTTAACTAGTTGACCTAAACTTTATTATATACTTGAAAAGTAAAAATTGATTCATCTTATACTCTTCTTTGTAGCTTATTTGACTCGAGCAATTAAGCTTGAAGAATTTCTCAAAGCTTGATTCATAAGGCCATCTGACTCGGAGTCATCGACCAAAAGCTCGTTACATGGTTATCTTAGTTGCTTAATGGAGAAGAGCCTGCATATAAGATGTGAAAACAAAAAAATTTAAATTAAATTATTTACGTTTAAATTCAGGGGAAAAAGAGAAATCTACATGAAAATATGAGCTACATTGTTAAATAGGTCCTAGTGTTTTGGGTTTGACTTTTATCAATAGAGAAAAATACTCATAAGATAGTGATGTTTAGCATGTCCTTTCTCACAAATTTAAGGTTTGAAATCTTGCTCATAGGGAATTAGTGGAATTTTTCACACATGGGTCACTTATACAAATTAATTTATTTTGACTTGAATTGAATGTGCGGGAAGAGGTTTCATTAATTATACATGTACAAGTGAATAATTGCATTTTTCAAGTTATCATATGATGTTGATTTGTGTGCCATGAAGCTACATTTAAAAAAATGACAAAGTATTACTTTCTAAAAAATTCAAAGAAAAAGTGCTATTTTTGAAAATTGTCTGGCCCTAGCTAAGCGTCAGGCTTACTGCTCGAGCGCTCATAATAGAGACTTGGCGTTTGCTTTCCACGTGCCTATCGCTCAAGCGGTAGTACAATTAAGGTTTCAAACATGTTCAATTCTTCGTGTTTTTCATTTCCAAGAACTTCAAATCCTCTTCAAAATTGAAACACATATCCTACAATCTTGATTTCAATTGTTATTGTGGCACACTTGCATCAACTCTAAGTGTTCAAATTCCTCATTCATCATCAATTTCATCCTATTCAAGGTATTTTTTCGAAAACCCTAAATTTGTTTTTCGAGATTTTCGAGATTTTTGAATTGTGATGCATATGCTGTGTAAATTTTTCATCTTTGTGTTTGGTTGGAGTTAAGAAAGGTGTCTTAGGCAGTATTGCATTGATTATATGAATTTTTTTCAAATTTTGAACCTCTCTCTACAGTGAGCTGTCGAGCAAAAATTCTTCGATTGTGTATGTAATAGATGGAGTATGAGTTTAGGAAGATTTCATGGATGAATTTGTGATGAGAATTTGTGGCTTTCCCATGGCTTGGGAGTTGTTTTTACTTATGGCTCATAACTCACGTTGCACATGTTTGATAGATTTCCTCTAAGACTATTTTGGGAAAAGTTTTGCAAACATTTGATCTAACATGTTGCATACATATATATACATTCATTCATGTCATTAGATTGCAATTTAAGCCAATTTACATTGAAAATGGAGCGAACGCAATTTCATGCACCGTGTTACGCTTTGAAGGCACCACGTTACCTCTACGTTTAGGCACATGTTACCTCGTCCATCGCACAGCCTGTTAAGAATATTGGGCCTAACTCCACCTAATAAAACCGGCCTATTAGGGGAGGATTGCCCTCGCCTTATTAAGTGGATCATTTATATTTTCCCAAGCAATGTTGGATTCTAATACGCCCCCTCACGCACAGCGTGGACCATGCCAAACAACTGTGAACAAATCGATATTGGGTGGCACCCAACATTGCATAATTAGGCCTAGCTCTGATACCATGTTAGGAATATTGGGCCTACCTCCACCTAATAAAACCGGCTTATTAGGGGAGGATTGCCCTCACCTTATAAAGTGGATCATTTATATTTTCCCAAACAATGTGGGATTCTAATACGCCCCCTCACGCACAGCGTGGACCATGCCAAACAACTGTGAATAAATCGATATTGGGTGGCACCCAACATTGCATAATTGGGTCTAGCTCTGATACCATGTTAGGAATATTGGGCCTAACTCCACCTAATATAACCGGCTTATTAGGGGAGGATTGCCCTCACCTTATTAAGTGGATCATTTATATTTTCCCAAACAATGTGGGATTCTAATACAGCCTTCGGCCATGACTTATGCCACTTAGGTAGTCTCCTACATCCTTAGGTTGTATAACCTGGATCTTCATTGTTCTGTGTGATCATGGTTTATTTTTTTTATTTTGTGACATTTAGATAGTTTTCTCATCGTTTTCCGTACATGACTCTTGTTTGTCTTGTTTCACGTGTACAACATACATATCATTCATTACGTCTTCATTGAGGTATATTATATTACTTTTTTATCATTCTGTTGATAAATTTGTGTTGAAATTTTTTATCATGGAAGCCTCCTAAGAGATCGAGGACTTCCAACAAGAAATCAGGTGCCACAACTTTTGTCGACGGTTCATTCGACGAGTCGAGATTTATATTTGCCACTGCTCAGCACGTATATGTGAGTAAGTTTTTCCATCATCCCCTTCTTGTTGAGGATCAGGTCATACTGAAAGTCCTATCCACTGACATGGTTGTCATCGTTACCGCTCGTTGATGGGAGCCAGTCTTTCAAGATCTTATTTCTCCTTTGTGACTCCTTATTAGGGAGTTTTACTTGAACATTCATGATATTCAATCTTTTCACTTCAGTGTCTTTGTTAGAGGTCGGGTGGTGTAGGCGAGTCCTTATATTTTTTCTGACATTATTTAAATCCTTCAAGTCCATTACCCATTGTTTCCATACAAATATGTGGCATGTTTCTCATTTATCTACCTTGCCTCTGGAGAATGCTAGATTTTTGTATGCTTTACTCTACGATGATTCTATTGATGTTCCCTCTTTTATTTGTCATCATCTTTTGAAGGCCTTTTGTACTAGTGGTAGGATGATACATCTTCCTTGTGCCTGTTTGATACAATGTTTGGTTGAGGGGCTTGAGATTACTTTCTCCGAGGGTGTTGTTGAGAAGTTGTCTCGTCCTACTGGTTGGGTCACGTTTCCTTAGAGTAGGTATAACATTCCATCTTCCTCAACTTCGGCGAATACTATAGATGACCTTTTTACACCTGAGAACCCCGATGTTACTCCTTTCACTACTGATATTACACCGATGGGTGCTACGACATTCCTTCTATTTCCACTTCCACTCCTACTCTAGTTCCCCCCACGTCTTCTTCTAGTTCTATAGATGCTTCAATTTTTATGATGGGACAACTTTCTTTGATCATCGAGCAGCAGGCTCGTATGATGGCTGAGATCACAATGCTATGATCCACATTTGAGAGGCATACATCGGATCTTACTTCACTACAGTCAGATGTTTAGTAGATGCACCAACATTGGCATGATAGGGACTATGTTGAGGACTTAGATGAGTAGGTTGACCCCTTTCTCATTTGTGACAAAAAGGGAGGAGAAGGTATTGTCGTTGGACCAGTTATTTTGATGGGATATGTATATTGACTTTTGGCATATATTAAGGGGAGTATTTATTTGACCCGTAACAATCGCTAAGCTATATTAAGTTTGATGTTTTAGTGATAGTGATGTTTGTTGGTGTATTGATTTACATTGATATTACTTCTTAATTTAGATGACATGATTTACGTTAATATTACTTCTTAATTTAGCTAGCATGATTATTAAGTTAGTTATGATTTGTCTAAAATGTTTTATATTGCTATATTTCCTTAACTTGTTTGTTTCACATGCTTTTACACTTGGTATTTGAGTTATTGATTTTAGGAAACACGTTTAACAAGGAAAACAAGTTTCACACGAGACAGTTACACTTGGTATTTGAGTTATTGATTTTAGGAAACACGTTTAACAAGGAAAACAAGTTTCACACGAGACAGTTTAGGTATAGATATATTTTCTCGGATATATTGCTTTGACTTGCAGTGTAAAATTTTATTACAGAATGCCAAATGAGGGGTTTGTTAGGTTTTAATGTTATTGGATATTCTTGAGACAAAACTGTTATTCTAAAAGATTTGAAAAGTCAAAGAATCTGTTAGGATGATGAAGTTAAATATGAGTCTTTGGGTTCGAAAATGGAACAATGAAGAAAAGTTGCTAGAATTTGGCTAGTTTGCCACCCTTGGAGTGCTCGAGTGGAAGCATCAAAATTTCAATAGAATCTTCAGCGCTAGCCTGGCGCTTGGTTAGCGCTCGAGCGACATACTGCCGCTAGAGCAAAACCTTATTAGTTTAAGCTATTTTCAAATCCCATGCAACTCAAACTCTCCAAACTATAAATACCCAAGAACTAGTCCGAGTTAAAGGTTGGTTGATAATTCTTATTGAAGAGAGAACTTATTCCAAAATTCTTTCATTGATTCAATCTATTCTCTTAATTCAAACAAATATCAAAACACAGATAATCAAAACACCTAAATACCCACTTCCAAATATCTGTTAGAGTTCTGAAGATCCAAAAAGGTGACTGAAGTTTCGGTTGGAGAAGAATGAGTTCGTTCTTGGAGATCCACAGGAGATAAATGAGTTTAGAGTTCTGTAACTGGTGCTGGAGCACGAAGTCCAAGGAGTTCCTTGGTGTTGTAGATAGGTTGTTAGAAAGTGCTAAGGTTTAGTCGAGTCTGAATAATTAGTAAGTTTTTATCATTTATAGTGGATACTATTGACTTCGGCCTTGAGTTTTTATCCCACAAGAGGTTTTCTCCATCATCAATTTTGTGATGTTATTTATTTTTCTGCAATATATCATCTGCGAAAATTCAATTTAGTATTACATGTGAATTTATCTGGATATAATTAATAATTATGACTTGAGAATAGCATATTTATTACGTTTTTCACCCATTAATATTTATGTTTCTATGATTATTTGACTCCTAAATGCACTAAGTACTTCTATATCTTGGTTTAGGTTGCAAATGGGTGAGAAAGGTGGAAAATGGAAGAAACAAGTGAAAAATGATCAAAATAGAAGAAAGTGAAAGTTCAGGAACTGAATAGCAAATACTCTAAACTTGTTTCCAAGCTTGTGATGAAGATTCGAGAACGTTAGAGGTCAATTGGATGAAGAAAGGAGTCAAAGGGATGAAATATAGCCAAAACATGATCACAAATTAGCTTTGAAGCTGAAAACTTTTGCACCAGTTTTCAGCCTCATATTGAGACCCTTTTCGATATGTAAAATGATCAAATTTGAAGATGGTCTCTGAATTATAGTTGTAGTCCTTTTTGCGTTAGCTTTCCAACGCAACTTGAATCAGCTCAATCGGATATTAGAAGAGAGAGTTATGACTCAAACACGCTGCAAGGCGCGTGCCCTCGCCTCCAGGAGAGGCGTGTGCCTCACACCAAGAAAGCCTTGACTAAGGCTGCCAATTCCTTAAGGCGCGCACCCTAGCTTACACTAGGCACGCGCCTCAAGCTAAAATGCGAAATTTTTCCAGTTTCCTTGTTTGATTGAAATACGTATGGAAACCTAATTTTCCACCATATTTAAGCCCCAAAACGTTCTAGAACGCAGGAGATTCATCTCCTAGCAGTTTTCTCTCAAGTTTGGCTCAAGAACTCCATGGAAGGCTAAAGAAATTGGTGAAGGAAGGGAGTAATTCATTCGAATTCAGTGATTTCACGTCGTTTATTCATGCTTTTTGGTATTTATTTTGCTAAACCTTCTAGATCTAGATTTTCATCTTTATGAGTTAATTGTGAAATTGATTTAACATGTATTAAGTTTTTTTTATAGAATCAATCTCGTTTTTTCTATGAAACAATTAAACTATGTATTGAATTTCTATTTCATTAAATCTATTGGTGCGGTTATCTACTTTCTTATGCTATATGTATATGAATGATTTATAATCTAATTTCAATAGATGATTGTGATAATTGTTAAGGGAATCTAGAATTTAGGAGTAAAATTATGAATTAATTTGGTCTTGATTGCTAAATTTTTCGATTAGAGTATCGGGATGAAGGTCTCTAATTGTGTCATCAATTTGAATAAATGACGTTGAATGATCTGATCCGAATAAGGGAATTCCGATGCTTCACTGTCTTAAATCACTGAATTTTATCTCACATTTTTTAATATTAGTTTAATTGATCAACAATTTAATTCTCCAGCAAATTTAAGAGGACAATTCATCTCCTTTGGAACCTTTGACAACTTTTCCATCTCCCTGTGGATACGACACCCCAAAGCTACACTACAACACCGCATAAATCTTTGGGTGTAATCATGACTTCTTGCTTTTATTAATTGATAAATATAAATTCCGTATAAAACTCCTATTCACCCCTTTCCAGGTGTTAGTTGGGTCAAACGTCGGTTATTTTCACTTGTAAAATTTAGTTTTGCCCTATTTTATCTTATAAAAATGGAGCCCTCCTTATGTTTTTTATTACCATCAAATAGAGAAAAAAAGAGAGGTTAGAGAAGATAGATGTGCAATTTTCTCTTGTAAACTTCTCTTTTTACCATATTGAAATACTATAGTGGTGGGAGAAGATGTGGTCTCACATTGAGGCGAACCTTTATAAATCTTGCGTGTTCTTGAGTGCTTATTTTTATTTCTTCGAATTGATTGTTCTTGGTGAAATAGAACTAAAGTTTCTAACTCTCAAGAATTGGAGTCCTAATAAAATTTGGTTTTGCCCTATTTTATCATATAAATAGGGAGCCCTCGGGTATTTTATTACCATCAAATAGAGAGAGAGAGAAATGGAGGTTAGAGGAGTTAGGTTTGCGATTTTATCTTGTAAAGGAGTTGGAGTCCTTATAAAATTTGGTTTTGCCCTATTTTATCTTATAAATAGGGAGCCCTCAGTTTTTTTTATTACCATCAAATAGATAAAAAAAGAGAGATTAGAGAAGATAGATGTACGATTTTTCTTGTAAACTTTTTTTTTTTTTATCATAGTGAATTACTGCAGTGGTGGGAGATGACGTAGTTATACATTGAGGTGAACCTCTATAATTCTTGCTTGTTCTTGATTGTTTATTTTCTTTCTACGAATTGATTGCTCTCAGTGGGATATAATTAAGGTTTCTAATTCTCAACAAGTTTTGCCAATGAGAATTGGTGTCAACATTCGAATAATCAATACTGTGAAAATTTACACAAACTTTAGTAATATTCGTAAGAAACTCGAAACTAAATTATAGATGTTTCATTGATTATGCAATTGAAATATTGACGTCATATTAGTGTTAAATTAAAATATGAACAGTTCATTCGATCATGTATCTAAAAATATTGAGATTCATCTTTGGGTACCTCTTCATGGTAATCTTCATCGGATGGGTAAGGTTGTGGAATTTTGTCGTTTGAATCCTCTTCTAGTGGATAGAGCAACACTATCATTTTTTCTACGTTTTCTCTCAAAACAAGATATCCATTCAAATCACAACGATTGACAACCTTTCATATTCTACTAACAAAATTCGCTCACTACAAATCTCACTACTACTACAACAAATTCCTACAAAAACACCCCCAAGATTGTGTGTGTAATTTAGATTTTCTAATCTCTCTATTCCTTCTATTCAATACTCTTAGGAACTTGGCTTGGGATTTACTTATTGTGTGAGATTGGGGGTAGTGGAGGCATTGCTCGGCAACAATTTATTTATATCATTAAATTGAAAAATATATAAATGTATGGTTCAATGAACTAAAATTATGGCGGCAATGTAACCACCCTTTTAATTAATAGGGGTAGATTTTTACATGACATTGTGTACGAAATATTGTTTAATTTAAATATGTTCAATATAATCTTGGACTGAATGGCTTCAAAGATATTTATCTTATTAAAATCTGGCTGAAAGCTTGATTTCACTTATTTGAACCAAAATGCCTATAAATTAAGCCTTTGTTTGTCTCTGTTTCTAAAGAGTTGTTGGGGGAAAATAATTTTCTAAATAGTGATTTTTCGAAAAATGTGTGGTTAAAAATTATCAGCAAAGATGTCAGCTTTGGGAAAGAAGGTGATAGATCACTTGACTACGAGAGGTTCGGCAAAAGTAGTGCAAACAAAATATTTGGTTTGTGGTATATGCGGCCGAGCTCACAATAATGGGGAATGCCATATGCCATCTCAAGAGATGGAGGAAGTTAACTATGCACAAAATTATCAATGCCAACAAAACAATGCATTCAGCAATACATACAACCTAGGTTGGCATAATCACCCCAACTTCTCCTGAAGCAATAACGAAAATAATTAGCAGTAGCCTCCCCCTATAAAGGGGTTGGAAACTTAGATATGTTAGTTGGCCCGCACTATCTTAGAAAGACCACAAGGAACCCTACCTAGCAACATAGAAACTAATCCAAAGGGATAGGTGCAAGCAATTACAATAAGAAGTGGGGTACTACTGTCTGAAATTACAGTAAAAAGACCAGTAGCAGAGACAAATAAAGTGCCTATTTCAGATGAGGAGCAAGTGGAAGGATCTGAAAAGTCAATTGAGAAAATTTTGAAAGAGAATGTAGACACACCACATGCTAAGGTGGCCGTTCCTATCAGAGAATATGTACCCTTCATTCCATTTCCTTAGCGATTGGATAAGCACAAACTGTACAAACATTTCTCTAAATTGATTGAAGTGTTTAAAAAGCTGCACATCAACATTCCATTCGCGGATGCTCTAGCACAAATGCCCAGCTACTTAAAATTCATGAAGGAAATTCTCACTAACAAGAGTAAACTGAAAGATTATGAGACCGTGATACTAACTGAGGAGTGCAATGCACTTTTACATAATAAATTGCCCCCTAAGCTCAAGGATCTAGAGAGTTTTACTATAACTTGTATCATAGGCGATAAATATTTTGAACCTACTTTATGCGATCTTGGCACAAGTATAAACTTAATGCCATTGTCTTTGTACAAGAAACTAGGAATTGGAGCCAAAACAACCACAATATCATTACAGCTAGCTGACCGCTCCATAAAGCACCCAAGGAGGATTATTGAAGATGTCTTGGTGAAAGTGGACAAGTTCATTTACCCCGTAGATTTCATTGTACTAGATATGGAAGAAGATCGGGATATTCCAATCATTTTGGGCAGGCTATTCCTTGCTATAGGAAAAACTTTGATTGATGTACACAAACGGCAGTTAATTTTGAGATTGGAGGATGAGCAACTCACTTTCAAAGTCTTCAAATCAATGAAGTATCCATCTGAGTCTAACTCTTGTTTCCAGATCTATATTATAGATAACTTGGTAGTAAAGTGAGTTGAACATGAACATCTTACGGAACCATTGGAAGCATGCTTAGTTCATTCTGGATCCAAAATAGTAGAAAATCTTGAAATTGAGGAGTACATCAATTATTTGGAATCATCGCCACCTGTTACATACCCAAGGAGGCACCAATTTGAAGAGCTTGGTAAACTCCCTACTAAACTATTGCCATCTATTCAACATCCACCAACTCTTGAGCTGAAACCTTTACCAGGGGATTTGTAGTATGCCTATCTAGGGAAAGTGTCTACATTGTCAGTCATCATTGCAAGCTTTATAACCAAGAAGGAGGAAAAGAAATTACTAAGGGTACTCAGAGAACATAAAACTACAATTGGATGGTTCATCACTGACATAAAGGGTATCAGTCCATCATTATGCATGTACAAGATTCTTATGGAAGATAACTTCAAGCCATCAGTTGAGCATCAAAGGAGATTGAATCCCAGTATGAAAGAGGTGGTTCGGGCTGAAGTACTCAAGATTTTGGATGTAGCCCATTTCTAATGGTAAGTGGGTGAGCCCAGTGTAAGTAGTACCAAAGAAATGGGACATCACAGTGGTGAAGAATGAAAACAACAAACTCACACCTACCAGAACAGTAACATGATGGAGGGTATGTACTAATTATCGAAAGTTAAACACTGCCACAAGAAAAGATCACTTCTATCTACCATTCATTGACCAGATACTGGAAAGACTAGCATGCCATTCTCATTATTGCTTTTTAAATGGATACTTGGGATACAACTAGATCCTAATTGCTCTTGAAGATCAAGAGAATACAATATTTACATGTCTATGTGGAACCTTTTACTTTCAGGAGGATGCCATTCGGTTTATGTAATGCACCTGCCACATTTTAGAGATGTATGATGGCAATCTTCTCAGACATGGTTGAAAAATTTATTGAGGTATTTAGGGATGATTTCTCAGTTTTTGGGTCTTTATTTGATACATGTCTCAAGAATCTAGCATTAGTTCTACAAAGGTGTGAAGAAAACAATCTTGTACTCAATTGCGAGAAGTGTCACTTCATGGTTCAAGAGGGTATTGTATTAGGTCATCGAGTATTAGGTAAAGGTATTGAGGTTGACAAGGAAAAAATTCAGGTAATTGAAAAATTGCCTCCACTTACTTCAGTAAAGGGAATAAGAAGTTTCCTAGGTAATGCGGGATTTTACAGAAGGTTTATCAAGGATTTCTCAAAGATTACTAAACCATTATGTAATCTGCTTGAGAAGGATGTTAAATTTCAGTTTACTAAGGAGTGTTTGACAGAATTAAAGACACTTAAGAAAAGTTGGTATAGATTTCATAGGGCCATTCTCGTCCTCTTATTCATGTCAGTACATATTGGTGGCGGTAGATTATGTCTCTAAGTAGGTTGAAGTAATTGCTACACCAACCAATTATTCTCAGGTAGTATAAATTTTTTGAAGAAAAACATTTTTAGTTGATTTGGAACACCAAGGGCACTCACTAGTGATGGCGGCAAACACTTTTGCAACGGGATGTTGGACTTGGTTTTATCAAAATATGGAGTGAAGCATCACATTGCTACAGCGTATCACCCATAAACAAGTGGTCAAGTGGAAATCTCCAACCGGGAGATCAAAAGGTTCGTAGAAACGACAGTTAATGCATCAAGAAAAGATTGGGCAAACAAATTAGATGACGCTCTCTGGGCATATAGAACATCGTTTAAAATACCTATTGGAATGTCCTCATATCGATTGGTGTCTGGAAATGCTTGTCACTTGTCTGTGGAGTTGGAGCATAAAGCATACTGGGCAGTGAAGAAACTTAACTTTGATTTGCAACAAGTTGGAGGAAAAAGACTTCTACAGCTTAATGAGATGATGAGTTTGGGAATGATGCTTATGAAAATTCCCGTATCTACAAGGAACGAACAAAGCAATGGCATGACAAATTCATTCAAGGGAAAGAATTTCGAGTGGGAGAGAAAGCGCTACTCTATGATTCTCGACTAATGCTCTTCCCTGGAAAATTAAAATCTCGATGGGCTGGACCTTTTACGGTAGTGAAAGTATATCTTTATGGCACAATTAAAATACAACATCCAGAAAAGGATAATTTCAAAGTTAACGGTCAAAGTTTGAAGCGGTATTTGGAAGGAGAATTCTCAAAAGAAAAATCCTCCATCCTATTAGATGAGCCACAATAATCATCACCGCAATCAAGCTAATGATGTTAAAGAAACGCTTCTTGGGAGGCAACCCAAGCATTTTTCCTTTTTATTTATTTTGTTTTTGCGTTTTAAGATAGTCTAATTTATTTTAAGTTTATTTAGGATTCATCGTCCCTACCCCATTTCCCCTTAGGTCTTCGTTTTGTTGGTTTATTAGATGTTAGAGTTAAGTAACACTTGTTCCAGTTATTTGATCTTAATGCTTTATTTGAGTTTTCAGGAACATAACATCTCATAACATTTAAACCAAGTTTGACCAAGGAGCCATGGAAGTAATAGGAAAGATAACCGTTGAATTACACACTATATCAGGGGAATCTTTTCTTTACTTTCTTCCCCACCCCTTTATATGCGGATATAGGATTTAATACATTGAGGACAATGTCTAGTTTAAGTTTGGCACTGGAAAACAGAATCTTTCATTTTTTATGTGTTTTTATTTCTTTGAAAAAAAAATTGAAAACTTTCAAAAATTTCAAAAATATTTTCTTTTTGTATGCTTGTGTGAGTTAGTTAGCCTAGCTGGCAATGAGGAATGTATTGAATCATAAATTGATCTATGAATGGTGAATAAGTTGCATGCTTCGATTAATTTTTGCTTTTTCATGTAACATTTGATATATATTGAGCACATGAATTAAGTTAAGCATTGTGTATGGATGAGTTGAATTCATAATTGGATAGGTTGAAATAGTGGACCATAGATGCTAAACCCAAAACCACAAAATTTTACATCCTTGGACCAAATTTAAAATAGTTTAGGAGATTTCACAGTTGTGGGAAGATATTGAGATAAATGAGGATTCAATGTGTGAACAAAAAATTCTTTTGTGGATTATTTAAGGTCAATATGATGAAATTGAGTGAAAATCTTAAGTTAGAGGTTGTTTTTCTTAAATTTGTGTTTAATAAGGGACATTGCACTAATTAAGGCATTAAAAAAATTTATTATTTTATTTGGAAATTTCTCTTCGTGGCTTTTATGACTTGAGCAATTAAACTTGTAAGGGTCTTTAAAACCTGGTGCCTTATGGTCATCTGACTTGGGAGTCATCGGTTGAAAGTTTGTTATATGGGTAATTTAGAAAGTTTAAGGGTGAGAATTCTACAAATAAAGAAAAAAAAAGTTGAAAAAAAAATTAAAATTCAAATTCAAAAATTAGAAAAAGCATGTGTATGAAACAGAAGACACACTAAATGCCTTGGTTATGTTCTAAACACTTATTTAGGAAAATTTGACTTTTGATAATGGATTATTAGCCTAATTAAGTACTAGAGATTGAAACAATCAAATTATGGAGAATCCTTATTTATTGACATATTGACTAGCAATTAGTGAGATTTGCCTAAACTAGATAGGTGAGGATAATATACAATTCAACATTAGTTCACACACTTGAGAAGAGCGAAATGGATGTCAAGACAGTATTTTTGAATGGCCATCTTGAGGAATGTATCTATATGCAAGTTTCAGCGGTCTATTTATGGGTTGAAGCAAACATCAAGATCTTAGAACAAAAAATTCGATGAAGTGGTTAAGACATATGATTTTGATCAAAAGTTTGACAAACCCTATATCTATAAGAAGATACAAGATAAAATTGTAATTTTCCTAGTGCTTTATATGAATGGTATTCTACTTATCAGAAAAGATGAGGGAGCGTTATCATCTACGAAAGCGTGGTGGCCCCTATAGTTTTATATGAAGACTTAGGTAAAGCTAGCTATGTTCTAGGCATTCAGATCTTAAGAGATCGAAATAAGAGGCAGGTAGCTTTATCTCAAGCTTTATTTATTGACAAAATACTTTTCAGATTTGCCATGCAAGATTCCAAGAAGGGTAATATGCCATTTAGACATGGAATCCAACTGTCTAAAGATCAGTCCCCTGAGACTCCTGAAGAGATGGAGCGCATGATTAGAATACCTTATGCGTCGGTAGTTGGTAGTCTCATGTATGCTATGTTGTGCACTAACCTGACATTTGTTATGTTGTTGGTATGGTGAGTCTATATCAATCTAATCCTAGACTAGAACATTGGGTGGCTGTAAAGTATATCGTTAAGTACCTTCGAATGACAAGGAATTATATGCTAGTATATAGATTCACACTTCCAGGATGATAAGAATCTTGCAAGTCTACAACAGGATCACTGTGTATACTTGGTGGTGGGGCCATTATTTTGCAAAAGTATCAAACAATCATGTATTGTTGATTCCACCATGGAGGTTGAATATGTGGTAACCTGTGAAGCCGCTAAAGATGTGGTGTGTCGCAAAAATTTCCTAACAGATATCGAGGTGGTACTTGCATCAACACAACCCTTAACACTATACTGTGATAATAGTAGGACAGTGGCAAATGCTAAAGAATCAAGGAGTCATCGGAGGAGTAAACATATCGAACGGAAATATCATCTCTTAAGAGAGATAGTTAGTAGATGAGATTTTTTTGATTTTTTTTTGTGGAAGGAGGGCGGTACCTCCGAAATTTTATTAATATGTCCTCACTTGTGACGGAGGAATACTGTGGTTACAAATGATATCAATGAAATCAATAAATAAGGAAGTACTACTTCTCTTACAAAAAGAACAAGTTAAAGCAAAACTAAAAGTAAAAGCAAAATACAAATACCTAAACTCTAGTGTTGGGCAAACCATACCTGTCAATCTGAACAAGCGCCCTGATATGTCGTGGTAGGTCGGCTGGTCCATATTCCTGGTATCTACGATGATATCAACCCTCGGTAGCAAGTGCATCTACAACTTGGTTCCCCTCTCTGAAGATGTGGGAGGCCATATCTCTGTAAAATAAGAGAGAGACCTAATCGGACTTTGAGCTCCAATAGTGGTTCTAATTGGTTCAACTCTTGATCAATTAAAATACATATATTAATCCAGCTCACGATGCCAAAGAGTTGAAATTGAACTTTCGAGTTGAGTGACAATTATGGAAGTAAATCATGATCTGATAACAATATGCTCTGATCATCTTCCACAAGTTAACCCTCGTTTGATCGTTAATATGTTGGAACCCAAAAAAAATGAACATTTTTCCCTTCCAACATGTATAGCCCTCTGGTTCTATTTTCCTAGGACAAATCCAAATCAAAGCTTAGAGTCCAACGATTCCATCATCGGACTTCTAAACTGTGACACCCCAAACTTAAGCTTCGAATGTCACGTACTATCGTAGTGACTTCAGCCTTTGTTACACGTAAAAACTCTTCAATAAAATATAATATACACCTGAAACCTATTTTAAATTTATAGCAATATATCTCTCTGAAATTTAATGGCCAGCAGGAGTGCATGCCGACTTGAAATTATTCTTTACATATGTGGACTCGGTGCTGTCACGGCTAGTTTGGGCAACCAGTTCGAACATTTTTATAAAATTCACCCCAACTCCATTTTCTATGAAATTTGTGGCATTTGAAATATATTTCCCACTAGTTTCTCAGGTTAAAATATGGAGAGTTTTCGATATTTTATGATATGGACCTTTTATTTAAAACAGTGAGGTACTGCACAGAAATTTCAGATTTCACCTTTCGATACTTAAAAATTTATATCTCCGGCTACAGACATCCAAATTGAGCGATTCTTGTGCTCATATTAAGACAACTCAAAGAGGAACGTGGACGTATTTTTAGAGTCTCAAATAGATGTTTTTAGAGTTCGTAATTGCATTTTGAACTGACCCTAAAAACCTGTCCAGTTTCTGCCTCTGCCTCTTTTATCGTCGTAGGAAAAAGGGTCTTTACGCATGCCTCTTAGCGTAACATGAACGAGATGCTTACAAAACTTAATTCCAGTACTGTATTACATCAGGTATTATACCTATTTATATCTAATATCACACGAAAAACATATGAAAAACAGTCTTTGAACGAAACATACGAAAAGGAAGTTTCGATACAAGATAACTTTGTCCCATCATCAAGTAGGCCGACTAACTTCCACCAACTCAACTCAACTCAACGATCAAGAATCTGAAAATTTAGTATAAATACTATGAGTATAAAGAATACTAAGTAAGATACCATACTCGGATTTAACATGTTAATACTACACAAAAGAAAGCATTCAAACACATACTTGCACATCCCGGCTTGCCGGTGCCCTTCGGACTTGTCCTAAGGCATAAATAGATATCTAACTTCGTGGACTTGTCCACCACTTTCATATTATGGTTCTCATGCATAGCTTAAGCATAAATATTATCATGAAATCCTACTATTTGAGCATAAAAAGTATCTTACCTTAACACTTGGGGTTGAAAATCGTACTTGAAAGTGCTAGCCTTTATTTTCCTTTTCACGAATCCTATCTTTCCTTTTGATTGCAAGTAATTTTCTGGTTTCAAAGGAAATTTGCAGGAACCTTTCTTAAGTATTTAAAGGAAAGGACAACCTATGACTAAATAAGGTGTAAAGGGTGACTAATAAAGTTTGTTGCCTACATCTATACCTGTGAACTGCATGGATGTTCTTTATAAACTTAACTAAACACCTCCTACTTAAGCTAAACACTTCATGCTTGCTTGTTACTACGAGTTGACACACCACATGCTTGCTTGTTACTACAATTGACACCAGATGCTTGCTTATTACTACAATTGACACCACATGCTTGCTTGTTACTACAATTGACACCATATCATGTTTGAATATTAACACTAACCACCTCATGCTTGCTTGAATATTTAACACATCAAACACCTAATTAACTAATCTTGGTAAACTTTTAATTAACCAAAACTAAAAACGTGGTAGTCACTCATAATTTGGCTATATAAAAGTTTTGAAAAATAAAATTACCATCCTAAAAAATATTAAATGAGCAAATTAAACGAGCATAAAATTTCGGAGTATTACATAAACTCAGATTCAAATGCCTATAAAAAATGAATTAGAATGACGATAGTTTCATCGTAATAATTAACGAATTCTTCTATTGCAAATATATGATCTCTATCTGTTTCATCACGATTCACAAAGTACCGAGATCGATCTTTCACTTAAGACTTCATTCATTGGCATATCAAAGAGTTTCAACTAGCAATGAAATGTATATCAAAGCTCAAGCTTAGGTGACTCGTTCAATGAACGAGTAGAGTCTCATTCCTATTCGGTCACAAATGAATCATTTATGTGATCATGTTCAATATGCACTAAATACATCCACTGTTCTTATTTTCAAGACCTAGAAAATTCTAATAAAAACAATGCAATCTTATAAACATAAAGATTCCGACTTAATGTACTGATCGCGACGATATATTTTGATCACGCCACAAATTGTGTCTCACTACACTCGAACCATTAACCATACAATATGTGACATCTTGTATGGTCATGGAACTTTATATTATTGTTTAAATTAAAACATGCGAATAATAGAATAACAATTCATAATATCGTTTACAAAATATTATTCGAATGATATCAAACTAACAAATATTTCTTGGAGAACACTAGAGATTTTATTAAATTCTTAGTGAGCCAAAAATGAAATTAATAAGTCCCTATTTGATATTATTAAAAATAATATTTTTTTAGTAGATTTTAATAAAAGCGAAAGAAATATATAGTCAACAATTTGATAAAATAGTTGTGGATTCCATGAAATGTGTGGTTAAAATTAAATTTTAACTTTTGACTTCAATTTTTAACAACTTTTTTACTAAATCATATAGTGAATAAGTATATAGTAATTTTGAATTTATGATTGATATTTGACTTTGACTTCAAATGAGAATATTATAATGAAATTCGAACAAACACTAAGCTTACTGAGCATTTGGACTCATTAAAATACTAAAGTAGCAAGAATATTAAATAAGAGCATTGCAAGGAAAATATAGGATAAGAAGATGTTTTTTCTCTACTAGATTCTTGGGTGGATGTAAAGTGCTACAGTTGACCCTGAAAAATGGACCCGACACGTGGCCATGGAAAGCAGCTCCACGTAGGCTCTTCTCTACGCATTTGTAACACACTTTTAGTTGCTCGTGGCCTTTTCCAGTTATGGTGGAAGTAGGGACGGCAAAATAGCTCGTCGGCTCGGGCTCGGCTTGGAAAAAGCTCGAGCCGGGCAAGGCTCGGGCACGATGACACCGAGCCAGGCTCAGGCCAAGCCTTATTTTTTTGGCTGGGCTTTACTCGGCTCATGCCCAAAAAAGAGTCCAAGCTTTTTTATTTAATTATAGTACGTATAAATCGTACAAATTTTAAATTTTTTAAGTAAAAATGTAGATTTGACATTAAAAAAAAACCCCCGAACGGCTAGGTCCGGGCTTGGCTGGGCCCCAAAAAAGCTCGACCTAAAAAAGCTCGAGCAGAACCCAAGCTTTTTTTTTCCGGCTTGGACTCGGCTCAGCCCAGTTCGTTGACATAGCTAGGTGGAAGTGGTCGCAAACAGTCAAGTCAATGAAGTGATAAACCAAAGTCGAGAATTTTTGTAGCAGTGATCGCTGGAATGTGGATATCAAAATAATATAGGGAGGAAATAGTATGTAAAATAGTTGGAGTTGCATTTCCCTTTCAAATGGTGCTAATGTGAGTTTATAATAGAAGAGGTAAAGAAAGAATCATTAGATGTGAGGCACGTGGCCTAATCTCCTAGCCAAGATGTCCTTTCATAGACATCAACCAATCATTCCATAGATAGGTGAGCATTTAATATTTCCTGACACAGTAATGTTCAACTTGACATTTTGGCGCCTACTACACAAGCATCCCATCAATTAGTCAATAAGGATTTGATCTCGGGTAGATCTTTGAATAAAAGATCTCATAGCATATTGAGATGAAGCGTCGCAGCTTATGGCAGCAAATGTTGTTATTCCTTTACCACTTCGTCATGTAGCAGATCACCTCGTCACTTCGGACTTATGTGATCACTGACAATGCTATTTCTTTTCATCAGTTAGGACTTCGATATAGTGAAGTGGAGGGTGATGTAGAGTGCGAACCTTGGCATCTGCCATGTGGCGGATGATCGGGAGCCTCGTTAGGAGAGGCATAACAATAGTCTTCAAGTCCATGTATGGATATTTATATAATGTACGGGATTTTGTTGTAGGGTTAGAGGTGAACTCCTCATTTGTCGAGGTGATGCGTTGGCATGGAATATTTTACCTTTCATTGGTTGGTTGTGTATTTTGAACACAACACAATACCCAATATGTCGGATGACCTTGAGCCTCATTAGGAGAAGCGTAACAATTCCCTCAAGTCCATGTATGGATATTTATATAATGCGTGGGCCTTTGTTGTAGGGTTTGATGTGAACTGCTCTTTTGTTGAGGTGATGCATTTGCTTGGAATATTTTACCTTTCATTGGTTGGTTGTACATTTTGAACACAAAAAAATACCCAATGTGGCAGATAACCTAGAGCCTCGTTAGGAGAAATAATAGTCCCTCAAGTCCATGTATGAATTTTTATATAATACATGGGCTTTTGTTGTAGAGTTTGTTGCGAGCTGCTCTTTTGTCGAGGTGATGCGTTAGCTTGGAATATTTTACCTTTCATTGGTTGGTTGTGAATTTTGAACACAACACAATACCTAATCTGTCACTCAAGTCAGTGTATGGATATTTATATAACACGTGGGCTTTTGTTGTTGTTTATTGGGGTATGTGTGTGTGGCTATCTAAAAAGAAAGATTGCAACTTCAAGAAAAGTTGAAGCAGTAGAAAAGAAATCCTTGCTGGAGGACGAGGGTCCGAGTGATTGAAATTTTGAGAAAAGGTGAAGTGGCAGAGAAGAAGTCCTTGCTGGAGGACTAGGCTCTGAGTGATTACAACTTTGAGAAAAGTTGAAGTAGCAGAGATGAAGTCCTTGCTAGAGGATGAGGCTCCAAGTGATTGCAACTTTGAGAAAAGCTGAAGTTGCATAGAAGAAGTCCTTGCTAGAGGATGAGTCTCTAAGTGAGTGCAACTTTGAGAA
This sequence comes from Fraxinus americana, assembly GCA_035079005.1. Classification (NCBI taxonomy): domain Eukaryota; kingdom Viridiplantae; phylum Streptophyta; class Magnoliopsida; order Lamiales; family Oleaceae; genus Fraxinus; species Fraxinus americana. Next base: position 1,095,182 of record CM068728.1, read on the forward strand.
AAGTTTAAGTAGAAAAGACGAATTCCTTACTGGAGGACGAGGCTCTGGTGATTACAACTTTGAGAAAAGTTGAAGTAAAAGAGACGAAGTCCTTGCTGGAGTACGAAGCTCTAGTGATTGGATGTTTTAGAGTTATGTGCCAATAATTTTGAAGCACTTACATTTTCCCAAGGTGATTAGTTGGGCCATCGCTTGCTTTCAAGGCACGCTTCTGATAAGTATTAATGGCTAATCATATCATCCAACTATTCAAAACTCAGAGAAACGAGTATCACACGCGTTTGAGAATCACTGCTCCATATAGGCCATTGGATACGTATCACGTGGTTTATTAACGGCTGATGTACACATTAGATGAATGGTCCAGATTGAATTGTGTTGAATCCAACAGCATGGGTACTTTAGTCCCAACCATAAAGGGCAGCCGCTTGAAAATTTTCACCCTTTTTTCTTACGAAATTTCAAAATCAATGTCGTTTTTCTGCAAATATCTATTTCTTAAGTAACTAAAGTTTCTTGGTGACTGTTTCCTGCAAACCATTATTCCATTCGTTTTCGTAGGTAACTTTTGATCCAGAATTTAGTGCACTTCATTTTGACTACTTGAGGGTATTTTGGAATGTCGAGAGCTTGGCCTTTCGTTTCTGATAGAAGAGGTAGGGATGGTCGGATTGTTAGTAGTGCAGAACTAAAGGAGCCCATTGTCCTCTTAACCAGCGAGATCAGTGTGGCTATCATGTCAGGTGAGAATATTTGGAGGTTGTCTCTAGACTTTTTGGTAGCTGACTTCGTGGGTTTATTTTTGCTGAATCCCTTGGAGTTATGGGGAGATTTTTGGTAGTAATTGAAGAGAACATTGTGGGCTTTCCAATAGTATCCGAAACCGGCGGTATTGGTGGTCGGAAGTTGCCAGAAAATTGCTGCAAACTTGCCCAAAAAATTTGAAAATCTGGGCAGATTTTCAGATTTTTCGGTAGTCGACTTCGTCGGTATACTTCGGCCGAATCCCTTGGAGTTATGGGGAGATTTTTGGTGGTAATTGAAGAGGACATTGTGGGCTTTTCAACTGTATCCAAATCCAGAGGTCTTGGTGGTCAGAAGTTGCCGAAAAATCGCTGCAAATTGCCCAAAAATCTGAAAATTCAGTGACCGTTTGTGAAAGAAATTTAAAATTCAGTGACCGTTTCTGCAAGTTTTAAACTTTAGTGACCTTTTTGTGATTTTTAGGTAACTGTAGTGACTGTTTGTGAAATGAACCCAAATATTTTAAGATATGATAACGGTTTAAATGCTAAAGTTGCCTTAAATTGGATACTATATTCCACGCACATGCAATAGGCTTGAAATCCAATAAAAGTGATTGATTTGTCACTTTCATAATATCTTTATTTGTTGTGACATTTGAAATTTTTTTCAGGGAATATATATTCCCTACAAAAACCAAGGAAAACAAGCTGAATTTTAAAGTAAAGCAAAGAGCTAAGGTCTGAAAACCAGGTTTACAGCTCTTTCAATTACTACAAGCCATGGGGAAAAAAGTGCGATATAACTGAAAATTTAAACAAATAAACAAATAACTAAGGTAATGAAGGCTCACCACCTTCGCGAAGCACGAGCTTTGTCCCCTTTGAAGCAATAATCAATCCACTTCCCCCAAAATGCTGGTGTTTTGGTGACTCGATAGGAAATCCCATTGTCCGATTCATCACCCGCTTCGACGAGCCCAATCGACAACATCTCGTCATGCACTCTTTAGCGGTCATTCCACCCTTGTCAGTTGACCTCATGATTGAGGAGAGTTCTCTTGATAAACTTACCAGGTGCTCAAAAGATTCAGAAGCCTCTCTTGCACCATGCTTCTTTTTTTCTCTTCTCCTTCCATCATTTGCCTTTACGTTGTCCCCACTTCGGTTGATGAAAATATTCATAGATGAGTTAGTTCTCTCCTCTGCAGGGTCGTCACTTGAATAGGTTGTCTTTACGTTGATGGGCAACTTATCGTTTGGATCCTCTACTTCATTGTTCGTAACCAATTCAAAATCGCGTTGAGATAGCTGCGTATGCATCAACGTGTACTTCTTTGAGTCATAGCTCTCCCCAAACAACCGATCGTATGTGTGGTAAATTTCACCACAATCAAAGTCCTTGAACTTCTCACACTTTAGATTCTCCTGAAAATAGTTAGACCAATTAACAATTCCTAAACTTGCAGTCAATGTACAAAAAATATCGAAATACAGTTATGTATGAAAAGTATAAATAGACATATGGAAAAGAGAAGTTTGAAATCTTTATATCCGGGGAATTTGTGCTATGGCGACCTAATTACTGTTAATGGTTCCTGATTTAGTTATGTAACTTTATGATGCTACAGATGTTGAAGAGTTCAGTGACAGCAATGAGAAGAAAGGTCAATACACAAAGTTTTGGAACGAATTTAGCAAATCAATTAAACTTGGTATTATTGAGGGTGCAACTAACAGAAATCTTCGGGCCAAACTTCTACGATTTGAGACATAAGATGTCTTGTTTAAACATAATTTGTTATAGCTCCAAAGTAAAATGTCTTGAAAGACTAAGATATTATGCTATCCAATTGGCAAAACAAAGTCAGATGGTAAATTGACTTCATTGGATCAATACATCTGAAGAATGAAGTAATGATAGAAGAATATCTTCTACATAACTGGAGCTAGCAATAAACTACTGGAGAAATCTCCATTCCTTGAGAGAATGACAAAGAAGAATAACGAGGTATTAGAATTCTACTGAAAACAACTTCATCTTGTGGCTTCACTTCGGGAAGGATTGAAAAAGATAAGGAACTCAAGGAATCATTCAAGGACTTGACGAAGCGTGAATTCTGTTACCTTTGTTGATGTCACAACTCGTCCCGAATCACCCTAATGGACCCGACACGTGCCGATCGCCGATGGTAGATACCAGCTAAGTGTCGGTCCCACCATCAAGGCAACTATGACCTGCTTTGACTGTGACATATCTTTGTAAAAAAAATTGATAGAGTTTCCCTTGTAATATGGACTAAAACCACCTGATATATAATCAATTACCTCAAACTTGTACATATAACTTAAAACATGATACACTAGTCCCTTAAACTCAAACTATTCCAAATACAATACCGGTAAATCAACCTTTACTATCATTTACAATAAAAAGTCCCCAAATGTATTCAAAATTCTTAGTATACAGTGAGCACATAATATGGATACACCAATTAACTTTTCTGATGAAACATACGTGTATCCCAAAAAAAATATGAACTAAATAAACTAACAAAATGAATCATACGGCTAATGACAATGCGTGGTTCAACTCGATGGATCGACAGTCTCCAATGCTGCTCAGCTCCGCCACTATCTGATAAGGAAAAATGTGACAAAATATATGAGCTTTTAACTCAATGAGTGGATAGTATACAAATACATATATTATTTCCATTTATACATATTGACCGAAAAATCTAACTTATTTTCTCATACCTCTAAGAAATTCTAAACTCTGATAATTTCTTTTGGAACTGAAAGATGCTAAAATCATAAAATTCTTACTCTTTATTTTGAATAACCAAGTGTAAAATATGTCGGGTATAGCTAATATGGTATCAACACAATCTGTGTAAAGTTGTCATTTCTGTAAGTTAAAATCGTATTTCTGTACTGAATAAGCTGAATTCTATATTCTGAAATGAACTATTATCTGATATTTGAAAAATTTGTGAATCCTCAACTGAATACACATAATATGATTTACTAAAGGGTCGCACCAATAAGTACCTAATGAATAGCCTTACTCATGTACAAAGTAATCTCGATGTATAAGGCAAAGTCTTTCAAATATGATAATCTAAAAATCTGGTCATACACACGTAGAGCTACCCCAAAGGCTAATCACCCCAATACACAGCCCAAACCTATGTGTGTACGAGAGTGGGTTCCAAAGACCTCTGATAATCTGTATCATAACATCGTATAAAATTATAATGCTAGTGCTAAATCATAAATTAGACTCAAGCTGATATATAAAAATGATAATAATTGATACAAGAAGATGAGTAAATACATTAGTCAAATTCAGTAAGCTAAAACTATAATCTGAAATCAATAAGCTGAATTGTAAGCCGAAAAATGTAAGTTGAAAGCTAATAATTCACTATATACTGAATATCACATCAAAATATACCTCATGTAATCATCTGTTGATAATCTGAAAGCTATAAAGTCATAAGCACATAAATTGTCTGATCAACTCTTCTGTACACAACCGTAAAGCCTCAGTGCACAAAGTGAAAATAATATAATCATCCTTATACACGGCTGTAGCTTCTCAGTGCATAATAGGTACCCTTACACACGGCTTTAGCCCCTCAGTGGATAAGAGTTACCTTTACACACGGCTGTAGCCCCTCAGTGTATAGGTGTCAAATACACGACCGTAACCCTTCAATTTATTAGAGTAAGACAACTACATCGGGTATATTCTGATGGTTTCAAAATAATCATGCTCATTTACTAATTTCTCGAAAATAAGACCTTTCATGTAATTAATGAGCTTCTCTAAAAATTAGGAATTATTTCAACATTCATATTAAGTAAACATGATTACAATTTTATAAGTTAAAAATATTCTTTTTGGAAAAGTAAGTTGAAGTTCTCTACCCACTCAAAACAAGCTACAGTCAATGACGATCGGTAAGCTTTTCCAATCTCTTCGTCACCACCTGAAATACCATACAAGATAACTAATTTAACAACTATCAATTCAAGAAACCTCTAATATCTAATCCTATAATACTTCAACTAAATTTCTCGGTATTTGCATAAATCTCCCAAATTATTCATTTAATCAATTGGAACTAATTACAATTTCTAGTCCATTTACTAATAACTAATTCATCAACATAACCTTCATTCCAAGCATAAATGTAACTACCCCCTTCAATCTAGTGACAACTAGTAACTATAATTCAACCAATTAAATTTTCATCTTGTTCCATAAATTCATAATTCCAAATCATCACAATCATTTTCACCAAATATCCTTCATTCAAGAATCCATATAAAAATTCTAGGGTTTGCCAAAATTAACATTCCTTATGTTGATTCAAATGGAAGCTAACCAATCAAGAAGCTTGAACTAGAAATCATAAAACTTTCCCTAAATTTGAAAATTTTGAACCAAGTTACAACCCTAGAAATTTAACATAATAATTCTCCACCTCTTGAAGAAAATAAAGAGAATGAAAAATGAAATTCAAACTTAAAATACCCCTTCTTCTTCTTCTTTTCTCCTTTCTTCTTTCCTTTTCTTTTCTCCTTCCTGCCCATTTCGGTCTTCAGCCTCTATGTGTGTGTGTGAACAAATGAGAAATGGGTTTTGAAATGCTAAGTTAGTGGGCTTTTTGCAAAGGAAGTCCATTAACATCCAATGATAAATAAGTAAGTCCTCAACTTTAAATCTAATCCATTTAAAACCCTCATATATTTTCAATGTAAAATAAGTCCCAATCAAATGATTTATTCCAATTAAGTCCCTATTTGACATTGACTTTGACAATTCCACCTTTGAATTTTGACTAATTAAAATGGGTTGTAACAGTTGAGGCCGTACTCAATCCTCGTGCATCAGAGCAACTCAAAGAGTATCTTGTGTTCTCTTTGCATAATGGCCCAATGATTTTTCAGCTGGTCGATGCTCCAATTCTTCCCAGCAGTGTTGCTGAACAAATGCTAGAGACATTCTCAACCCTTTCTCGAAAAGCACTTTCTGGTTTGATGGCCTTCAGCAATTACTTGCTCGGCCGAGTCGATGAATATTTTATACTCCTAGGCTCCCACCATGCATATTTACGTACAGCGGGCTATGCCTCATTTGGATTGGAGAATGTACCCTGAATCACAAAGGAAATGTGAATTAGAAAATGAGACAACCATTTTCAAAAAATTAATTATCATATATTCTGGGTAGGCAGTCACGTGCGAAGCATTGTGGTCCATGTCTGCGTCGTTGAGATGTTGGAGAAACTGTAGGCGAAGATATGAAGAGCGAGTGTGAGGCGATAAATTCGTGAAAAGGCCCAAACACATTATATTAAAACGAGATTCCAACAATATCAACAAGTCAGTAAATAAACTTTGCAGAAAAGTAAAGATTGAACACAAAGAATTGTTTCGGTCTAAGCCTCGGAGGTTCAATGACCAAATCCAACGCCTACATCCCCCGTTGAGCATCCAAATAATGGATATTCGCTTGGTTGCACTAATAAGCCCAAAATGACAAGAAGTTATAAATAGTTCTTCCAAATACAAGAGAAAAGCATAAACACTTATCTCTTTCACACTGAACTGCATATCTAAAGGGAATCACAAAAGAAACCCCACAATAGCCGACTGAAATCGCAATTACAAGAAAACCCTTATTCTCATAGCAATCGCTCAAATAACAGATTACAGAGGCTAACAACTAATATGATCTCAGTTTTACAAGTTCATCATGAGAGATGAAGAACACAAAGGACCAAATCCTAATCTACAAGAAAAGGGAAGTCGCGGAAGAACCTAAAAGACTAAGAACTCAAAAGGCAGAACCAAATGAAAATATCTTCCACTGTACACACATATATCTCACATCATCAAGGCAATAATCCAAGTGCCAGAAATAACCCACGTGTCACCATCTCATAATAAGTACACCATTAAAAAAAATGGGTTCAACAGAAACACGATTTTAAGCCAATTTTGGGAGCACATCATAGATCACAGGTTCGAGCCTCAACAATCTCCACCTTGCTACTAGAAATTAGGTTAATAAGTGCAGCAAAGAGCAAACATCACTAATTATTTTCATTTACTCCAAGTACCTGTATAACATCACATACTATCAATAGATAACAACTTCAAATAGTTAAGAAACTTGTTTGAAGGTATTATCTTAGTTCCCATATCTGAGGGGTTGATCTGAGTAGGAATTTTACCAATTTTCATAATTTCTTTTGATATAATATCTCTGATGAAATGATATTTAATGTCTATATGCTTAGTCTTATCAAGAAACATGTGATTTTTACTTAAATGTATGGCACTTTGATTATCAGAATACAGAATTGCATTTTCATCAACAAAACCAAGTTCATTTAGCAATCTACTTAGCCAAATCCCTTCTTTAACAGCATTAGAAGCAGCAATGTATTCTACTTCAGTTGAGGATAGAGCAACTACTTTTTGTAATTGAGATTTCCAGCTTATAGCAGTATCACAGAGAGTAAAGAAATAAGCAGAAGTAGATTTTCTATTATCTCTATCCCCGACAAAATTAGAATCTGTAAACCCCTTTAACATAATTCCTCTTTTGTCCATTTTAAACATAAGACCTAAATTTAAAGTACCTTTCAAGTATCTTAAAAGCCATTTTAAAGCATTCCAGTGTTTCACCTGGATTATTCATAAATCTACTAAGTATATTGATACTATGAGCAATGTCAGGTCTTGTACTTACCATTAGATACATGACAAATCCAATAACATTTGTATATAGGATTTTAGACATTCTAGCAAACTCGTCATCAGTTTTAGGACAACATTCAGATGAAAGTTTAAAAATATTTGAAAGAGGTAAGGTAACGGTTTATAGTCAAACATGTTAAATCTTTTCAGAAGTTTTACCATATAATCATGTTGATACAAAAATAACATGTCCTTTTCCCTATTTCTTGAAATCTGCATATCAAATTCAGATTTCAACTTCTGTTTGATATCATCAATTTCAGATTTATTACAGCTTGCAAGTAACATGTCATCAACATAGAGAACTAAGTACAAAGAACTTTTACCTCCTTTACATTTATAGTAGAGGCAAACATCATAATTGCTTATTTGAAAACCATGTTTCAAAACAAATGTATCAAACCTTTTATACCATTGTTTTGGGGCTTGTTTAAGGTCATAAAGAGATTTCTTTAACAGACATACAACATTTTCAGGGTTACCTTTAATAAAATCAACAGGTTGTCTCATATAGATATTTTCATCTAAATCAACATAGAGAAAAGCCGTTTTGACATCTAATTGATCAAGTTCCCATCTAAATTGAACAACAAGGCAAGAATACATCTTATGGTGATATACTTAACAATAGGGGAAAAAATTTCAATATAGTCAACACCTTCCTTTTATGTGAACCCTTTAGCTACCAATCTAGCTTTATATCTAACATTTTTATTCCTCCCTTCACCTTCCTTTATCTTATAGATCCACTCGCAATCAAATAGTTTTTGGTCTTTAGGCCTTTTAATCAATTCCCAGGTTTTATTTTTAAGGAGTGAACCCATTTCATCATCCATAGCAGCTTTCCAAAGTATAGAATCTTTATAGTTTATGGTATCATCATAGAAGTTAGGTTCATTCTCAAATTGATCTTGATAAGTAAATAATGAAACCTTGCAGGAGGTCTAATCTATCCCATTTCTCTATCTCTTGTGAGTTGATATTCATCAAGAGCCAGAGGAGCATAATCAGATTGATCTCCAGTTTCAGAAATATTGTCTGTTTCAATAGGAATATCATTATCATCAAGATCAGATTCATCAATAGCAAAAACAGGGGTTTTATTTTCAATTAAAGAAGGCTCCACCTCAAATTGAACATCTTTTTCAGTCAAGTTATTTTCTTTACCTTCTAAGCATGGCATAATAGACCGATTGAAGATAACATCTCTTCTAACAATTACCCTATAGCCTTTTTCATTTTAAGCTCATAGTCTATAGCCTTTAACATTTTCACCATAACCCAAGAAAACACATTTAAGTGATCTAGGTTCCAATTTACCAATATTTTGATGAGCATATGCAGTACAGCCAAATATTTTCAAGTGAGAATAGTTAACAGGATTTTCAGACCAAACAGTTTTAGGCACTTCAAAATTTAAAGAACTGGCAGGGGTTCTATTTACAAGATAACTAACAGTTTTTACAGTTTCAACCCAAAACAGTTTATGTAAACTAGAACTCAAAAGCATGCATCTCACCTTATTTAATAAATTTTATTCATTCATTCAACTATGCCATTTTGCTAAGGTGTGTAAACAACTATTCTATGTCTTAAAATGCGATGTTCTTTGCAAAAATTATTGAATTTATAATTGCAAAATTCCAAACCATTATCTGTTGTTAGAGTCTTTATCTTATGATCAGTTTGGTTCTCAATTTGTATTTTTCAATCCTTAAAAATAGTAAAAGTTTCATCTTTTGATTTTAATAAGAAAATGCAGATTTTTCTAGAAAAATCATTAATGATCAAAAGATAATATCTAAAACCAGTTAAGGTAGTTACATATGTAGGACCCCACATATCAGCATGCAGATATTCAAGTATTTGTTTGGATTTATGAATTCTAGGTAAGAAAGGTAACTTAACTTGTTTGCCAATAACACACTATTCACATGAACCAAAATCACCAAGGTTTTGTTTTCCAAAAACTCCTTTATTTTGTAAAGATTTCAAACTTTGTGGCCAAGTCTTTTATGCCATAATTTTGGTAAACTAAAGGTGTCAGGTAAATCAGCAGCAGTTAAGTCAAGTAAAGGTTTAGCATTCAAAAAATAAAGACCATGTCTCTTAGGGGTGCTAATGACCAAGTCAGAACCCCTAAGAATTTTAATATGTCCTTTGTAATAGCCCAGACCAAGAAAGTTTAAGAGATTTGATAGGTACTACTCATTTCACAAGGTGTACCTTCTTTTCCGGAAGTCCATCGTTGGAAACTCCACAGTTAAGCGTGCTTGGCTTGGAGCAATTCTATGATGGGTGACCCCCCTGGGAAGTTTTCTAGGGGAGTGTGCGAGTGAGGACAAATCATGCTGAAAAGACCCATGTTGGTACAGTGAGGACAGTACGTCGTCGATCAAACGGCCAGGACAGCCAGTTAAGTGGGACCCGGGTCGTTACATCCTTGACCCAATTTTATGTCAAACTCCATCTCATCCAACATGCCTAGAGATACCAAGTTTTTCTCTAATTCATGAACATATCTTGTATCTTTCAGGAATAGTACATTGCCATTTTCTAAAAGCAGTTTAACAGTTCCCATTCCTTTAACTTTACAAATCATGTTGTTCCCCATTATTACTTGCCCCCTAGTTGTTGTTTCAAAATTAAGAAAACAATTTTTATTGGGATACATATGAAAAGAACAACCTGAATCAAGTACTCACTCTCCACATATCTTTTTTTCATTATTAACAAGGACTAAACCTATTTTCATTACAGACCATAGCAGCATTCCCATCATCAAAAGCCTTACCTTTTGCTTCATTCTTTTTCTTGTAACATTCTTTAATAATATGACCCATTTTACCATAGTGATAACATTTCTTGCCTTTTGCCTTATTTTTGGATTTACTTTTATCATGCCACTTGTTCTTATTTTCATTTACCAAACCCTTTTCCCTTAGCAAGCAGGTTATCCCCATAATGACTTTTTGTCTCAGATTTAATTTCAAGAGCTTTATTTCTTAAAGCACTAATGATTTCATCAATAGTAATTTGAGCCCTACCATATTCAAGAACAACCTTGATGTCTCTATATTTGTCACTAATGGAGTTTAATAGGACTACATCCAACTGATCTTTTGAAAGCTTTTCACTACAGTTGGCTAAGTCTTGGGTCAACTTGGTAAACCTATTCAAGTTTTCATCCAAATCAACAGAAGAGTCCATTTTAAAAGAAAAGAATTGATTTAGTAGAAAACATTTGTTAGGAATAGTCTTAGTCACATATTTAGCTTGCAGTTTAGCCAATAGTTTAGAAGTAGTCTTGGTTTCACCAATTTCTCTCACAACATTATCAGACAAGTACAAGAAAATAGTACTTCATGCAAGCTATTCAAGTCCAGTTCTCTTAGCAGGAGGCAACTCTAAAGGCCAACTATTATTAAGAGCACTAACAACTCTCATTTGCATTAAAATTGCCTTCTTCTTTTGGCACCAGATGTTAAAATCACATCTACCATCAAATTGTGGAACTTCAAACTTAGTAGAAGCCATATTTGAATTAACAAGATGACACACAAATAGGTGTTCAAGATATTAGTAAGACACAGTCAGAGACTCACAGCAATTTCAGCAGCTTAAAATCACAGTAGTACACTTAGTAATACAAGATTTCAGAGTTTCAATCATAATCAAGGATCATGCAGAGCAAGCATAATTAAAAGACACATCAACAGAGATCACAAAGTCTATGTTTCATATACCTTTCCTGGAAGATCTTTTAGTTACACCCCCGTACTGGATTTATCTCAGATTTCTAAAGACTCATGCGTATAAGTCTTTGGACAAAGATTAGTCTCCTGAGGGTTTTGGTGTATGGTAGATCAATGGAAAAATCGAGAAACCCTAATTTGAAAAAGAAACTTTTAAAAAATAAGAAAGATCTCACCTAGCGAGTTTCAAGAAAATCAATATCTTGGAGACTTGCTTAACAGCAGTTCCAAAAATTTGTGATCTGCAATAGATCGAACTCTTTCTGCAAAGATCCAGGTATCTTATTCTCAGTTCAGGCTCTGAGACCACTGAAAAGGCTCAAACACACGATATTAAAACAAGATTCCAACAATATTAACAAGTCAGAAAATAAACTTTGCAGAAAAGTAAAGATTGAACACAAAGAATTGTTTCGGCCTAAGCCCCGGAGGTTCGACGACCAAATCCAACGCCTACATCCCTCGTTGAGCATCCAAATAATGGATATTCGCTCGGTTGCACTAATAAGCCCAAAATGGCAACAAGTTACAAATAGTTCTTCCAAACACAAGAGAAAAGCACATAACACTTATCTCTTTCACACTGAACTGCAGATCTAAAAGGAATCACAAAAGAAACCCCACAATAGCCGACTAAAATCGCAATTACAAGAAAACCCTTATTCTCACAGCAATCGCTCAAATAACAGATTATAGAGGCTAACAACTGTAGCGCCCCGAGTTCTGTTAACCCGGATTGCCACGTCATTGTCGTTTGCCCTAATTTTGTCAATCAATTTTGCGGAAATAACCTAATTTTTAAAATCACATTTACAATTGAAACTACGTCGGCAATTAAAATACATTGGATAATTGTTCAAAATTTAAATATCATGTTTTGGAATAGCGGAAACGGAAAATACGTTAACAATGTTTCAATACATAAATTTGAAATCTTAATAATTTCGATAATCAAATTTTATGCCACCACTGTCGGATCAATCTCGATCGCCTCCGAAGTCTGCAAATATTGTTAAAAATAGCAAAATGAGTATTTCGAAGAAATACTCAGTAGACTCATCGCCGATAATTAATTTACAGAATAATTGAAAACACACTCATGCAATATACAACGTGATATCATCGTTGGTTCATTTTCTTGAAAATCATAGGCTCTTTAAAATACAGGCTATGGGTAGTCTTTCTTTCTTGTGCGGATGAAGCACATAAGTTATGCATAACATTCTCTTCTTATCTCATAAGAGATTCTTTCTTTCTTTCTTTCTCATGCAATTAAGCATATAAGTTATGACAAGCATAACGATATCATATATCTCATATGACACATTCTCATCCTATGCATAAAGCATATAAATCACGTAATTCACATAAAGCATGCAATTATAATTTAAACTAATTAATGGTGGCGAGTCTACCTCAAATATTTCGAGTTGCGTGAAAAGTGGAGCGGGAAAATAACTTCAAGCTCCTAATTGCTCGTACTTATCGTCTAGCCAAAAATAGAAAATAAGTTTGAATTAGTATTTCGAACTTTAAAGTTTTAAAGTGTTGAAATTAAGTTTAAGGGCTTAATTGAAAATTATTGGAATTGAAATAAATGACTTAAAATGATAAAGTAAAGTTTAGGGGCTAAATTGGAAATTTATTAAATCTGAAAATAAAACTTTAAGGGCTAAAATAATAACTTCCATAAGTTTAGGGACTAAATTGTAATTATAATAAAACTGGAATTAAAAGTTAAAACTGAAATAATAACTTTTGTAAGTTTAAGGATTGAGCTGTAAGTATATTAAAGCTGAAAATAAAATTTAAAGACTGAAATAATAATTTCTATACATTAGGGACTCAATTGTAAATATAATAAAGCTGAAATAAAACTTAAAAGCTGAATTAAATAACTTATATAAGTTTAAGGACTAAACTGTAAATAAAATAAAGTTGAATATAAAACTTAAATGACTGAAATAATAACTTATATAAACTAGGGGCTAACTTGAATAACTTTTAAACTGAAATTAACAAAGTTAAAAGTAAAAATCAAAGTATTTAAAACCTAGGGACTAAAATAATATAACTTAAAACTTGGGGGCTAAAATTTATCAATTGAAATAAATATATACATAAACTAATCTAACTAAACTAAAACCAAAACAAAACATTTAAAACAAATTAAAAATAAACACCTCTCTCTCTCGTCCAGAGAGAGAGAAGTCGACGGGGGAAGGGGGCTTCGCCCCCTTCCTCGAGATCTCGCCACCACCGGCCGGCGGTGGCGGCGCCGAACATAGAGGCAGGTGGGGGGGGTTTATTTGGGTGTTTTGGGCGCACAATCGACGGCTAGGGCTCGATTTTTGTTCGGTAAAAAGGTAAGTTAATATGGGTTTCTTGTTTTTGATTTTTGTGGAATGATTTGAGATTGGGTATTTGCAGTTGGATGGTGGTCGTGTGGTGGTGAAATGGATGTGGTTTGGTGATGATTTTTGGGTGAAGATGGCTGTGGGTTTCGGGGTTGTGCTCTCGGTTTGGGCTCGACTTTTGGTGTTTGAAGTCTCGGGTTTGGGCGATGTTTTCGGGTATCTTGATTTCTTTCTTTGATTTGAAATGGTGGTTTGGCGTTTCTTGGATGTGGTGGTGGCGTTTTGGTGGAGTTTGGTTTCAGGTTGAGGTTGAGGTCTCGTTTTTGGGAGCTAGTTTGGTGGTTGTTTGGTAGTGGTTTGAGTAGTGGGTTTTTGGTGCAGTTGGATGGTGGCTAGAACGTGGGTGGATGACTGCAGCTTCGGTTTTGGTGGCTGCAGTGTCTGGTTCGAGACTGGTGGTTGGAGGTGGTGAGGTTGAGCTAAGGAGATAGTGTTGATGATGAATGGTGTATCCGGTTTTGGACTTTGGGGAGATGGTGTGAGTTGTCTGTTGGTGGTTTTGGCTCACTGGTTAGACTGCAGCTTGGTGTTGGGAGTGGCTGTGCAGTGTTGGTGATGATTTGCAGCTCGTGAGTCTCCTGTTGATGCTAGAAATGGATGTTCTAGCATCAATATTGAGTTCACTGTAAAAATCTCTTATGGGAAGGATGAAGTTTCTTACCAAATCTCTTGGCTGCGTGAATAGTGAGAAATGGAGAGAATGTAGGGTGATATTTGAATAGTAATGATTAGGGCACAAAAACCTAGGAGACTAATTGGGCTGGGAAGTTTGGGCTGGAAGGATATTCTTAATTGGGCTTATGGTAATTGGGCTGAAATGATTTAAAATTTCGTTTTGGGACATATTTAACTGGGCCTATGTAATTGGATTATAATTATTGGACAATAAATATTGGGCTCTAAATATTGGACTTGAAACTATTAAAATTGGATCCAAGTAAAATAAATCGGAATTGATACTAAAATAATTATTCGATATTGGATTCGATCGAAAAGATTTAAATTCATTTATAACGGCTAGACGAACGTGCTATTTCTTTAAAATTAGGGTTAAGGTTTAGCGACACGTTTTTTGAGAAATAATTTTATATCCTTTAAAAGTTCCCGATCGCTACAACAACTAATATGATATCAGATTTACAAGTTCATCATGAGAGATGAAGAACACGAAGGATCCGAACCTAATCTACAAGAAAAGGGACCTTGCGGAAGAACCCAGAAGATCAAAAGGCAGAACAGAATGAAAATATCTTCCACTGTACACATATATATCTCAAACCATCAACGCAATAATCCAAGAGCCAGAAATAACCCATGTGCCACAATCTCATAATAAGTGCACCATTAAAAAAAAATGGGTTATTAGAAACACGATTTTATGCCAATTTGTAGATCACATGTTCGAGCCTCAACAATTTGTAGTCGGAATAAACTTCTATCTGGTGCTAGAAAACTATCTAAAACGTACTTCGGTCGATTGTAGCTGTTCGCGGTGGAGATGATTTGGAATTTACTGACAGTGAAAGTGATTTGTATAGGATTTTGAAGTTAATAGTGAAGTTTGTATGGGGGAGAACGATGTAAATTGGCTTGGCACAGATGAGGGTAAATTTGTCTAAAAAATTTCCAACGGCCAATTCAATTCACATTAACTTCTGACAAAGCTAAACCAACTTTATATTTGTTTTATTGTAAAATTCACTGTAGATTAATGGGATATGACCAAAACACTTATTAAAAGTATCAAATGGGAGCCTAGCCCTTGTTTGGCATTGTTAAAATTTTAATATATTTTTCTTTTTCTTCTTTTTAATTATACATTCTCCAATAAAATAATATTACACGTAAATTAAAAAAATAATTCTTTCTTTTTTAACCACGCATTCTTCCAAAAATTACTTTTCCAAAATACATTATTTTCAAAAATTTCATTATAACGGGGGCCAAACAATGGCTTAACTTATTTTTCTCGTTTACAATATATTAAGCTATTTGGCCCCTATTATTCTCCATTAAAGTATAAATTATTTTTCCCTCTCTTCTTATTAACCGCACTTTCTCTAATAAAATAATATTAAATGTAAACTAAAAAAATTTGGGTAAATAGCATAGAACGTCCCTACCTTTCAATGTAATTGTAAAAAAGTCTCTACCTTTCATTTTTGGCATTTTCACCCATACATTCCACCTTTAATTACGTAAAAGGTCATTTTCAACCATTTTCCAATAAAATGACGATTTTACCCTTCTATTCAAATGAAAAAAAAAAGAAAAAATAAACAACTAATTGCAATCATGTCCTAAAGTTTTCAAAATATTATAGATAAGTCCTAAATTCTCCACTACTACTACTTTCACAACCCCACCAAGTCGCCACCTATAGATCCACATAGCACCACTACCCTCGCTTCACTCTCCCCAACATCCCCTCCCATGGTATTGGTCAAAATATCTGTCGAAAATAGCTACATTTGCAGCCTAAAACACCAAACTACCCTTCACGGCAACATCACTTTCCACGCCACCTACGGTCATGCACCACCACCGACAGTTACCCCTCACCTCGAAGAACCTATACATGGCTTCACATCAATCAAACATGCCTCAAATCATTCTACTGTAATCTAGACATTCGACAGTGACGACATCCATTTTGCCAAACTCTTCTCCTTCAATTCATGCATCCCACAACACTAAATCCCCAAATTGGCATCAATTGAATAATCAACAAACACAAACAACAATGGGTATGAATCTAGTTGAACCAATTATCCCCCAACCATTTCAGTTTTTAGTCCAAAACTTTCCATGGGAGCGATTCATAGAGAGAGCTGTCAGACCAAAATTGGTGGGTCCTAAGTGCACTAATCTTCAAATTCGTGTAGGGAAGGACGATGGGGAAGTGAAACGAGGTTGGTGGTGGTGGAGTGCGGTGGACATGGTGGTCGAAAGGTGGTGCTATGTGGATCTACAGGTGGCAGCTTGATAGGTTGTGAAAGTGTGGTGGTGGAGAATTTATAATTTCTTTGTAATTTTTTAAAAACTTAAGTACTATAGTTGCAGTTGGTTATTCATCTTTTTCTTTTTTTTTTATTTGAATATTTGGGTAAAATCATCTTTTATCGAAAAATGGTTGAAAATGACCTTTTGCGCAATGAAAGGTGGAAGGTAGGGGTGAAAATGTCAAAAAATTAAAGGTATGGACGTTTTGCACAATGACATTGAAAGGTAGGGATGTTCTGTGCTATTTACCCAAAAAACATTACTTATTTTTAACCATATATTCTCCAAAAAATTACTATTCCTCTCATTATAATGTGGAATAATGGGTACCAAATGGGCACTAATAATACTATTAAATGCACACAAGTATAATACATGTCCTTTTGGCATGATTTTTGTTTTTACTTTGACTTTCTGTAGAAAAAAAAAAAAAACTTTATAAGAAAATGAACTTAATTTTTGTTTGAAAACTAAATTTTAAAATAACTTCCAATTCTAGAAGTGATTTTCGAGGAAGTCACATTGGACCAACTTTCTCTAAAATTAGCCAAACGGGTTCACAAGTAGTTTTTCAATCTCAAAAGCTCCTTCTAACTTTTCAAAACCAAACGTTTTTTCATATATATCTACCATTGACCCTTTGACTTTTTTTTTCGATAATCAGGCAATTATTTACGCGTGTTCTTCCTTCTCTTCCAAATGACTCCAGTAAAAAAAATGATTGTGTCATTATAATCTCGAGTAAGATGCTAATCCCCTGTTTGACATTCATTATTTAAGGAAAATAAAGTTTAGAATAGTGATTTTTAGGAGAATGTGTAGTGAAAAGTAGGGAAAAGTTTTGAGTTTATGTACAAAATATTTTATTGTGTGAAAGTGGTTGAAAATGAATATATAAAAAAAAAGATTTGAAAATAATGATTGTCAAAGAGGGCTAGATTACAAAAACATTGATTAAAGGGTTTATAAAAGGTTGAACCCCAACCTTGAGGGCCCCCACCGACCCTGCCCTGGACCATTGTGGAGGAGGTAAATAGCAGGATGTGCCTCCCAGGAGCCAGGGTGGAGAGCTTATGGATAGGCCTGGGCTATTAACCCTATGGTAACTCCCGCTTGCAACAAAGCCAATTCCACCTTGCGGGGAATCGAACTCTGCACACTACCGCGCTGAGCCCTAACCGCCCTCCCCTTTGCCACTGGGAGATATGCCCTGGGGGCTGATTAAAGGGTTTATACATTCTACGGCTAGTGGAGAACCAACATGTTAAACTGCAAATAACATTTGGGTTCCATCATCTGTGTGATGAAACAAAGCTCATGCCAAACTATAAGGTTAAATTTTCAAATGATCACCATATTTTTAACGTTGTTTTTTGAACACTCAAACACACGTCCATCCTTGTTAATTCAATAATTATCACTCCTTTTTACTACTCCTTCTATCGCATAAAGATATAGTCTAATTTTCTTATTGAGAGTATAGTTGATTTATTAGTTATGCCCATATTTAGGCTATATTTGAGCTCCATTTTTTATTTTTATTTTTTGTTGAAAATGAGGTTTGTAATATTGAATTTTTCGAAGAACATGTTATTAAAAAGTAAGAACAAATTTTGGGCCTATGTGCAAAATAATTTATTGTGAATATGAGTGCTTGAAAATAATTTAGAAAGAAATTAGATAATGAGGATCAAACAAGACTTTAATTTGCCTTATTATCAACTAATATGAACTACTCATGTTTAAACAATTGTAGAATGTAGGAGTATATTAGAAAAGGGAAAAATTCATAAATAAAGTGTTTAGTTTATACCAATTTAAAAATCATGTTCATAGTTTGAAAATTCAAAAATCAGGTTTTTTTTTTTAATAATATAATATAATATAATAAACCGACCCCTACATGCACCACCCCTATTGCTCCGGGACTATTCTGGCGACCATTCCGATCACCACTCTTCTCCGGCGACCATTCCGACGACTGCTCCGATTCCGGCGACTATTCCGATCACATATTTATAATTTAATTAGTCACATATTATTTTTCAGTCACAAATAATATTACGTCACAGATTATTTTATGGTAACAGCTCAAAAATTTTATAGGTCACATTTAAATCATTGATCACGGATTTCAAAATTAGTAGGTCACATATCAAAATTTATAGGTCACACGGTCACAGATTTCCAAAGTAATTGGTCACAGATTTTTTACGATGATAGATTATATAATTTTTAGGCCACAGATAAAAAAATGGACCACCACCACCACACAAAACATCACTACCAGACAACTGCCATAGCTACCGCCAGATCCACCATCACAACAAAAATCTCCAGATCCACCACACAAAAACACTGTCGGCACAGCAAAGGACTACCATTGCAGCGTCGCCGTTGCGCCTTGAGACACCGCCTCATTAGTTGGTGCAGTTCATTGCAATGTCACCACCGCCTCATTAGTCGCCTTGAGCTACCGCCTCATCCGTTAGATCTTCCCCACGGCCTTGAGCCACCGCCGTTCATTGCAATTTCACCACCGCCTCATTAGTCGCCTTGAGCCACCGCCTCATCCGTTAGATCTTCCCCACCGCCATGAGCCACCGCCGTTCATTGCAGTGTCGTCGTTGGGCCGTAAGCCATCGCCTGCATGCTCGACGCCATTCACAGAGAGGACAAAGAGGGGAGGGGGAGGGGAGCAACAGCGTCGCTGCCGTTCCATTCACAGAGGAAGGACAGAGAGGGGGAGAGCGTCGCTGCTGCGCCGTGAGCCACCACCTGCACGCTCGACGCTGCCATTCCATTAACAGAGAGTGTACAGAGAGAGAGAGAGAGAGAGAGAGAGAGAGAGAGAGAGAGAGAGAGAGAGAGAGAGAGGGGCAGAGGGGGAAGCTGAGAGAGAAAGGGGAGGGGAGGAAGACGAGAATGAGGCGATAGGGAGGGGAGAAGGGGAAAAATGAAAATTAGGGTTTTAAATTTTTAATTACCCGAATTATGATTAAAAAACTTTGACACTTGAAATTTGGACAATGAATTTTAAATGCCTGGAGCCATGTAATTTACCCATTAGAAAAACCTAAGTAAAATTTATTGTTCTAATTATATTAAATAATTTTTTTTTATCTGTGCGACAGTGGAAAAAATACATCATTATGAGACGGTGACAGTAATAAATAGTCAGAGAGTACTAACCCTACATTCATTAAGGTTATATTAACTGAAAGAAAAATAAAAACAGATAACATAAATTTACATAACTGAACGAAGCAAAATATTACTCCCTTCATCCATAAATATAGACTTGTTTTCAATTTCACACAGATTAAGAAAATGTAATTAATATAGTTGAAAATATAAATTTTTCTTACAAATTTTCTAATATACCCCTATATCAATTAATGGTTTAAACAATGAGACAGACAAAATAAAAGAAGCAAATTTATATTTATGTGATGGAGGGAGTACATTACATGAACATAAAGACAAACAAAAAAAATGAAACTATTTATTCCTGGAAACAAAATACTACTATAGAAAATCCGAGAGATGTGTAATAAACGTAAAATAGTTTCGGAAACAGTTTGTTCATAGATTTCTCAGAAGCAGGCATCCAACACACAGCAGCAACACAATGCAGCACAACTGCAAACATGAAATTTCATAAATTACAAGGCAGCTCAAAATTGTTTATCTTTAGCCAATGTTGGAAACAAAAAAATTTAACAATAATCCCTATCTTATATTGTAAAAATATTTTATGAAATTTCAACTTAACACTATCTAAAATGACATTCATTATTTTTATCTCAAACCTATCCTCCTATTCTTTAAATTGATTCCAAAATAGGTAAAAGATAAAATTCGAAAACCCATCTATATTGGATTGGTTTAGATTAAAAAAAAAAATAGATGATATGTGGGGTCGAAATTTATGGATCCCATGACATGTATAATTAAAATTAATTATTTGACTTTAATTCAAATTTTTTTTTTAATTGAACCAAACAGGGGCTTAAACTGGTCATCATCTTGTGTATGTTAAGAGAAAAATCTCACATCTAATAAAGATGAAAACATATACCAATTTATAAGGGTTTTGGCTACTTCTCTTAACAAGGTTGGCATTTTAAGATAAAACTTCAAATCTTAACATTTTAACCGTAAACTCTATTTAAGTTATTATTATCTCATTAGTTCTTGATATATTTTTATTAATTTCCACATATGGATTATCACCTACCTAACCACCCATTTAGTTTTAGTTATTTATTTTTAATAATTTTTCATATACGAATTTAGCATTTTTTTCACGTCTAAAATTTACACAATATCCCTCTAAAAGAGAAATTTCTTATTAGTTATTTTGTTTCCAAAAAGTTAAAAGAGTAAAATTCAGGTAGCCCTCTATATAAAGAAATCTTCTGAACAAAATAATTGAAAACTTAAATCAAGAATTGCACAAAATTTCAGAGTTTAATTATTATACTATTAAAAAGTAATTTGAGTGTAAAATTCTGTTCGAACCCCAATTTTTGATGAAAATGCGTTTTGAAATAGTATTTTGATGGTGAATATGTGATTAAAAAAAATAAGAAAATGACTTGAATTTACGTGTAATATTATTTTATTAAAGAATATGCGGCTGAAAATAAAAGAGAGAAAAATGTATTTTAAAAATAATGAGAATCAAACAAGTGCTAAATTAATTTTCAAAATTAAATAAAATTATTATTTTTACATGTTTTGTTTCTCATTCTTGTTTCCTTTCAACCTGGATTAACATCTACAATAGGAAGGGAGAGAGCAGAGAAAGATAACTCACCATCCCTTCCAGAAGCCATCGCCCCTCGACTGAGTTTCCGCCGGAGCCGGATTAACTGGTGGTTTTCCATAACCATCTTTCATGGGATAACCGGCCGGCGGTGGTGGAGCCATATATGGAACACCTTGTGGCTCTGCAGTGCCTGGTGGAGGATATACTCCTGCAAAAACCCATAAACAACGCAATTCAAATTCAAACAATCAAAATTCATAAACCCTTTAACAAAATTGAATTACATACCTTGGGGCTGATTCTGATTGTAGTTACTCATATTTCTCACAAAGAAAAGCTCAGAAATGGAGATTTTGAAAAATCTGTACGAAGTTAGTTACTATATATAGGAAAAGGATGGAGCCTGTGGAGGTGGTGCAGTGGTTGAATAAACTAAGGAAGGAGGCGAAGGAAACAAGGGCGGCGACACCGCGTAGAAAGCGGAATATGGGAAAATCCAAAAGGAAGAGGTCCCACTGCTTGCTTTGCCTTTGCCTTTGCCTTCACATTCACAATACATTATATAAACTACAGAATCAAATTCGTTACGCGTAATCTTCTTTACAAGCGTTATTCGGTGTACTTTGTTGCACCTGTTTTCTGACTTTATCTTTTTTAGGAAAATATTTTTCGCCTTTCAGTTCAGGACTATATTGCTATTATTTTTTTTATCGGTAAATAAAATTTTATAAAGATCAAAAGTTATAACAAATATTCCGGGCATTCTGGGGCTTTCAAACTTCAAAGATGCTGATAGCTCAAAAGAAGGAGAAGAATTGGTCAGATCAAGGGAGCAATGAGTTGATCAATGGCTCAACAAAATGGTGTTTAACACCTCAATAAAACGTGGTTTTGTGTGGGGAAATGTGGGGAAGATGGCAGTGTAAATCAACATTAAAACATAACACAAAACAAGTATAAAACATAAATACAAACACTCATCACTCTGCTGGTGTAAGACCAGAACATAGGAGAGGAAGACAGCTTCTGGAACTACATTTTTTGGACGGTTTTTGTGCTGTATTTTCTGTCTATTTCCTCTATATTTTTTCTGGTAATACATGGCATGGCTATATTTATAGCCAAAGTTAGATAGATTTTACAAGATATATCTACCAACTATTTTATCAACTCTTACACAACCATACTACTAACAACTCACATGCCACTCCCCTTAATTTAAGGACAACTTGCCTACAATTTTCACCACATGTCTTAGTTGGTTTTCAACCAAACTAGACTTACATTTACAAACTACAATTAACATATAATTTGATTGACAACAAAGTGTTAATACCCAACAAACTCCCCTTTGACACTTTGCTTGGAAATCAAATTTTGTGTCAAAGTCTTCAAAATCTCGATCCATCTTCATCAGTTTTTCTTCAATTTCTTCAACTTTTCTGGCCGTTTGCTGCGGCTGATTTGCTGCTGGATTTCACATTGCATACCGGATTTCAATAATAGGTGGCATACCGTATTTTGGTGTCTCATACTGGATTTGAAACAAATTTGATACCGGATATGAACTTCAAGCTTTGCTCATCGTATTTCAGCATTTAAATACCGGTTTTTCAATGATCAGATCTTTAACATACCGGATTTACAGTTTGAACTTACCGGATTTACATGTAGCATACCGGTTTTGCACTCAAATAACCGGATTTGCAAGGGAGTTACTGGTTTAAAATGAAAAACAGAGCACTACCGTATTTGCACTCAACTCACTGGATTTACAAGACACTCACCGTATATGCATCTTGCCTACCGGATATGACAGAAACTCTCTGTTTTTCTCATTTTTTCAGTGTTTTTTCCAGCCTTCTTCAACTGATTTCATCCAATTTTTTGGTGGCTAAGGATTAGATTTTCAGCTCTGAATCCTTTCAAAAACACACCAGATTTAACCCATTTTTCCACCCATTTACAGCAACATTTTTCTCTGTTTTTCTCTGTTTTTATCAGCTTCTTCACTGATATCAACCTCCCTTTTTTTTGAAAAAATTGATCAGGCATTTAACACAATGAAGGCTGCTGGTACACCTCTGATTTTTTCCAGCATTTTGCATCAATGAAACACAGGTTCTCAGCTACTTTTTAAGACCACAAGGGAGAGTTTTCACCTAGTTTTTTCCAAGGGTTCTTGAGCCATTTATTCAGACTGTCACACCAAGGTTTCAATGAGCCATTTGCACCACTTGAAACACAGTGCCTTTAAACTGGTTTTATCCAAGAGTTCTTGAGCCATTGTTAAGAGGGCTGTCTCTACAAGGTTTCAAGAGGCTGCTGCTGATCCCAACAACAGAGCTTCAAAGAGCTCGAAAATAGCCAGCCATTACAGGGCCTGATACTGAGATCTTCCCAAGGCAGAGCTAAAACAACAAATGTTGGCAACCCTTCTGGAGAGTGCACTGAAAATAAAACACAAACAAAAGGGGTTTTGAAAATCATTTTTGTTCTGAGTTTGCAGCATTTTTGAAAACATTTTTTCTGGCCCTTAAGATCAGTAATGCTCTGATACCATTTGATAGCTCAAAAGAAGGAGAAGAATTGGTCAGATCAAGGGAGCAATGAGTTGATCAATGGTTCAACAAAATGGTGTTTAACACCTCAATAAAACGTGGTTTTGTATGGGGAAATGTGGGGAAGATGGCAGTGTAAATCAATATTAAAACATAACACAAAACAAGTATAAAACATAAATACAAACACTCATCACTCTGCTGGTGTAAGACCAGAACATAGGAGAGGAAGACAGCTTCTGGAACTACATTTTTTGGACGGTTTTTGTGCTATATTTTCTGTCTATTTCCTCTATATTTTTTCTGGTAATACATGGCATGGCTATATTTATAGCCAAAGTTAGATAGATTTTACAAGATATATCTACCAACTATTCTATCAACTCTTACACAACCATACTACTAACAACTCACATGCCACTCCCCTTAATTTAAGGACAACTTGCCTACAATTTTCACCACATGTCTTAGTTGGTTTTCAACCAAACTAGACTTACATTTACAAACTACAATTAACATATAATTTGATTGACAACAAAGTGTTAATACCCAACAGATGCACAATGATATCCAGAAAAATGAGCTGATAGATGCCGTGTCCACTCTCATCACGTCAAGTAAGTTCTGACGCGTTGCCACCGGTGAGAAAAATGGACGTGAACACGGGAGATACTCTATGGCAAGAGATAAAAGTGTTCGAGCTCCGACGGGCGTAACGAGGATGGTCGCGCTAACAACAATCACCAACCGAGAACCAATCTATTCAACTAAAGGCTAAAAAGGAACACGTGGAAGGACAAAAGACGTGTATTCAAAAGTGTTAGATTACACGTTGAAATTTGTATCTATTAGAAACATGTGAGGGAATATAATCACTCAAATGTTTGTATGTATTGTTTGTTTACTTCAATAATTAAGAATATAAGATTTCAACTTACAGATATCCAACCTCTTCTAAGTTACAAAGAGAACCTATTTATATTGCATTGACCGACATGGTATCCGTTAGATCAGAACCACATGGCCTCATTTCTTTAACTGAGGCTTCACATTACTATCTATTAATACAATTAATATACTGATGAGGGGTCAGCTGCCCTATACTATAGGTTGACATACTGACATTCTTTATTACAAGTGTTACATCAGTCACTTCAAAAAGATCTTCAAATGTGTTGTAAGAGACAGCATCGACTGCATGAGTTTAAGATGATTTGAGAGCCTCGAAGGGTCTTTATGTTGGTCCTCTGAATGGAAAGCTTCAGCTTCTTTTATTGTTTCCTTAGGTAGCGTTTCAACCTAAGTTACAGTACTTCGGCAATTACATTATTTCTGTATTTAATCACTTGGGTCCTTGTTGGCTTTTTTGCTGACTTTCTGCCTACTTGGATCGTTACGGGGCACATTGATTTTGAGCCTCGGTGGCGAGGCGTAACAATAATCCCCCAAGTCTAGGCATGATTATTTATGTAACGCATGGACTTGAATGTATATAAAAAATTCAGTAGGGGTTGATTTTTACCGCACCACAATAATGTACCTGAGATGTCCAGACCTCCTTATATTGTGTTGCCGAATTTGTCTGCTTAAAGGTATTTCACCTTCTAAAATGATTCAGGAAATAATTACCAAAGCAGAGTAACTTCAAGGTTGTATTGTCCAGAGTGCGTTGACACATTCGAAGCTATATCTGAACTGGTTGAAGAGGAGTGGGTCTGACTCTTATAGTGCTTCGAAATTGATGATTTCGAGGAGTTTGGACCTTAATATAACTGAAGAACACGAGGCCTCCTGAATTATTGTGCTCAGATGATTTGCTATCGTGGTACGTAGTTGAGGGGGTTCGACTTCCCACACATGCAACCATTGCTTCTTTTAATGTGTAATGATGGCTGTTTCTCACACGTTTTGCGAATTTTTGTCTCATGAGGTCGCGTGAAGCAGACGCTCTGATATGAGCCATAGAAGATGAAGAGGTAGAAGTATTTGAGTGGCTCGGATTTAATCTCCAAATGAATGGTCAGATGACCCGGATCGATATCCAACAGTTGGGATTAAGAGCTTCTACCTATAAAAGGCACACATTTTTGGTAAAAATCTTCAGCCTTAACTTTCTTCAAAGAAACTTCGAACTTTCTCCAAGTTTTCTCAGGAATCTTCGAATTCTTCTTAATTCTTATGTTCATTTTCTTTTCTTTTTTCTTTTCTCAACATCCTTGTTACTTTCTGGTAGTTCTTCCTTCAACGCCTTAATCAAAAATCTTGTAAGTGCTTTTTGTAAACTTTTATCTTTGAAAAATCTTTAGTTAATGGACTATTCTATGTCTGATGGGGGAAACATGGATTTGAGTGACCTGGCCAGTGGGTTTGACTCTTTGGGTAGTAGGCTCACTCATAAAGGCTGGGCGTAGTATGCTTCCATTTAGGGGTAGAAGAGACACCAATATAGAGTGGGGGACAACCAAAATCCCATCATCTGTATATCCGACCTACCCTATGAACCTTAGGGAAAAATATAGGATCCCCTATGACATCGAACTCCTCTCCCCAGCTTCTAATGAGTGAGTCTGCTACCCGAAGCACGGCTGCGTCGTCATTAGGGAGTTTCTTTTAAGGGTTGGGCTTTGCCTGTCTTTACATCCATTTTTAACATCGTTCTTAGGTTGTACGGGCTGGCCCCCGCCCAGCTTGTCCCTAATGCTTGGGCCCAACTTGTGGGGGCATTCTTCTTGTGGAAGGAAACTTCCATGGGAGAGGATATACCCCTTCACATTTTTCAAACTGTTTTCCAGCCTCGATCGTTAGGAAATAGGATTCAAGTAGGTGGTACTCCTTGTGCCCGTGGGGGCACACTCTCCTTTTGTCTTGGGCTTACCCTTCTCCATCAAAGGATGGAAGGAAATATGGTTCTATGTCAGAGGGAAGTGGTAGGAGTGTGAAGTGGACACTGTGCCTCATGTTAAATCCCCAACCTCCTGCTCTGAACTTAGCTAGTGTTTTTTTTTACTTTTTCCTTGACTCTGATAGATTGAATATGATAATTAACATTTCATTGTTGTTTTGCAGGGTCGGTTGAACACTTCGACCTAAGTAAAAGTGACTGGGAGACTTTGATGAATATATACCTCCGACCCTCATTGTCTCGTGATTTTGATCATTTGATCCTCTCTAGACGATTTTTTGAAGAATTCTATTTGATGGCCAAGAGGGGTATAACCTCGTCCTCATACTTAACTTTTAACTTAGCTTTCCTACTTTTACTTATGTCTGACCTTGCTCTTTTCCTTGTAGAAAACTTCGAGAAAAGGAGGCATTCCACCTGGACATGGCCACCATACTTGCGGCAACATCCAACTCAGGCAAGAAAAGCTTGAAGCCCTCATATGTGGTGGCCAAATAGGTGAGGGACAAAATCGAAAAGGTCTATCGGGACGTAGCAATTGAAGATGAAAGGTGGCCTCCCTAGGCAGACAAAGGGAAAAAAGTTGTGGTGAAGGAACCCAAGAAAAAATTTAGAATCTCTACAACCGGGGTAGGGAGCTCAAACGATATCCTTTCCCCTCACTCCGAGGTCCCAGGGGAGGAAAAGTTAATAGCTGCATCATTTGTTGCAACCACTAGAGGCATAAGAGGCCATATGCTGTAGAGCCCAATACACAGGAGCCTGTCAAGAGGGCCAAGTCTACAAGTGACTCAACGGCCTCCGAGGTTCCCTCAAGAAAAAGGCTCCCTATCAGGGCTAGAAGTGAGGAGTTGGCTCCTGAGAGTCTTTCACTACTTCTTCCAAAGGTTCAAACTACCACTGTAATTTTTCACAAGTACGGGACGGAGAAGTAGCAAGACATCGTAGAGACTAGAGATGCAGTGGACGTCTTCTCTACGATGGTGAGCCAAGTGGGGAGGGCCTTTGGTGTGGCTATAGAGGCTGAAGTCCCTTTTAAAAACCTTCAACGAAAAAATAAGGAGTTTGGGAATAAAGCCTCCCAGGCTGAGGAGTCTGCTAACGCGGTGAAAGCTGAAGCTCTGAAGAAAAAGTAGGCAGAGGAGTCTGTAAAGCTCGCTTTTGCTTTAGAAGAAATTGAAAAGTTGAAGAAAGAGGTCCACTTATCTCAGAGTGAGGTGGCTTCGCTTACGAAGCAAGTGGAGACATTCGACACCCATTAGTGTCTGGTAGCTGAAGCCTTGGAGAAGGAAAATAAAGAGAATGTTGCTCTAAAAGGGTAGGTGGGGGACTTGAATTCTATAATGGCTGGCTTAACTGAGAAGGTGGAGACTTCTAGGCGGGAAGCTCAGACTGCTGGTAGTGATGTGGAGAAGCGTTTTCTTTCTAACTTCCATCCGTTGAAAGTATACAAGAGCTTCACGAAGTACTGGTGAATGTATGCTTATACTGACATGGTGGAGTGGCTGGAGGTGAACATCTAAGTCATCGACACCACTGAGTTAAGAGAATAATTTCTTGAAGATGAGGAGGAGCCTGAACCCCAACTCCAGCAAGGGAGGCTAAGTGATTAAATTGGAGGATGATGCAGCTGAAGAGGTGGCTGAAGAAGTGGCTCCCAATGCTATTATCCATTTTGTGGCTCTCCATCCCCCGCCTGCCTAGAGCATAGGTCTCCAATTTTGTTATTTTTTTCTATGTAATTGGCTTCGGCCCACCAATTGTAAATTTGTCATGAATGAAGTTATTATTTCTTCCATGCTTGTGTTATTTAGATTTCTTACATTTACTAGTTTTGCTCAACTTATGCTAAAGTACTTATCTATATGATTCAAATCATTTTCATTTCATCAAGTATAATCAAACTTAAAGTAATGTTAAGTTTATAACTTCAAACGCAAAACAACATCAACTTCATAATGACGTTGAAAATATTATACTTAAACAATCAAACTGAAGATCTTTAACTACTTCAGACTTACAACAAACTTATATACCATTGACCTCATTAACAAAATTAAAATTTCAATTTTGTACAAGTGTTAGCAGGTCATACTTCTTAACAAGCTGCTGGAGATTAGATCTCCATAACCCCGAATTGGAAGAAGTTAAAGAACTTTTGCACCAGGAAAATAAAACGAATACTTCCAAGTAGAATATCAAAAATCGAACCGAAACCAGACACCTTGACAGGATCTTGACTTGAACTACACTTTCACCCAAGAATAAGGTAAAAATCAAATCAAGAACAAGAAATTTTGAGGTAATGGCCACAGAATTTTCAAACTCCAATGATATTTCAAAACCTTGGGAAAAAAAAAACCACAATGAATCTGTATATAACTTCAAGAATGGACCTCATTCTATTGAAAATCAGAAATCCAAGTAGCAAATACGAAAATCAGAAACCAATAGTTTGGTAAGTTTTCGCAAGTTTTGAGCTTGAACCCACTTTCGCACTTAGGATTTTCCTTAAATAAGATGGCCCAGGGAGCTTTGATTGCACGAGATTTATTTTCTTGAACAATAATATTGACCTGATGTACAACATTAGATCCTTCCTCCAATGTTGCATCCTCATCACCAAGTGTTTCTTTGGGAAACACTTGGTGATTTGGAATAAGCACGGTCAAATTCCTACCAAAAGGTCTTATTGGAATCCACGGATTTGGATGAAGAGTCGCCATCGTCATTTCCTTGTGCTAGAAATTTGTTTGACTTGGATCTAGCCACAATTGGTAAGTCTCCAGAAATTTTACCAAGTGCTGGAAATTCATCTTAAATTAAGTTGTCCAACACACTATTGGGCTCCTTACCTACTATAGTATTTGGTAACTTACCATCCTGATTGGACGTCTTTCCAAGTGAAGGATTTGGTAACTTACCAAATGCAATTGGTAACCTCCCACCATTATGGCTATTTGACTTCTTCCCCATATGATGTCGAAATGGAAAAAAATGGAAATCTTGCAATAATAGCCTAGAATCTCCCACTTTCCAAAAAAAAAAATTATGGTACCACCCAGATTTCGGCACCCCAAACTGGTCTTTGGAATCTACGAAAACAGCAAGAACAATAAAATTCAGTGCTACAGATTGAGTATGCACAACCCAGAATTGGAAGAAGATAAAGAACTTTTGCACCCAGGAAAACAAAACGAATACTTCCAAGTAGAATATCAAAAATTGATCCGAAACCAGATGCATTGACAAGATCTTGACTTAAACTAGACTTTCACCCAAGGAATAAGGTAAAAATCAAATCAAGAACAAGAAATTTTGAGGTAATGGCCACAGAATTTTCAAACTCCAATGATATTTCAAAACCTTGGGAAAAAAAACCACAATGAATCTGTATATAACTTCAAGAATGGACCTCATTACTAATGAAAATAAGAAATCTAAGTAGCAAATACGAAAATCAGAAACCAACATTCTGGTAAGTTTTCGCAAATTTTGAGCTTGAATCCACTTTCGCGCTTAGGATTTTCCTTAAATAAGATGGCCCAGGGAGCTTTGATTGCACGAGATTTATTTTCTTGAACAATAATATTGACCTGATGTACAACATTAGATCCTTCCTCCAATGTTGCATCCTCATCACCCAGTGTTTGGGAAACACTTGGTGATTTGGAATAAGCACGGTCAAATTCCTACCAAAAGGTCCTATTATAATCCACGGATTTGGATGAAGACTTGCCATCATCATTTCCTTGTACTAGAAATTCGTTTGACTTGGATCTAGCCACAATTGGTAAGTCTCCAGAATTTTTACCAAGTGCTGAAAATTCGTCTTAAATTAAGACGTCCAATACACTATTGGGCTCCTTACCTACTATAGTATTTTGTAACTTACCATCCTGATTGGATGTCTCTCCAAGTGAAGGATTTGGTAACTTACCAAACGCAATTAGAAACCTCCCACTATTACGGCTACTTGACTTCTTCCCCATATGATGTCTTAATGAAAAAAAAAACGAAAATCTTGCAAAAGTGGCCTAGAATCTCGCACGTTCCAAAAAAATTAATTTTTGGAACCTCCCAGATTTCGAAATCTGCAGTAAAACAAAGAACAATGAAATTCAATGCTAGAGATTGGATTTGCACAACCCCGAATTGGAAGAAGTTAAAGAACTTTTGCAGCCAGGAAAACAAAAGGAATACTTCCAAGTAGAATATCAAAAATTGAACCAAAACTAGACACCTTGACAGGATCTTGACTTGAACTAGACTTTCACCCAAGGAATAAGGTAAAAATCAAATCAAGAACATGAAATTTTTAGGTTATGGCCACGGAATTTTCAAACTCCAATGATATTTCAAAACCTTGGGGGAAAAAAACCACAATGAATCTGTATATAACTTCAAGAATGGACCTCAATACTAACGAAAATCAAAAATCTAAGTAGCAAATACGAAAATCAGAAACCAATATTTTGGTAGGTTTTCGCAAGTTTTGAGCTTGAATCCATTTGTTCGCTTAGGATTTTGCTTAAATAAGATGGCCCACAGAGCTTTGATTGCACGAGATTTATTTTCTGGAACAATAATATTGACCTAATGTACAACATTAGATCCTTCCTGTAATGTTGCGTCCTCATTACCAAGTGTTTGGGAAACACTTGGTGATTTGGAATAAGCAGGGTCAAATTTCTACCAAAAGGTCTTATTAGAATCCACGGATTTGGATGAAGGCTCACAATCATCATTTCCTTGTGCTAGAAATTCGTTTGACTTGGATCTAGCCACAATTGGTAAGTCTCCAGAATTTTTACCAAGTGCTGGAAATTCGTCTTAAATTAAGACGTCCAACACACTATTGGGCTCCTTACCTACAATAGTAACTGGTAACTTACCATTCTGATTGGACCTCTTTCCAAGTGAAGGATTTGGTAACTTACCAAATGCAATTGGTAACCTCCCACCATTACGGGTATTTAACTCCTTCCCCATATGATGTCGAAATGGAAAAATATGGAAATCTTGCAATAATAGCCTAGAATCTCCCAATTTCCAAAAAAAAAAAAAAGAATTATGGTACCAACCAGATTTCGGCACCCCAAACTCGTCTTTCGAATCTACGAAAACAACAAGAATAATAAAATTCATTGCTACAGATTGAGTATGCACAACCCATAATTGGAAGAAGATAAAGAACTTTTGCATTTAGGAAAACAAAACGAATACTTCCAAGTAGAATATCAAAAATTGATCCGAAACCAGATGCATTGACAAGATCTTGACACAGAATTTTTTTTTTTGTTGTTTCTCCAGATTCTGAACACCAGGTTGGGGTGCCGAAATCTGGGTGGTGGTGCTAGAATTATTTTTTTTTGGAAAGTGCGGGATTCTAAGGAATTATTGCAAGATTTTTGTTTTTTCAAATTAAAAATCATATGTGGAAGAAGTCAAATAGCCATAATGGTAGGTCGTTATCTACTATATTTTGTAAGTTACCAAATCCTACACTTGGAAGGATGTCCAATCAGGGTGGTAAGATACCAAAAACTATACTTGGTAAGAGGCCCAATAGTGGGTTGGGTGTCTTAATTCGAGATGAATTACCAGCACTTGGTAAAAATTCTGGAGACTTACCAATTGTGGCTGGATCCAAGTCAAACGAATTTCCAGTACAAGGAAATGATGATGACGAGTCTTCATCCAAATTCATGGATTCTATTAAGATTATCTGAGATGAATTTGACCATGCTAATTCGAAATCACCAGGTGTGTCCCAAACACTTGGTGATGAGGATACAACATTGGAGGAAGGATATAATACAGCACATAAGGTCAATACTAATGTTCAAGAAAACAAATCTAATGCAATCAAAGCTACGTGAGCCAATTTTTAATTTTCATATTTGCTACTTGGATTTTTGATTTTCTTTAATATTGAGGTCCATTCTTGAAGTTTTATCCAGATTCGGTGTGTTTTTTTCTATGGTTTTTGAAGGTTCTTTGGTGTTTGGAAAATTCTGTGGCCATGACCTAAAAATTTCTTGTTCTTCAAATGATTTTTACCTTATTCCTTGGGTGAAACTCTAATTCAAGTTAAGATCTTGTTAAGGTGTCTGGTTTTGGATAGATTTTGGTATTCTACTTGGAAGAATTCGATTTGTTCTCTCCTAGGTACAAAAGTTCTTGAAGTTCTTCCAATGTTGAGTTCTGCATATTCAATCTACAGCATTGTATTTCATTGTTCTTGCAGTTTCAGCAGATTTCGAATACCATTTTGGGGCGCCGGAATCAGGGTGGTCACATATATTTCTTTTGGAAAGTGCGAGATTCTAAACTACTATTGCAAGATTTTCGTTTTTTTCCATTTAGACATCATATAGGGAAGAAGTCAAATAGCTATAACGGTGGGAGGTTACCAATTGCATTTGGTAAGTTACAAAACCCTACACTTGGAAAGGTGACAAATCAGGGTGGTAAGATATCAAATACTATACTTGGTAAGCAGCCAAATAGTGGGTTGGATGTCTTAATTCACGATGAATTTCCAGCACTTGGTAAAAAATCTGAAGACTTACCAATTGTGGCTGGATCCAAGTCAAACGAATTTCCAGCATAAGAAAATGACGATGGGGAGTCTCATCCAAATCCATGGATTCAACTAAGACCTTCTGGGACGAATTTGACCATGCTAATTCGAAATCACCAAGTGTGTCCCAAACACTTGGTGATGAGGATACAACAATTGAGGAAGGATATAATGTAGTGCATAGGCCAATACTAATGTTCAAAAAAACAAATCTAATGCAATCAAAGCTCTGTGAGCCAGTTTATTTGAGGAAAATCGTAAGCGGGAAAATGGATTCAAGCTCAAAACTTGCGAAAACCTAAATGAAATATTGGTTTCTGATTTTCATATTTATTGCTTGGATTTCTGATTTTCTTTAGTATTGAGGTCCATTCTTGAAGTTTCATCCAGATTTAACATGTTTTTTTCAGGGTTTTGAAGGTTCTTAGAAGTTTGGAAAATTCTGTGGCCATAACCTCAATATTTCTTGTTGATGATTCGATTTTTACATTATTCCTTGGGTGAAACTCTAATTTAAGTCAAGATCTTGTTAAGGTGTCTGGTTTTGGATTGATTTTTGGTATTCTACTTGGAATAATTCGTTTTGTTCTCCTAGGTGCAAAAGTTTTTGAAGTTCTTCCAATTTTGAGTTCTGCATATTCAATCTACGACACTGAATTTCATTGTTCTTGCTATTTCTGCTGATTCTGATCACCAGTTTGGGGTTCCAGAATTTGGGGGGAGACATAATTATTTTTTGGAAAGTGTGAGATTCTAGGCTATTATTGCAAGATTTTTGTTTTTTTTCCATTTAGACATCATATGGGGAAGAAGTCAAATAGCCATAATGGTGGGAGGTTACCAATTGCATTTGGTAAGTTACCAAATCCTACACTTGGAAAGGCGTCCAATCAGGGTGGTACGCTACCAAATACTATACTTGGTAAGAATCCCAATAGTGGGTTGGATTTCTTAATTCAAGATGAATTTCAAGCACTTGGTAAAAAGTCTGTAGACTGTGGCTGGATCCAAGTCAAACGAATTTCCAGCGCAAGGAAATGATGATGGCGAGTCTTCATCCAAATCCGTAGATTCCACTAAGACCTTCTGGGATGAATTTGACTATGCTAATTCGAAATCACCAAGTGTGTCCCAAACACTGGGTGATGAGGATACAACATTGGAGGAAGAGTATAATACAGTACATAAGGTCAATATTAATGTTCAAGAAAACAAATCTAATGCAATCAAAGCTCCGTGAGCCAGTTTATTTTAGGAAAATCGTAAGCACGAAAATGGATTCTAGCTTAAAACTTGTAAAAACCTACAGGAAATATTGGTTTCTGATTTTCATATTTGCTACTTGGATTTCTGATTTTCTTCAGTTTTGAGGTCCATTCTCGAAGTTTCATCCAGATTCAATGTGTTTTTATTTCCAGGGTTTTGAAGGTTCTTTGGAGTTTGGAAAATTTCGTTGCCATAACCTCAAAATTTCTTGTTCTTGATTTGATTTTTACCCCATTCCTTGGGGTCCATTCTTGAAGTTTCATCGAGATTCATTGTGTTTTTTGTCAAGGGTTTTGAAGGTTCTTTGGAGTTTGAAAAATTTCGTGGCGATAACCAAAAAAATTTTTGTTGATTTTATTTTTACCTTATTCCATGGGTGAAAGTCTAATTCAAGTCAAGATCTTGTCGAGGTGTCTGTTTTGGAACCATTTTTTGTATTCTACTTTGAAGAATTCATTTTGTTCTCCTGGGTGCAAATGTTCTTGATGTACTTCCAGTTATGAGTCGTGCAGATTCAATCTATAGCACATAATTTCATTGTTTTTGTTGTTTCTCCAGATTTCGAACACTAGCATAGGGTGCCAAAACCTAGGTGGTGGTGCCAGAATTTTTTTTTTTTTTTTGGAAAATGCAAGATTCTAGGCAATTATTGCAAGATTTTCATTTTTTTCCATTTAAAAATCATATGGGGAAGAGTCAAATAGCCATAATGCTGGAAGGTTATCAACTGCAATCGGTAAGCCACCAAATCCTACACTTGGAAGGGCGTCCAATCAGGGTCGTAAGATACCAAATACTATACTTGGTAAGAGGCCCAATAGGGGGTTGGATGTCTTAATTCAATATGAATTACCAGCACCTGGTAAAAATTCTGGAGACTTACGAATTGTGGCTGAATCCAAGCCAAACGAAATTCCAATACAAGGAAATGACGATGGCGAGTCTTCATCCAAATCCGCGGATTCTTCTAAGACCTTCGGGGATGAATTTGACCATGCTAATTCGAAATCAACAAGTGTGTCCCAAACACTTGGTGATGAGGATACAACATTGGAGGAAGGATATAATGCAGAACATAAGGTCAATACTAATGTTCAAGAAAACGAATCTAATGCAATCGAAACTACGTGAGCGAATTTTGAATTTTCATAATTGCAACTTGGATTTCTAATTTTCTTCAATATTGAGGTCCATTCTTGAAGTTTCATCCAGATTCAATGTGTTGTTTTCTATGGTTTTGAAGGTTCTTTGGAGTTTGGAAAATTTTGTGGCCATAACCTAAAAATTTCTTGTTCTTGATTTGATTTTTACCTTATTCCTTAGATGAAACTCTAATTCAAGTCAAGATCTTGTTAAGATGTCTAGTTTTGGATTGATTTTTGGTATTCTACTTGGAAGAATTCGTTTTGTTCTCCTATGTACAAAAGTTCTTGAAGTTCTTCCAATTTTGAGTTGTGCAGATTCAATCTACAGTATTGTATTTCATTGTTCTTGCTGTTTCAGCAGATTTCGAATACCATTTTGAGTTGCCGGAATCTGAGTGGTCACATATTTGTTTTTTGGAAAGTGCGAGATTCTAGGCTACTATTGCAAGATTTTCATTTTTTCCGTTTAAACATCCTATGGGGAAGAAGTCTAATAGCCATAATGGTGGGAGGTTGCCAATTGTATTTGGTAAGTTACCAAATCCTACACTTGGAAAGGCTTCCAATTAGGTTGTAAGTTAACAAATACTATACTTGGTAAAAAGCCCAATAGTGGGTTTAATGTCTTAATTCAAGATAAATTTCCAGCACTTGGTAAAAGTTCTGGAGACTTACCAATTGTGGCTGGATCCAAGTCAAACGAATTTCCAGCGCAAGGAAATGATGATGGCGAGTCTTCATCCAAATCCGTGGATTCTACTTTTGGGACGAATTTGACCATGCTAATTCTAAATCACCAGTGTGTCCCAAATACTCAATGATGTGGATACAACATTGGAGGAATGATATAATGCAGTACATAAGGTCAATACTAATGTTCAAGAAAACAAATCTAATGCAATCAAAGCTCAGTGAGCCAGTTTATTTAAGGAAAATCGTAATCACGAACTATGGATTCAAGCTCAAAAGTTACAAAAATTACAAAAATGTAAAGGAAATATTGGTTTCTGATTTTTATATTTGCTACTTGGATTTTTGATTTTCTTCAGTATTGAGGTCCATTCTTGAAGTTTCATCCAGATTTAATGTGTTTTTTTCAGGGTTTTGAAGGTTCTTTGTGTAAGTGTTATGCCCTAAGTCCAATCAACTTTGGACATAAACACTTTGAATATATATATAATCAATGCATATGTATGGCAATATCTATTATTTAATTGAATTAATATTCTAATAAATTAAATAATAGAATCCGTAGATTCAAGTCTTGGTGATTTGTTAATCACAAGGAGCTGTGATTG
Organism: Fraxinus americana; assembly: GCA_035079005.1. Lineage (NCBI taxonomy): Eukaryota > Viridiplantae > Streptophyta > Magnoliopsida > Lamiales > Oleaceae > Fraxinus > Fraxinus americana. The sequence continues at coordinate 1,132,412 of CM068728.1, forward strand.
TGAGATACAAATTACATGTGACTAAATCTTAAATTGTCCGTGGTCGAAGTAATAACGAGATACGGATATCATTATTACGGATAGACTATCACGTGTGGCATTCTTACTTGTGAAGTAAGTAGCTGATCTCACAAGCTAAAGTGTGGTGACACTTGAATGAACACGTGGATGTTTTGTTATAGAACAAAACATTGGAGACCCGCTGAGAGATTCCACATGGATAACTATCTGAGTGTTAGTGGTTAATCTCTAACGTTCGGTAGTGGAATTGGTCCTTTGACTTGAGGTCATCATGGTACCTTATATGAGGACAATCATACTTTGGTGGTGTTGGATGTTGCTCTACCAAGGGTCGCTAATATAATATCATTCGGGTATGTCAAGAATCATATGAAGGTTGTGAATGACCAATAGAGGATTCGTCACTCTTAGATAGTAAGAGATTATGATCTACATTTTACCCAGTTAAGTTGATAATAAAATCCTTGGCCAAGGTGAACTCATAAGTCGGAAAAGAGTTTTCAACGTACATTGACTTAACAGTGGGATAAAAGATATGATCGATAATTGAGATTGACACATATCCATATCTCATAATTGATCAGATCATATTGACGAAAGGATTATAGTTTCACGGTAAACGAACAAGTTTGGTTTTGTCATACTACGTAATATTTTCCGTCACATGTACTGCTCTGACACATTGCTAGATATCAATCTGGGACAACGAAAGTGAATTAGTGATAAATTAAAAGGGGAGTTTTAATTTATCGATTTTGATTAGATCAAAATAATAATTTACGTCGTTAGGCATCGTGATCGGGAACCTAATGGGTCACACACAAAAGAGAATCAGAAGAATGAGATTTACCAATTAATTAATTGATAAGTGTTGGATAATTAATTAATTGGGTTGTTTATTAATAGGCCCGAATTAATTAATTGGATTAATTAATTCATGGACCAGATTTAATTAATTTGATTAATTCAATATTGGACCGGGTTAAGTTTAACAGATGGACCGAGCCCATTTAGATTAATAGGCTACTAGGGTTTGAAAACAGTATGAAATTTTAATTATTCTTGCTAGCACAAGAAAAGAAAACCCTAGCCGTCATTCTTGTTCTCTGTGTGGATCACCATTGGAGGCTGAACAATTGGACAGCTTGGATTGCAGATCATGATCATTGGAGTTCAAGAAAAAGTAAAAGAGTTTGTGGAATTCATCAAAGGTATCATTCTCATCACAGTTTCTATCTAAACACATTGCAGATCCTCGTTTGGGAATTGAAATTGTTTTATTTCCGCTGTGCATGATTAAGTAAATTCCCAACACTTTGGAGTTTGGAGAATTCTGTGGCCATAACCTCAAAATTTCTTGTTCATGATATTATTTTTACATTATTTCTTTGGTGAAACTCTAATTCAAGTCAAGATCTTGTAAAGGTGTATGGTTTTGGATCGATTTTTGGTATTTTACTCGGAAGAACTTGTTTTGTTCTCCTAGGTACAAAAGTTCCTGAAGTTCGTCCAATTTTGAGTTCTACATATTCAATTTACACTACTGTATTTCATTGTTCTTGCTGTTTCAGCAGATTTTGAATACCATTTTGGGGTGTCGGAATCTGAGTGGTCACATATTCTTTTTTGGAAAGTGCGAGATTCTAGGCTACTATTGCAAGATTTTCGTTTTTTTCATTTAGACATCATATGGGGAAGAAGTCAAATAGCTGTAATGGTGGGAGGTTACCAATTGCATTTGGTAAGTTACCAATAGTGTGTTGGATGTCTTAATTTAAGACGAATTTCCAGTACTTGGTAAACATTCTGGAGGCTTACCAATTGTGGCTAGATCCAAGTCAAACGAATTTCCAGTACAAGGAAATGATGATGGCGAGTCTTCATCCAAATCCGTGGATTCTAATAAGACCTTTTGGCAGGAATTTGACCGTGCTTATTCCAACTCACAAATTGTTTGGGAGGAAGGATCTGATGCTGTACATCATATCAATATTATTGTTCAAGAAAACAAATCTCGTGCCATCAAAGCTCAGTGGGCCATCTTATTTTAGGAAAATCCTAAGGGCGAAAATGGATTCAAGCTCAAAACTTGCGAAAACCTACCGAAAATATTGGTTTCTGATTTTTGTATTTGCCACTTGGATTTCTGATTTTCATCAATACTGAGCTCCATTCTTGAAGTTATATACATATTCATTATGGTTTTTTTTCTAAAGGTTTTGAAATATCATTGGAGTTTGAAAATTCCGTGGCCATAACCTAAGAATTTCATGTTCTTTATCTGATTTTTACCTTAGTCCTTGGGTGAAAGTCTAGTTCAAGTCAAGATCCTGTCAAGGTGTCTGGTTTCGGTTCAATTTTTGATATTCTACTTGGAAGTATTCGTTTTGTTTTCCTGGGTGCAAAAGTTCTTTAACGTCTTCCAATTCGGGGTTGTGCAGATCTAATCTCTAGCATTGAATTTCATTGTTCTTGCTTTTACTGCAGATTTCGAAATCTGGGAGGTGCCAGAAAATATTTTTTTTGGAATGTTCGAGATTCTAGTCCACTATTGCAAGATTTCTGTTTGTTTTTTTAATTAAGACATCATATGGGGAAGAAGTCAAATAGCCATAATGGTGGGAGGTTACCAATTGCATTTCGTAAGTTACCGAATCCTACACATGGAAAGGCGTCCAATCAGGATGATAAGTTACCAAATACTATACTTGGTAAGGGGACCAGTAGTGGGTTGGACGTCTTCAATCAAGACAAATTCCAAGCACTCTCTAAAAATTTTGGAGACTCTCCAATTCTAACTTGATCGAAGTCAAACGAATTTTCAGTACATGGAAATGATGATGGCGAGTCTTCACCCAAATCCGTGGATTCTACTAAGACCTTCTGGGAGGAATTTGACCATGCAAATTAGAAATCAACAAGTGTGTCCCAAACACTTGGTGATGAGGATACAACATTGGAGGATCGATCTAACGCAGTACATCAGATCAATACTATTGTTCAAGAAAATAAATCTGACGCAATCAAAGCTCCGTAGGCCTGTTTGTTAAAGGAAATCGTAAGCGCGAAAATGGATTCAAGCTCAAAACTTGCGAAAACCTACCGAAAATATTGGTTTCTGATTTTCGTATTTGCTGCTTGGATTTCTGATTTTCATCAGTACTGAGGTCCATTCTTGAGGTTTCATCCAGATTCATTGTGTTTTTTCTTCCAAGGTTTTGTAGGTTCTTTGAAGTTTGGAAAATTCCGTGGCCATAACCTCAAAATTTCTTTTTCTTAATTTGATTTTCACCTTATTCCTTGGGTGAAAGTCTAGTTCAAGTCAAGATCCTGTCAAGGTGTCTTGTTTCGAATCAATTTTTGATATTCTACTTGGAAGTATTCATTTTGTTTTCCTGGGTGCAAAAGTTCTTTATCTTCTTCCAATTCTGGGTTGTGCATACTCAATCTGTAGCACTGAATTTTATTGTTCTTGCTATTTCCGTAGATACCAAAGACCAGTTTGGGGTGCCAAAATCTGTCTGGTACCATGATTCCTTTTTTTTTTTTTTTGGAAGGTGGGAGATTCTAGGCAATTATTTCAAGATTTACATTTTTTTTCCATTTCGACATCATATGGGGGAAATAGTCAAGTTGCCATAATGGTGGTAAGTTACCAAATCCTTCACTTGGAAAGACGTCCAATTAGGATGGTAAGTTACCAAATACTATAGTAGGTAAGGAGCCCAATAGTGTGTTGGACGTCTTAATTTATGACGAATTTCCAGCACTTGGTAAAAATTCTGGAGACTTACCAATTGTGGCTAGATCCAAGTCAAACGAATTTCTAGCACAAGGAAATGATGATGGCGAGTCTTCTTCCAAATCCGTGGATTCTAATAAGACCTTTTGGTAGGAATTTGACCGTGCTTATTCCAAATCACCAAGTGTTTCCCAAACACTTGGTGATGAGGATGCAACATTGGAGGAAGGATCTAATGTTGTACATCAGGTCAATATTATTGTTCAAGAAAACAAATCTCGTGCAATCAAAGCTCCGTGGGCCATCTTATTTAAGGAAAGTCCTAAGCGCGAAAATGGATTCAAGCTCAAAACTTGCGAAAACCTACCAAAATATTGGTTCCTGATTTTCGTATTTGCTACTTAGATTTATGATTTTCATTAGTATTGAGGTCCATTTTTTAAGTTATATACAGATTCATTGTGGTTTTTTTTCCCAATGTTTTGAAATATCATTGGAGTTTGAAAATTCTGTGGCCATAACCTGAAAGTTTCATGTTCTTGATCTGATTTTTACCTTATTCCTTGCGAGATTCTAGGCCACTATTGCAAGATTTCCGTTTTTTTTCATTAAGACATCATATGGGGAAGAAGTCAAATAGCCATAATGGTGGGAGGTTACCAATTGCATTTCGTAAGTTACCAAATCCTACACATGGAAAGGCGTCCAATCAGGATGGTAAGTTACCAAATACTATACTTGGTAAGGAGCCCAGTAGTGGGTTGGACGTCTCCAATCAAGGCGAATTTCCTGCACTTTGCAAAAATTTTGGAGACTTACCAATTCCGACTGGATCGAAGTCAAACGAATTTTCAGTACATGGAAATGATGATGGCGAGTCTTCACCCAAATCCGTGGATTCTACTAAGACCTTCTGGGAGGAATTTGACCATGCAAATTAGAAATCAACAAGTGTGTCCCAAACACTTGGTGATGAGGATACAACATTGGAGGATCGATCTAACGCAGTACATCAGATCAAACTATTGTTCAAGAAAATAAATCTGATGCAATCAAAGCTCCATGGGCCTGTTTGTTTATGGAAATCATAAGCACGAAAATAGATTCAAGCTCAAAACTTGCGACAGCCTATCGAAAATATTGGTTTCTGATTTTCGTATTTGCTACTTGGATTTCTGATTTTCATCTGTACTGAGGTCCATTCTTGAAGTTTCATCCACATTCATTGTGTTTTTTCTTCCAAGGTTTTGTAGGTTCTTTGAAGTTTGGAAAATTCCATGGCCAAAATTTCCAGTACAAGGAAATGATGATGGCGTCTTTAACCAAATTCAAGGATTCTACGAAGACCTTCTTGGAGGAATTTGACCATGCTAATTAGAAATCAACAAGTGTGTCCCAAACACTTGGTGATGTGGATACAACATTGGAGGAACGATCTAGCGCAGTACATCTGATCAATTCTATTGTTCAAGAAAATAAATCTGATGCAATCAATGCTCCATAGGCCAGTTTATTTAAGGAAATTGTAAGCGCGAAAATGGATTCAAGCTCAACATTTGCGAAAACCTACCGAAAATATTGGTTTCTGATTTTTCGTATTTGCTACTTGGATCTCTGATTTTCATCAGTTCTGAGGTCCATTCTTCAACTTTCATCCAGATTCATTGTGTTTTTTTCCAGAGTTTTGTAGGTTCTTTGAAGTTTGGAAAATTCTGTGGCCATAACATCAAAATTTCTTGTTCTTGATTTGATTTTCACCTTACTCCTTTGGTGAAAGTCTAGTTCAAGACAAGATCTAGTCAAGGTGTCTGGTTTCGGATCAATTTTTGATATTCTGCTTGGAAGTATTCGTTTTGTTTTCCTGGGTGCAAAAGTTCTTTATCTTCTTTCAATTCTGGGTTGCGCATACTCAATCCGTAGCACTGAATTTTATTGTTCTTGCTATTTCCGTAGTATCAAAAGACCAGTTTGGGGTGCCGAAATTTGGGTGGTACCATAATTCTTTTTTTTTTTTTGAAAAGTGGGAGATTCTAGGCTATTATTGCAAGATTTCCATTTTTTTCCATTTCAACATCATATGGGGTAGAAGTCAAATAGCCATAATGGTGGGAGGATACCAATTTCCTTTGGTAAGTCACCAAATCCTTAACTTGCAAAGACGTCCAATCAGGGTGGTAAGTTACCAAATACTATAGTACGGAAGTAGCCTAATAGTGTGTTAGACGTCTTAATTTAAGACGAATTTCCAGCACTTGGTAAAAATTCTGGAAACTTACCAATTGTGGCTAGATCCAAGTCAAACGAATTTCTAGCACAAGGAAATGATGATGGCGAGTCTTCATCCAAATCCGTGGATTCTAATAAGACCTTTTGGTAGGAATTTGACCGTGCTTATTCCAAATCATCAAGTTTTTCCCAAATACTAGGTGATGAAGATGCAACATTGGAGAAAGGATCTAATGTTGTACATCTCGTCAATATAATTGTTCAAGAAAACAAATCTCGTATAATCAAAGCTCCGTGGGCCATTTATTCAAGGAAAATCCTAAGCACGAAACCGGACTCACGCTCAAAACTTTCGAAAACCTACCAAAATATTGGTTTCTGATTTTCGTATTTGCTACTTGGATTTCTGATTTTCATCAGTATTGAGGTCCATTCTTGAAGTTAAATACAGATTCATTATCATTTTTTTCCCAAGGTTTTGAAATATCATTGGAATTTGAAAATTCTGCGGCCATAACCTCAAGATTTCTTGCTCTTGATTTGATTTTCACCTTATTCCTTGGGTGAAAGTCTAGTTCAAGTCAAGATCTTGTCAATACGTCTGGTTTCGGATCAATTTTTGATATTCTACTTGGAAGTATTTGTTTTGTTTTCGTGGGTGCAAAAGTTCTTTGTCCTCTTCCAATTCTGGGTTGTGCATACTCAATCTGTAGCACGAAATTCTATTGTTCTTGCTGTTTTCGTAGATTCCAAAGACCAGTTTGGGGTGCCGAAATCTGGGTAGTACCATAGTTCTTTTTTTTTTTTGGAAAGTGGGAGCTTCCAGGCGATTATTACAAGGAAATGATAACGGCGAGTCTTCTTCCAAATCCGTGGATTCTAATAAGACATTTTGGTAGGTATTTGACCGTGCTAATTCCAAATCACCGAGTGTTTCCCAAACACTTGGTGATGAGGATGCAACATTGGAGGAAGGATCTAATGTTGTACATCAAGTCAGTATTATTGTTAAAGAAAACAAATCTGATACAATAAAAGCTCCATGGGCCATCTCATTTAAGGAAAATCGTAAGAACGAAAATGGATTCAAGCTCAAAACTTGCGAAAACCTACCAAAATATTGGTTTCTGATTTTCGTATTTGCTACTTAGATTTCTGATTTTCATCAGTACTGAGGTCTATTCTTGAAGTTAAATACAGATTCAATGTCGTTTTTTTTCACAGGGTTTTGAAATATCATTGGAGTTTGAAAATTCTGCGGCCATAACCTCAAGATTTCTTGTTCTTGATTTGATTTTCACCTTATTCCTTGGGTGAAAGTCTAGTTCAAGTCAAGATCTTGTCAATACGTCGGGTTTTGGATCAATTTTTTATATTCTCCTTGAAAGTATTCGTTTTGTTTTCCTGGGTGCAAAAGTTCTTTATCTTTTTCCAATTATGGGGGTGCATACTCAATCCGTTGCAATGAATTTTATTATTCCTGCTGTTTTCTTAGATTTCGAAGACCAGTTTGGGGTGCTGAAATCTGGGTGGTACCATGATTCCCTTTTTTTTTGGAAATTGGGAGATTCTAGGCTATTATTGCAAGATTTCCATTTTTTTCCATTTAGACATCATATGGGGAAAAAGTCAAATAGCCGTAATGCTGGGAGGTTACCAATTGCATTTGGTAAGTTACCAAATCCTTCACTTGGAAAGAAGTCCAATCAGGATGGTAAGTTACCAAATACTATAGTAGGTAAAGAGCCCAATAGTGTGTTGGACGTCTTAATTTAAGACGAATTTCCAGCACTTGGTAAAAATTCTAGAGACTTAGCAATTGTGGCTAGATCCAAGTCAAACAAATTTCTAGCACAAGGAAATGATGACGGCGAGTCTTCTTCCAAATCCGTGGATTCTAGTAAGACCTTTTGGTAGGAATTTGACCGTGCTTATTCCAAATCACCAAGTGTTTCCCAAACACTTGGTGATGAGGATGCGACATTGGAGGAAGGATCTAATGTTGTACATCAGGTCAATATTATTGTTCCAGAAAATAAATCTCGCACAATCAAAGTTCCTTAGGCCATCTTATTTAAGGAAAATCCTAAGCGCGAAAATGGATTCAAGCTCAAAACTTACGAAAACCTACCAAAATATTGTTTTCTGATTTTCGTATTTGCTGATGTCCACTCTTGAAGTTATATACAGATTCATTGTGGTTTTTTTCCCCAAGGTTTTGAAATATCATTGGAGTTTGAAAATTCTGTGGCCATAACCTCAAGATTTCTTGTTCTTGATTTGATTTTTGCCTTATTCCTTGGGTGAAAGTCTAGTTCAAGTCAAGATCTTGTCAATGCATCTGGTTTTCAGTTCAATTTTTGATATTCTACTTGAAGTATTCGTTTTGTTTTCCTGGGTGCAAAAGTTCGTCAACGTCTTCCAATTCGGGGTTGTGCAGATCCAATCTCTAGCATTGAATTTCATTGTTCTTGCTTTTACTGCAGAGGTCGAAATCTGGGAGGTGTAAGAAATTAATTTTTTTGGAACGTGCGAGATTTTAGGACACTATTGCAAGATTTCCTTTTCTTTTTTCATTAAGACATCATATGGGGAAGAAGTCAAATAGCCATAATGGTGGGAGGTTACCAATTGCATTTCGTAAGTTACCAAATCCTACACATGGAAAGGCGTCCAATCAGGATGGTAAGTTACCAAATACTATACTTGGTAAGGAGCCCAGTAGTGGGTTGGACGTCTTCAATCAAGAGGAATTTCCAGCACTTTATATAAATATTTTGGGGACTTAACAATTCTGACTGGATCGAAGTCAAAAGAATTTCCAATACAAGGAAATGATGATGGCGAGTCTTCATCCAAATTCGTGGATTCTACTACGACCTTCTAGGAGGAATTCGACCATGCTAATTAGAAATCACAAGGGTGAAAGTCTAGTTCAGGACAAGATCCTATCAAGGTGTCTAGTTTCGTTTCAATTTTTGATATTCTACTTGGAAGTATTCCTTTCGTTTTCCTGGCTGCAAAAGTTCTTTAACTTCTTCCAATTCGGGGTTGTGCAGATCCAATCTCTAGCATTGAATTTCATTGTTCTTGCTTTTACTACAGATTTCGAGATCTAGGAGGTGCCAGAAATTAATTTTTTTGGAACGTCCGAGATTCTAGGCCTCTATTGCAAGATTTCCGTTTTTTTTCATTAAGACATCATATGGGGAAGAAGTCAAGTAGCTGTATTGGTGGGAGGTTTCTGCTTGCATTTGGTAAGTTACCAAATCCTTCACTTGGAAAGACGTCCAATCAGGATGGTAAGTTACCAAATACTATAGTAGGTAAGGAGCCCAATAGTGTGTTGGACGTCTTAATTTAAGACGAATTTTCAGCACTTGGTAAAAATTCTGGAGACTTACCAATTGTGGCTAGATCCAAGTCAAACGAATTTCTAGTACAAGGAAATGATGATGGCGAGTCTTCATCCAAATCCATGGATTCTAATAAGACCTTTTGGTAGGAATTTGACCGTGCTTATTCCAAATCACCAAGTGTTTCCCAAACGCTTGGTGATGAGGATGCAACATTGGAGGAAGGATCTAATGTTGTACATCAAGTCAATACTATTGTTCCAAAAAATAAATCTCGTGCAATCAAAGCCTTGTGGGCCATCTTATTTAATGAAAACCCTAAGCGCAAAAATGGATTCAAGCTCAAAACTTGCGAAAATCCACCAAAATATTGTTTTGTGATTTTCGTATTTGCTACTTAGATTTCTGATTTTCCTTAGTATTGAGGTCCATTCTTAAAGCTATATACAGATTCATTGTCGTTTTTCTCCCCAAGGTTTTGAAATATCATTGGAGTTTGAAAATTCCGTGGCTATAACCTCAAGATTTCTTGTTCTTGATTTGATTTTCGTCTTATTCCTTGGGTGAAAGTCTGGTTCAAGTTTGAATATGCACAACTCAGAATTGGAAGCACTTCAAGAACTTTTGTACCTAAGAGAACAAAATGAATTTTTCCAAGTAGAATACCAAAAATCGATCCAAAACCAGACACCTCGACAAGATCTTGACTTGAATTAGACTTTCACCCGAGGGATAAGGTAAAAATAAAATCAAGAACAAAATTTTTTTTGGTTATGGCCACAAAATTTTTCAAACTCCAAAGAACCTTCAAAACCCTTAACAAAAAATGTAATGAATCTCGATGAAACTTCAAGAATGTACCCCAAGGAATAGGGTAAAAATCAAATCAAGAACAAGAAGTTTTGAGGTTATGGCCATGGAATTTTCCTCAAATAAACTGGCTCACGGAGCTTTGATTGCATTAGATTTGTTATCTTGAACATCAGTATTAACCTTATGTACTGTAGTATATGCTTCCTCCAATGTTGTATCCTCATCACCAAGTGTTCGGGACACACTTGGCGATTTTGAATTAGCATAGTCAAATTCATCCCAGAACGTCTTAGAAGAATCTATGGATTTGGATGAAACAACAAGAATAATGAAATACAGTGTTGTAGATTGAATCTGCAGGACTAAGAATCTGCAGAACTTTTGCACCCAGGCGAACAAAATGAATTCTTCCAAGTGGAATACCAAAAATCGATCCAAAACCATACACCTTAACAAGGTCTAGACTAGAATTATAGTTTCACGCAAGGAATAAGGTAAAAATCAAATCAACAACAAGAATTTTGAGGTTACGGCCACGTAATTTTCCAAATTCCAAAGAACCTTTAAAATAGTAGAAAAAAAAAACACATTGAATTTGGAAGAAACTTCAAGAATGGACCAAAATACTGAAGAAAATCAGAAATCCTAGCAGCAGATATGAAAATCAGAAACCATTATTTCCTGTAGGTTTTCTCAAGTTTTGAGCTTGAATCCATTTTCGTGCTTACGAGTTGCCGTAAATAAACTGGCCCACGGAGCTTTGATTGGATTAGATTTGTTTTCTTAAACATTAGTATTGACCTTATGTGCTGCATTATATCCTTCCTCCAATGTTGTATCCTCATCACTAAGTGTTTGGGACAGACTTGGTGATTTCGAATTAGCAAAGTCAAATTCATCCCAGAAGGTCTTAGTAGAATCCACGGATTTGGATGAAGACTTGCCATCATCATTTCCTTGCGTTGGAAATTCGTTTGACTTGGATTCAACCACAATTGGTAAGTCCCTAGAATTTTTACCAAGTGCTTGAAATTCATCTTGAATTAAGACATCCAACCCACTATTGAGATTCTTACCAAGTATAGTATTTGGTAACATACCACCCTGATTGGACGCCTTTCCAAGTGTAGGATTTGGTAACTTACCAAATGCAATTGGTAACCTTCCCCCATTATGGCTATTTGACTTCTTCCCCATACGATGTCTAAATGGAAAAAACAAAAATCTTGCAATAATAGCCAAGAATCTCACACTTTCCAAAAAATAGTTATGTCTCTCCCTAAAATCTGGAACCCCAAACCGGTGATCGAAATCTGCAGAAATAGCAAGAACAATGAAATTAGTACTGAAGATTGAATCTGCAGAACTCAGAATTGGAAAAACTTCAAGAACTTTTGCACCTAGGAGAACAAAACGTATAATTCCAAGTAAAATGCCAAAAATCGATCCAAAACCATCTTGAATTAGAGTTTCACCCAAGGAATAAGGTAAAAATCAAATCATGAAAAACAAATTTTGAGGTTATGGGCACAGAATTCTCCGAACTCCAAGAAACCTTCAAAACCCTAAAAAAACACATTAAATATGGATGAAACTTCAAGAATGGACCTCAATACTGAAGAAAATCAGAAATCCAAGTAGCAAATATGAAAATCAGAAACCAATATTTCCTGTACATTTTTGCAAGTTTTGAGCTTGAATCCATTTTCGTGATTACGATTTTCCTTAAATAAACTGGCTCACAGAGCTTTGATTGCATTAGATTTGTTTTCTTGAACATTAGTATTGACCTTATGTACTGCATTATATCCTTCCTCCAATGTTGTATCCACATCACCGAGTGTTTGGGACACACTTGGTGATTTCGAATTAGCATGGTCAAATTCATCCCAGAAGGTCTTAGTAGAATCCACGGATTTGGATGAAGACTCGCCATCATCATTTCTTTTAGCTGGAAATTCGTTTGACTTGGATACAGCCACAATTGGTAAGTCTTCAGGATTTTTACCAAGTGCTGGTAATTCATCTCGAATTAAGACACCCAACCCACTATTGGGCCTCTTACCAAGTATAGTTTTTGGTATCTTACCACCCTGATTGGACATCCTTCCAAGTGTAGGATTTGGTAACTTACAAAATATAGTAGATAACCACCTACAATTATGGCTATTTGACTTCTTCCACCTATGATTTTTAATTTGAAAAAACAAAAATCTTACAATAATTACCTAGAATCCCGCACTTTCCAAAAAAAAAAAAAATAAGATGATTGGATACCTTTCCAAGTGTAGGATTTGGTAACTTACCAAGTACAATTGGTAACCTCCCACCATTATGGCTATTTGACTTCTTCCCCATATGATGTCTAAATGGAAAAAACGAAAATCTTGCAATAATAGCCTAGAATCTCACACTTTCCAAAAAATAATTATGTCTCTCCCCAAACTCTAGCACCCCAAACTCGTGTTTAGAATCAGCAGAAACAACAAGAACAATGAAATTCAGTGTTGTAGATTGAATTTGCAAAACTCAGATTGGAAGAACTTCAAGAACTTTTGCACCTAGGAGAACAAAAGGAATTCTTCAAAGTAGAATACCAAAAATCGATCCAAAACCAGACACCTTAACAAGATCTTCACTTGAATTACAGTTTCACCCAAGGAATAAGGTAAAAATCAAATCATGAACAAGAAATTTTGAGGTTATCGCCACAGAATTTTCCAAGCTCCAAAGAACCTTCAAAACCCTAAAAAAAATACATTGAATTTCGATGAAACTTCAAGAACGGACCTCAATACTGATGAAAATCAGAAATCCAAGTCGAAATATGAAAATCAGAAACCAATATTTCCTGTAGGTTTTTGCAAGTTTTGAGCTTGAATCCATTTTCGTGCTTTCGATTTTCCTTAAATAAACTGGCTTACGGAGCTTTGATTGCATTAGATTCGTTTTCTTGAACAATAGTATTGACCTGATGTACTGCATTATATCCTTCCTCCAATGTTATATCCTCATCGCCAAGTGTTTGTGACACACTTGGTCATTTCGAATTAGCATGGTCAAATTCGTCCCATAACGTCTTAGTACAATCCACGGATTATGGCTATTTGACGTCTTCCCAACATGATGTCTAAATGGAAAAAATGAAAATCTTGCAATAATAGCCTAGAATCTCATACTTTCCAAAAAATAATTATGTCTCTCCCCAAATTCTGGCACCCCAAACTGGTGTTCGGAATCTGCAGAATTTTAACCAAGTGTTTGAAATTCATCTTGAATTATGACATCCAACCCACTATTCAGTTTCTTACGAAGTATAGTATTTGGTATCTTACCACCCTGATTGGAGGCCTTTCCAAGTGTAGGATTTGGTAACTTACCAAATGCAATTGGTAACCTCCCACCATTATATTTATTTGACTTCTTCCCCATATGATGCCTAAATGGAAAAAATGAAAATATTGCAATAATAGCCTATAATCTCACACTTTTAAAAAAACAATTATGTCTCCCTCAAATTTTAGCACCCCAAACTAGTGTTCAGAATCTTTAGAAAGAGCAAGAATAATGAAATTTAGTACTGTAGATTGAATCTGCAGAACTCAAAATTGGAAGAACATCAAGAACTTTTGTACCTTGGAGAACAAAATGAATTTTCCAATTAGAATACTTAAAATCGATCCGAAACAAGACACCTTAACAAGATCTTGACTTGAATTAGAGTTTCACCCAATGAATAAGGTAAAAATCAAATCAAGAACAAGAAATTTTGAGGTTATGGCCACAGAATTTTGCAAACTCCAAAGAACCTTCAAAACCCTGGAAAAAAAACATATTGAATCCGGATAAAACATCAAGAATGGACCTCAATATTGAAGAAAATCAGAAATCCAAGTAGCAAATAGGTAAATTAGAAACCAATATTTCCTGTAGGTTTTTGCAAGTTTTGATCTCAATCCATTTTCATGCTTTCGATTTTCTTTAAATAAACTGGCTTACGGAACTTTGATTGCATTATATTTGTTTTCTTGAACATTAGTATTGACCTTATGTACTGCATTATAACATTCCTCAAATGTTGTATCCTCATCACCAAGTGTCTGGGACACACTTGGTGATTTAGAATTAGCATGGTCAAATTCGTCCTAGAAGGTCTTAGTAGAATCCACGGATTTAGATGAAGACTCGCCATCATCATTTCTTTGTGCTGGAAATTTGTTTGACTTGGATCCAGCCACAATTGGTAAGTCTCCACAATTTTTACCAAGTGCTCGAAATTTATCTTGAATTAAGACATCCAAGCCACTATTGGGATTCTTACCAAGTATAGTATTTGGTAACTTACTACCCTGATTTGACGCCTTTCCAAGTGTGGGAATTGGTTAGAGGTTATCAAATGCATTTGGTAACCTCTCACCGTTATGGCTATTTGACTTTTTCCCCATATGATGTCTAAACGGAAAAAAACAAAAATCTTGCAATAATAGCTTAGAATATCGTACTTTCCGAAAAACAATTATGTCTCCCCCCAAATTCGGCACCCAAAATTGGTGTTCGAAATCTGCAGAAATACCAAGAACAATGAAATTCAGTACTGTAGATTGAATCTGCAGAACTCAGAATTGGAAGAATTTCAAGAACTTTTGCACCTAGGAGAACAAAATGAATTTTCCAATTAGAATACTAAAAATCGATCCAAAACAAGACGCCTTAACAAGATCTTGACTTGAATTAGAGTTTCACCCAATGAATAAGGTAAAAATCAAATCAAGAACTTCAAAACTCGGAATTGGAAGAACTTCAAGAACTTTTGCACCTGGAGAACAAAACGAATTATTCCATGTAGAATACCAAAAATCGATCCAAAACCAGACACCTTAACAAGATCTTGACTTGAATTAGAGTTTCACCCAAGGAATAAGGTAAAAATCAAATCAAGAACAATAAATTTTGAGGTTATGGCCACAGAACTTTGCAAACTCCAAAGAACCTTCAAAACCCTGGAAATAAAAACACATTGAATCTGGATGAAACTTCAAGAATGGACCTAAATACTGAAGAAAATTAGAAATCTAAGTAGCAAATATGAAAATCAGAAACCAATATTTCATGTAGTTTTTCGCAAGTTTTGAGCTTGAATCCATTTTCACGCTTACAATTTTCCTTAAATAAACTGGCCCACGGAGCTTTGATTGCATTTGATTTGTTTTCTTGAACAATAGTATTGACCTGATGTACTGCATTATATCCTTCCTCCAATGTTGTATCCTCATCACCAAGTGTTTGGGACACACTTGGTGATTTCGAATTAGCATGGTCAAATTCGTCCCATAAGGTCTTAGTAGAATCCACGGATTTGGATGAAGACTCGCTATCATCATTTCCTTGTGCTGGAAATTCGTTTGACTTGGATCCAGCCACAATTGGTAAGTCTCCAGAATTTTTACCAAGTGCTGGAAATTCATCTTGAATTAAGACATCCAACCCACTATTGGGCTTCTTACCAAGTATAGTATTTGGTAACTTACCACCCTGATTGGACGCCTTTCCAAGTGTAGGATTTGGTAACTTACCAAATGCAATTGGTAACCTCCCACCATTATGGCTATTCGACTCTTTCCCCATGTGATGTCTAAATGGAAAAAACGAAAATCTTAAAATAATAACTTAGAATCTCATACTTTCCGAAAAACAATTATGTCTTCCCTCGAATTCGGCTCCCAAAACTGGTGTTCAGAATATGTAGAAATACCAAGAACAACGAAATTCAGTAATGCAGATTGAATCTACAGAACTCAGAATTGGAAGAACTTCAAGAACTTTTGCACCTAGGAGAACAAAATGAATTTTCCAATTAGAATACTAAAAATCGATCCAAAACAAGGCGCCTTAACAAGATCTTGACTTGAATTAGAGTTTCACCCAATGAATAAGGTAAAAATCAAATCAAGAACTTCAAAACTCGGAATTGGAAGAACTTTAAGAACTTTTGCACCTGGGGAACAAAACGAATTATTCCATGTAGAATACCAAAAATCGATCCAAAACCAGAAACCTTAACAAGATCTTGACTCGAATTAGAGTTTCACCCAAGGAATAAGGTAAAAATCAAATCAAGAACAATAAATTTTGAGGTTATGGCCACAGAACTTTGCAAACTCCAAAGAACCTTCAAAACCCTGGAAATAGGACCACATTGAATCTGGATGAAACTTCGAGAAGGGACCTAAATACTGAAGAAAATTAGAAATCTAAGTAGCAAATATGAAAATCAGAAACCAATATTTCATGTAGTTTTTCGCAAGTTTTGAGCTTGAATCCATTTTCAGGCTTGCAATTTTCCTTAAATAAACTGGCCCACGGAGCTTTGATTGCATTTGATTTGTTCTCTTGAACAATAGTATTCACCTGATGTTCTGCATTATATCCTTCCTCCAGTGTAGTATCCTCATCACCAAGTTTTTGGGTCACACTTTGTGATTTCGAATTAGCATGGTCAAATTCGTCCCATAAGGTCTTACTAGAATCCACAGATTTTGATGAAGGCTCGCTATCATCATTTCCTTGTGCTGGAAATTCGTTTGACTTGGATCCAGCCACAATTGGTAAGTTTCCAGAATTGTTACCAAGTGCTGGAAATTCAACTTGAATTAAGACATCCAAACCACTATTGGGCTTCTAGGACTTGGTAATTTACCAAATGTAATTGGTAACCTCCCACCGTTATGGCTATTTGACTTTTTCCCCATAGGATGTCTCAATGGAAAAAACAAAAATCTTGCAATAATAGCCTAGAATCCCGTACTTTCCAAAAAATAATTATGTCTCCCCCCAAATTCGGCTCCCAAAACTGGTGTTCGGAATCTGCAGAAATACCAAGAACAACGAAATTCAGTAATGCAAATTGAATCTGCAGAACTCAGAATTGGAAGAACTTCAAGAACTTTTGTACCTAAGAGTACAAAATGAATTTTCCAATTAGAATACTAAAAATCGATCCAAAACAAGATGCCTTAACAAGATCTTGACTTGAATTAGAGTTTCACTCATGGAATAAGGTAAAAATCAAATCAAGAACAATAAATTTTGAGGTTATGGCCACAGAACTTTGCAAACTCCAAAGAACCTTCCAACCCACATTGAATCTGGATGAAACTTCAAGAATGGGCCTAAATACTGAAGAAAATTAGAAATCTAAGTAGTAAATATGAAAATCAGAAACCAATATTTCATGTAGTTTTTCGCAAGTTTTGAGCTTGAATCCATTTTCAGGCTTGCAATTTTCCTTAAATAAACTGGCCCACGGAGCTTTGATTGTATTTGATTTGTTTTCTTGAACAATAGTATTGACCTGATGTACTGCATTATATCCTTCCTCCAATGTTGTATCCTCATCACCAAGTGTTTGGGACACACTTTGTGATTTCGAATCAGCATGGTCAAATTCGTCCCATAAGGACATAATTTGGATGAAGACTCGCTATCATCATTTCCTTGTGCTGGAAATTCCTTTAACTTGGATCTAGCCACAATTGGTAAGTCTCCAAAATTTTTACCAAGTGCTGGAAATTCATCTTGAATTAAGACATCCAAACTACTATTGGGCTTCTTACCATGTATAGTATTTGGTAACTTACCACCCTGATTGGACGCCTTTCCAAGTATAGGACTTGGTAACTTACCAAATGCAATTGGTAACCTACCACCACTATGGCTATTTGACTTTTTCCCCATATGATGTCTCAATGGAAGAAACAAAAATCTTGCAATAATAGCCTAGAATCCCGTACTTTCCAAAAAATAATTATGTCTCCCCCCAAATTCGGCTCCCAAAACTGGCGTTCGGAATCTGCAGAAATACCAAGAACAACGAAATTCAGTAATGCAAATTGAATCTGCAGAACTCAGAATTGGAAGAACTTCAAGAACTTTTGCACCTATGAGAACAAAATGAATTTTCCAATTAGAATACTAAAACTCGATCCAAAACGAGGCGCCTTAATAAGATCTCGACTTGAATTAGAGTTTCACCCAATGAATAAGGTAAAAATAAAATCAAGAACTTCAAAACTCGGAATTGGAAGAACTTTAAGAACTTTTGGACCAGGAGAACAAAACGAATTATTCCATGTAGAATACCAAAAATCGATCGAAAACCAGACACCTTAACAAGATCTTGACTCGACTTAGGGTTTCACCCAAGGAATAAGGTAAAAAACAAATCAAGAACAATAAATTTTGAGGTTATGGCCACAGAACTTTGCAAACTCCAAAGAACCTTCAAACCCACATTGAATCTGGATGAAACTTCAAGAATGGACCTAAATACTAACGAGAATTAGAAATCTAAGTAGCAAATATGTAAATCAGAAACCAATATTTCATGTAGTTTTTCGCAAGTTTTGAGCTTGAATGCATTTTCACGCTTGCAATTTTCCTTAAATAAACTGGCCCACGGAGCTTTGATTGCACTTGATTTGTTTTCTTACACAATAGTATTGACCTGATGTACTGCATTATATCCTTCCTCTAATGTTGTATCCTCATCACCAAGTGTTTGGGACACACTTTGTGATTTCGAATTTGCGTGGTCAAATTCTTCCCATAAGGACTTAGTAGAATCGACGGATTTGGATGAAGACTCTCTATCATCATTTCCTTGTGCTGGAAATTCGTTTGACTTGGATCCAGCCACAATTGGTAAGTCTCCAGAATTGTAACCAAGTGCTGAAAATTCATCTCGAATTAAGACATCCAAACCACTATTGGGCTTCTAGGACTTGGTAATTTACCAAATGTAATTGGTAACCTCCCACCGTTATGGCTATTTGACTTTTTCCCCATAGGATGTCTCAATGGAAAAAACAAAAATCTTGCAATAATAGCCTAGAATCCCGTACTTTCCAAAAAATAATTATGCCTCCCCCCAAATTCGGCTCCCAAAACTGGTGTTCGAAATCTGCAGAAATACCAAGAACAACGAAATTCAGTAATGCAAATTGAATCTGCAGAACTCAGAATTGGAAGAACTTCAAGAACTTTTGCACCTATGAGAACAAAATGAATTTTCCAATTAGAATACTAAAACTCGATCCAAAACGAGGCGCCTTAAGAAGATCTCGACTTGAATTAGAGTTTCACCCAATGAATAAGGTAAAAATAAAATCAAGAACTTCAAAACTCGAAATTGGAAGAACTTTAAGAACTTTTGCACCTGGGGAACAAAATGAATTATTCCATGTAGAATACCAAAAATCGATCCAAAACCAGACACCTTAACAAGATCTTGACTCGAATTAGAGTTTCGCCCAAGGAATAAGGTAAAAATCAAATCAAGAACAATAAATTTTGAGGTTATGGCCACAGAACTTTGCAAACTCCAAAGAACCTTCCAACCCACATTGAATCTGGATGAAACTTCAAGAATGGGCCTAAATACTGAAGAAAATTAGAAATCTAAGTAGTAAATATGAAAATCAGAAACCAATATTTCATGTAGTTTTTCGCAAGTTTTGAGCTTGAATCCATTTTCACGCTTGCAATTTTCCTTAAATAAACTGGCCCACGGAGCTTTGATTGCATTTGATTTGTTTTCTTGAACAATCGTATTGACCTGATGTACTTCATTATATCCTTCATCCAATGTTCTATCCTCATCACCAAGTGTTTTGGACACACTTTGTGACTTCGAATTAGCATGGTCAAATTCGTCGATAATGACTTAGTAGAATGTACGGATTTGGATGAAGACTCTCTATCATCATTTCCTTGTGCTGGAAATTCGTTTGACTTGGATCCAGCCACAATTGGTAAGTCTCCAGAATTGTTACCAAGTGCTGGAAATTCATCTCGAATTAAGACATCCAAACCACTATTGGGCTTCTAGGACTTGGTAATTTACCAAATGTAATTGGTAACCTCCCACCGTTATGGCTATTTGACTTTTTCCCCATAGGATGCCTCAATGGAAAAAACAAAAATCTTGCAATAATAGCCCAGAATCCCGTACTTTCCAAAAAATAATTATGTCTCCCCCCAAATTCGGCTCCCAAAACTGGCGTTCGGAATCTGCAGAAATACCAAGAACAACGAAATTCAGTAATGCAAATTGAATCTGCAGAACTCAGAATTGGAAGAACTTCAAGAACTTTTGCACCTATGAGAACAAAATGAATTTTCCAATTAGAATACTAAAACTCGATCCAAAACGAGGCGCCTTAAGAAGATCTCGACTTGAATTAGAGTTTCACCCAATGAATAAGGTAAAAATAAAATCAAGAACTTCAAAACTCGAAATTGGAAGAACTTTAAGAACTTTTGCACCTGGGGAACAAAATGAATTATTCCAAGTAGAATACCAAAAATCGATCCAAAACCAGACACCTTAACAAGATCTTGACTCGAATTAGAGTTTCGGCCAAGGAATAAGGTAAAAATCAAATCAAGAACAATAAATTTTGAGGTTATGGCCACAGAACTTTGCAAACTCCAAAGAACCTTCAAACCCACATTGAATCTGGATGAAACTTCAAGAATGGACCTAAATACTGAAGAAAATTAGAAATCTAAGTAGTAAATATGAAAATCAGAAACCAATATTTCATGTAGTTTTTCGCAAGTTTTGAGCTTGAATCCATTTTCACGCTTGCAATTTTCCTTAAATAAACTGGCCCACGGAGCTTTGATTGCACTTGATTTGTTTTCTTACACAATAGTATTGACCTGATGTACTGCATTATATCCTTCCTCCAATGTTGTATCCTCATCACCAGGTGTTTGGGACACACTTTGTGATTTCGAATCAGCATGGTCAAATTCGTCCCATAAGGACTTAGTAGAATCGACGGATTTGGATGAAGACTCTCTATCATCATTTCCTTGTGCTGGAAATTCGTTTGACTTGGATCCAGCCACAATTGGTAAGTCTCCAGAATTGTTACCAAGTGCTGGAAATTTATCTTGAATTAAGACATCCAAACCACCATTTGGCTTCTTACCATGTTTAATATTTGGTAACTTACCACCCTGATTGGACGACTTTCCAAGTATAGGACTTGGTAACTTACCAAATGCAATTTGTAACCTCCCCCCGTTATGGCTATTCGACTTTTTCCCCATAGGATGTCTCAATGGAAAAAACAAAAATCTTGCAATAATAGCCTAGAATCCCGTACTTTCCAAAAAATAATTATGCCTCCCCCCAAATTCGGCTCCCAAAACTGGTGTTCGAAATCTGCAGAAATACCAAGAACAACGAAATTCAGTAATGCAAATTGAATCTGCAGAACTCAGAATTGGAAGAACTTCAAGAACTTTTGCACCTATGAGAACAAAATGAATTTTCCAATTAGAATACTAAAACTCGATCCAAAACGAGGCGCCTTAAGAAGATCTCGACTTGAATTAGAGTTTCACCCAATGAATAAGGTAAAAATAAAATCAAGAACTTCAAAACTCGAAATTGGAAGAACTTTAAGAACTTTTGCACCTGGGGAACAAAACGAATTATTCCATGTAGAATACCAAAAATCGATCCAAAACCAGACACCTTAACAAGATCTTGACTCGAATTAGAGTTTCGGCCAAGGAATAAGGTAAAAATCAAATCAAGAACAATAAATTTTGAGGTTATGGCCACAGAACTTTGCAAACTCCAAAGAACCTTCAAACCCACATTGAATCTGGATGAAAGTTCAAGAGTGGACCTAAATACTGAAGAAAATTAGAAATCTAAGTAGCCAATATGTAAATGAGAAACCAATATTTCCTGTAGTTTTTCGCAAGTTTTGAGCTTGAATCCATTTTCACGCTTGCAATTTTCCTTAAATAAACTGGCCCACGGAGCTTTGATTGTATTTGATTTGTTTTCATGAACAATAGTAATGACCTGATGTACTGCATTATATCCTTCCTCCAATGTTGTATCCTCATCACCAGGTGTTTGGGACACACTTTGTGATTTCGAATTTGCATGGTCAAATTCGTCCCATAAGGACTTAATGGACTCCACAGATTTGGATGAAGACTCGCTATCATCATTTCCCTGTGCTGGAAATTCGTTTGACTTGGATCCAACCACAATTGTTAAGTTGCCAGAAGTTTTACCAAGTGCTGGAAATTCATCTTGAATTAAGACATCCAAACCACTATTGGGCTTCTAGGACTTGGTAACTTACCAAATGCAATTCATAACCTCCCATCGTCATGGTTATTTAACTTTTTCCCCATATGATGTCTCAATGGAAAAAACAAAAATCTTGCAATAATAGCCTAGAATCTTGTACTTTCCAGAAAATAATTATATCTCCCCCCAAATTCGGCTCCCAAAACTGTTGTTCAGAATCTGTAGAAATACCAAGAACAACGAAATTCAGTAATGCAGATTGAATCTACATAACTCAGAATTGGAAGAACTTCAAAAACTTTTGCACCTAGGAGAACAAAATGAATTTTCCAATTAGAATATTAAAAATCGATTCAAAACAAGGCGCCTTAACAAGATCTTGACTTGAATTAGAGTTTCACCCAATGAATAAGGTAAAAATCAAATCAAGAGCTTCAAGACTGGGAATTGGAAGAACTATCAGAAATTTTGCACCTGGGGAACAAAATGAATTACTCCATGTAGACTACCAATAATCGATCCAACACCAGAAACCCTAACAAGATCTTAACTCGAATTAGAGTTTCACCAAAGGAATACAGTAAAAATCTAATCAAGAACAATAAATTTTGAGGTTATGGCCACAGAACGTTGCAAACTCCAAAGAGCCTTCAAAACCATGGAAATAAGAACACATTGAATCTGGACGCCTTAACAAGATCTTGACTTGAATTCGTGTTTCACCCAATGAATAAGGTAAAAATCAAATCAAAAACTTCAAAACTCGGAATTGGAATAACTTCAAGAACTTTTGCTCCTGGAGAACAAAACGAATTATTCCACGTAGAATACCAAATATCGATCCAAAACTAGATACCTTAACAAGATCTTGACTCGAATTAGAGTTTCACCCAAGGAATAAGGTAAAAATCTAATCAAGAACAATAAATTTTGAAGTTATGGCCACAGAACTTTGCAAACTCCAAAGAACCTTCAAAACCCTGGAAATAACAACACATTGTATCTGGATGAAACTTCAAGAATGGACCTAAATACTAACGAGAATTAGAAATCTAAGTAGCAAATATGTAAATCAGAAACCAATATTTCATGTAGTTTTTCGCAAGTTCTGAGCTTGAATCCATTTTCACGCTTGCAATTTTCCTTAAATAAACTGGCCCACGGAGCTTTGATTGCACTTGATTTGTTTTCTTACACAATAGTATTGACCTGATGTACTGCATTATATCCTTCCTCTAATGTTGTATCCTCATCACCAAGTGTTTGGGACACACTTTGTGATTTCGAATTTGCGTGGTCAAATTCTTCCCATAAGGACTTAGTAGAATCGACGGATTTGGATGAAGACTCTCTATCATCATTTCCTTGTGCTGGAAATTCGTTTGACTTGGATCCAGCCACAATTGGTAAGTCTCCAGAATTGTAACCAAGTGCTGAAAATTCATCTCGAATTAAGACATCCAAACCACTATTGGGCTTCTAGGACTTGGTAATTTACCAAATGTAATTGGTAACCTCCCACCGTTATGGCTATTTGACTTTTTCCCCATAGGATGTCTCAATGGAAAAAACAAAAATCTTGCAATAATAGCCTAGAATCCCGTACTTTCCAAAAAATAATTATGCCTCCCCCCAAATTCGGCTCCCAAAACTGGTGTTCGAAATCTGCAGAAATACCAAGAACAACGAAATTCAGTAATGCAAATTGAATCTGCAGAACTCAGAATTGGAAGAACTTCAAGAACTTTTGCACCTATGAGAACAAAATGAATTTTCCAATTAGAATACTAAAACTCGATCCAAAACGAGGCGCCTTAAGAAGATCTCGACTTGAATTAGAGTTTCACCCAATGAATAAGGTAAAAATAAAATCAAGAACTTCAAAACTCGAAATTGGAAGAACTTTAAGAACTTTTGCACCTGGGAACAAAATGAATTATTCCAAGTAGAATACCAAAAATCGATCCAAAACCAGACACCTTAACAAGATCTTGACTCGAATTAGAGTTTCACCAAAGGAATAAGGTAAAAATCTAATCAAGAACAATAAATTTTGAGGTTATGGCCACAGAACGTTGCAAACTCCAAAGAGCCTTCAAAACCATGGAAATAAGAACACATTGAATCTGGACGCCTTAACAAGATCTTGACTTGAATTAGTCTTTCACCCAATGAATAAGGTAAAAATCAAATCAAGAACTTCAAAACTCGGAATTGGAATAACTTCAAGAACTTTTGCTCCTGGAGAACAAAACGAATTATTCCACGTAGAATACCAAATATCGATCCAAAACCAAACACCTTAACAAGATCTTGACTCGACTTAGGGTTTCACCTAAGGAATAAGGTAAAAAACGAATCAAGACCAATAAATTTTGAGGTCATGGCTACTGAACTTTGCAAACTCCAAAGAACCTTCAAAACCCTGGAAATAACAACACATTGAATCTGGATGAAACTTCAAGAATGGAACTAAATACTGAAGAAAATTAGAAATCTAAGAAGTAAATATGAAAATCAGAAACCAATATTTCATGTAGTTTTTCGCAAGTTTTGAGCTTGAATCCATTTTCACGCTTGCAATTTTCCTTAAATAAACTGGCCCACGGAGCTTTGATTGCACTTGATTTGTTTTCTTACACAATAGTATTGACCTGATGTACTGCATTATATCCTTCCTCTAATGTTGTATCCTCATCACCAAGTGTTTGGGACACACTTTGTGATTTCGAATTTGCGTGGTCAAATTCTTCCCATAAGGACTTAGTAGAATCGACGGATTTGGATGAAGACTCTCTATCATCATTTCCTTGTGCTGGAAATTCGTTTGACTTGGATCCAGCCACAATTGGTAAGTCTCCAGAATTGTAACCAAGTGCTGAAAATTCATCTCGAATTAAGACATCCAAACCACTATTGGGCTTCTAGGACTTGGTAATTTACCAAATGTAATTGGTAACCTCCCACCGTTATGGCTATTTGACTTTTTCCCCATAGGATGTCTCAATGGAAAAAACAAAAATCTTGCAATAATAGCCTAGAATCCCGTACTTTCCAAAAAATAATTATGCCTCCCCCCAAATTCGGCTCCCAAAACTGGTGTTCGAAATCTGCAGAAATACCAAGAACAACGAAATTCAGTAATGCAAATTGAATCTGCAGAACTCAGAATTGGAAGAACTTCAAGAACTTTTGCACCTATGAGAACAAAATGAATTTTCCAATTAGAATACTAAAACTCGATCCAAAACGAGGCGCCTTAAGAAGATCTCGACTTGAATTAGAGTTTCACCCAATGAATAAGGTAAAAATAAAATCAAGAACTTCAAAACTCGAAATTGGAAGAACTTTAAGAACTTTTGCACCTGGGGAACAAAATGAATTATTCCATGTAGAATACCAAAAATCGATCCAAAACCAGACACCTTAACAAGATCTTGACTCGAATTAGAGTTTCGGCCAAGGAATAAGGTAAAAATCAAATCAAGAACAATAAATTTTGAGGTTATGGCCACAGAACTTTGCAAACTCCAAAGAACCTTCAAACCCACATTGAATCTGGATGAAACTTCAAGAATGGACCTAAATACTAACGAGAATTAGAAATCTAAGTAGCAAATATGTAAATCAGAAACCAATATTTCATGTAGTTTTTCGCAAGTTCTGAGCTTGAATCCATTTTCACGCTTGCAATTTTCCTTAAATAAACTGGCCCACGGAGCTTTGATTGCACTTGATTTGTTTTCTTACACAATAGTATTGACCTGATGTACTGCATTATATCCTTCCTCTAATGTTGTATCCTCATCACCAAGTGTTTGGGACACACTTTGTGATTTCGAATTTGCGTGGTCAAATTCTTCCCATAAGGACTTAGTAGAATCGACGGATTTGGATGAAGACTCTCTATCATCATTTCCTTGTGCTGGAAATTCGTTTGACTTGGATCCAGCTACACTTGTTAAGTCTCCAAAATTTTTACCTAGTGCCGAAATTCATCTTGAATTAAGACATCCAAACCACTATTGGGCTTCTTACCAAGTATAGTATATATTAACTTACCGCCCTCATTGGACGCCTTTACAAGCATAGGACTTGGTAACTTACCAAATGCAATTGGCAACGTCCCACCGTTATGGCTATTTGACTTTTTCCGTATATGATGTCTAAATGGAAAAAATGAAAATCTTGCAATAATAGCATTGAATCTCGTACTTTCTGAAAAACAATTACGTCTCCCCCCAAATTCGACATCCAAAACTGGTGTTCGGAATCTGGAGAAATACGAAGAACAAAGAAATTCAGTACTGTAGATTGAATCTGCAGAACTCAGAATTGGAAGAACTTCAAGAACTTTTGCACCTATGAGAACAAAATGAATTTTCCAATTAGAATACTAAAACTCGATCCAAAACGAGGCGCCTTAAGAAGATCTCGACTTGAATTAGAGTTTCACCCAATGAATAAGGTAAAAATAAAATCAAGAACTTCAAAACTCGAAATTGGAAGAACTTTAAGAACTTTTGCACCTGGGGAACAAAATGAATTATTCCATGTAGAATACCAAAAATCGATCCAAAACCAGACACCTTAACAAGATCTTGACTCGAATTAGAGTTTCGGCCAAGGAATAAGGTAAAAATCAAATCAAGAACAATAAATTTTGAGGTTATGGCCACAGAACTTTGCAAACTCCAAAGAACCTTCGTAACCCTGGAAATAAGAAAACATTGAATCTGGATGAAACTTCAAGAATGGACCTAAATACTAACGAGAATTAGAAATCTAAGTAGCAAATATGTAAATCAGAAACCAATATTTCATGTAGTTTTTCGCAAGTTCTGAGCTTGAATCCATTTTCACGCTTGCAATTTTCCTTAAATAAACTGGCCCACGGAGCTTTGATTGCACTTGATTTGTTTTCTTACACAATAGTATTGACCTGATGTACTGCATTATATCCTTCCTCTAATGTTGTATCCTCATCACCAAGTGTTTGGGACACACTTTGTGATTTCGAATTTGCGTGGTCAAATTCTTCCCATAAGGACTTAGTAGAATCGACGGATTTGGATGAAGACTCTCTATCATCATTTCCTTGTGCTGGAAATTCGTTTGACTTGGATCCAGCCACAATTGGTAAGTCTCCAGAATTGTAACCAAGTGCTGAAAATTCATCTCGAATTAAGACATCCAAACCACTATTGGGCTTCTTACCAAAGTATAGTATTTGGTAACTTACCACCCTGATTGGATGCCTTTGCAAGTATAGGACTTGGTAACTTACCAAATGCAATTGGTAACCTCACATCGTTATGGCTATTTGACTTTTTCCCCACATGATGTGTCAATGGAAAAAACTAAAATCTTGCAATAATAGCCTAGAATCTCGTACTTTTCGAAAAACAATTATGTCTCCCCCCAAATTCGGTACTCAAAACTGGCGTTCGAAATCTGCAGAAATACCAAGAACAACGAAATTCAGTAATGCAAATTGAATCTGCAGAACTCAGAATTGGAAGAACTTCAAGAACTTTTGCACCTATGAGAACAAAATGAATTTTCCAATTAGAATACTAAAACTCGATCCAAAACGAGGCGCCTTAAGAAGATCTCGACTTGAATTAGAGTTTCACCCAATGAATAAGGTAAAAATAAAATCAAGAACTTCAAAACTCGAAATTGGAAGAACTTTAAGAACTTTTGCACCTGGGGAACAAAATGAATTATTCCATGTAGAATACCAAAAATCGATCCAAAACCAGACACCTTAACAAGATCTTGACTCGAATTAGAGTTTCGGCCAAGGAATAAGGTAAAAATCAAATCAAGAACAATAAATTTTGAGGTTATGGCCACAGAACTTTGCAAACTCCAAAGAACCTTCAAACCCACATTGAATCTGGATGAAACTTCAAGAATGGACCTAAATACTAACGAGAATTAGAAATCTAAGTAGCAAATATGTAAATCAGAAACCAATATTTCATGTAGTTTTTCGCAAGTTCTGAGCTTGAATCCATTTTCACGCTTGCAATTTTCCTTAAATAAACTGGCCCACGGAGCTTTGATTGCACTTGATTTGTTTTCTTACACAATAGTATTGACCTGATGTACTGCATTATATCCTTCCTCTAATGTTGTATCCTCATCACCAAGTGTTTGGGACACACTTTGTGATTTCGAATTTGCGTGGTCAAATTCTTCCCATAAGGACTTAGTAGAATCGACGGATTTGGATGAAGACTCTCTATCATCATTTCCTTGTGCTGGAAATTCGTTTGACTTGGATCCAGCCACAATTGGTAAGTCTCCGGAATTGTAACCAAGTGCTGGAAATTCATCTTGAATTAAGACATCCAACCCACTATTGGGCTTCTTACGGAGTACAGTATTTGATAACTTACCACCCTGATTGGACGCCTTTCCAAGTATAGGACTCGGTAACTTACCAAAAGCAATTGGAAACCTCCCACCGTTATGGCTATTTGACTTTTTCCCCATAGGATGTCTCAATGGAAAAAACAAAAATCTTGCAATAATAGCCTAGAATCCCGTACTTTCCAAAAAATAATTATGCCTCCCCCCAAATTCGGCTCCCAAAACTGGTGTTCGAAATCTGCAGAAATACCAAGAACAACGAAATTCAGTAATGCAAATTGAATCTGCAGAACTCAGAATTGGAAGAACTTCAAGAACTTTTGCACCTATGAGAACAAAATGAATTTTCCAATTAGAATACTAAAACTCGATCCAAAACGAGGCGCCTTAAGAAGATCTCGACTTGAATTAGAGTTTCACCCAATGAATAAGGTAAAAATAAAATCAAGAACTTCAAAACTCGAAATTGGAAGAACTTTAAGAACTTTTGCACCTGGGGAACAAAATGAATTATTCCATGTAGAATACCAAAAATCGATCCAAAACCAGACACCTTAACAAGATCTTGACTCGAATTAGAGTTTCGGCCAAGGAATAAGGTAAAAATCAAATCAAGAACAATAAATTTTGAGGTTATGGCCACAGAACTTTGCAAACTCCAAAGAACCTTCAAAACCCTGGAAAATAAACACATTTAATCTGGATGAAACTTCAAGAATGGACTTAAATACTGAAGAAAATTAGAAATCTAAGTAGCAAATATGTAAATCAGAAACCAATATTTCATGTAGTTTTTCGCAAGTTCTGAGCTTGAATCCATTTTCACGCTTGCAATTTTCCTTAAATAAACTGGCCCACGGAGCTTTGATTGCACTTGATTTGTTTTCTTACACAATAGTATTGACCTGATGTACTGCATTATATCCTTCCTCTAATGTTGTATCCTCATCACCAAGTGTTTGGGACACACTTTGTGATTTCGAATTTGCGTGGTCAAATTCTTCCCATAAGGACTTAGTAGAATCGACGGATTTGGATGAAGACTCTCTATCATCATTTCCTTGTGCTGGAAATTCGTTTGACTTGGATCCAGCCACAATTGGTAAGTCTCCAGAATTTTTACCTAGTGCCGAAATTCATCTTGAATTAAGACATCTACACCACTATTGGGCTTCTTACCAAGTATAATATTTGGTAACTTACCACCCTCATTGGACGCCTTTACAAGCATAGGACTTCGTAACTTACCAAATGCAATTGGTAACCTCCCACCTTTCTGGCTATTTGACTTTTTCGCCATAGGATGTCTCAATGGAAAAAAACAAAAATCTTGCAATAATAGCCTAGAATCCCGTACTTTCCAAAAAATAATTATGTCTCCCCCTAAATTCGGCTCCCAAAACTGGTGTTCGGAATCTGCAGAAATACCAAGAACAACGAAATTCAGTAATGCAAATTGAATCTGCAGAACTCAGAATTGGAAGAACTTCAAGAACTTTTGCACCTATGAGAACAAAATGAATTTTCCAATTAGAATACTAAAACTCGATCCAAAACGAGGCGCCTTAAGAAGATCTCGACTTGAATTAGAGTTTCACCCAATGAATAAGGTAAAAATAAAATCAAGAACTTCAAAACTCGAAATTGGAAGAACTTTAAGAACTTTTGCACCTGGGGAACAAAATGAATTATTCCATGTAGAATACCAAAAATCGATCCAAAACCAGACACCTTAACAAGATCTTGACTCGAATTAGAGTTTCGGCCAAGGAATAAGGTAAAAATCAAATCAAGAACAATAAATTTTGAGGTTATGGCCACAGAACTTTGCAAACTCCAAAGAACCTTCAAAACCCTGGAAATAAGAAAACATTGAATCTGGATGAAACATCAAGAATGGACCTAAATACTGAAGAAAACTAGAAATCTAAGTAGCAAATATGAAAATCAGAAACCAATATTTCATGTAGTTTTTCCCAAGTTTTGAGCTTGAATCCAATTTCATGCTCGCAATTTTCCTTAAATAAACTGGCCCACGGAGCTTTGATTGTATTTGATTTGTTTTCTTGAACAATAGTATTGACCTGATGTACTGCATTATATCCTTCCCCCAATGTTGTATTTGGGACACACTTTCTGATTTCGAATCAGCACGGTCAAATTCGTCCCATAAGGACATAATTTGGCTGAAGACTCGCTATCATCATTTCCTTGTGCTGGAAATTCCTTTAACTTGGATCTAGCCACAATTGGCAAGTCTCCAAAATTTTTACCAAGTGCTGGAAATTCATCTCGAATTAAGACATCCAAACTACTATTGGACTTCTTACCATGTATAGTATTTGGTAACTTACCACCCTGATTGGATGCCTTTCCAAGTATAGGACATGGTAACATACCAAATGAAATTGGTAACCTCCCACCCCTATGGTTATTTGACTTTTTCCCATATGATGTCTCAATGGAAGAAACAAAAATCTTGCAATAATAGCCTAGAATCTCGTACTTTCAAAAATATTTATGTCTCCCCCCAAATTCGGCTCCCAAAACTGGTGTTCGAAATCTGCAGAAATACCAAGAACAACGAAATTCAGTAATGCAAATTGAATCTGCGGAACTCAGTATTGGAAGAACTTCAAGAACTTTTGCACCTTTGAGAACAAAATGAATTTTCCAATTAGAATACTAAAACTCAATCCAAAACGAGGCGCCTTAACAAGATCTTGGCTTGAATTAGAGTTTCACCCAATGAATAAGGTAAAAATAAAATCAAGAACTTCAAAACTCGAAATTGGAAGAACTTTAAGAACTTTTGCACCTGGGGAACAAAATGAATTATTCCATGTAGAATACCAAAAATCGATCCAAAACCAGACACCTTAACAAGATCTTGACTCGAATTAGAGTTTCGGCCAAGGAATAAGGTAAAAATCAAATCAAGAACAATAAATTTTGAGGTTATGGCCACAGAACTTTGCAAACTCCAAAGAACCTTCAAACCCACGTTGAATCTGGATGAAACTTCAAGAATGGACCTAAATACTAACGAGAATTAGAAATCTAAGTAGCAAATATGTAAATCAGAAACCAATATTTCATGTAGTTTTTCGCAAGTTCTGAGCTTGAATCCATTTTCACGCTTGCAATTTTCCTTAAATAAACTGGCCCACGGAGCTTTGATTGCACTTGATTTGTTTTCTTACACAATAGTATTGACCTGATGTACTGCATTATATCCTTCCTCTAATGTTGTATCCTCATCACCAAGTGTTTGGGACACACTTTGTGATTTCGAATTTGCGTGGTCAAATTCGTCCCATAAGGACTTACTAGAATCCACAGATTTTGGATGAAGACGCGCTATCATCATTTCCTTGTCTTGGAAATTCGTTTAACTAGGATCCCCCCACAATTGATAAGTCTCCAGAATTTCTACCAAGTGCTGGAAATTCATCTTGAATTAAGACATCCAACCCACTATTGGGCTTCTTACGGAGTACAGTATTTGATAACTTACCACCCTGATTGGACGCCTTTCCAAGTATAGGACTTGGTAATTTACCAAATGTAATTGGTAACCTCCCACCGTTATGGCTATTTGACTTTTTCCCCATAGGATGTCTCAATGGAAAAAACAAAAATCTTGCAATAATAGCCTAGAATCCCGTACTTTCCAAAAAATAATTATGCCTCCCCCCAAATTCGGCTCCCAAAACTGGTGTTCGAAATCTGCAGAAATACCAAGAACAACGAAATTCAGTAATGCAAATTGAATCTGCAGAACTCAGAATTGGAAGAACTTCAAGAACTTTTGCACCTATGAGAACAAACTGAATTTTCCAATTAGAATACTAAAACTCGATCCAAAACGAGGCGCCTTAAGAAGATCTCGACTTGAATTAGAGTTTCACCCAATGAATAAGGTAAAAATAAAATCAAGAACTTCAAAACTCGAAATTGGAAGAACTTTAAGAACTTTTGCACCTGGGGAACAAAATGAATTATTCCATGTAGAATACCAAAAATCGATCCAAAACCAGACACCTTAACAAGATCTTGACTCGAATTAGAGTTTCGGCCAAGGAATAAGGTAAAAATCAAATCAAGAACAATAAATTTTGAGGTTATGGCCACAGAACTTTGCAAACTCCAAAGAACCTTCAAACCCACGTTGAATCTGGATGAAACTTCAAGAATGGACCTAAATACTAACGAGAATTAGAAATCTAAGTAGCAAATATGTAAATCAGAAACCAATATTTCATGTAGTTTTTCGCAAGTTCTGAGCTTGAATCCATTTTCACGCTTGCAATTTTCCTTAAATAAACTGGCCCACGGAGCTTTGATTGCACTTGATTTGTTTTCTTACACAATAGTATTGACCTGATGTACTGCATTATATCCTTCCTCTAATGTTGTATCCTCATCACCAAGTGTTTGGGACACACTTTGTGATTTCGAATTTGCGTGGTCAAATTCTTCCCATAAGGACTTAGTAGAATCGACGGATTTGGATGAAGACTCTCTATCATCATTTCCTTGTGCTGGAAATTCGTTTGACTTGGATCCAGCCACAATTGGTAAGTCTCAAGAATTTTTACCAAGTGCTAGAAATTTATCTTGAATTAATACATCCAAACCACCATTTGGCTTCTTACCATGTATAATATTTGTTATCTTACCACCCTGATTGGACGCCTTTCCAAGTTTAGGACTTGGTAACTTACCAAATGCAATTGGTAACCTCCCACCGTTATGGCTATTTGACTTTTTCCCCGTATGATATCTCAATGGAAAAAACGAAAATATTGAAATAATAGCCTAGAATATCATACTTTTCGAAAAATAATTATGTCTCCCCCTAAATTTGGCTCCCAGAACTGGTGTTTGGAATCTGCAGAAATACCAAGAACAATGAAATTCAGTACTGCAGATTGAATCACCAGAACTCAGAATTGGAAGAAGATCAAGAACTTTTGCACCTAGGTGAACAAAATGAATTTTCCAATTAGAATACTAAAAATCGATCCAAAAAAAAGACGCCTTAACAAGATCTCGACTTGAATTACAGCTTCACCCAATGAATAAGGTAAACATCAAATCAAGAACTTCAAAACTCGAAATTGGAAGAACTTCAAGAACTTTTGCACCTAGAGAAGAAAACGAATTATTCCATGCAGAATAACAAAAATCGATCCAAAACCAGACACCTTAACAAGATCTTGACTTGAATTGGAGTTTCACCCAGGGAATAAGGTAAAAATCAACAATAAATTTGCAGGTTCTGGCCACGGAATTTTGCAAACTCCTAAGAACCTTCAAAACTCTGGAAAAAAAACATATTGAATCTGGATGAAACTTCAAAAATGGACCTAAATACTGAAGAAAATTAGAAATCTATGTAGCAAATATGTAAATTAGAAACGAATATCTCATGTTTTTTTTCGCAAGTTTTGAGCTTGAATCCATTTTCATGATTACAATTTCCTTAAATAAACTGGCCATGGAGCTTGGATTACATTTGATTTGTTTTCTTGAACAATAGTATTGACCTGATGTACTGCATTATATCCTTCCTCCAATATTGTATCCTCATCGCCAAGTGTTTTGGACACACTTGGTGATTTCGAATTAGAATGGTCAAATTCGTCCTATAAGGTCTTAGTAGAATCAACAGATTTGGATGAATACTCGCTATCATCGTTTCCTTGTGCAGGAAATTCGTTTGACTTGAATCCAGCCACAATTGGTAAGTCTCCAGAATTTTTACCAAGTGCTGGAAATTCCTCCTGAATTGAGACATCCAACCCACTATTGGGCTTCTTATCAAGTATAGTATTTGGTAACTTACCACCCTGATTGGACGCCTTTCCAAGTTTAGGACTTGGTAACTTACCAAATGCAATTGGTAACCTCCCACCGTTGTGGCTATTTGACTTTTTCCCCATATGATATCTCAATGGAAAAAATGACAATATTGCAATAATAGCGTAGAATCTCGTACTTTCCGAAAAATAATTATGTCTCTCCCCAAATTCGGCTCCCAGAACTGGTGTTCGAAATCTGCAGAAATACCAAGAACAATGAAATTCAGTACCGTAGTTTGGATATGCAGAACTCAGAATTGGAAGAAGATCAAGAACTTTTGCACCTAGGAGAACAAAATGAATTTTCCAATTAGAATACTAAAAATCTATCCAAAACAAGACGCCTTAACAAGATCTGGATTTGAATTAGTGGTTTACCCAATGAATAAGGGAAAAATCAAATCAAGAACTTCAAAACTCGAAAGTGGAAGAACTTCAAGAACTTTTGCACCTAGAGAACAAAACGAATTATTCCATGTAGAATACCAAAAATCGATCGAAAACCAGACACCTTAACAAGATCTTGACTCGACTTAGGGTTTCACCCAAGGAATAAGGTAAAAAACAAATCAAGAACAGTAAATTTTGTGGTTATGGCCACAGAACTTTGCAAACTCCAAAGAACCTTCAAAACCCTGGAAATAAAAACACATTGAATCTGGATGAAACTTCAAGAATGGACCTAAATACTGAAGAAAATTAGAAATCTAAGTAATAAATATGAAAATCAGAAACCAATATTTCGTGTAGTTTTTCGCAAGTTTTGAGCTTGAATCCATTTTCAGGCTTGCAATTTTCCTTAAATAAACTGGCCCACGGAGCTTTGATTGTATTTGATTTGTTTTCTTGAACAATAGTATTGACCTGATGTACTGCATTATATCCTTCCTCCAATGTTGTATCCTCATCACCAAGTGTTTGGGACACACTTTGTGATTTCGAATTAGCATGGTCAAATTCATCCCAGAAGGACTTAGTAGAATCCACGGATTTGGATGAAGACTCCCCATCATCATTTCCGCTCGCTGGAAATTCGTTTGACTTGGATCCAGCCACAATTGGTAAGTCTCCAAAATTTTTACCAAGTGCTGGAAATTCATCTTGAATTAAGACATCCAACCCACTATTGGGCTTCTTACCAAGTATAATATTTGGTAACTTACCACCCTGATTGGACACCTTTCGAAGTGAAGGATATGGTAACTTACCAAATGTAATTGGTAACCTCCCACCTTTATGGCTACTTGACTTTTTCCCCATATGATGTCTAAATGGAAAAAACGAAAATCTTGCAATTATAGCCTAGAATCTCATACTTTTTGAAAAACAATTACGTCTCCCCCCCAATTCTACACCCAAAACTAGTGTTCGGAATCTGCAGAAATACCAAGAACAGTGAAATTCAGTACATCGGATTGAATCTACAGAATTCAGAATTGGAAGAACTTCAACAACTTTTGCACCTAGGAAAACAAAATGAATTTCCCAATTAGAATACTAAAAGTCGATCCAGAATAAGATGCCTTAACAAGATCTCGACTTGAATTAGAGTTTCACCCAATGAATAAGGTAAACATGAAATCAAGAACTTCAAAACTCGGAATTGGAAGAACTTCAAGAACTTTTGCACCTGGAGAACAAAACGAATTATTCCATGTAGAATACCAAAAATCGATCCAAAACCAGACACCTGATTATGCCCAAAGTGTAACGCGGTTTCACGGGTTACCTTTCTTCTTAGCACAGAAAGGGACACCGTGCGGCAGTAGTCTGCTTCGCTAGACTACCTTCCGCCTTTTCTCGGTCCGTCTCGGGATAAAAGTAGATTTGATCACAATTTAAAGAAAGCTTACAACACGAGATTGAAATGCATTGAAATAAACTTGATCATTGATTGCTAGAAAGCTTGAAATTACAATAGACTGAAAGCAGGAAATTACAATGGCTAGTGCAGGGGGCGAACACTAGAAAAGCTTGAAAGATGTTTGAAAGTCATATACCCCTATAATAGACTTAGCAACAAAAACCCAAATGACGGGAGTAGACGTCTTTTGGCCGAGGAATCATACTAAAATTTTCTAATTATCAACTATTTTACAATTAAATGAAATATTTACAAGGAGCAGCGACTGCAATAGCGTCACGGGGCTTAAGTAAGGCTGCTGCCCGTGACATTCTCCCCCATTTGCTTTGGCGAAGTCCTCTGAGCCGTTGGTTGTTCTTCTCGTTGTTGAATCCGCTCCATTTGACCAAGTATTCTTGAAGATAATTCCTAGAAGCTCGATGGCCAAGAATCTTTTCAGCAACCTTCATTTCTGATCTTTTCAATTTAAACACAAGTTGCTTCAGATCTTCAGACTTCTTGTACTGTTTCTGATTGATGTCTGCAGTATGAGGGAGGGATGGTTGCTGGCCAGTAGTAATCTCAAAAGGACTCTTGTTGGGAGAAGAGGTCTCTTGAGCATTGGAACACATCCGGGCCACATCCGAAAGTTTTACCCAAACTTCATGTCGAGCAGAGATAGAGTGCCGGAAATAGTATTCCAGCATGGAGTTGAAGCGCTCTGTCTGTCCGTCTGATTGTGGGTGAAAACTAGAATTCATGCTCAAAGTTGAACCAAGAAGTTTGAACAACTCGGTCCAAAGTATGCCAGTAAACCGAGAATCCCGATCACTGACGATGTCTTTAGGCATTTCCCAGTATTTGACAATATACTTGAAGAAGAGTTGAGCTGTCTCTTCGGCTGATGTATACTTAGGCGCTGTAGTAATGGTTCCATCTTCAGATAAACGGTCCCTCTTGACCGTGATAGTGCCAAAATCTCCTAATTTCGGCAATCCACTAATGTGGTCCATCGATCCACTCTCGACTGGTCTACTCGGGACGGAAAGGGGCTCCAGTAAGCCTGCCTCTTTCTGATGACCTGCATGAAGCTCTTCAAGCTTCGACTGAGTCGTACCATATGGTGCCTCGCTGGGACGTTTGGCACCTGGATGAAGTTTACTCCCGCGATCAATTGCCCTCCTTGGCAACTCATCCGGTATGATGTCCTCGAATTCCTCAACACTCTTTCTAACATGCTTTGGAATAGGACCAGTCGCCTCTTCGATCTCCTCTGATCTAAGAGTGCACAAAAGTGAGGGTTCATTCCTTTCGGAACCCTTGCAAAATTGCATGGCCGAGATACTCTTCTCGCCTCTCTTCCCAGTTTGAGTGGGGATGACACACGGTTTGCTACCCATCATCATTAGTGAATTGAGGTAAAGCAACACCACTGTTTTAGTATCCCGAAGAAATTCCAATCCCAAAATAAGCTTGAAGTCTTCCATCTGAACCACAGACAAGTTAGTCCTTCCCTCGAACTGACCAACTTTGAGTAAGACAGATTTGGCTACTCCAGCTATTGGTTGAGCAACGGAGTTGACTGCTTTGACCTTTCCGTGGCTCTTCTCCAAAATAAGTTCGAGTCGATCCACTTCGGTACTTGCGAGGTAGTTGTGGGTTGCACCAGTATCTACCATAGCCCTGATTGGCTTTCCATTGATCTTCACATCAATGTACATTAGGCCTTTCGCCTTACGAATGCAAGCCTTTGATTCTCCCATCTTCGGCTCTCTCGAGGGACCTTCGTCCCTTTTCGTAGCTCGATGTAATAGTGTATTGCACTGATGTGAGAATGCACCAACTACATCCTCATCCCCATCAGAACTGGTCTCACTATGGCAACTAGCTTGTGGGGTACCTTGCTTCGATTTGGTCCTGCCACTTGCTTGTTGGTAATATGCGTTCACCATCCGTTTCTGAGGACACTGTGCCACCCGATGTGGTCCTTCACATAAAAAGCATTTCAATTTAGGAGTGACATCAGATCTGCCCTCCGTTGCTTTTCCTTTGTTCCAGTTGTTACTGTTGCTCCCGTTGTGACTTCCTTTGAAGTTACTCTGACGGTTGCCTTGATAGGGTTCTCCCTTATTCCGAGAGTAACGCTCTCCCCCAGTTGAGCTCGAGCTAGGTCTATGAGGTCTATTTCCACTTCCGATAGACTGACTATATCCCGAATATTGATCATCTCTCAATTCTGGTTGATAGTCACTCAAACATTCAGTAGCTCCAATAGCTACGCTTAAATCGGTGACCTTCTATCTCTGAAGTTCCGTGCGTGCCCACGGTGCCAACCCTTCCATGAAGGTGAATAGCTTGTCCCTTTCCGACATGTCTTGAATATTCAGCATATGCCCGGAAAAGGCTTTCACATACTCCCTGATGGAGCTTGTATGTTTCAGATCTCGCAGCGCACGTCGTGCCTGATAGTCCACATTCTCTGGGAAAAACTGAGATCTGATTGCTTCCTTGAGAAGCTCCCAAGTATCTATTCGGACCCTGTTGGCCTGAATATCAGCATACTTCGTCCGCCACCACAGTTTTGCATCTCCACATAGATGCATGGTAGCTGTAGTAACCTTTCTCGCTTCGTCTTGGATCGAAGCCGCAAGAAAGTATTGTTCCATGTCGAACAAGAAGTTCTCAACTTCTTTAGCATCGCGTGCCCCTCCGTAGGTACACGGATCTGGAATTCTGAGCCTATGCATAGACTCTTGCACGGTGGCTTGCCCATTGCCAAACGCGCGTTGAAGAACTACCAGTTGAGCTCTCAACGTTCCCACTTCCTCCTGCAGATCAGGTATGCTAGCAACAGCTTCAGTCATAGCTGCGCAAGCTTCTTGGCATTCATCCAGTTGGATGCGTACCTCTCGAGTTTCCGTCTCTGCCACTTCGACCTTTTCTCCAAGGCCCTCCATGGCCAAACACAACCTAGTGTTTGTCACCTCCAGCGCCTCCAAACGCTGTTTCGTAGTCCTCCTCTGAGGATCCACCACCTCCGTGGTGTCCGGTTCCATTGTATCCATCGTTTTCTTATCGAGGGTCTTGAGCCGCAGCTCTGATACCAACTTTCACGGGTTACCTTTCTTCTTAGCACAGAAAGGGACACCGTGTGGCAGTAGTCTGCTCTGCTAGACTACCTTCCGCCTTTTCTCGGTCCGTCTCGGGACAAAAGTAGATTTGATCACAATTTAAAGAAAGCTTACAACACGAGATTGAAATGCATTGAAATAAACTTGATCATTGATTGCTAGAAAGCTTGAAATTACAATAGACTGAAAGCAGGAAATTATAATGGCTAGTGCAGGGGGCGAACACTAGAAAAGCTTGAAAGATGTTTGAAAGTCATATACCCCCTATAATAGACTTAGCAACAAAAACCCAAATGACTGGAGTAGACGTCTTTTGGCCGAGGAATCATACTAAAATTTTCTAATTATCAACTATTTTACAATTAAATGAAATATTTACAAGGTGCAGCGACTGCAATAGCGTCACGGGGCTTAAGTAAGGCTGCTGCCCGTGACACGCGGTGTTGTAGTATAACTTTGGAGTGTCGTATCCACAGGGAGATGGAAAAGTGATTCAAGGGGTTCAATAACTTTGGGTTCTTGTGAATTTGATGAAGGGAATTTGTTTATTGCATTCAAATGTAAATGTCACCAGAAATAATGATGAAATTTAATATAATATGTAAAATAGTGAAGTTACGGGGTTCCCTCAATTAGATTGGATCAATCAACATCAACAATTCATGCATTCTCTACTCAATTAGACGTTTTTGTCCTAACTTTTTAATCGGATGATTTAAACGATACAAACCAATTTCATTGCACATGTAATCCTAGAATTTATGTTTCCCAAAACATAATCATACATCAGTTTATTGAAATCAGACTTAAAGAGCGACTATATATCTCTAACATATAGCAGTAATTAAATCACACCAATAAATGACTTGAAAATCAAACTTGAACAAGTATTTTAACTATTCAATGGAAGAAACATGATTAAATCCATGAAAATCTGAATAAATGTTAAATCTAACTCAAATCTAATTCAAAATACGGGAAAACATAAACCCTAGAATTATTTAAACAATGAAAAACACATCCTAAATTCTAGATCTCCTTAACAATTATCACAATCATCTATTAAAATCAGATTATAAATCGTTCATATACATGTAGCATAAGAAAGTAAATAATCACACCAATAGATTTAATGAAATAAAGATTCAACACATAGTTCAATTGTTCGATAGAAAAAACAAGATTGATTCTATGAAAAACATAATACATGTTAAATCAATTTCAAAATTAATTCATAAATATGAAAATCTAGATCTAGAAATGTTTAGCAAAATAAATACCAAAGAGTATGAATAAATGATGTTGAAATCCCCGAATCCAATTGAGTTCCTCCCTTGCTTCACCTTTAGTTTAGTTCT
Source organism: Fraxinus americana (assembly GCA_035079005.1). Taxonomy (NCBI): domain Eukaryota; kingdom Viridiplantae; phylum Streptophyta; class Magnoliopsida; order Lamiales; family Oleaceae; genus Fraxinus; species Fraxinus americana. The sequence continues at coordinate 1,173,274 of CM068728.1, forward strand.
TCATAGGTTTCTTGAGCCAAAATCAATGAAAGAATGGTGTAGAATGAAGAATGATGATGAATGGAATGTTTTTGGGGTCCTTTTTAAGACTTCTCGCGGCCTAAACATTACACAAAACCCTACTTTGCATGGCGCGGTGCCTAAGCGCCCTAGAAGCAGCGTTTGGGCGCTTGAATTCTGTCAAATTTTGGGTAAAATGGCGCCTGAGCGCTAGGTTGTAGCGCTTGGGCGCTGTGTCGCTGTTCTGAATTCTGCGCCTTCTTCAGTATTTTTGTCATAACTTTCTCTTACGATATCCGATTGAGGTGATTCAAGATGTGTTGAAAATCTGACTCAAAGACCTACAACTTTTCAGAGACCATCTTCAAATAAGATCTTTTTCTATGTGAAAAATCGATCCCAATACGAGGTTGAAAACCGGTGTGAAACTTTTCAGCTTGAAAGTTGATATTTGATGATGTTTTGGCTATCTTTCATCCCTTTGACTCTTTTCTTCATCCAATTGACCTTTAACACTCTCAAATCTTCATCACAAGGTTGGAAATAAGTTGATAGTATTTGCACTTTAGTCGCTGAACTTTCACTTCCCTCCATCTTGGTCCTTTTTCACTTGTTTCTCCTCATTTCCACCGTATTCGTCCATTTGCAACCTAAACCAAAATATGAGTGTACTTAGAACATTTAGGTGCTAATAAATCTTGAAAATCCAATTATTAGTGGATGAATAACGTGGTAATTGCACTATTATCACACCCCCCAACTTGCTTATTGCTAGTCCCTAGCAATTTAATACAAAATAAAATGATCAACGACTAGTCAATATTGCAAGTTAAATTATCAAGTTCTAATTTATCCATAGTTCATACTCTTTTCAAACTCAACACCACAAAGAAATTAATAGTGTCATGATTACCAGGATGTCAAAAACTCATGCTAAATGTGTGAGTGTGTGTCAAGCCATAGCCATCTTACCGCCAACCCTAACACATGCAACATCAAGTATATCTCAAGCTGAAGGTTTAGCTCCATAACTCACTAGTATTAAAGTGTTTGGTGCAGGATTTCTCTCTATGGAGTTGAGAAGATGTACACTCAAAATTGGTGGCTTAAATATTTATGAACAAGCAACAAGCAAACATTGATTCTGTGATAGGCATACTACCAAATGAGAATTCATCAACTTCTTACCACAGCCTACTTGGGATCAAAACGATCAATACAAAGGGTTGTAATGAAGTTTAGGTTGGATCGTATGAAAAGAAAGGATATAAAAATTCAAATACTTCCAAGTACATAGTTAGATACCTTATCAAACATCTCGATCGATCACAACTTCCAATAAATACCTATTTTGGCATTTCAAACCCCAAAATCGATCTTTTATTTTCGTTCTTTTTTTTTTCTTTTTTTTTTCTCTTTTTTCTTTCTTTTTTTTTCGTTCTTTTTTTTAACTCTCAAATACTTGACACTAGACAATTCTTGTCATTTTCCTTGCTTCTCTTCTTCACAAATAAACATCTAATACCTACTACACACTTGGAAGTAAAAAGATAGAAAAATATGCGCAAAAGTTGTACTCCAATGTGGAGAAGTATGGATAACATAGGTGCATGAAGAAAATGATATATATGTGTATGGCTCAACGTGGATACTAGGGGTATTGAAAAGAAAGGTTGAAGGCCCAATGTCAGTCCTAAATTGACCTTTATCATTTCCCAAGTAATCCACCACCTTACCACAAGGCTCGTGTGCACGAAAAAGTTTAGCAAGTGTTAAACTACCATCTAGATTTTCACAAACAAAATTAATTCCTAGTGGCATGTGTTGTCATTCAAAAGCATAAACATGTAGAAAATTAGAGAAACCATAAAAATTTCTAAAAACTCACATGTAATTCACAACAAAATCCAACAGATCCTCCCCCAACTAAATTTTTTATTGTCCTCAATGAAAAAACATGAAAAATAAATGAAGGGAATGACAAATATCACATAATAATGTAGTGAATCAACATAAACTTAAAGTGTAAGAGCCGAAAGCACTAAATGGAATGGTAAAGCAAAGAAAATAACAAAATTAACTTGAATAAAAATGCAAAAGTAAAAGGCAGAAGAAAAAGAATGAACTCCCCTTGGGTTGCCTCCCAAGTAGCGCCTTTGTTAATTGTCTTTGACTCGACCCAATGTTTCCTCCCTAGCCTGCATCTAGTAAGGGCGATCCCAAGTTTCCTTGTGGTGCACCAAACTCATTGGACATAACTATTTGTATAGCTCCTCCGCCTCCATGAAATACATGCGTGGGGTTACTAGAGAAAGACTCAAAATCTGGAGTGGGGGTATGTTCATCGATGGCTGCGTCCAATTCATCTAGTTCTAGAGTTTCTTGCGGTGGTCCAAGAAACATATAATCAGCTACCTCCTGATTGAGTGCATCAATTACGTATGTTTGGCCACACGCATCATCTTCCTTAACCTGCTTAGTGACATGAAAGATGTTAACTTCTAAGGTCATATTCCCAAATTATAGTTTCATTAGACTGTTCCTACAATTTATAAGAGCATTAGCTGTAGCAAGGAATGGTCTACCAAGAATGATAGGAATCTTAGAATTAACATTTATATCCTCTTTTAAGTCTAAAATCAAGAAATCAACAGGGTAGTAAAATTTATCAATTTGAATCAAGACATCCTCAACTACACCCCTAGGTCTAACAGTGGACCTATCAGCTAATTGTAAAGCCACAGATGTAGGCTTCATCTCACCCAAACCTAATGAAATGTAAATAGCATAAGGCATAAGGTTGACACTAGACCCTAAATCTAGAAGAGATTGTCTAATCTCATGGTTCCCAATGATGCACGAAACAGTAGGACAACCAGGATCCTTATACTTCGGTGGGGTCTTTTGTTCAATCATAGTAGTCATTTGCTCGGTCAAGAAAGCATTTTTCTTGACATTATGTTTCCTTTTGATAGTGCATAAATCCTTAAGGACTTTAGCATATGTAGGAATCTGTGAAATCACATGCAAAAAGGGCAAATTGATTTTTACCTGCTTTAGATGCTCTAAGACTTCACTATATTGACTAGCAGATTTTGAGGTGGATTTAAGAGCTAGTGGGAAGGGTGATCTCACTGGATTTGTCATCACTTCCTTCCTAGGGCTACCCTCTTCAGGCTCACTAGACTCTTTTTCAATTTCCATAGGTCCATGGGTTGGTTTTATGACTTTCCCTGACCTAGTGGTTATGGCATTTACCTCCCTAAGATTGTTTACATTAGATCTTGAGGTTTGTGCCATGTATTGCTTCTTAGGATTTGGCTGAGTTTGAGCTGGAAATTTCCCACGTTCCCCCACAGCCAAGGCATTGGTTAATTTAGACATATGACTCTTTATCTCCTTGTTTCCCTCAACTATCTGGCCAATCAGAGTCTCAACTTTTGGTTCGTTTTATCTTGTACCTCGATAAATGCATGTAAGGTGTCTTCTAAGGAATTCCTAGAGGTCGTGGTTTGATGTGGAGGTGCATTGTAAGCTCAATTTTGTCGGGTGGATTGTTGGTTTTCAAATTTCCAACTAAAATTGGGGTGATTCCGCCACCCTGGGTTATAAGTTTCAGAGTAGGGAGTATAAGGCTTTTGATATATGCCTACAGCATTACAATGTTCCTCATAAAGTCCCCTCATCTCAGCATAAGTGGCACACTCTTGCGCAGGGTGGTTACTTCCTCCACACACAAAACAAGGCTCTAGGGTCTCAGCACGGGAAACAGACCAAGTGGTTTTTGATTCCTTAGTACATAGGGCTTCTAGTTCTCTAGTAAAGGTTTCTACCTTAGCTCTAAGGTTGTCTTCTTCCCTAAGATGATAGATGCCTGGACTAGAAGGATTTCCTACGGCTCGTGACCTATTTGTGCTATCAGTGGCACTAGGGCTAGTCTAGGTGTGGGCTTTCTCAGCTAAGTCATTTAAATATCCTATAGCCTCATCTGGATCTTTTTGTAGGAAATCACCATTACACATCATCTCAACAAACTGATGCTCTCTAGGTAACAACTCCTCATAAAAATAACTCACAACACGCCAACTTTCTTTGTACCTTTCCCACGCTTGATATAAAGTTTCACTCTCCTTTTGGATAAAAGAAGAGATCTGTTTTTTCAAAGCAGTAGTTTTGTGATGGGGAAAGTATTTGCCAAAGAACGCTTGAGTCATTTCAGTCCAAGTCCCAATCGAACGTGGTCTCAATGAATACAACCAGCTCTTAGCCTTTTCCTTAAGGGAAAATGGAAAGAATTTGAGTCTAATTGCATCAAGTGTACCATGTTGATTGTGGAAGGTAGCTACAACCTTCTCAAATTCCCTAATATGCACGTATGGATTCTCATTTTCTACTCCATGAAAAGTGGGAAGAAGTTGAATCATTCCCGGTTTAAGGTCCATACGTGGTATATTAGGTGGAAAAATAATCCATGACGGTATGGATGTGCGCGTGGGATGAAGATAATCATGTAAAGTCCTAAAAGGTGCATCATGCTCACTGTCAGACATTGTATTATGTGATGTGGTGTTCATGCCAATAGATGCAAAATCAAAAATAGGGTTCAAGAGATATTCAAACTCTATGAGAGGTGTTTCCACAAATCTTCCTCGCTCGTCTCGATACCTGCTCATAAAACATGAGTAAAACAAAATTAAAATGCAAAATACCAAAGAAAATAATAAATTGAAATAAAAAGACTTTCACTTCCCTCTGTCTTGGTCCTTTTTCACTTGTTTCTCCTCATTTCCACCGTATTCGTCCATTTGCAACCTAAACCAAAATATGAGTGTACTTAGAACATTTAGGTGCTAATAAATCATGAAAATGCAATTATTAGTGGATGAATAACGTGATAATTGCACTATTATCAACACCTTAACAAGATCTTGACTTGAATTAGAGTTTCACCCAAGGAATAAGGTAAAAATCAAAAATAAATTTTGATGTCATGCCCACAGAATTTTCAAAACTCCAAAGAACCTTCAAAACCCTAGAAATTAAAACACATTGAATCTGGATGAAACTTCAAGAATGGACCTAAACATTGAAGAAAATTAGAAATCTAAGCAGCAAATATGAAAATCAGAAACCAATATTTCATGTAGTTTTTCGCAAGTTTTGAGCTTGAATCCATTTTCACGCTTACAATTTTCCTTAAATAAACTGGCCCACGGAGCTTTGACTGCAGTTGATTTGTTTTCTTGAACAATAGTATTGACCTGATGTACTGCATTATATTCTTCCTCCAATGCTGTGTTCTCATCACCAAGTGTTTGCGACGCACTTGTTGATTTCGAATTAGCATGGTCAAATTCGTCCCAAAAGGTCTTAGTAGACTCCACGGGTTTGGATGAAGACTCGCTATCATCATTTCCTTGTGCTGGAAATTCGTTTGACTTGGATCCAGCCACAATTGGTAAGTCTCCAGAATTTTTACCAAGTTTTGGAAATTCATCTTGAATTAAGACATCCAACCCACTATTGGACTTCTTACTAAGTATAATATTTGGTAACTTACCACCCTGATTGGACACCTTTCGAAGTGAAGGATATGGTAACTTACCAAATGCAATTGGTAACCTCCCACCTTTATGGCTACTTGGCTTTTTCCCCATATGATGTCTAAATGGAAAAAACGAAAATCTTGCAATTATAGCCTAGAATCTCGTACTTTTCGAAAAACAATTACGTCTCCCCCAAATTCGACACCCAAAACTGGTGTTCGGAATCTCCAGAAATACCAAGAACAGTGAAATTCAGTACTGCAGATTGAATCTGCAGAACTAAGAATTGGAAGAACTTCAAGAACTTTTGCACCTAGGAGAACGAAATGAATTTTCCAATTAGAATACTAAAAATCGATTCAAAACAAGACGCCTTAAGAAGATCTTGACTTGAATTAGAGTTTCACCCAATGAATAAGGTAAAAATCAAATCAAGAACTTCAAAACTCAAAATTGGAAGAACTTCTAGAACTTTGCACCTGGAGAATAAAACGAATTATTCCATGTAGAATACCAAAAATCGATCCAAAACCACACACCTTAACAAGATCTTGACATGAATTAGAGTTTCACCCAAGGAGTAAGGTAAAAATCAAATCAAGAACAATAAATTTTGAGGTTATGGCCACAGAATTTTGCAAACTCCAAAGAACCTTCAAAACCCTGGAAATAAAAACACATTGAATTTGGATGAAAATTCCATAATGGACCTGAACACTGAAGAAAATTAGAAATCTAAGTTGCAAATATGAAAATCAGAAACCAATATTTCATGTAGTTTCTCACAAGTTTTGAGCTTGAATCCATTTTCACGCTTAAAATTTTCCTTAAATAAACTGGACCACGGAGCTTTGATTGCATTTGATTTGTTTTCTTCAACAATAGTATTGACCTGATGTACTGGATTATATGCTTCCTTCAATGTCGTATCCTCATCACCAAGTGTTTCGGAGACACCTGGTGATTTCGAATTAGCATGGTCAAATTCCTCCCATAAGGACTTAGTAGAATCCGCGGATTTGGGTGAAGACTTGCTATCATCATTTCCTTGTGCTGGAAATTCGTTTGACTTGGATCCAGCCACAATTGGTAAGTCTCCAGAATTTTTACCAAGGGCTGGAAATTCATCTTGAATAATGACATCCAACCCACTATTGGGCTTCCTACCAAGTATAGTATTTGGTAACTTACCACCCTGTTTAGACGCCTTTCCAAGCATAGGACTAGGTAACTTACCAAATGCAATTGGTAACCTCCTACCGTTATGGCTATTTTACTTTTTCCCCACAAGATGTCTCAATGGAAAAAATGAGAATCTTACAATAATAGCCTAGAATCTCATACTTTCCGTTAAACAATTATGCCACCCCCCAAATTCGGCTCCCAAAATTGGAGTTCGGAATCTGCAGAAATACCAAGAACAATGACATTCAGTACTGCAGATTGAATCTGCAGAACTCAGAATCGGAAGAACTTCAAGAACTTTTGCATCTAGGAGAACAAAATGAATTTTCCAATTAGAATACTAAAATTTGATCCAAAACAAGATGCCTTAACCAGATCTTGACTTGAATTGGAGTTTCACCCAATGAATAAAGTAAAAATCAAATCAAGAACTACAAAACTTCGAATTGGAAGACCTTCAAGAACTTTTGCACCTGGACAATAAAACGAGTTATTCCATGTAGAATACCAAAAATCGATCCAAAACCAGACACCTTAACAAGATCTTGACTCGAATTAGAGTTTCACCCAAGGAATAAGGTAAAAATCAAATCAAGAACAATAAATTTTGACGTTATGCCCACAAAATTTTCCAAACTCCAAAGAACCTTCAAAACCCTAAATACTGCATTATATGCTTTCTCCAATGCTGTATCCTCATCACTAAGTATTTGGGACACACTTGTTGATTTCGAATTAGCATGGTCAAATTCGTCCCAAAAGGTCTTAGTAGAATCCATGGATTTGGATGAATACTCGCTATCATCATTTCCTTTTGCTGGAAATTCGTTTGACTTGGATCCAGCCACAATTGGTAAGTCTCCAGAATTTTTACCAAGGGCTGGAAATTCAACTTGAATTAAGACATCCAACCCACTATTGGGCTTCTTACCATGTATAGTAATTGGTAACTTACCACCCTGATTGGACGCCTTTCGAAGCATTGGACTTGGTAACTTACCAAATGCAATTGGTAACCTCCCACCGTTATGACTATTTGACTTTTTCCCCATATGATGTCTCAATGGAAAAAAAGAAAATCTTAAAATAATTTCCAAGAATCTCGTACATTCCGAATAACGATTATATCTCTCCCCAAATTCTGCACCTAAAACTGGTGTTCGGAATCTGCAGAAATAACTAGAACAATGAAATTCAGTACAGTAGATTGAATATGCAGAACTCAGAATTGGAAGAACTTCAAGAACTTTTGCACCTTGGAGAACGAAACGAATTTTCTAATTAGAATACTAAAAATCGATTCGAAATAAGACGCCTTAAGAAGAACTTGACTTGAATTAGAATTTCACCCAATGAATAAGGTAAAAATCAAATCAAGAACTTCAAAACTCAAAATTGGAAGAACTTCAAGAACTTTTGCACCTGGAGAATAAAACGAATTATTCCATGTAGAATACCAAAAATCGATCCAATACCAGACACCTTAACAAGATCTGGACTTGAATTAGAGTTTCACCCAAGGAGTAAGGTAAAAATCAAATCAAGAACAATAAATTTTGAGGTTATGGTCACAGAATTTTGCAAACTCCAAAGAACCTTCAAAACCCTGGAAATAAAAACACATTGAATCTGGATGAAATTTCCAGAATGGGCCTAAATAGTGAAGAAAATTAAAAATCTAATATTTCATGTAGTTTTTCGAAAGTTTTAAGCTTGAATCCATTTTCACGCTTTCAATTTTCCTTAAATAAACTGGTCCACGGAGCTCTAATTGCACTGGATTTGTTTTCTTTAACAACAGTATTGACCATATGTACTGCATTATATCCTTCTTCCAATGTTGTAGCCTCATCACCAAGTGTTTGGGACACACTTGGTGATTTCGAATTAGCGTGGTCAAATTCGTACCATAAGGTCTTAGTAGAATCCACGGATTTGGATGAAGACTCGCTATCATCATTTCCTTGTACTGGAAATTCGTTTGACTTGGATCCGGCCACAATTGGTAAGTCTCCAGAATTTTTACCAAGTACTGAAAATTCATCTTGAATTAAGACATCCAACACACTATTGGGCTTCTTACCAAGTATAGTATTTGGCAACTTACCACCTTGATTGAACGTCTTTCCAAGTATAGGACTTGGTAACATACCAAATGCAATTGGTAACCTCCCACCGTTATGGCTATTTGACCTTTTTCCCCATATGATGTCTCAATGGAAAAAACGAAAATCTTGCAATAATAGCCCAAAATGTCGTGCTTTCCGAAAAACAATTATGTCTCTCCCCAAATTCGGCGCCCAAAACTGGTGTTCGAAATCTGCAGAAATACCAAGAACAATGAAATTCAGTACTGTAGATTGAATTTGCAGAACTCAGAATTGGAAGAACCTCAAGAACTATTGCACATAGGAGAACGAAATGAATTTTCCAATTAGAATTCTAAAAATCGATTCAAAACGAGATGCCTTAACAAGATCTTGACTTGAATTAGAGTTTCACCCAATGAATAAGGTAAAAATCAAAACAAGAACTCCAAAACTCGAAATTGGAAGAACATCAAGAACTTTCGCACCTGGAGAATAAAAAGAATTATTCCATGTAGAATACCGAAAATCAATCCAATACCAGACACCTTAACAAGATCTTGACTTGAATTAGAGTTTCACCCAAGGAGTAAGGTAAAAATCAAATCAAGAGCAATAAATTTTGAGGTTATGGCCACAGAATTTTGCAAACTCCAAAGAACCTTGAAAACCCTGGAAATAAAAACACATTGAATCTGGATGAAATTTCCAGAATGGACCGAAATAGTGAAGAAAATTAGAAATCTAAGTAGCAAATATGAAAATCAGAAACCCATATTTCATGTAGTTTTTCGAAAGTTTTGAGCTTGAATCCATTTTCACGCTTTCAATTTTACTTAAATAAACTGGCCCACGGAGCTCTAATTGCACTTGATTTGTTTTCTTTAACAATAGTATTGACCATATGTACTGCATTATATCCTTCCTCCAATACTGTAGCCTCATCACCAAGTGTTGGGGACACACTTGGTGATTTCGAATTAGCGTGGTCAAATTCGTACCATAAGGTCTTAGTAGAATCCACGGATTTGGATGAAGACTCGCTATCATCATTTCCTTGTACTGGAAATTCGTTTGACTTGGATCCGGCCACAATTGCTAAGTCTCCAGAATTTTTACCAAGTACTGAAAATTCATCTTGAATTAAGACATCCAACCCCCTATTGGGCTTCTTACCAAGTATAGTATTTGGTAACTTACCACCTTGATTGAACGTCTTTCCAAGTATAGGACTTGGTAACATACCAAATGCAATTGGTAACCTCCCACCGTTATGGCTATTTGACCTTTTTCCCCATATGATGTCTCAATGGAAAAAACGAAAATCTTGCAATAATAGCCTAGAATGTCGTGCTTTCCGAAAAACAATTATGTCTCTCCCCAAATTCGGCGCCCAAAACTGGTGTTCGAAATCTGTAGAAATACCAAGAACAATGAAATTCAGTACTGTAGATTGAATTTGCAGAACTCAGAATTGGAAGAACCTCAAGAACTATTGCAAATAGGAGAACGAAATGAATTTTCCAATTAGAATTCTAAAAATCGATTCAAAACGAGATGCCTTAACAAGATCTTGACTTGAATTAGAGTTTCACCCAATGAATAAGGTAAAAATCAAAACAAGAACTCCAAAACTCGAAATTGGAAGAACATCAAGAACTTTTGCACCTGGAGAATAAAAAGAATTATTCCATGTAGAATACCGAAAATCAATCCAACACCAGACACCTTAACAAGATCTTGACTTGAATTACAGTTTCACCCAAGGAGTAAGGTAAAATTAAAATCAAGAACAATAAATTTTGAGGTTATGGCCACAGAATTTTGCAAACTCCAAAGAACCTTCAAAACCCTGGAAATAAAAACACATTGAATCTGGATGAAATTTCAAGAATGGACCTAAATAGTGAAGAAAATTAGGAATCTAAGTAGTAAATACGAAAATCAGAAACCCATATTGCATGTAGTTTTTTGAAAGTTTTGAGCTTGAATCCATTTTCACGCTTTCAATTTTCCTTAAATAAACTGGCCCACGGAGCTCTAATTGACCTGATGTACTGCATTATATCCTTCCTCCAATGCTGTAGCCTCATCACCAAGTGTTTGGGACACACTTGGTGATTTCGAATTAGCGTGGTCAAATTCGTACCATAAGGTCTTAGTAGAATCCACGGATTTGGATGAAGACTCGCTATCATCATTTCCTTGTACTGGAAATTCGTTTGACTTGGATCCGACCACAATTGGTAAGTCTCCAGAATTTTTACCAAGTACTGAAAATCCATCTTGAATTAAGACATCCAACCCACTATTGGGCTTCTTACCAAGTATAGTATTTGGTAACTTACGACCTTGATTGAACGTCTTTCCAAGTATAGGACTTGGTAACATACCAAATGCAATTGGTAACCTCCCACCGTTACGGCTATTTGACCTTTTTCCCCATATGATGTCTCAATGGAAAAAATGAAAATCCAACAATAATAGCCCAGAATGTCGTACTTTCCGAAAAACAATTATGTCTCTCCCCAAATTCGGCGCCCAAAACTGGTGTTCGGAATCCGCAGATATACCAAGAACAATGAAATTCAGTACTGTAGATTGAATATGCAGAACTCAGAATTGGAAGAACTTCAAGAACTTTTGCACATAGGAGAACGAAATGAATTTTCCAATTAGAATTCTAAAAATCGATTCAAAACGAGATGCCTTAACAAGATCTTGACTTGAATTAGAGTTTCACCCAAGGGGTAAGGTAAAAATCAAATCAAGAACAATAAATTTTGAGGTTATGGCCACAGAATTTTGCAAACTCCAAAGAACCTTCAAAACCCTGGAAATAAAAACACATTGAATCTGGATGAAACTTCCAGAATGGACCTAAATATTGAAGAAAATTAGAAATCTAAGTAGCAAATTTGAAAATCAGAAACCAATATTTCATGTAGTTTTTCGCAATTTTTGAGCTTGAATCCATTTTCACGCTTAAAATTTTCCTTAAATAAACTGGCCCACGGAGCTTTGATTGCATTTGATTTGTTTTCTTGAACAGTAGTACTGACCTGATGTACTGGATTATATCCTTCCTCCAATGTTGTATCGTCATCACCAAGTGTTTGGGACACACTTGGTGATTTCGAATTAGCATGGTCAAATTCGTCCCATAAGGACTTAGTAGAATCCACGGATTTGGGTGAAGGCTCGCTATCATCATTTCCTTGTGCTGGAAATTCGTTTGACTTGGATCCAGCCAAAATTGGTAAGTCTCTAGAATTTTTACCAAGTGCTGAAAATTCATCTTGAATTAAGACATCCTACCCACTATTGGTCTTCTTAGCAAGTATAGTATTTGGTAACTTACCACCCTGATTGGACGCCTTTCCAAGTGTAGCATATGGCAACTTACCAAATGCAATTGGTAACCTCCCACCATTACGGCTATTTGACTTTTTCCCCATATGATGTCTAAATGGAAAAAATGAAAATCTTGCAATAATAGCCTAGAATCTCGTACTTTCCGAAAAACAATTATGACTCTGCCCAAATTCGGCACCCAAAACTGGTGTTCGGAATCTATAGAAATACCAAGAACAATGAAATTCAGTACAGTAGATTGAATCTGTAGAACTCCAAATTGGAAGAACTTCAAGAACTTTTGCACCTAGGAGAACGAAATGAATTTTCCAATTAGAATACTAAAAATCGATTCAAAACAAGACGCCTTAACAAAATCTTGACTTGAATTAGAGTTTCACCCAATGAATAAGGTAAAAATCAGATCAAGAACTTCAAAACTCAAAATTGGAAGAACTTCAAGAACTTTTGCACCTGGAGAATAAAACGAATTATTCCATGTGGAATACAAAAAATCGATCCAAAACCAGATACCTTAACAAGATCTTGACTTGAATTAGAGTTTCACCCAAGGAATAAGGTAACAATCAAATCAAGAACAATAAATTTTGAGGTTATAGCCGCAGAATTTTGTAAACTCCAAAGAACCTTTAGAACGCTGGAAATAAAAACACATTAAATCTGGATGAAACTTCCAGAATGGACCTAAGTACTGAAGAAAATTAGAAATCTAAGTAGCAAATATGAAAATCAGAAACCAATATTTCATGTAGTTTTGAGCTTGAAACCATTTTCACGCTTACAATTTTCCTTAAATAAACTGTCCCACGGGGCTTTGATTGCATTTGATATGTTTTCTTGAACAATAGTATTAACCTGATGTACTGCATTATATCTTTCATCCAATATTGTATCCTCATCACCAAGTGTTTGGGACATACTTGGTGATTTCGAATTAGCATGGTCAAATTCGTCCCAGAAGGTCTTAGTAGAATCCATGGATTTGGGTAAAGACTTGCCATCATCATTTCTTTGTGATGGAAATTCGTTTGACTTGGATCCAGCCACAATTGGTAAGTCTCCAAAATTTTTACCAAGTGCTGGAAATTCATCTTGAATTAAGACATCAAACCCACTATTGGGCTTCTTACCAAGTATAGTATTTGGTAACTTACAAGCTGATTGGATGCCTTTCCAAGTGTAGGATTTGGTAACTTACCAAATGCAATTGGTAACCTCCCACCATTATGGCTATTTGACTTCTTCCCCATATGATGTCTAAATGGAGAAGACGAAAATCTTGCAATAATAGCTAGAATCTCGCACTTTCCAAAACATAATTATGTCTCCCCGAAAATTTCGACACCCCAAACTGGTGTTCGGCCACTATATATACAAAACAAGGGCTGAACATTGGGAGATCTCTCTCTCTCTCTAACCTCTCAGTTCAATTCAATTCAATTCAATTCATATCATAAAATCATTCAAGAAATAGGTTCAATTCACCATCTTTTGGGAGAGAATATAAAACCTAGCAAGCGACCTCAAGAACTTGAAGAACCAAATCTTGAAATTGAAGATCAAGAACAAAAAAATAGATTTCACATCTCCTTCTTGTATTTATAAATTTGAAATGATAATTTTTCAATCATCTTGTTGTTTTATCATTAGAATCATGCTATGCTAGATTTCTTTGTGTGGATGAAGAAGAATCTTATTATTGCTTATTGGTAATTGTATTTTGTACATTTATCTCAATAATTAAATTAGAGCAATTATTGTTATTTTGGATGCATTGAGATTTAGTTTTATATGTATTTTATTTGTTAGGTGCGACCGAGGAAAAAACGATGGAATTGGACAAATTGAGCAAAAAATTGGCTAAAGTGAACTTAATCCAAAGTTTAGGGACTAAATCGCAAAGTGCTAATAGTTGTTTCGGACCTAATATCGATGTTTGAAGGACGGGTAGAAGTAATTAGATAGAATTGAAAGATGGAGGATCAAGAAGATATAAAAAATGAGCTAAAAATAATGAAGAACGAACTTGAAGGACCAACGTGCAACAAAAGGAAGATTTATAACAGTGAGCGCACACGAGCATTTTGTCTTGCTCACGTGACACCCTAATGTATATTTACCGAGAGCAAATTCCATGGCCAGCGTGCGCACTGTGGAAATATGGCGCTCGTGCTCGAGCCATTTCTGCGCTTGAACGGCCCAACTTTCTCGTTTGATATAATTTTTTATGGAGATTAAACTCAACATACTATTTAATATATAAGGGATGGCCAGAATGGGAACACATATCAAAACCCTATTTTTCACCACAAGAAGGAGGTCAGCACAAGATTCAAAGTCAATTAACATAAAAGATTGAAAATTTGAAATCCGGGTTGAAGATTAACAAATAAGAAATTGATTTTTCACTTTCCAATCAGTGTTTTCCATTCCGGGTGATGTTTTTCCAAATATTTTTGTGTAATTTACATAACAACATATTAGACTAATTCTTTTCATGTATTGGATGAAGATGAAACATTTTATTATTTATTTTTAATTTAAGATAAGTAGTTAGTTAAATTCTTATTTTTCTTGATTAATTTTGCATGCGTAATTTTATTAATTTATTGCTTGATTATCGATTAAATATATAGTTGATTGTTGTAGCATTGGGAGGCTCATAACAGGTCTAGAACACTGCTTGATTAACACACATGCAATAAATATTGGGCATAATGTTTATCATGTGTGTAATTTTTGAGATAATTATAAAATTGAATGCATTATATTCATTCGAATTCGGACTATGAATAGATTTAAGTCGTGATAAAAATAGATTTAATTTGTCTTGGAAAAAAAGAATTACTTACAATAGAATTATCGATTATTAAGAATGCACGAATGATACTAGTTACGTAATTAAGAATTGAAATAGATAATAATATGTGGATTCATAATTCAATGCACTTATTCTATATACATATAAAATTTGAATTTTACATGTTTTTGTAGATTAATTTAGAATAATTACAAATCACAAATTTCTTATGTTCGCTTACTTTGAATCTGATTAAAAACGAATACACTGATTGAATTTTATTCCTCTTGGGACGATACTCGTTACTCATCACGTATTACTTGTAACGATCCCGTATGCCTTGCGGGTTTCACACAAACACTTATTTTTAGTTCAAAAATCAAGTAGTTTAGCATAATTATGTTCGTGATTGATCTTGTATGTTTTATTGCATTATTTAATTTTTTGATCATCGATTTAATAATCAGCCTATGTTTATCTCCATTTAAAACAAAACTCTTTAATTCAAATACTAATTTTCAGCCCCATATTCACATAACAAAATATTTTACACATAAATCCAAAACTTTCATATTTTTTAATTATTCTTTCTCCAAAAAAAATACTATTCAAAACAGAATTTTTTTCAAAATAATGGTTATCAAACATGTGCTAGTTGCTTATTGTAGTATTAAGAGGTTTACAATAAGTTTAGAACTTCACAATTCCAATACACGGGCAATAGATGTTGGAATAATATGTATGGTGTGTGCAATCATATAAATAATTATATAGTTGAATGCTTTTGTTTGCATATAAATTCGGAATATGAGTATTATCGAGTCGTGCTTAGAATATGCTTGACATATTTCAGAAGAGATGGTTAGGTAAAATTGGATTATCTATTATCTTGAATACACAAATCACGTTAAATTACCTAGGTTGAGAATTGAAAATATGATAATAATAGGTGGATTCAAAATTCCAACGCACTCATCTCATATTTCATATAAAAAATCTTTAGATAATTAATTCAGTTTAGATACAAATTAATAAATCTCTCGTGTGTTGCGTATATTCGAATTTGATAACGGATTAATATAGTTCAATTTAAAGTTTATTAGTTGGGACGATACCCTTTCTCACTACATTATTATTTGTCAACAATCTCATAAGTTTATGGGTTTCGCATAAATAATTTACTTTTAACAATTTATATTTATATATTTTTTAGAATTTTATGTAAATAATTTTTTAAATGCTTATTTCTCAAATTTTGAGTATTTTCACTAAAAACACTAAAAAAAATGTATTTTGAGTTTTATGTTATAAATTTAACTTTATTTCCAAAACTACATTTTTGAAAACACCAAACCAAACAAATTTTGAGTTGTTTGCAAAAGGGAAAATTGAAAATAGCTTGAAAATAACATATCAATATTACATGAACAAAAATAATCAATCTTCGAGTTCTACAATTCAACCACCGTCATAACAAGTTACATCTAGGAGTAGGAAACATGTCAAGTTGGTTTTGGCCTAAATTCGACCCTACATTGTTGACTTTGTCTACTCTAAACAAGAGATTTCTTATAATTACAACACATATAAAGACACTTTTTTCGACTCAATTCGATGACAAAAATTGACCCAATTCAACTACTACGTAGATGTGAGTGGATCCGAGATCTACTGGCTATGTCACCTGTGCGAAAAAAGAGTTCAATTGAACCAAATAGGATCTAAGTTATCCCCCTTTTCATATACTATTAGTACTCCATGGGGCTCAAAACCAAGTCTCACAGTAGGGACTAATAAACATTTCACAACATTATTCTTTTTATTATATTGGACAAAGTTTAATCTTTGTCCCTTCATATTTATTTGTGTATATCATTATCTTGTAAATTCACCTATGAATACAAGGTAATTGAATAAAATATACAATAGTTCACAAAATATATTTTTCTTCTCATTTTTGTGCTAACCATTTTCACATGGTATCAGAGCAATAAACGATATCATTTTCCAGTTTCATATTCTTTTTTTCTTTCCATCATATCGGATAAAAATCTTGCCATCAACATCACAACATCATCATCACCACCACCTATCAAATCAGATCCTTATGCCATTCATCACTTAGACCCATCTACTGTTCTTGTTATACCTCTATTAACATGAGATAATTATGGATCATGGAGTCATGCAATAACAATGGCACTTCGTACAAAAAGTAAATTTGGTTTTGTTAATAGGTCGCTCCCAATTTCAAAGGAGAAAAATCATGTTTCCAATTGGGAATGATTTAATGATTTAGCAGCAAGTTGGATTCTTAATTCTGTCTCACTTGAGATTCGTCCAAGTATCTTGTATACACTGCAGCGCAAATTTGGATGGATCTGAAGGATCATTTTTCTCAATCAAATGCTCCTAAAATCCATCAATTGAAACAATCAATTTCCGCCCTCAAGCAGGAAGGCATGCTCAATTTATTATATTTCCAACAACTTAAATTATGAAACGAACTCAGTTCCATTATCACTGTCACTCCATGTATGATGTATATGTTGTAATGATAAAAATATTGTTGATCAAAAAAATCAAGATCGTTTCATGGATGACCCTTTTTAGCTATTCGTAGTCAAATTATCTTGATAGAGTCGTTTCCTTCAATTCAGCGTATCTATAATTCCGTATATCAAGAAGAAAAACAACAAGAGATAATATTCAAACAATTTCTACTGTTGATTTGGCAACACTTCAAGCGTCTAAACCATCAGTTCACCCTTCTAGAAAGCGCCAATGTTATTTATGTGAATATTGTAACAAGTATGGTCATAATCTTGGTACATGCTACCAAATCCGTGGCTTCCTAGATAAGCAGGTAAAAAAATTTAGCACAGTGCGATCTATTTCCATTACTTTTGCTAGTTAGTTGACACCTGAACAATACAACAAGCTTCTTGCACTTCTTGCCAAAAAGGAATTTGGTGGATCATTAGTCTATTTGGTAGGTACATCTCTTACTTGTCTATCTTCTAATGTGATTATCGATTCAGGTGCTTCTAAACATATATGTACATACGTTTCATTTTTTGCTTCATATTTTATTGTTCATACAAGTGTATTAGTTCAATTGTCTTGTGGTTCTCTAGTATCTATGACACATATAGGCACAAGTCATTGTTCATCATCACTTACTCTCACGAATGTATTTCACATTTCCTCATTTAAATTCAATTTGTTATCTATTGCACAATTAACAATGTCTAGAAATTGTGTTGTAATTTTTTCATCACCTGAATGTATATTTAAAGACCAAGAAATAAAAAAGAAGATTGGCCGGAGTAGTGCTCAAAATGATCTTTTTTCTTTTTATTTACATAAATACAAATATAGATTTTAATTAGGCTTTTTCTTTCAAGGATTGTAAAAAATTTGACCATTGGCATTCTCACTTTGGTAAACCTTCTAGGTCTTGCTTTGATTTCATTGTTGCAAATAAAGATTTTGTTTGTGATGTGCGTCCGCGTGTTAAACAATCATGCCTTTGTTTTTGTCAAGGTACATTTTGTTCTTCTTATTGCTTATATTAATTCATGTTACATTTAGGGTCCTTTCTTTATACCTTCTAAAAATGGATCACCTTTCTTTTTAGCTATTGTTGGTGATTATTCAATGTGTAATTGGATTTATTTAATGAAACATAAATCTGAAACCTTCAATATGTTAATTCATTTTTCAATTTAATCAATCATCTATTCAACCAAAAAAATCTCTCGTATCTACTCTAGTAATGTGGCATTTTCCTTCCTCAACTTCAAACCATTCGTACAGACAATGGTTTTCAATTTCTTTCTAAACAAATTCAAACATGGTTTCATGATAAACGTAAGCATCGACATCTATTTGATGTTGCTAGAGCTCTATGATTTCAAGCAAACTTGCCTCTTTCTTTTCGGTTGAATGTATTCTTGTTACAACCATATTTTTTTTAGTCAAAGTCTAAGGTTGAATTGTCAAAGTCTAGGTCAAATAGGACTTAAGAGAAGCAAGTAATTTTCTTGGGGTTTATTTTGCAATGGATTATATATGAGAGTTAAGATGGATGAGATTTATAGTGGAGGATCTACTTATGCATCTAATGATAGCTGGGGACTTGCTTTGCAATTACCGTCTAATGTCTCTCTAATTAGCAAGTTCTAGACTCTTTCCCTTTTCATTTTACACACATACACACACGAGACACACCTGGAGAGAAGAACCGAGAGAGAGAGACCGAGAGAAAAGAGAGATAGAAGTTAAGGAAAGGAAATAGAAGAAGAAGAAGAAAAGGAAAGGAAGAAAAGAATAGAAGAAGTAAGTATTATTTTCCTCAATTTTGGGTTTAATTTATATTATTTTTGTCAAGAGATAAAGGAATTCATTATGTCTATTTTCTAGGATTTTAATCTTGTTTCGGAATTTTTAAAGTAGGGAAAAGATTGTAACTTCTAGTTTAAGATTCTTGATTTATTAGTTTCCAATTGTATCAAGGTAATGATTTTTATTTTGGGCAAACCCTAGATTTTGAATTGGATGCTTGAATAAGTATTGTTCGTGGGAATTATAGTGGTGATTAAATACTTACAAGATAGCATGAGATTATGGAACAAGATGGTGATTTAATTGGTTGAATGCTAGTTATTAGTTGTCACTTGATTGAAGTGGATAATTGCAATTATTCTTAGATTGAAGGGTTATGTTGATTTATTGGGTATTAGTAAATGAAGTAGAGAGTGTAATTGGTCCCATTTGATTAAATGAATAAATTGGGACATTTATTCAAGTATCGAGAAATTTGATTGAAGTGGTATAACATTGCATATTAGAGGTTTCTGGACTTGATAGTGGTTGAATTAGTTATCTTGTATGGTTTTCAGGTGGTGACATCGAGATTGGAAAAGCCTACCGATCTTCATAGACTGTAGCTTGTTTTGAGTGAGTGGAAACTTATTTTTCAAAAATAAATATTTATTAAATCTATACTATATCAGAAGTTATTTATTTCCTGTATTTGATTTAATAGCATAATTTTCAGAATTAAATGGATTTTATAGTCAGTTCTTTTAAAGTTAAATTCAGTTCATTGAAATCATTTTCTAGTATGTTATATTCATATTACATATTTCAGTATATTTAAATTTATTTTAAAACCACTAGAAAGTACCCAAGTGATTTTACCCTGTCTGCACTGATGTGAATGTGTTTCCACAGTGTATGACTTCAGATGGTTATTTTACCCGACCTGCACTGATGTGAATGTGTTTCCACAGTGTATGGTCAATTATGGTGATTTTACCCGCTCTATACTATTGTCAATGTGTTTCCATAGTATATGACCAGATTATAGCTCTGCGCGCGTATGACTCAGAATTTCAGAATCTCAGAATTACAGAATTTCAGAATCGAATAGCTTTGCCATGTATATCGGTACTTATCGATACATGAGTAAGGTTATTCAGGGTACCTTTTTGGTGTGATATTTCAGTACTCCTACAGTTTATTTGATTTACAGTTATAGAATTCAGATTAGTCAGTTTTCTGTAAATAGCTTTCAGCTTATAGCATTGAACAACAAAAGACTTCAGAGATTTTCATTTATACTAGATTGATGACATTCGTTATGCTTTATAGTAAATTATTTAGAATGAATAATAAATGATTTTATGATACAGTCATGTTTAAGTTTTTTTTTTTTTAAAGTATTATCTGATTTCAGATTTTCTTAAAGTTCCAAAAGTGGAAGGACTTTCAGAAAAAAAATGAATAAATGAAAGAAAATATTCTTATTTATTAGATATCCACTCACTGAGTCACAAGCTCATATATTTTGCCACTTCTTTCTTATCAGACAGTAGCTGAGTTGAGCAGCATTGGAGCCTAGTGATCTACCTGTAGAGCCACATTGTGTCTATAGTTGTATGACTCCTTTTGTCAATTTGCATTGAACATATTTCTTTTGGGGTACATGCTTTTATTGTCAGGAAGCTACAGTTGTAATTCATGTATCCATGTCATGGGCTCATTGCATATTGAGTATTTTGAGACTTTTGATGTAAAATGCAAATTTGTAGTAGTCGATTTTCTTGTGTTGTTTTTAAATAGTTTGAATTTTGAGGGGCTGGCGTACCCTGTTTTAATTTTATATGTTCTGGTTGGAGGATTTTGATTATTGTACAGGTGGTTTTAGTCCATATTACAGGGGAAACTCTGTCAAAATCTTTATAAAAGTGTGTATCAGTTAGATTAGGTCATAGTCGCCTTGGTGGTGGGTTCGGCACTTAGTTGGTATCTACCATCGGTGCACGACACGTGTCAGGTCTATTAGGGTGACTTGGGACGGGTCGTGACAATTCTCACCGCTATCTTTCTTATTAACAAACTTCCAACTCCAACCATTAAATATGAATCACCTCATCAAATTTTACTTGGAACAGTTCAATCATATTCATCTCTTCGAGTTTTCAAACGTTTATATTTGACCAAACTATGAATATTCAACATAAATTTGATGAGCGAGCCAAGCCTGATATTTTTGTTGATTTATTTTATCCTTATCGTCAAAAGGGATAAGCATATATGATTTCAAAAAAACTCATCAAATCTATGTTAATCCGTGATGTCATATTTCATGAGTCAATTATTCCATATCATGATCTTCCATCTCAATCGTTCAAAAATTCAATTACCATTACTCCAATCAATAATGATGGAACGTTTGACTACTACTCTACACACACTGATTATTTCCACCAATGTTTCTTCAAGTGATTCTATCACTCAAAATCTCACAGTGCCCATTTTCACACCTTCTGATCCGTTTGATAGCTCAACCAATTCTCCCTGTAATTGAAATGACATTCAATGGCACTTGCTCCTATCAACAGTAATCACCCTTATTGAATTTATCGCCCACCGGGTCATCTCAAGGATTATATTTGTACTCATATTTCATTTTCAACTGATTTTCTGTTAGCAAATTATTTTTCTTTGTCCCATCTTAGCCATTCTTATCGGGTCTTCCTAACTAATATCATTGAAAATCAAGAACCGCAATATTTGTCTCAAGCCATGAAATCAAAATAATTGCGTAATGTCATGGCCAAAGATATTTAGGCTCTTGAGTCACACAACACGTGGTCTTTGTGCTTACTAAAGGAAAATCACCCATTGATTGTAAATGGGTCTACAAAATTAAATATCGATCCGATGGTTCTATTGGGGTATATAAAGCTTGTTTAGTTGCTAAAGCTTGTACTCAAGTTGAAGGCATCAATTATCATGAAACATCTGCACCTGTGGCCAAACTAGTTACTGTTCGTCACCTTATCTCCATTGTTGCCATTAAAAATTGGTTATTGCAAAAACTTGATGTCAACGATGACTTTTTCCAAGGAGATTTCAATGAAGAAGTTTATATAAAACTCCCACCCAAATTTTCTCATAAGGGAGTGACTCGTGTATACAAATTAAATAAATTTATCTATGGTCTAAAATAGGCTTTTCGTCAATGGTTATTCAAATTCTCAACCACTCTTATTCATCGAGGTTTTCGTCAATCTATAGTCTTTTTACTTATATTCATGATCTGACTTCCATTTTTGTTCTCATTTATGTCGATGATATTATTATCACCGACAACAATGATGATGTCTTCTCTGTCATAAAAACATTTCTTGCTCAATTTTTCTCAATAAAAGATCTTGGCAATCTTCGATATTTTTTAGGTATTGAAGTATCATGCTCTAAACAATGATTTTTTCTTTGTCAACGATAATACACTCTTAACATGTTATTTGATTATGGTATGATTGGTTCTCGGCCATCAAAATTTTCAGCGGAGCAACATCTTCGATTACAACCAAAAGATGGTATTCCCTTTCCGGATTGACAATCTATCGTCGACTTACGGATCATCTTTTATATCTCACTATAACACGACTTGAAATTTAGTATGCGGTAAATACTCTCAGTCAATTCATGCAATCTCTATATTCCTCTCATCTTGATGCTGCCAATCATGTTCATTTTCTTAAACATAGCATTGGTAAATGTTTATTCCTTTCTGCATCTAGTTATCTTACTTTAGTCAGATATGCTGACTTTGATTGGGCCGACTGTCCTACAACTCATCGCTCTACCACTGGTTATTCTATTATATTAGGTTCTAGTCATATTTCTTGGAAAACCAAGAAACGACCAACTATTTCTCGTTCTTGTGCAGAAGTGGAATATTGTTCATTTGCAACACTTACTTTGGAGTTATAATGGTTAAAATATCTTCTCTCGAATCTTGGTATTAATCATCTACATCCAATTCCAGTTCATTGCAATAGCCAAGCTGCTATTGACATTGTCGAAAACCCTGTATTCAATGAATGCACCAAACATAACCAATGTTTTAATTTAGAGTTATCAATTTTTTATCTTTGTTTATATCTTTGTTTTGTAATTAGCCTATAAATACAAGGCAGTTGAACGAAATATACAACCGTTCACAAAATATATTCTTCTTCACATTTTTGTGCCAACAATTTTCATAATAATATTGATCTAACTCAGCCCTTGTTTGATGACCATTATTTTGAGAAAATGGAGTTTTGAATAGCGATTATTTGAAGAATGTGTTGTTAAAAGTAGGAAAATGTTTTTGGTTTGTGTGCAAAATATTTTATTGTGTCAATATATTGTTGAAAATGTGTGTGAGAATTAAAAATTTTTTGAAATAATGATTGTCAAACCTGACTTAGGCCCCGTACGGTAGGGATTGAAATCCAATTAAAATTGAAAATATGGTCGTTATTGGGTCCCACTCGTCTAATAAAAGTCAACAATAACGACTATTTTTTCAATTTTAATCTGATTTTAATCCCCATCGAACGGGCCCTTAATTCTAATTCTGTAGGCAGCTTACTGGTCAAGCCTCCAAAATTAAATTCGATCGTCAAGTTTGAATATGTACTATGCAGGTTCAAAATTTTGGAGCATAACCAATTCATAATTAGCCCCATTTGAGTTCCATTTTTAACTTTTTTTAAAAAATTATTTTCACTCACATTTTCTCAATAAAATAATTTTATATGTAAGTTTAAATTTTTTTCCTACTTCTTAATCATATATTTTCTAAAGAAATCACTTTTTATAAAATCTCTAGAGGAAATTTCACAAAATGTCCACTTTTTTGTGTCAATTTGCAAAAATATCCACCATTGCAAAAATGTCCATTTTGAAAGAATTTAGACCAAAATACCCTTGCTAACAATTTATAATTCCACATAAACACAAAATGTCCACTTTATTAAAAAATTTGTTGGCCAATAAAATTTTGATATATAATCCTAACCTATTTATTTCAAAAGTACAATTGTCAAATCGCAATAAATGTAAATTTTCTCATCGACACAGAAATGTTGAGAATGTCATTTCAAATGTAAAGAATATCATGTTCAGAATGAATGTCATTCTAGACATTTAATATGTCGAGAACAATATTTGAAATGTCGAGAATATTTAATATTGTGATTTGACGTGTACTTTTGAAACATAAATAGGGTTCAAATGTCGAGAATATCATTTGAATGTAACTTCTCATGAAAGCTATTTCTCAAAATTTGTGAAAAATTGGAAAAAAAAAAATTGCTTCATTTTTCTATTAAGAGCACAATGAGCAATTTGGTACAAAATTCAAAATGGTAGATATTTTTCAATTGACACTCAAAAAAGTGGACATTTTTTAAAATGCCCCTAAAATCTATTCTTAAAAAATTGGGTCAAACGATAGCTGTAAATTTGCTGGTTAGATTAGTCTTGACGGGTTCCTGGTTGTTAACCAATTTCAATGGCCAACCGGTCCGCTTAACGCACTAGAATCGGCCTAAGGTTCATTTTAACTGGTTTTTGATCGTTTAAGTTTGGTCCAAATTTAATGATTATTCTTCACAGTGCCTATTGGGGACATTTCTACGACCAACATGTAAGTGTTATGCCCTAGGTCCAATCAACTTTGGACATAAACACTTTGAATATATATAATCATTGCATATGTATGGCAATATCTATTATTTAATTGAATTAATATTCTAATAAATTAAATAATAGAATCCGTAGATTCAAGTCTTGGTGATTTGTTAATCACAAAGAGCTGTGATTGTGATATACAAATTACATATGACTGAATCTTAAATCGTCCGTGGTCGAGATAATAACGAGATACGGATATCGTTATTACGGATAGACTATCGCGTGTGGCATTTTTACTTGTGAAGTAAGTAGCTGATCTCACAAGCTAAAGTGTGGTGACACTTGAGTGAACACGTGAATGTTTTGTTATAGAACAAAACATTGGAGACCCGCTGAGAGATTCCACATGGATAACTATCTAAGTGTTAGTGGTTAATCTCTAACGTTCGGTAGTGGAATTGGTCCTTTGACTTGAGGTCATCATAGTACCTTATATGAGGGCAGCCATACTTTGGTGATGTTGGATGTTGCTCTATCAAGGGTCGCTAATACAGCATCGTTCGGGTATGTCAAGAATCATATGAAGGTTGTGAATGATCAATAGAGGATTCGTCACTCTTAGATAGTAAGAGATTATGATCTACATTTTATCCAGTTAAGTTGATAATGAAATCCTTGGTCAAGGTGAACTCATAAGTCGGAAAAGAGTTTTCGACGTACATTGACTTGGGATAAAAGATATGATCGATAATTGAGATTGACACATATCCATATTTCATAATTGATCGGATCATATTGACGAAAGGATTATAGTTTCACGGTAAACGAACAAGTTTGGTTTTGTCATACTACGTGATATTTCCCGTCACATGTATTGCCCAACACATTGCTAGATGTCAATTTGGGACAACGAAAGTGAATTAGTGATAAATTAAAGGAGCGTTTTAATTTATCGATTTTGATTAGATCAAAATAATAATTCACGTCGTTAGGCATCGTGATCGGGAACCTAATGGGTCACACACAAAAGAGAATCAGAAGAATGAGATTTACCAATTAATTAATTGACAAGTGTTGGATAATTAATTAATTGGGTTGTTTATTAATAGGCCCGAATTAATTAATTGGATTAATTAATTCATGGACCAGATTTAATTAATTTGATTAATTAAATCTTGGACCGGGTTAAGTTTAATAGATGGGCCGAGCCCATCTGGACTTATATTAATAAGCTGTTAGGGTTTGAAAAACTGTAGAGAATTTTATTATTCTTGCTAGCACAAGAAAAGAAACCCTAGCCGTCATTCTTATTCTCTGTGTGGATCACCATTGGAGGCTGGACAATTGGACAGCTTGGATTGCAGATCGTGATCATTGGAGTTCAAGAAAAAGCAAAAGAGTTTGTGGAATTCATCAAAGGTATCATTCTCATCACAGTTTCTATCTAAACACATTGCAGATCCTCGTTTGGGAATTGAAAATTGTTTAATTTCCGCTGTGCATGATAAGTAAATTCCCAACACAACAGTAGGAATATTGGAGGGCTTGGCATCTACCAACCCACCATAGTATATTGTTAGAAAAAAATACAAAGAGGGGAGCATGGCATCGGTTAGATACAGATCACGGGGGAATGGGTTGAGTAAACTCGCTTGGGTCGAAAAAAAAAACAGACGAAATTTTACTTAGAATCTGTCTGGGCACCATTTTTTGGGGTGAGAAATTCATTTTTTACCGTTATGGCCTGACATTTTTGACCCACTCTTTCACGTGTGGGACCGGCTGACCAATTTCAACGGATATATTTTGGCTGGTAATTGAAAAAGAAGCTGCTCCAAACAGAATTTTAGATAGAGTTGTGATTGATATTGATTTTTTTTTTTTTAGTGATTAGAAAGGAGGGTGCCTGGGTATGTTGTAGAAAGGGACGGTGGATGCATCGAATAGAGAAGAGAGGCGGCTCGATATCGAATAGTTGATTGACCGGTAAAAAATATAAAATTTATGTGTGAGGTCAGTGGTTCGAATCTCACTAGCCACAATTTTATTTTATTTAGTGAAATCATAAAAGCAACATTTTTAATTTAATAATTATGAGTTATTTAGTGAAATCATAAAATTCATGGCCTATGTATACCTCTTTTTTCGTGGAGAAAACACTAAAAATTCTGTAATTTCTAAAGAAAAACTCGATTCTAGTATTATTTTATTTGTTGAGATATTGTTCTGAAATAATATTGAGAGTTAAGAAGTTTGCTTGTTATTGTTGAGCAAGTGATTTGATCGTTATATCTTAAGGGTGATTATTATCAAAAGAGGTAGCAACAGTTAAAAGCGTGCAATTTCATTTTAGGACATTGTGCTATTATGGCCTTGATCGTTCGATAAGTCTTATCATTAATTTTCTGCACTTTATTGTTCTAAAGTAGTATCTGCAACTAATTTTCCAACAATCTTACCTCTGATCCTTACAATGAAGATCCTATTCAAGATTTTCAACTGCGTTAAATAATAGATTCCAAATTCTAGTGCTTGTGTAGCTATCGCGGGGCAAATAAATGAATTATAATAATGTTGGTGGGTAGATGATATGCTCATTCGTGTCTCCAACCACCAATACGAACACGAACTTTACAATTGCGGCTCAACCACCCTTCCACTCTCAAATACAACGTCTAGAAGTAACAATTTTTTTAAAGTTAAATAACATCACGTTTGCTTAATCCTCTTTTTATTTCCTAACTAAAATGTCCTCAAAGTGGCCACACCTTCACCAACTATAATAAAATAATAATAATATCTTTTTCTATCTATACAAGTCGCATTGCACCTAAGTTCAACCTCTTTATTCAGCAAAGTTGTCGGGCGAGGTTTTTGAGCAAAACTTCGAGGATTAAAGATATCACAAAATTAGCATGAAATTGATGAAGAAGAAGGTAATCCTAATTCCATTTCCAGCACAGGGACATGTTACTCCCATGCTTAAACTAGCTTCGATTCTCCCGAGTTTTGGCCTCAAACCAGTGCTGATTGTACACGAATTCATTCACGGTCGTATTTCCTCTCAAATCAATGCAAGAGATGGGATTTCGTGCATGTCAATTTCGGATGGTTTGCCGGTAGAAATGCCTCGGGATTTCTTTTCGATCGAAAAGGCTATGGAGGATTATTTGCCATCACGTTTAGACGACGTTGTTCGGGAGCTCAACGAGGACGAAGGAGATGGTGGAATTTTGTGTTTCATTGTTGATTTATTGGCATCTTGGGCTGTTAGTGTTGCTAATAAGTATGAAGTACAAGTTGCAGGATTTTGGCCAGCCATGCATACTACTTATCAATTGATTGCTGCGATTCCTGCTATGGTCCTGTCTGGCATCATTTCCGAAAACGGTAAGGGCGCATTCTCTTTACCATTTTCAAGCCGTTTTCTATTTTCGATTTTTTAAAACAGTAAAAACGCGTTCTCTTTCCCATTTTCGATAACGCTTTTTTGAAAACAAGTTAAAAATTTACAAAGAAAACCCAAAACGACAAATTTGTTGTTTTAAATGTTTTCAGTTATAATCAAGTCAAAATTTTCAAAACACGTTTTTAGTGTTTTCAAAATACCAAAAAGGATACATTTTCAACAATCTTAAAATGAAGACTCAAAACACAAAACTCCAAATGAATTCAAAAACCACAAAATTGAAACACAAAGAAAACAACCCTTATTTTAAACTTGTTGATTTTTATTATTATTTTTATTTTTTTTTCCTTTTCATTTTTTTTTTCATATTTACGGGATGTCTTCAACTAAAACTTTGATGAATTTTAAAAGTCATTATAAATTCAAGTGTCCCCAATTGTTGTTTTAATGAATTTTAGTGAAATTTATTAAATCTAGGTGTTTTCAACTGAGATTTCAATGAATTTCTTTAAAATCTAGATGAACCCAATAACTGATGGATTTAAATGAATTTCATTAATATAGTGCTTTTAAATTTTCTTGGTGAATTTCAAACTTGAAAATACATATAACAAACTCTTTTAAAATTTTACTATTTTGAATTAGATTTTTATGAATTTTTTGAAAGCCTATTCAAATTCACAAAATTCATTAAAATTTATAATCTTTTAAAATTCATGTGGGAGACCTCCTATAATTTTTAATGAGATATCAATTTGAAAGAATATCCTATTACTAGACATTTGAGTTCAGTTTATAAAACTTAGATTTTACCACCCTACCAAGACGGGGGTAAAAAAATCCCAATAGCCAGTATTTCTCAACATCCACTAAATTTTATAATTTTTTTGAATAGTCAATGTACTTTTAAATTTGTTTCCGATCACTTGTTAAACCTCAAATTAATTTCAATATTTTTAAAGATTTCCCAAGAAATTGGTAACTTCTAACGTTGTTTTTCATTCATCACCTAAAAAATTAGCGATTCCATTTTTCAAGTTATCAAAAGTCATTAATTTTCAATCGACAAGAGACAGGGAGAGAAATGCGAAACACTTTTGGAAGTATAGTGATTATTCGAAAAAAAAAATTAATTTTTTTTAGAATTTATTTTTTAAAACTTGTTTCCCATTTTTTGAGTGTTTTCAGAATTTTCATTCAAAACACTAAAAATGCCAAAAAAAAAAATAATAATAAATAAATAAATAAATATATATATATATATATATATATATATATATATATATATATATACACACACACACACACATTTTGAGTTTCATGTTATAAATTTAACATTTTTTTTAAAAATATGTTTTCAAAATATCACACTAAATTCGTTTTGAGTATTTTGCAAAATTGAAAACTGAAAATAAACCAAATGCACCCTTATTGTTCGATTGTTTTGTCAAAAAGGGATACAGCTACTTTTCAGTACAAAAGTTTGGGGTGATTCTTAACACTTATCCCTTCTCCTGGCAGCTTTGTTTTACATCCCCAATAATTAGTGTACTATTTAAAGCAATAGTTGTTATGTTGTAATCAAACAAATATATATATATATACACCTGCAGGGTGTCCACTCCATAAAAGTCCTATATGCTTGTATCCAGGCCAACCTACACTGACTACAGATGATCTACCATGGCTAATTGGTTCTTCAGCAGCAAGAAATTCGAGATTCAAGTTCTGGTCAAGAACATTGGATAGATCAATTAACCTCAAGTGGCTCCTGATGAATACATTTCCAGATGAATGCCAAGAAAAACAGTTTATATTGACTGGTGTTAGACAACATATCCAAATTGGACCTCTTAATATGCACTCGACAACAAGCAAGATTAGTCCCAGTTTCTGGCAAGAAGATAAGGATTGCTTAGATTGGCTAGACACTCAAAATGATGGTTCAATCGTGTACATTTCATTTGGAAGTTGGGTTAGCCCACTCGAAAAACTCAAGATTAATAACTTAGCAATGGCCCTCGAGGCATCCGGGAGGCAATTCCTTTGGGTTCTAGGGTCCTCGTGGCGCAAAGAGTTACCATCGGGGTATGCAGAGAGAGTGTCGGGACGAGGAATAATCGTTTCATGGGCTCCGCAAATCGAGGTGCTGCGACACGACGCTGTGGGGTGTTATCTGACACACTGTGGATGGAATTCCATAACGGAGGCTATACAATGCAAGAAACCTCTTTTGTGCTATCCAGTAGCCGGAGATCAGTTTGTGAATTGTGCCTACATTGTTGATACCTGGCAAATTGGAGTAAAGATTAGAGGGTTTGGAAGAAGGGAATTAGAAGAAGGGTTTAGAAGGTTGATGGAAGACAAAGAAATAAGCCAAAGAATCTTGAGACTAAATGAGAAATTATTTGGAAATGAGGGTAAGTCTAAAGCCATGGCTAATCTAGCAAACTTTGTTCATGATATCAAGAAATTGGCAGTGACTTGATTTCACTCATTAGATAATTTTCGATAATGAGACCGAATCCCAACTACAATCTCACTACTTGTCTTTATGTCCATCAGTCTCAAACTCAATCTAAGAAGCTATAGGAACATCTAGTCTCATCTACCCATATTGGAGGACGTCGATTATTGTCTCCCATACAACTCTCAAGAGTACACTGGCAAATGCGTGTATGTGCATTTGACATATAGTGGTGTAGAAGCAAAGGTCCAACCTTTTAAAACAAGGAAAACCTAAGAGCTAGAGATTATTATTTCAGTAACTGAATGATGAATTTGAGATGTATCTGTTGGAATTTGGTTTAGAGAATGAAAATATAATTTAGTTTAAGTATGGAAAAGTGACTTTCGTATCAACTTTGCTCAAATATTCAGACTTGATTCGATGGTCAAATTATGAACATAAATAGATTAACTTGTTGTATCGTCGTTGTATATTTGGAATCTCAAAGTCAATTCTGAATGCATGAGAAATTGAGGTCCAAAGTTGGATATAAAAGAGGAAATACGGGCTAGAACAAAAATGGCTAATTCCATAACTCGCATATCGCTCGAGCAATAGTCTAGCGAAAAACGAGCGAGACAAGCTTTGATGAAAAGGTGTCACCGTCACTCGAACAAGAGACCCGCTACAAGCTAGTGACAATAAAGGATGTGAATGTTGCTAAGTTTGGGGCGTGACACTTCATTCACAACCTTTTCTCCTCTATATAAAGGACCATTTGGACATCCATTATGTATCCCATATCATTTTTAATTGATCATTACATCAAAACTCTTGCAAAATACTTTCCAAAAGTATTCCAAAACAATTTTTCTTTTAGAGAGAAAATTATCGTTCCAAGTTTGTTGTTGGTTGTGGTTTGTAGTGCTCTTCCACAAGTTGTATCTCAAGAGACAAGTGCCGTAGTCCATTAACACTGCTTCGGGGCAATATTGTCTTAAAGAAAAAGTGTTTTCACTTGCCTCGAATTTCATTTTTCACTTTGTTTTCTTCTTCTTACCTTTTTTCTTTCCATTTTCTAGAATTTAATTATGCTCCTGCGAATTAAATTTAAATATTTTCTTTGTCTAAACAACCATTTACATATACTAACACACCAACAATCTTAAGACAATATTCGTTTGTTTGTGGCTGTTGTTGGACATCCTTTCTTCATCTTTGGATTAAGCTTTTGTGTGATATTCCTTTAATTCAATATTTTGTACATGTTTAACTTTTGTTTATAACATAAATGAATCTTGTTGAAACTACTTCAAGTCAACAACAAATGGTACGAACCATTTGGTTCCGCCTTTGACCATACCTATATCAAACTCTCACATTCCACATGGGGAAAAATCGAAAAAAAAAAATCATGTGCGGATTTTAAATGATGGCAACAAAAGATGTTTTTTTATCTCACTACTTTGAATTTGACAAAATTCCTAAAAGAAAAGGCTCCTGATGTACAAGAAGGAGAAAAATAATCGTGAGTCGATTATTGCATTGGATGCATAGAATCATTCTGATTTCATTTGCAAAAATCACATCGTAAATGGATTGGATGATACACTTTATGGAGTGTGATGAACTCGGCCAAGGATCTATGAGATTCATTGGGAAAGAAGTACAAGAACAAGGATTTCGGAACAAAGAAGTTCATCGTTGGCAAATTTTTAGACTACAAAATGGTAGACTCCAAAATCGTGATAAGTTAAGTACAAGAATTTCAAGTTCTACTTCATGACATACATCGCGAAGAGATGAAATTGAGTGAGTCCTTCCAAGTTGCAGCCATCATTAAGAAACTCCTTCCTATGTGGAGAAATTTCAAAAAATATCTCAAGCATAAATGCAAGGAGATGAATTTGGAAGAATTGATAGTCCATTTGAGGATTAAGGAAGACAATAGAAACATGAAACGGAAATCTATAGTTCAACTTGGAGCAAATTTTGTTGAAACTGGTTCGAAGGTTGTGAACAATAAACATAAGATCTCCGGTGTTGTACCAAAAAGAGACAACTCCAAAAATGTCAAGAAGTCAAACATCACTCTAATGAATGTCAAAAGCCTAAGAAGAACGTACAAGTAAATGTGGTTAAAAGAAACATCCTTTCTAAAGGGATACAAGAGATGAATCTTTTAGCAGTTGTTTTTAAATGTAATAATGTTGAAAATTCAATGGAATTGTGGGTTGATACTAGTGCTACCTGTCACATTTATGCAGACAAGACTAAGTTCTCTAACTACAAAGAATTAAATGGAGAACAACTCTTCATGGGAAATTCTGCAAGTTCTAAAGTTGAAGGACAATGAAAAGTTACTTTAAAGATGACATATGGTAAAAAGCTCATCTTCGACAATGTCCTACATGTATTGGACATTTGTAAGAATCTTGTATCCGGGTCTCTACCTAGCAAAAATGGCTTTAAACTTGTATTCGTATCCGATAAATTTGTACTCATTAAGAATGAGAAGTATGTTGGTAAAGGATGCCTATGTGATCGAATGTTTAAAATGAACGTTCTTACAATTGTACCAAAACAAAGCATTATGAATAAAAATTTGAATTCTACTTATATGCTTAAGTTGTCTTGTTTACGGCATAGTCGATTAGGACACATCAATTACAACTCTAAGCGTAGACTTGTGAATCAAAATTTAAGTCCGACGCTTAAGATTGATCATAATCATAAGTGTAAAGTATGTGTTGAAGCAAAGTTGACCAAAACACGTTTTCACTCAATTCAAAGGAACACGACACCTTTAGAGTTAATACATGGCGATATATGTAACTTAAAATTTAAAGGTGGCAAGAAATAATTTATAACTTTCATTGATGATTGTACAAAGTATTATTATGTCTTTCTACTACGAAGTAAAGATGAAGCATTAGATGTCTTTAAACATTATAAGACGAAAGTTGAAAATCAACTTGGTAAAATAAAAAGTATTCGTAGTGATAGATGTGGTGAATGGGGGCATCGTTTGAAGAATATTGTTCCGAGCATGAAATCATTCATTGAACAATGACACCTCACTCAATCCAATCAAATGGTCTCGCTGAACGTAAAAATTGAACTCTTAAAGAGATGATCAACTCAATGTTGATAAGTTCGGGTCTAGCTCAGAATTTGTGGGAGAAAACTATTCTATTGGCAAATAGCATTCTTAACAAGATACCCCTTAAGAAAATGGAAGAAACTTCATATGAACTATGGAAAGGTCGTCCTCCTGCTTATGAATACTTGAACTAGACTCAAAAATTAGATTCTAACCTATTAAAGATCATTTCTATACTTCTAACTCTTGTACAAAGACATTTATATAGATAAATATAAGTTATACCCAAAGGATTACTTAAAATCAAAGGTTAACCCATTCAAGTCTAGCAATCTACATCTCTGTCCAGGTTGTTTTCTTTCAAGTTCTTGTAATTAGTTGCCCCTATTTTTACCATCATAAATCATCAAAACACCCCCAACATGATCTTAATCAAGTCCAGAGGTTCAAGAGGCTATAAAACTCTCAGAAATAATGAAGACATGCCTCAAAACAGTGTACTAATTTAGCTACCCAAAACTCTCAATTCCCAGCTTTTTGTTTTCTATTTTCCTTTAGCTCTTTTGCTTTCTCTTTCACTTGGGGATAACTTGAGGACAAATTTAGGGTTAAGTGTCCTATTTAGAATCTATATAAAGAGTCTTAAGGGTTGGGGTCATGCTTGACACTTAAGGATGAAGAAATTGGTGATTGAAGGACAAGTATATCCAAGCAGGATGTGGCTTCATACAACCATATTGGAATTTTCATTTCTCATATTTGGATCCATATGTGATTTATGAGATATATATCTCTCCAATATAAAGTGCTAAGGTTTTAAAAGACGTGATGGAGGACTTAAGATTGAAGGAATTTGATGTTAAAGTGACAAGTCATCACAAGTAGGAGGTGTCTCTTTCTAGTTAAATTATGATTTTGTACCAATACTTGGGCAGTTTATATGAAATGTAGGGATAATATGCTACATATTTGAAGTCTTAAAGGAGTGGTAGATGTGGCTAATGCTTAAGGGTGAAGGAATTTACCATTATAAGGATAAATCTATAGGCAGGAAGTGTACTAAGCATGAGGTGGTCTCTTGGGGTTAAAATATGATTTTGTATCTATCATTGCATGTACGAATCAAGTATCCTTGGCTTATTTTAATTTTTTTACAATCCACTTTACTTGTCTTAAGATCCCAAATTATTTTATATAGCTAATTCCTTAACCGTTCATTCATTACCTACCGATTGACACCTAATTCTCGACTGATTTTCATGATTTGCACCTCAACAGTTATAACGTCATATAAACCTTATCTTATCTCATTGTGATCATGTTACTTCAATCCTCATGTCCCAAATGTTTCAATCACCTATCTAGGGTTTAAGGATGCCTTGATCAATCGAATGGTGAACTTGCAACTTTGTCGATACTAATTCTGGCCTTTTCAATATTCTCATTGCTTAGCAAGTCAATCTCCAACATCCAGATTAATATTTTTTTCTCTACCATATCTAAACGTAAAATTTACCACCTAGGTCAAGGAGCAGAGGGCTAACACCATACCAAGATCTTAAAACCTCAATAATCGAATGCATCATTTTAAGAGAAAACAATTAAGAAAATTGATGCAAATGACATTATAAATAGAATGAAATGCATGAATCATGTAGGCCAAATGTGATGTAAAGTTCGGGGTATTACATTATTACTATAAACAAAGCGGGAGAAGAAGCAGAATGACTTTGTAACTTCTTGGAAGATATTTCATGTTGACCTAAGTTGATACCTGCAATTAGTATACATTGTGATAGTCAATCGACTATTGGAAGTGTTCAAATTAGCATATATAGCGGCAAGTCTAGACATATACGTCATAGATACAATACTATTAAGCAGTTGATCTCTAATAGTATCATCTCCATAGATTCTGTGAAGTCAAAAAAGAACACGCAGATCCACCTATTAAAGGTAAACCAAGAGATTAAGTATGTTGCCTATCGAAAGGAATGTAATTAAAGCCTACTACATAATGATTTTTGTAATTGTAACTCTACCTTGTTGACTCGAGATCCCAAGATCTTAGTTCAAGGGGACAATTAAGTTATGAAGATTCAATAAAGCACTTGGGAAAATATTTCCTAACTCATTAATATAATAATTAAAGTGTTTTCTATAGAACGTTAAGATTAAGATATCCTTTTAATGATTCATATATCTTGATTAAATCAAGTGGAGTAGGGCAGAATACTTTTAATAGGAGGTCACCTATATAAGTATGAGGAGGGGCCGCCTCAATGAAAATCGTTCAAATGCTGAAATTTTTTGAACACTTGTGAAACCCAATAGTGGTTCAGGGTCAAAATGACCCAAGTCATGAGAACCATAAACGATTAAGGAAAGAAATTTGTGTGAGTACTATTGTCTTAGTTTACACCAATGGTTGAATGGTTTAAGACATTACGTTCACAAATTAGTTAAGTAAATCTGATAGTATTTCACTAAGGAATGTTCAAAGTGAGAAGTTACCTTACCTAATGCATTGTTTTTCTATTCGTTCTACAATGTATCATATTTCTGCATAGCATGAGCACATTCGAATTTCCATTACTGTAGGAGATTGTTCGAATTTAGTTTGGAGAATGAAATAATATTTACTTCTTAAGTATGGAAAAGTGACTTTCGTTTCAACTTCACTCAAATATTCAGACTTGATCCGATAGTCAAATTATGAATATAAATATACTAACATGTTCTACTTGTTGAGTAGATCGTCGTGGTATATTTGAAATCTCAAAACCAATTCCGAATGAATAAGAAATTACTATCCGAAGTTGGATAGAAAAGAGGAATACGGATTATAAAAAAATGACTAATTCCATAGCTCGCCTATTGCGCGAGCAATAGTCTAGCAACATGCAAGAGAGAGAGAGAGGGGCTCTGATGAAAAGGTGTTAGTGTTGCTCGAGTGAGAGGCCAGCGACAAGCTAGTGACATCAAGGTATGTTTCCTTTCGTGAAGGTTGCTAAGTTTGGGGCATGACTCTTCACTCACAAGCTTTTCTCCTCTATAGGACCATTTGAACGTCCATTATGCATTCCATATCATTTTGCATTGATCATTACATCAAAACTCTTACAAAATACTTTCCAAAAGTCAATCCAAAACCATTTTCTTATAGAGAGAAAATTATTGTTCCAAGTTCTTTGCTACTTGTGGTTTGAAGTGTTTCTCCACAAATTGTATCCATTGTATCTTGGGAGACAAGTGTTGTAATCCTTTAGCACCGTTGTGGGGCAATATTGTTTTAAGGAAAAAGTGTTTTCACTTGCCTTGGATTTCCTTCTTCATTTTGTTTTCTTCTTCTTACCTTCTTTCTTTCCATTTTCTTGAGTTTAATTATGCTTCTGCGAATTAAATTTAAATATTTTCTTTGTCTAAACAACCATTTACATATAGTAAAGCTCCAAGATCTATAAACAAGCCTAGCCTCTTCTTATATATGCATTACCAATCTTATTATCCAAATAGACTAAGAAAAGAAATTAATCTCCCCCCACCTCCAAAGAAAAAATAAAAAAAAAAATGGAAAACTAATAACCTATTTTAAAAAGAAGTAGAAATAAAATCCTAATAAATAAGAAGGAATAGCTCTTACATTAGTATCATTCCACTCCACCTGCCAAAACTTGTTCACGAGTTTAATGGGAAAAGAGAAAATTCATCATGAGGAAAATACTTGAAGGTCTGCTACATTGAATGTTGAAGAAACTCCCATCTCTTGCGGAATCAATCACATAAGCACTGTTGTTTAGTTAGTTTAAAACCTCGAAAATTATCTCTCCTCGAATGAATCATCACTAAATCACCTTCATTGAAGACATTCTCACGTTTTTGCTTGTTATGGCTGACATTATGCTTTACATTATAAGCTTCAAGTTGTTGTTGGATGCCTTTATGTGATTGGTGATTACAGTTTGCCATCTCTTATGGTGTTGGGTGGTGTAAAATTCAGAGCATTCTTTAACATGAATTTTGGGTCAAGTTTCTTATTAGAAATTATGAATTCCAAGATCTTTGTTGGATTACCTTACATTTCAAAGCTCCATAATCTGCATTTTCTTATCTCCAATGGTTCCAATCCAAATTACAAATGGAAGGGGATTATTATAGACAATCTCAGTGTCTAATTTTGTAAGTTTTCGTGCCAAAATATTGACTTTAGGTCATTTCCAATTTTGGTGTATTTTCACATACACACCATTTTTCATGCCATCTTTTCTCTCTCTTTAATTGCAAGACAAAGTTATGGGAGTACTAGAAAATATTGAAAGTTGGTGGGAGTTGGTGGAAGTTATGGGTTTAAATTCTGTTCAAATCACACCCTCCAAATCCAATCCAGTTTACGAACTTGTGGGTCGGATCATCCCACATGGGTGATCCACGACCCGTATTTTTCAACATCTTCCATTTGCACAAAATGGGCTTAACCTGAACCAAAAGTAACAACGAATATCGCATGTTAGATCCTTCTCATGATCTATCTCACAAAGATTTATATGGCAAGTAGATTGTGCATTCATCGAGTACATATTAGAGCTCACAATAATATAAACCTATTAGAAATATATAGTAACTTTACTTGAGGAACATTACATCTCGCTAAATTCATTTTCCAACATTAATTCAAGTATTTTGATTCCTCGAGTATTTATGGAATATATTTGAACCCCACATCGTATCATTGTATTCACAATTGAGTCTTCTACCCTAAATGGTTAAATACAATTGTCGAGCCGATGAATACAAATATATACGTTAGTCAAAATAATTTTCATTTCCTATTCGAACTCTTCAACTTTAAATTAGCTACTTTTTTAGATACATGCTAAATTAGAAAAACTGAAATAAAATCTCAAGAAACAATCAAAAGCCGTAAGAGTATATATGATGTTATATAAACCTTAAGGTTTCATACAATAAGAAAGTAGGGATCGTGGTATAAAACACATGTTACAGTATTTTCTCCCTTTCTTAGGGCGTATGTCATATTCTTTATACATAAAAAAAAAAAAAAAAAACACTGTACAGATGCTAGTTCAAGTATTCCTTGAAACCTAACTTAGAGTTCTCCTTAATTCAGTCTTTTAGGTAATCTCAAATTGAGAACTTGATCTGGCTACTAAAAGATTGAATGGATAGTGAAATCCATATCGACTACTTTTTGTAAACTTATCTTGATATCTCATCAAGGAGACTAGATCATATACAGAACATGATCACCATGTCTCATCTAAACACATCCCAAAATGTCTAAGGTGATTGCTCATATGAGCGAGCCAATCTCAATCCATTTAACATACTTTATATGTGCATGCCAATCATTATCTCGTAATTCCAACAATAGATTTCTCATGAACTTCAAATTGTTCATCTATGGGCATACAAAATTCAATCATGAGTTTTTTAATACACTAAGTATCACATTCTATGCAATTCTAAAGACTCAATTTTATCAATAAGTATATCTCTAGACATCTTCAAAGTATGATGAATACATATCATCGTTTACATAGATATATCGTAAATACACTTTCTTTGCAAATGTGTCTCATAGAAATACTATCGAGTGTTGAGTTCCATTATGATACTTGAGATCCTCAACAAATGAATAGTTGTGTAACTATCATGGATATCATATTCTCAAATGGTATCATTAGATGCTTAATACACCTAACCAAACAATTTCTTCAACTGCTCAAATATACACTATAAGATATGCTTCATGCTACTTTATATAGCAACAGTGCACAAATCTGTGACTATTTGTGCTAGACTAACTCTTATCATTAGTCAACATTTGTATAACTATTTCAATTACAAGTTATTCCCTTAATAATAAATAGATTAACTAATAACATCATCCTTCAGGTATCAGAATACCTTTTCTAAAGGTAATATTGATACCTACCGACTAGATCTATGTCATGAGAAATGTTAGAGCAAGTATACATCATATATAGCTAGAGGTGTCAATCCGGGTGGTCCGGGCCGGGTCGGCCCGCCAACATGTGAGCCCGGTAACGGCCCGCGTGAAAAAAAGCCCGCCCGCTGCGGGTTCCGGGCCGGTTACGGGTCGACCCACAATTTTGGACTACAACCCAGGCCCGCCCGCTGACCCATCCGGGTCGAGCCCATGCGGGTCACGGGTCGCGCGGGTCGCGGTTCGTTCCGATTTTGGCCCGTATGAT
Source organism: Fraxinus americana (assembly GCA_035079005.1). NCBI lineage: Eukaryota > Viridiplantae > Streptophyta > Magnoliopsida > Lamiales > Oleaceae > Fraxinus > Fraxinus americana. The sequence goes on from CM068728.1 coordinate 1,213,448, forward strand.
TGTATAAATAAAATTATAAAAATATAGAATTTTTCATATTTATAGCAAAAAATATATTTTTTTATTAAATGTAAACTAAGAATTGAACAAAATGATAAATTCATAATTATATCAAGAAATTTTTACATAGAATTCAAATTTAATGTTACATGAATTATTTATAACTTTGCAAACTTCTACAACATTATCATCTTCTAAATTTATTGGAGAGCAACTATTATTGAAAATATGATTTTGAGAAAAAGAATCGTGAGAATCTATAATATAGTAGGATTAAAAAATTTAGTAGTGACTAGTGAGAATCGAGAAGAAAGAAATATAATCAAGATGATGATGATATTTGCAATTGAATAATTGTAATTGTAGTAAGGTAGTAACAAGTATGAACTATAAAATATAAATGTATAATAACTAATGAGAGGGTATTGTAAAAATAATCTCTCCCCTTTTTTTTAATTTTAATTTTATTTAATTTTAATTTTTTTTACGGGCCGCGGGTTAACCGCGGCCCGTGGGGGTGCAACCCGCGAAGCCCGCGGGTTACACCTCCTTGGCCCGTGAACCGCCCGCACGGGTCACGGGTCGGCCCGCGGTCCCGGTTTTCACGGGCCGGTTTTTACGGGTCATGGCCGGCCCGTCCGTCTTGACACCTCTATATATAGCATACTTCTACCTCCTGATCGTACTAGATATGGTTCTCTGGGTATTTCTTTATGCACTTATGAAGTCTTTGGACATTTATGAAGAGTCATATGGTCGCCTTCCGATATAGAAGTATCAACATAGTAACAATTTCACTGTTAAAAAATATTATAGTCTTTATATTATATAGCTCTTGTGACAGAACAAGAAGACTAGAATAATCTTTTTAATACAAGATATACAATTTGCTAAATGCATGTCCTTCATCTCAAAAATTGAGAACAACCATTTCAAAACAGTCTCTATACACTCATTCTCATGTTTAGACAATCCAATGTCATCAACATAAAAATAAGAATTATAATATACATCAGACCTTTACATAAATATAGTAATACTCATCCATATGATGAAATATTTTATGAGATTTAAACCCTATTAGAACTCAAGTACCACTACCAAGATGGCTGCATTAGACCATGAGTATAGCTATAAAGTTACCGCAATACAAAAAATTCTTTAACACGAAATCTACAAGTCAATTCATACAAATCTCTTTACTCAATTCTCAATTGAGAATAAAAATGCAGTCTTTAGATCTATTTAGTGTAACTCTAAATTTAAACATACTATCACGGCTACCATCGAAAATTTATCCAACTCTATACATTTATATTGAGTATAACATTTTTTCGAAAAAAATTGAGCTTTATCTTTCATGAACGCATTAGTCTTCCACTTAATTTTCAAGAATCTGAATGTTCTCAATAAACTAAATATCCAATTAGAACTTCCACCACATCCCAGATTAGGTAGGAATTCTATTCTCCATATATATATATATATATATATATATATATATATATATATATATATATATATATATATTTCCATCACTTTCTTCAATATTCATATTTGTACTCATATAAGTAAAGAATTTTCTGAACCAACAATCCTTGAAATTAGATGGTTTTTAGAAAGATCCCACTTGAAAACAGATTTCTCCTACTTGAATCAGAAGCTTAAACCAACTTTTATGTATTTAAATTGATTCACCAATATACATAATATTAATTTCATTAATATTCTCCAAAACATTTCTCACCTATTAAGAAAAATGTCGAATGTCACATCTTGTGACTCGATATCCACCCAAAATTTCACCTATGATAAGTACCATTTGGACTGTTGTATAGCTCATAAAGATACATCTCATTTTTAATAAACTCATATTCTCAAACTCATTATAAAAAACATACACAGTCAATTATGAGTCTAAGAAAACCCATATTTGGTTATCTACGTGTCCAAAGTTTATACAACTCTGAAGGTACTAACATAGAAAGAACTCGATTAATTGACATGTTGCAGTTAACCACTCTTCCCAAAAATAAATACGTAAATTGGACTGTATTATCTCAAGTCGCATCATATTCAACAATATTCCATTCATTCTACCCAATACACCATATAGTTTTGGTGAATAAGGAATAGCCAATTCAGTAAAAAAATTCTTTCATTACACTGATCATTGAACTCTTCTGATAGAAATTCACATTTTCAAACATTTTTTTCAAAATCTTCACTTCCATAATTTGATTTTCTACAACCAAGTGTAAATCAATTCAATGTCTTCAACTTATGAAAATCATAAACAACTGAAATGCATAAATCTATCTATAAATGTAATGAAAATATGAGGTCCTGTCTCTATATCTCTTAATCATAGCCCATAAAGAAATTTGGACGGATACCTATGTGGAAGTTTAGCTCTTGTAGTTTTGAATAATTGTCACAATTCAAAACTTCAAACAATTCCACAAATATCTAAAACCATACTAAACATCACCACCATAAGTAAGAACAGAACTACTACGTATAAATTCAAGTTAGAGACCACTCTCTTGAATAAAAATAATTAAGATCAAGTTTAATGGAATCTTTGATACTATCATAATATCAAAACAAATTTCAGTTTCTCCACCTTGCAATAGTAAGTTGGATGTACCAGTCCTATAAACCTCTCTTCCATCTTCCATCTTCATTATTTGTATATGTCTATTTTGTAGCAAGCCGAAGATGACAATTGACTACAAATACTTCTTGATCTCATATAAAGTGAGTTTCTATGAATCTATTATCCACACAAGATAAGATCCAATATATATTTGACACGAAAACAACACTAAGAAGAATATATTCAAGTGCAATATCATTTAGCTTAAACACTTTTGAGCTAGTGATTCAAAACCTCAAGGTTGACGTACTTGAACCTCTATAATAATAACCCTCTACAAAACCACTTTAATGTACTTACGATTTGATATGTCATTCTTGATCCCTTTCCAATATCCTCACATATCCCGCATTTATTCTAGCTCAGTCATACTAAGAAGTCTTATATGAACTAGAACAACGATACACAAGCATGTCCTCGAGACTAAGTAATATCAATTCGCATGTCTTTTAACTCATACTACAGGTAGTGCGAATAAAGGAAATTAACACTTCAATTTGTAAGTCATATTGACCTTCAAAGTTCACAACTATCGAGAAGAGACTAGTTTGAACTTACGACTCGTCTCAAAAAAGTGGCCAACTAAAAATGTCAACATTATGTTAACCATCTCAACTCAATCACATTCGAGAATAAGATTATCTATAATAGAACTTAACAATCTAAATGCTCAAGTACTAGAATCTATCTTTTCACATACTTAAAAATTTCATGATCTTTATTCTCAAGAGTAGTGTGATCCCACATCATGTCTTCTATTGCATGGTTGATTCACTCTGAAGAAAATGTTCTTCTAGTATACCCAAAATCTTATCATGCCAAATGTTATCACATTTAACTTATCATCTTTATTAATGTCAACAATTATAGATTTTGATGCTATGATCTATCAGATTTTAAAGACATTTTATTCTTAATCAATAACCATTGATGCATATATACCATTTTGCATTAACGTAAATTAACAAATACAGTAGTTCAACATTAGGCACAGAAATGAAAACTCACTATATTCCCAATCATCATTCGCAATTCTATTGTTTCATATTATAAACTTAATTTCATAACACAATATTTCACGAGTTCTAAAACAAATAGTTTTAAGAAGGATTTTCTTTAAATTTGACAATTATCAAACTATCACTCAACTAATAATCAATAGATTTAAGTAAGACTTTCATTCCACTGACCTTAGTATTCATAACAATTCACGAATTGACAAATATCATGTAATTCAATAAGGTAATTCCACAATGTGCAATAAAGAACACAAATATGCACACTTAGCTAATTATGACATGTATCATGATATCATAAACTAATCCTTCCAAAAGAATAATTCCAATTATAATCAAATAATAAAACTCACATCAATTAAATTTTATTATATAGATTCTCTATCTCACTTTAATCTATGTTTGTAGGAAATCTCGAATTGATTGGGAATATAATTTGGGATATTGTTAAAGATTTGATCTACCATAGTTAGAATATTGTAAATTGATTAGGGATATATTTACTTTCCTTTTTATTTTCTTTCCTCAAGTATATATATAGGAGTTGTGTATTGTACATAAGTAATATGGATGAAAACGTGAATTAAGAATTCTCTCCTATTTTTCATTCCTGTTTTTATCTTCATGGTATCAGAGCCATTCCAATGACAGAAACAGGCGACAATAGCAGAGGATCAATGACCTCTGAATTTCTCAATGAAGAAACAGAGGCTATCTCTGCCGGGAGTGGAATTGAAAGTTCATCCTTTCAATTCACTGTAGAAAAACTGGATGGGAAAAACTATAGAGAGTGGGCTCAATCAATCAAATTAATCATTGATGGAAAATCAAAACTGGGGTACCTGACTGGAGAGATAAAGATGCCAGTCCCAACTGACATAAATCTTCTTCGAAAATGGCGATCGGAGATTCCATGGTGATTGCTTGGCTCATCAATTCCATGAAGCCTTCAATTGGAAAAACATACTTGTTTCTACCCACTGCAAAAGACGTCTGGGAGGCTGTAAAGGAGACGTATTCTGATTCTGAAAATGCAGCCTAAATTTTTGAAATCAAGTCCAAATTGTGGCAAATCAAGCAGGGAGAAAGGGACGTGATCGATTACTACCTGGAGATGAATACATTATGGAAAGACCTTGACCTAAGTTTAGAGGAGAAGTGGAAGTGCCCAAAAGATTGTACCTAGGTCTTTGCGAAAGTAAGCCGAGAAGAAAGCCCGCGGAAGGAGATGTTGACTGGAACCAGTGAGTTTGGGTCGATGGTTGAGGGCTCAGGTATGGCTGTGAAAGGACTTGGGCATCCTGGTAATGGGGCTTCAAAATTTAAAATGGGTCCATCATATTTCCAACTTGAGGCTACAACTAATATGGGGCCCAATTACCCTAATATTGGACCGGGAGGAATGGGCTTATATCAAAAAGGGGTAGCACAAGTGTGTCAGGCTTAAAACAAAAAGGCCGACCTTGGTGTGAACACTGTCACAAGCCAGGATATAAAGAAGACACATGTTGGGACCTACATGGACAGTCGGCTGATTGGAAACATAGGCAAAGTAACAGAAATCGTAGCTATCAGGCATCTGTTGATTATTCAACAGAAAAAAATCCAACGATGCTTTTAATTCCTAGCAGATGGAGCAACTCTACAAAATGTTCTCTACACTCTAGCCCTCAAGTCAAACCACTACAAATAATGCTTCTAGTTCACTAGCCTACAGAGGTAATTTTTTGAGAGCATTAAACTCCACCACTCAAACTAAAATGCCATGGATCATTGACTCAGGAGATTCTGATCATATGACGGACACCTACCACCTATTCACTTCATACTCCACATGTGCTGGCAATCTTAAAGTTAAAATTACAGATGGTTCCCTATCCACTGTCGCAGGCAAAGGGAGTATTCAAATTTTCGATTCTATAACTTTAGAATCTGTCCTCCATATTCCAAATTTATCATGCAACTCACTATCGTTAGCCAGTTAACAAAAACATCAAATTGCTCTGCTAAATTTCTTCCTTCTTCCTATGTGTTTCAGGACCTATCATCGGGGAAGACGATTGGCAGTGCTAAGGAAAGTGAAGGACTCTACTACTTTGAAGAGGCTGATGTGAGTAAACAGAGTTAAATTAAAGTTTGTGATCTTGCGTCCGTCCTTAGAAATAGTGAAATGATGTTATGGCACTTTAGAATGGGTCATCCCAACTTTCCATACTTGAAACATGTTTCCCCTTCCATTTTTTGAATAAAAGGCCTGTCAACTTACAATGTGAAATTTGTGAACTTGCAAAACATCAACGTACATCATTTCCAAACCATCAAAACCATTCACCATGATCCACAGTGATGTATGGGGTCCCTCAAGAGTACCAAACCGTAATCATGTAAAATGGTTTGATTTATCGATGATCACACTCGAATATATTGGATTTACCTCCTAAAAGAAAAAATTGATGTTCGTTCCGTGTTCATCAACTTCCATTCTATGATTCAAACATAATTTCAAACACAAATTCAAATTCTACACACTGACAATGGCAAGGAATACTTCAATAATATCATGGGAGACTTCCTGTGAGCTCACGGCATAATTCATCAAAGCTCTTGTGTCGACACTCTCCAACAAAATGGGATTGCCGAACGGAAAAATAGACATCTCCTAGAAGTTGTTAGTGCCTTAATGTTTACTACAAACATGCCAAAAATGTTCTGGGAGGATGCGGTCCTTACATCCACCTATCTAATCAATCGAATGCCTAACCGTATCTTACATTTTGAAACACAACTCCAAAAATTTCAGAAACCTTTTCCAAATTCTCGCCTCAACTCCAATATCTCCCTGAGAGTGTTTGGATGCACTGCATTCATTCATGTTCACTCTACTCACATAAGTAAACTTGACCCTGACCAATTAAATGTATTCTGATTGGATATGCTCCTCCACAAACTACAAATACTTTAAGAACACCTCTCTTCAGGGAAAGATCTTACATGAAGATCGGTTTCTTGACCTCTGTCTCTCTACCCATAATATGTCACCGACTCCACCAACTAATGTGCCATTAACAAAAGGAAACCTGAATCTAGGGCAAGAAGTAGAAAAACAAAACGATAAGGAAATACTAGTTTTCTCCAGAAAGCAAAAATCAAAGTACTCAGAAGACCTCACATCTGAGGCACCAAGATTTTCTGAACCGATGGTAGTTCAAGATCTCCAGGAAGTATCAGAAAGTCCTGATGCTGACTTACCTATTGCTCTTAGGAAACAAAAACGGTTATGTACACTTCATCCCATCTCAAAATTCTTATCCTATAATACCCTATCTACAGGATTTCGTGCTTTTACATCTTACCTTGATAGGACAATGATTCCAAGAAATATTCAGGAAGCCTTGGAACTTCCAAAATGGAGAGAAGCAGTATTGGAAGAAATGCGAGCGTTGGAAAAAATGAAACTTGGGAAGTTATGGACTTACCACAGGGAAAAAAACCCGTTGGATGCAAATGGGTCTTCACTTTAAAATACAAAGCCGATGGGACAATAGAAAATTATAATGCTTGGTTGGTTGTGAAATGATACACAGAAACCTATGGCATTGACTACACATAAACGTTTGCACAAGTAGCAAAGCTAAATACAATTCGAGCTCTTCTATGACTAACAACAAATTTAGATTGGCCACTTCAGCAACTCGACATTAAAAATGCATTCTTCAATGGGGAATTGGAAGAAGAAGTGTTCATGACATTACCACCAGGTTTTTACAAGGTAAAAGAAAGGGACCAAGTATGTAAATTAAAGAAGTCGTTGTACGAACTCAAGCAGTCACCAAAAGCATGGTTTGACAGATTTGCAAAAGTGTTGAAGAAACAAGGATATCACCAAGGACAATCAGATCACACTATGTTTATTCAAAATTTTGAAGATAGTACTAAAACAATTCTGATATTTTATGTCGATGACATTATTTTGACAGGGGATAATTTGGTAGAGTTGGAGAGATTAAAAAAGAGTCTTCCCATGAGATATTTCTTAAGAATGGAAATTGCTAGATTAAGATAAAGAATCAGTATATCACAACGAAAATATTACTTGATCTTCTAACTGAAACTGGCATGCTTGGATGCAAACCAAGCGACACACCTATGGATGTAGGAAAGAAAACCGAGGATGGAGAGGCTCCAGTAGAAGTCGACAGATATCAAAGACTAGTGGGAAAACTAATCTACTTGTCACACACCAGGCTCAATATCGTATTTGCTATTAGTCAGGTTAGCCAATACATGCTTCCCCGAAGAAAAGTCATCTGGAGGCTGTCTATATGATACTAAGATATCTCAAAGGCTCTGCAGGAAAAGGGTTACTCTTCAAAAGGGGTGAAAGAAAAGAAGTTGAAATCTATACAGATGCGGATTGGGCAGAATCAATTGATGATAGGAGATCTACTACTGGTTATTGTACCTTTGTATGGGGAAATCTAGTCACTTGGAGAAGCAAAAAACAAAATGTGGTAGCTAGAAGCAGTGTTGAAGCTGAATTCAGAGTTGTCGCACGAGGAATATGTGAAGGATTGTAATTGAGAAAGCTCCTGGAAGAATTACACGTCAAAATAAAGTTGCCAGTTAAACTCTATTGTGACAATAACGCAGCTATCAATATTTTTCTTAACCCAGTTCAACACTATCAAACTAAACATGTAGAGGTGGACAGACATTTCATCAAGGAAAATGTTGAGGAAGGAACCATTTGTATGACCTATGTCCCCACGCAAGAACAACTTGCAGATGTCTTCACCAAAGGACTGCCAAAACAGAAATTTGAAGATTTCATCTCCAAGTTGGATATGATCAACATTTACAATCCAACTTGAGGGGGAGTGTAGGAAATCTCGAATTGATTGGGAATATAATTTGGGATATTGTTAAAGATTTTAACTACCATAGTTAGAATATTGTATATTGATTAGGGATTTATTTACTTTCCTTTTTATTTTCTTTCCTCAACTATATATATAGGAGTTGTGTATTATACATAAGTAATATGGAAGAAAACGTGAATTAAGAATTCTTTCCTATTTTTCATTCCTGTTTTTATCTTCAATGTTGCATAATAAAACTCTCAACCTCACTTTAATCTATGCTGTAATACAGTCCTAACAAATGGGAAGTGACATTAGAATTCTCATATTCTGCTTATCACAAAATAATATGTCCTAAAAATATTTAGGTTATGTTTCAGATCCATTTATTAATTTCGATAAGCACGTAGCATTTCAACAAATCTCATAAACCGTACCTTTTAAACCTCTCTATAAGAATGCTAAAAGTGTGCATAGATTCAACCATATCTGATCAACCACAAAAATTGGAAACCAGACGCAATGAATCATATAACCTAATTAAGACCTTCACAACACATGGACGTATATAAAAAAATTTGTTTTAAATACTTTCGGAGTATTTTCCATTTTTTTCAAAAAAGTCGAGAGCATTTCAAAAATTAATTCCTACTAGGCAAAATACTACTTAATAAATATTCTTGATTTAAAAAAAATCATAATTTAATCAAATAAATAAATATATATATATATATATATATATATATATATATATATATATATATATATATATATTTTAATGCTTTTTACAAATTCATCTTAAACATTAAAAGAAAAAAAAAATATTTTTAACTATCTGAAAATTTATTTAATTATATAGAAAAATCAAGAATATTTCAGGGACCAAGTTGCTTTTTTTTTTTTTATGACACGCACCCATGCGCCACCAAGACAACCTCGAATTTCTTTTTTTTTTTGGATTGGTCATTCCAACTAATTTTGATGTTCTCAGTTGATCTGTGTAGTTGGATTTTACAACATCATTTTTTAAGACTGTGTTTGAAACACCAAAAGATTTGACGAAGAGTGGATTAGGAATAAATGGTATTGTTCAACTTCCAATTTCATGCAAAAAATCATATTTCGTCCTAGATTAATGATCTTTGTACCGTTGAAATGGTGGCAAGAACATCTATCCAACCATACCAAATGGGAAGCATGAAACACAACGTACAAGAAGTTATCATGTGATGAAGTTTTGATTTTTATAACTAGGGTTCGATTTTTCTCTCAGAATACAAATCTTAGCGATGTGAAATTTTGTAGATATGTTCTATATGCTAACAAAAACATATGGTATAAATGTCATGAATTTTTGTGGAGTATATCATAACTCGTCGATAAAGGAGCTCAAGTTGACTAGATATGTTCTATATGCTAACAAAAACATATGGTATAAATGTCATGAATTTTTGTGGAGTATATCATAACTCGTCGATAAAGGAGCTCAAGTTGAAGGAAAAATGATGTACATGCATTTTTTATCACTTTAATTTCATTTACAACAAGATATATGTAAGAAAAAAAATCTTTAAGGCTCTTATACCAATGTAAGAATTCACAATATTCTTTAACATGAATTTTAAGTCAAGTTTCTTACTTGAAATGATGAATTTCAAGATCTTTGTACGGTTGAATCATCTTGCATTTCAGAGTCCTATAATTTACATTTTTTTGTTCTTCAATAGTCCCAATCCCGATTGCAAATGGAAGGGGATTATTATCCATAGTTTAAGTGCCTAATTTTTTTGAGTTTTCATGCTGAAATATTGATTTTATGTCCTTTCCAATTTGGTGTATTTCACATATAAATTTTACACCATTTTTTTATGTCGTCTTTTCTCTCTCTTTAATTGCAAGACAAAGTTACCGGATTAATAGAAAATATTTGAATTCGAAATATGTAACACAAAAAAGAGTTTTTGATGTTGATTATTCTAAATTAATATAAGAAAGGTGTAAAAGTTTGGTTTTTATTAAATTATGGATGATTGTATTTGATTTAGAGTCCACCCATTGCTATCTATTTCAATTCTTATTTATGTAATTTAGTTTCGTTCATACGTTCTTAACAATCAATAAAGTTATAATATATAATTTTATTTTTCAAGACAAATTAATAATATCTTAATCACAACCCGAATCTATATAGCCCTAACCGGATTCGATTAGAATGCGTTAAATTTTCACGTATGTTAATTTTGCTGAGTTCTAAACATGCAAAATTTATCAAGAAATGAAAAAAAAAAAAAAAAAAAAAAAAAAAAAAAAGCTAAACTACTAGTCTTTAATTAAAATAAATAAATAATAGGGTTCATCTTCATCCAATACAAAAAACAAATCCAGCTAAACATGTTTTAAAAGATAAAACAACTAGAAGAATGGAAAAGCATTACTAGGATTTTATAGCTACAAGAAAGAGCTGTCACGGTCTAATTCTTGTTATTGTTCTTCAACCCCAATTTTTGATTCATCAAATTCTTGATGTTTTTGATTCAATCCAAGTGTTAGATTTGTTCTCCTCTCCAATGGATATTGATTTGACCCCTCATTTTTGATAAATTTTATGATATGAATGTGATTTGAGAGGTGAGAGAGATGCTGCAATGGTTGCCCATGTCTTGTATTATATATAAGGCGAAATTAGGTCAAAAAAATAGGCCCAAGTTGGGTTCCAAAAGAGTTTTAATCAAATTATGAAAGTTGCCTTTCAGCGCGTATGGTTGTCTCTACACAACCGTCAGTATTTTAATCATACATTTATCTTCAAATATTCGACTGAGGTGACTCAAGGTGAATTGAAAATATAATATAAAGGGCTACAATTATTTTAAAATTTTCATTTTTCCGATTGAACCTTTACTATTCCAAAAAGGGTCTCAATATTTGACTAAAAATCTAGAAAATGACTTGTGCGGTTAAAAATTGATTTGTGAAATATCTTTGATTATATATCGCTCCATTTTTACTTTTAGTTGCATCCAATTGACTCTTAGCAATCTTCAATTATCATTTTGTGCTCCAAATCAATTATTAGATTTTTGCAATTTGGTCCCAAACTTTGTATTTCTTCATTTTTTGCCAATTTTTCGCTTCTTTCTTCAATTCACCCAATTTGCCTCGAGTTTTACCTAACAAAAAAATTAATATCTAATTATGTCACAAGTCATCAAAGTTGATTACAATTAATCATATTTAAAGGTCAAAATAAGTGTATAAAATACACTTATCACATATTATTGACAGCAATCTCTGGTAAATTATCATTCCATTGTTTTAGCTTATCCCTACATACCCATCTAATCATATTACCAAGAGTTCGATTTGCCACCTTTATCCAACCATCTGTTTGAGATGATGGGTGCTACTGTACAATAAAGGAGTGTCAAACATCCTCTATAATGTTCTCCAAAAGTGACTTAAAATTTTACATCAATATCACAAGTAATTAATTTTAGGACTCCATCCAAGTGAACTACTTCACGAAAGAACAAGTGTGAAAATTGTGAGGTATCAGATGTCTTTTTATAAGGGATGAAGAGAGCCAATTTTTTTGAGTCAATCCACAACAACAAAACAGAATGAAACCCTCATTGTGTTCGTGGCAAACCAAGGATGAGTTCTACGTTCAAATCTTCCCAAATGCTTTCTATAGGATAGATAAAGGTGTATATAATCCAGTATTTTGAGCTTGACCTTTGGCTCTCTAAAAAACACAGCAGCTTTGCACATGTTGGGAATTTACTTAACATGTACAGTGGAAAATTAATAATTTTTCAATTCCCAAACGAGGATCTACAATGTGTTTAGATAGAAACTGTGATGAGAATAATACATTTGATGAATTCCGCAAACTCTTTTGCTTTTTCTTGAACTCCAATGATCACGATCTGCAATCTAAACTGTCCAATTGTCCAACCTCCAATGGTGATCCACACAGAGAACAAGAATGACGGCTAAGGTTTTCTTTTCTTGTGCTAGCAAGAATAATGAAAAATTCCATATTGTTTTCAAACCCTAATAGCCTATTAATATAAGTTCAAATGGACTCGGCCCATCTATTAAACTTAACCCGGTCCAATATTTAATTAATCAAATTAATTAAATCTGGTCCATGAATTAATTAATCCAATTAATTAATTCGGGCCTATTAATAAACAACCCAATCAATTAATTATCCAACACTTGTCAATTAATTAATTGGTAAATCTCATTCTTCTGATTCTCTTTTGTGTGTGACCCATTAGGTTCCCGATCACGATACCTAACGACGTGAATTATTATTTTGATCTAATCAAAATCGATAAATTAAAACGTCCATTTTAATTTATCACATAATTCACTTTCGTTGTCCCAGATTGACATCTAGCAATGTGTCAAGGCAATACATGTGACGGGAAATATCAAGTAGTATGACAAAACCAAACTTGTTCGTTTACCGTGAAACTATAATCCTTTCGTCAATATGATCCGATCAATTATGATATATGGATATGTGTCAATCTCAACTATCAATCATATCTTTTATCCCACTGTTAAGTCAATGTACGTCGAAAACTCTTTTCCGACTAATGAGTTCACCTTAACCAAGGATTTCATTATCAACTTAACTGGATAAAATGTAGATCATAATCTCTTACTATCTAAGAGTGACGAATCCTCTATTGGTCATTCACAACCTTCATATGATTCTTGACATACCCGAACAATGTTGTATTAGCGACCCTTGGCAGAGCAACATCCAACACCACCAAAGTATGACTGTCCTCATATAAGGTATCATGATGACCTCAAGTCAAAGGACCAATTCCACTACCGAACGTTAGAGATTAACCACTAACACTCAGAGAATCTCTCAGCGGGTCTCCAATGTTTTGTTCTATAACAAAACATCCAGGTGTTCATTCAAGTGTCACCACACTTTAACTTGTGAGATCAGCTACTTACTTCACAAGTAAGAATGCCACAGGCGATAGTGTATCCGTAATAACGATATCCGTATCTCGTTATTACTTCGACCACAGACGATTTAAGATTTAGTCATATGTAATTTGTATCTCACAATCACAACTCCTTGTGATTAACAAATCACCAAGACTTGAATCTACGGATTCTATTATTTAATTTATTAGAATATTAATTCAATTATATAATAGATATTGCCATACATATGCATTGATTATATATATATTCAAAGTGTTTATGTCCAAAGTTGATTGGACCTAGGGCATAACACTTACAAACTCCCACTTGCATTAGATCCAATCACTTATGTATCTTATACCATAAGAGTCTACATGACGATCATGTTTATGCTGCGACAACTCTTTGTCAGTGGATCTGCAATTTAATAACTTGTGGGAATTTGATAAGTGCATTTTCTAATGTGTATTTCGCTACATTACATGACTAATTGTTGACATAAATGCTTGAATATGGCTTAATCCGATAGAAATTGTGTTTGTAGGACTACATTGATAGATGGAATGAAATGTATGTGAAAACGAGCGAAAAAAGACCAAAATGGAGGAAAACGAAAGTTCAAGGACTCAATTGCAAATACTGAAAAGTTGTGTTGATCCCACGATGAAGATTTGAGAGTGTTGGGCATCAATTGGATGATGAAAGAAGCCAAAGGGATGAAATAGAGGCGAAGTACTATCACAAATCAACTTCCAGCCGAAAAAGTTATGCTTCGAATTTGCAGTCTTAATTTGAGACCCATTTTTGGAGTAGAAGAAATTCGAATTTGAAGATTTATATTTCAGGAATATTTGTAGCACTTTGAGTAAGCGTTCCAATACAATTTGAATCACCTCAATCGGATATTGGGAACGAAAGATATGATCAAAAATTTGAATCTAGGGCACTTATTTAACCCTAAACTTGTCCAAAGAAAGGGGGCTACGCCACTTTAGAGAGAAAAACACCTTGGGGAGCTAACAAGAAGGCAAGAATAGAATAAGGATTTACACTTCAAGTTTCAAGATTTCAAGATTTAATTCAAGATTTTGGTGATATTTTCTTTTCATTATTTTTATTGCTCTTTTATTTTCTCCATGTTAGGCTAGACTTTTTATATATTAGGTGAACGATGAACCTCGCATTATGATCTTTTAATTTCTATTTTGCAATTTGATATTTAGACACATTTTATGGATGTTGAATGATTTATATACACTTTTTGCCTCCATGATTATAGTGCACGATAATTGTGTGAGTTTAGGTGGTTTATTTTATGCATTCGAAAGAAGGAAAATAAACTCAACAAAGTATAAATCATCGTTTTGTTCATAGAGGATAAAAATATACCGATGTGCATTACTTGAATCTCTAAGTGTTTACAAAATTTCATGCATTCTTGGATATTACATTTGTCATAGAAATATAGTCAAATGGTATGCTAGAATAGGTTCAATTCTACTCGAAAGAGATTGTTGGATAGAGTAGAAACATTGATTCTTCAACCAATTCGTCGTGTTGTCAAATTGTGAAATAGGGGTTAAGAGTGAACTTTGCTTGGTGATTCGGGATCCTAGTACACTTTTCATATATTAATTTCTTCAAACTTTTGCATTCAAACATTACTTTTGCATTTGATGCATAATTTTAGTTTAATTTTTAGATTAGTCATAGTTTCATCATAAAGTCACAAAAATAATCATATTGAGTTTAATAGATTCGGTTAAGGTCGCAATAATAGAAATCACGTTAAATCAATCCTCGTGGGAACGATACTCGAAATTCTTGAATTTCCACTTTATTACTTATCAACGAACCGTACACTTGCGGTGGTTTTATTCGAAGCAAATTTTCGTGAACAAGTTTTTGGCACCGTTGCCGGGGATTGAGTATTAACTTGATTTTTTTTATTTAGACACTAATTCGAACTTGTTTTTAATTTTAGTTTTTTTTATTATTATTTTCAATTTAGTTTATTTACTTGGGTTGAGCTAAATGCTACTGTTATCATCAGGTCAATCAAGGACAAATAAAAATGGCTAATCAAGAATTGGAGCCGATTGTAGCACATGCAGCTCCAGCCAATGCGGAAGCACGATATGATGGGAATGCTCTGCTTGGGGATCTTTGGTCACCGTTCATCATTCAAAGCCAATCCAGCATTGTCTATCCAGCATTCGGACAACCAAATTTTTAATTGAAAACAAATGTCATCCAACTCTTTCAGAATGGACACCAATTCTACGGGATGGCCAATGAGAATCCATATACACATGTATCCCGTTTCTTAGATATGTGTCAAAATTTCAGATACCAAGGGATATCAGAAGATGCAATCAGACTGCGATTGTTTCCACTTACTCTTCGGGATACAGCACTTGAGTGGCTCGATTCATTCCTGGTGGTAAGCATAACTACTTGGAACGATCTGGCTCATAAATTCTGCACCAAATTCTTCTCACCGGCCAAAGTGGGGAGGCTAAGGCATGACATATCAATATTTAGCCAAAATGAAGCCGAATTGTTTGATGAAGCATGGAATAGATTCAAGAACATGCTAAGGAAGTGTCCTCAACATGGGTTTGACAAGCCAACACAAATTAGATTCTTCTATATGGGACTAACTCCAACTTTCAGAAGCATGGTGGACTCATCATCAAACGGCTCCCTAAGTACAAGATCACCCAAGGGAGCTTGGGAATTGTTCGAGAGAATGGCAAATATCTCAGCCATGTGGTCTTCAGATAGAGTGGGTACAAATAAAGCAGTTGGAGTGTATGAGGTAGATACCTATTCGACATTATCTGCAAAGATTGACTCCTTATTTCACAAGATAGAAGGCATAACACAGACCTTGAATTCAGCACAAGTAAAGAAGCCCAGTTGTGAAGAATGTGGAGCAGAGCATGATACAGCTGAATGTCCCATTGTTACACAAAGGATGGAACAGGTGGATTTTGCTGAATGGGGTCAACGTCAGCAGAACAATCCTCACTCTGAGACATACAATTCGGGATGGAGAAATCACCCCAATTTCTCTTGGGGTGGTAATCAGAATCACAATCAGAATCATAATCGGGCTCAGGGGCAGTTTCAGCAGGAGAGGAAACCTCAGTTGGAAGATATGTTTGCGAAACTCATGGAAAAGATCGATAAATATATGGAAACCACAAATCAATTCATGAGAAAGACTGAAACAAATTTCCAGAATCAAGGTGCAGCTATTAAGAATCTGGAGACTTAAATGGGACAGCTAGCTCTTTCAATAACAGGGAGAGTACCTGGTGCATTGCCGAGCAACACAGAAATGAATCCTAGGGAACAATGTCAAGCTATCACTACACGAAGTGGAGTTTAGCTACCTGAGATACATGCAAAAAGGCCGGGTAAAAATAAAGAGCAAGTGGAGTCTTCTAAAGAAGAGAATGAAAAGAAGGTTGACAACACCAAGAAGACGCCGATAAAAGAAAGTCCACCAAGGTCACAGAATTTACCAGATAATTCGATTAATCCCTATGAGCCACCCATTCCATTCCCACAACGGTTGAGGAAGCATCAATGGGAGCAACAATACAAGAAATTCCTCGAAGTCTTCACGAAACTCCATATAAACATCCCATTTGCCGAAGCACTGTTCAAAATACCTGGCTACGCCAAGTTCCTGAAAGATATTCTATCCAAGAAATGAAAGCTAGATGAACATGAAACAGTGATGCTAACAAAAGAGTGCAGTGCTGTAATTCAGAAAAAGCTCCCACCAAAACTAAAAGATCTAGGGAGTTTCACTATACCTTGTACTATTGGTGAATGCTACTTTGATAAAGCTCTTTGTGATCTTGGTGCAAGTATTAATCTAATGCCTCTATTTGTTTTCAGGAAACTCGGACTAGGAGAAGCCAAAGCAACTATGGTGACACTACAGTTAGCTGATCGATCATTTGCACATCCGAGAGGGATAATTGAAGACGTGCTAGTTAAGGTGGACAAATTCATTTTTCCAGCGGATTTCCTCATTTTGGATATGGAAGAAGACAAGGATATCCCACTTATCTTGGGCAGGCCATTCCTATCTACCAGTAGAGCTCTAATAGATGTTGAAAAGGGTCAGTTAAATTTGAGATTTGGCGAGGAATAGATCACTTTCAGCATTTTCAATGTTATGGATGAGCATGTCAAGTCAGATAAGTGCTATCAAATTGATGTGGTGGATGAGGTGTTGCAGAATACAATTGTGTTTCAAAACTTTTCAAATATTGCTGATGACCATAATGTGTATTTTCAACCCGAACAACATCTTGAGAAGCAAGAAATCTACATTATTGAGTTTGAGGCAGTTGATGAGGGAAAAACAGATGACACGGATGAAGATAAGGCTAAAGTTTGGAGGAACGCTGCAGTGAGAAAGAAAATGTCATTGAAGAAGCTAATCAGGTCCTCCAAGGCTACATTTGACGTACCCTAACAGACCAACACGGTACAGTCGAGCTATCGACTATAAACTAGCGCTGGATGGGAGGCAACCCATCATTTCTACCCTTTTACTTATTTCGCTTTCTGCAGTCATTTAAGCAAATTTCATTTTTTATGCATTTTGGTAGTTTTAGGTTATCATTCACTTAGATCGTTCAACTTCCACCACCGCCTCCATTTTGACAAGGGGAGTACCACTCCCTCTCTATGCTTTACATTATTCATTGTCCTTGTTTTTGTATGTTTAACGTCTTTATATTCCAACATTGAGGGCAATGTAGATTTCAGTTTGGGAGTGGTATATTTGTCCATCATAATTGTTCTACTTTATTTTATTTAATTATTTTTTTTACTTGACTACTTTTTGTGTGTTTGTTTACTGCTTTCTGTGAGTTTGTCGAGTGAATTTAAAAAAATAAAAAAATTTCAGTATTTGCTTATTTGTTTGGTGTGTTTGTGTGGATTTAATGGCCTTGCCGGTAATGATGTGAATATTGGAAGCAGTATAGCTATGAATTGTGAAAATTTTGCATGTTAAATTGTGGAGACTTGACATTTCTGTGCACAATACTTGTATTGAGCATGCTAAGCAAATGATGGGATATATGAATCATAGTAGAGTTGAACATGATAGGTCAACCCCGAAAACCTCTATTGCACTTATCGATAAACCATCATTGTAGAAGTTTGGAGGTGATTTAGTTATTACAGGGAAACATTGAGATGAGTATGGATTCCATGCATGAAAATTATGTTGTGTAGATTGGATTAGACCAATGAGACAAAAATGAGGTAAAAGTTTCAAGTTAGAGGTTAGTTCTAGAAACTGGGTGTCTAAAAGAAAAGGGGTATTGCACTAATCATTGAATAAATAAAGACATATGTTCGAGCCTGTATAACTCGAGTGATTAAGCCTGTAAGGGTTTAAAATCTGGTGCCCTATGGTCATCTGACTTGGGAGTCATCGGCCTAAAGCTCTACAAGGGTTATATAGAAAGCAAATGAAATATGTCATATATGTGGAAAAAAAGAGAGAAAAATCTACACAGTGATGAATAATATACATGCTTCTATGTATGAAATGCATTGATTAACCCCAGACATCCGGTTGATGGAACTATATCTCTGATACGAGGCAAGTAACTTAGTTTAGTCTCAACAGTTGAAACAATCAAGGAAATAGGAGAATCCCTGCTTGTTGAGGTGAGAACTTGTGACTGTGAGATCTATCCAAACTAAGAGAGGGTAAGGACTTAAGTAAATCAAAATCTCTACCTCAGAACACACCCCGGGATAATTGAGTGAAAATAATAAATTTGGGTGTGTGCATCTCTCGAGCGAAGAAAGGAAAAATTTGACTACTACAGGTCGGGATTTAAACCCATCATCAATTTGGTATGTTTTGCATGAGTATGCACACACACACATCAAGTTCTACATACGATAGGTAGAAGTTGGTTTGATTTTGTACTATTGAAACTGTTCATCATGTTGAGTATTGAATTCCAATCCTGAGACACGACAGGCTGTTAAACCATGTTTGATGAAAGATTTAAGTCACTGTCTTGTTTGAGGACAAACAATAGTCTAAGTTTGGGGGAGTTGATAAGTGCATTTTCTAATGTGTATTTCGCTACATTACATGACTAATTGTTGACATAAATGCTTGAATATGGCTTAATTCGATAGAAATTGTGTTTGTAGGACTACATTGATAGATGGAATGAAATGTATGTGAAAACGAGCGAAAAAAGACCAAAATGGAGGAAAACGAAAGTTCAAGGACTCAATTGCAAATACTGAAAAGTTGTGTTGATCCCACGATGAAGATTTGAGAGTGTTGGGCATCAATTGGATGAGGAAAGAAGCCAAAGGGATGAAATAGAGGCGAAGTACTATCACAAATCAACTTCCAGCCGAAAAAGTTATGCTTCGAATTTGCAGTCTTAATTTGAGACCCATTTTTGGAGTAGAAGAAATTCGAATTTGAAGATTTATATTTTAGGAATATTTGTAGCACTTTGAGTAAGCGTTCCAATACAATTTGAATCACCTCAATCGGATAATGGGAACGAAAGATATGATCAAAACATTGAAGGTTGTCTGATGGAAAGTTCATTCTACCATGCGGCCGCATGGTAGAAATTTCCTTGCGACCGCAAGCATGGCTTCAAGTAAAAAATTTGGGAAATAATTTGCTCCATGCAGCTGCATGGAAAATAACCATGCGGTCGTATGGTAGTTTTTCGGTGCGATTTTTTCTGGTTTCCTTTTCTCGTTAAAACACCTATGGAAAGGAATTTAGGGCACTTATTTAACCCTAAACTCATCCAAAGAAAGGGGGCTACGCCACTTTAAAGAGAAAAACACTTTGGGGAGCTAACAAGAAGGCAAGAACAAGGATTTACACTTCAAGTTTCAAGATTTCAAGATTTAATTCAAGATTTTGGTGATGTTTTCTTTTCATTATTTTTATTTCTCTTTTATTTTCTCCATATTAGGCTAGACTTTTTATGTATTAGGTGAACGATGAACCTCGCATTATGATCTTTTAATTTCTATTTTGCAATTTGATATTTAGACACGTTTTATGGATGTTGAATGATTTATATACACTTTTTGCCTCCATGATTATAGTGCACGATAATTGTGTGAGTTTAGGTGGTTTATTTTATGCATTCGAAAGAAGGGAAATAAACTCAACAAGATATAAATCATCGTTTTGTTCATAGAGGATAGAAATATGAATAATGCTAAGTGTACACAATCTTTTACACAATTATTTACACCTCTCTCACATGGAGGGGGGACCTACACATAATAAAATAATCGTGGACCTCCCTCCATGTGAGAGAGGTGTAAAAGATTGTGTAAAAGTTTGTGTGTACATGTAGCATTACCCTAGAAATATACCGATATGCATTACGTGAATCTCTAAGTGTTTACAAAACTTCATGCATTCTTGGATATTACATTTATCATAGAAATATAATCAAATGGTATGCTAGAATAGGTTCAATTCTACTCGAAAGAGATTGTTGGATAGAGTAGAAACATTGATTCTTCAACCAATTCGTCGTGTTGTCAAATTGTGAAATATGGGTTAAGAGTGAACTTTGCTTGGTGATTCGGGATCCTAGTACGCTTTTCATATATTAATTTCTTCAAACTTTTGCATTCAAACATTACTTTTGCATTTGATTCATAATTTTAGTTTAATTTATAGATTAGTCATAGTTTCATCATAAAGTCACAAAAATAATCATATTGAGTTTAATAGATTCGGTTAAGGTCGCAATAATAGAAATCACGTTAAATCAATCCTCGTGGGAACGATACTCGAAATTCTTGAATTTCTACTTTATTACTTGTCAACAAACCGTACACTTGCGGTGGTTTTATTCGAAGCAAATTTTCGTGAACAGAATTCGTTATTTATTTACGTCATTTCATTGTATTATCTTTCCAATGAGATAACACTGCCTTAACATATGTTTGGATCATTGATGAGACCTTAGTTCCTTCGCTTGCACGATGGCTCCATTGTTATCACAATGCATAAGCGTATGATCAATAATGTTAGGAACTACTCCAAGTTCATTAATGAACTTCCTGATCCAGATCACAACTTTTGTTGCTTTCTAAAGCAATGATGTATAAGACTTCTATTATTGAATCAACGGTTATTTTAGATTTGGAACATTGCCAACACACCCCTTAAGAGTAAACTAATGTCTTATTTGAGATATACTATTATTCTAGTCTGACTAGAAGTTAGCATTAGTGTATCCATGAACTATCTGTTCATTTTCTCCATATAAAATCTTCTCGAAATTTTATCTGTATAGATTGGGATAAGTTAAGCAATTTTCTAGATCTATCTTTATAGATCAACTTGCTTCTATCATATTTATTACAGAGAAATTATTTGACAACCATAATTTCAACAATTGAAATATAGAGACGTCGTTTCCTATAATATGTCTTATACATATAATATCAGGAATGCGACAATACTCCTACTATCTTCTTGTAAACACACAATTCGTCTTCATTTTTGATAAAATCAAACATTTTGACTTTTTGCATCAAATCGAAGATTCCAGCTCCAAGAGGCTTGTTTCAATCCATATTGACATTTTCTTGTAAACTCATTTACAACATATGGGTTATAATCCATTAGGCAAGTCGACCAAGGTCAAACCTTGGTTACATACAACAAGTCTATCTCTTTAAGTCAACACTTGACTTTATTTTTGCGTAATTAATAGGTTCATTATCCTTAATTAGTAATCATGGATTCGTACCTTCTAGGAGGTCAAATGATCTTACAAGATTTACACGGAGCTAACGTGTCCTCAGAAGTCTCTACTTCCTGATCAAGAGTATGTCCCTCGGTAGGTGTGAGATAAGACTCAGGTTCATCTATTCGATCAATTATATTTGTGAAATCTTGAAATCCTTCAAGATTTATTCTGCTCCCACCGTCTCTCTTAGAATAAACACTTTATCTAAGAGTATGACATGTTTTGAGATGAACATCTTCTTCTCAACGAGATTATAGAATTGATATCCAATTATCTCTTGGATATCCACAAATATATATATATATATATATATATATATATATATATATATATATATATATATATATATATATATATATATATATATATATATTTATTTATTTATTTATTTATTTATTTATTTATCGAATTTAGTCTTAAACTTATCTGATTCAGTGCGCTTCACATAAGCGTCACAACCCAAACTTTCATATGAGATATGTTGGGCCATTCCATAACTCGTATGAAGTTTTTCTCAACAGATTTAGATGAGACATGATTTAGAGCGCAACACGTATCAATCAGTGCATGACCTCAAAACGATTTTTGAATGTTTGCATGGCTGTTCTTAATTGCACTATATCTAATAGTGTACGATTCCTCATTTCAGATGCACCATTATGTTGCAATGTATGTGGAGGAATCCACTGCGTTAGAATCTCATTCTCTTTTAGATAATCTAAAATTCTTCCTTTTAGATATTCTCCACATCGATCAAATCTTAGTGTGAGAATATATTTACCTATTTGTTTATCTATTTCTAGCTTGAATCCCCTGAACATTTCAAGAGTTTCATGCTTGAATTTTATCAAATATACATGATCATTTCTGAAATGGTCATTAGTAAATGTGATGAGATAAGATAAACTTCACCTGACATTAATTGATATGGGTCTACATACATCACTATGTATTAGACCTAATAATTGTGCATATCTTTTTCCTTTTCAAGTAAAAGGAGGTTCGGTCACTGTGCCTAACAGGCATGATTCGCATTTGTCAAGTGATTCAAAATTATTTGACCCAAATATACATCTCCATGTATGTTTGGAATTGCATTCTCATTTATGTGACCAAATCTACAATGCCAGATATAAATGTTATTCAGATTATCATTTTTATGCCTTTCAATTTCTATACTCATTATAAAACACTCAACATTTAGAATATAAATGTCATTTTGTAATTTACCATAGCCATTAAGATCTTATCAAGATGAAAGGGAACAACAATTGTTCTTAACATTAAAATAATTCATGTCAAAACATGAAATTTATTTAATGCCCTTGGTAATGGTAAGAACAAAATTAACATTTCTCTAATTCTAATATCGAGCCTAAAGGCAATGGCAAGAAATATGCTTCTACAGGTAATGCAACAACTTTTGCTCATTTTCAACGTGTAGGTCAACTTCTCCATTCTGCAGCGATCTATTTTTATTTAGTTTCTGCATATTTATATAAACATGAGATCCATATCTAGTATCTAATACCCATGAAACTAAGGAAATAGATATAAGCCTTGCAATTTCATTTCCAATGACCTACCATTCCAAAATGATAATAAGGATCATCAGATATGGTATTGTCCTTATTTGCTTTAACCGTCTTAGTCATCTTAGTTACTTTCCTAAAGCATCCTTTAGACTTCCCTATAGGAATTTATGACTAAGATTTGTCCACTATAAACACAGATATTGGACTTAACAGTTTTAAGCATGTTCAGCAACTCAATGAGCGTGCTTCAAGTTTATTCATGTTAATTCATAATTAGTTATGAATAACTCTCTGACAGAGATTGCAGAACCAAGTCTATACTTAATTCATTATTCATGATTGAACGCAATCAAGATAACTTCTTAAAGTAGTCAGCATCTTCAGCACAGGAGCACCGACTGAAGATTCTTCTGCCATTATGCACCAGTATAGTTGCTAGGAAATATCATATATTTTCTCGTATGATTGTTCATCATTCAACACATTGAGATGAAAAATCATGTGTTTAGCATCTATACTTTTATGTTGCTTTGTAACTCAGGTGACATAGTCACAAACATCACATATGTTGTAGTACTATCGTCATCACTGTGTTTATTATAGTTGCCACCTCTTCCTTTGTCGAGTCATCAGCAAGTGTCTCTGGAAAGGGCTACTCAATGACACAACCAATTTTTCATGCCTGAGAACAATTCTCATATTGTGGTGCCAATCAAAAAAATTTCGTTTGGTTGTTGGCATTCAGTATGCCTCTTAAATACATATGGTTACTCATCCACATCGTCGAGTCTATAATCATCCACTAATAAAACATTCATCATATAAATGCATTCCTATATAATATCTAATATTATATGCAAACATGTTTCAAGTTTCTAGCAATTAAAGTCATCTAAACTAATTTAGACAAATTAATCGGAACAATTAAACAATTAATTAATCAAATTAATTAATTAATTTAATTAGCGGATTTATTTAATTAAAATCAAATTTTAATTAAATATCAAATTAGAGTCCAACTCTAATTCTACAATTATAGGGCGGGACTATTTAATTAAAATCAAATTTTAATTAAATACCAAATTAAAGTCCAACTCTAATTCCAATAAAATTTTAAGGCAAGACAATTTAATTAAAATCAAATTTTAATTAAATGTCAAATTAAAGTTCAACTCTAATTATAATCAAATTAATATGGTTGAATTTAATTAAAATCAAATTTTAATTAAATAAAAAATAAGAGTCAAACTCTAATTTCAAGATATTAGTGCGAACTTATTTAATTAAAATCAAATCTTAATTAAATACCAAATTAGAGTTAAACTCTAATTTCAAGAAAAATTTAGGATGGGGTGAGACAATTTAATTAAAATCAAATTTCAATTAAATGTCATATTAGAGTCCAACTCTAATTTTAACAACATATTAGGGTGGATAATTTAATTAAAATCAAATTTTAATTAAATATTAAATTAAAGTCTAACTCTAATTTAAAATGAATTAACATTTTAATTTAGGATAAAACTCCTAAATAAAATAAAATTCAATTTAGGGTCAAAATTTAATATTTAAATTAAAATCTAATTTTAACGAAAATATAAAAATTGTTAATTTTTAAATAAAATTTTAAACGGGTCAATATTGAAATTTTCGGTCAAACCCATTTGAAAATCAAGTTTAAAACCATTTTAAAATTTAAATTCAAAACTCATTTTGAAAATTGCAAAGTTGACCCCTGGTTTAAAATTACAAACAGGGCCTTCAATAAACTTAATAGCATGACAGGTCCCCCATTTAAAATTTGCAAACTGACCCTTAAATTATAATTGCATGCGGGGGCCTGCAATTTCAGAAATTGCACAAGAAGCCCCCGCCTCCACCTCTCACCCAGTTGCTGAAAATTGCTAAAACCCTAACAAATCCCTAAACCTTTACTCCGAGCGGCGTCTCACTTCGTCGTCACCGCCCCGTAGCATAAAATGCTTCCCGCCTACGTAATACTCCACATTCCGTCATTGCCGCTAGCTTAATGGCGGCAGACTTAAGCGCATCTCAAATTGTCGCACGGAGCGACAGCGTAATGCACGATGCTGTCGCAGATGGCGTCAGATCTCGTGGCCGCCGCAAAAGCGGTCGTCACGTGCGCGGCCGACGGTTTGCCGCCGCGTCTTCGCTCGCTCCTTCTTCGCCGGTGGCGTTAGTTGCTGCCGATGAGTTTTTTTTTTCTTTTCAGATCCAATTTTTTTTTTTAAATAAGAAAATCAAATTTTCTTAATTGCTAGAAACATGAAAAATATCAACAATCAACTTTTTTTTATTGTTCTGTAATCGAAACAACTTTTAACAAACACAAAGTAGGCTCTGATACCACTGTTGGGAATTTACTTAACATGCACAGCAGAAAATTAATAATTTTTCAATTCTCAAACGAGGATCTGCAATGTGTTTACATAGAAACTATGATGATAATAATACCTTTGATGAATTCCGCAAACTCGTTTGCTTTTTCTTGAACTCCAATAATCACGATCAGCAATCCAAGCTGTCCAATTGTCTAGCCTCTAATGGTGATCCACACAAAGAACAAGAATGACGGCTAGAGTTTTCTTTTCTTGTGATAGGAAGAATAATGAAAAATTTCGTATTGTTTTCAAACCCTAGTAGCCTATTAATATAAGTCCAAATGGACTCGACCCATCTGTTAAACTTAACTCGGTCCAATATTTAATTAATCAAATTAATTAAATCTAGTCCATGAATTAATTAATCCAATTAATTAATTCGGGCCTATTAATAAACAACCCAATCAATTAATTATCCAACACTTGTCAATTAATTAATTGGTAAATCTCATTCTTCTGATTCTCTTTTGTGTGTGACCCATTAGGTTCCCGATCACGATGCCTAACGACGTGAATTATTATTTTGATCTAATCAAAATCGATAAATTAAAACGCTCCTTTTAATTTATTTCTAATTCACTTTCATTGTCCCATATTGATATCTAGCAATGTGTCAGGGCAATACATGTGACGGGAAATATCAAGTAGTATGACAAAACCAAACTTGTTCGTTTATCGTGAAACTATAATCCTTTCGTCAATATGATCCGATCAATTATGAGATATGGATATGTTTCAATCTCAATTATCGATCATATCTTTTATCCTACTGTTAAGTCAATGTACGTTCAAAACTCTTTTCCGACTAATGAGTTCACCTTAGCCAAAGATTTCATTATCAACTTAACTTGATAAAATGTAGATCATAATCTCTTACTATCTAAGAGTGACGAATCCTCTATTGGTCATTCACAATCTTCATATGATTCTTGACATACCCGAATGATGTTGTATTAGTGACCCTTGGCAGAGCAACATCCAACACCACCAAAGTATGACTGTCCTCATATAAGGTATCATGATGACCTCAAGTCAAAGGACCAATTCCACTTCCGAACGTTAGAGATTAACCACTAACACTCAGATAGTTATCCATGTGGAATCTCTTAGCGGGTCTCCAATGTTTTGTTGTATAACAAAACATCCACGTGTTTATTCAACTGTCACCACACTTAGCTTGTGAGATCAGCTACTTACTTCACAAGTAAGAATGCCACATGCGATAGTCTATCCGTAATAACGATATCCGTATCTCGTTATTACTTCGACCACGGACGATTTAAGATTTAGTCATATGTAATTTGTATCTCTCAATCACAACTCCTTGTGATTAACAAATCACCAAGGCTTGAATCTTAGGATTCTATTATTTAATTTATTAGAATATTAATTCAATTAAATAATAGATATTGCCATTCATATGCATTGATTATATATATATTCAAAGTGTTTATGTCCAAAATTGATTGGACCTAGGGCATAACACTTACAACACATAACAGCCACATCACATTTCGATTGTGGAGAAATACTCTACTCTACTAAGGCAATTATTGTGGGCCATCCCACAATCACTAAGACTACCACCATGTCATTCTCAAATTAAATGCTCATGATGTTGGAAATTTACTTATACATACACGGTAAAATTTAAAATTAATTTCAATTTCCTTCAAGGATGACCTTTTATTTAGATATAAAATTTGATAGAATTGTACATTTAACAAATTCTGCAAACTCCTTCGCTAATTCAGGAATACGAACAATCATGATTTTTACACGCCTTTGTGAATTACAATCTTTCCACACCACATCTGTCCAATTGTCTAACCTGCAATGAAAATTCACACAGATAAACAAGAGAATGATAGACTAGGGTTTTACTTTCTTCTGTTAACAAGATCATGATATTGTCTGAGGTGTTTTAATTTTCCAAACACTAACTGCTTGTTAATAGAAGTTTAAGTGAGGATGACCCACCCATTAAACATAAGTTAACCTAATATTTAATTAATATTATTAATTAAACTTGGCCTATAAATTAATTAATCCAATCAATTAACTTAAATTCATTAATAAACAATCAAATTAATTAATTATACAAATATCTAGCAGTTTTCAGTTAATTAATTCAAAATATTATTCTTCTAGTTCTTCTTTTTGTGTGTAAGCCATTCGGTTCCCGATCATGATGTTGAACGGTGTGAATTATTATTTTGACATAATCACTACAAAAAATATCCGATTTTGCGACAAAAAAATGTTGTCGCAAAAAATTGAGATTTTGTTGCAAAAGTAATTTAGCGATGATAATATGTTTTTTGCGGGTATTGTAGCGATATATGAGTCACGAAATATGTTCTGCAAAGAATTTCGATTATTCCTCGCATTTAAAAAATCATGACACTATTTGTTTGATGTAGAAAATAAAAAATAACAATACAATATTTGTAGCCATAATGTCGTCGCAATGTAAATATGTCGCGAAAAATTAAAAGGGTGACAAGTCAGTTTGTTGCAATGAACAATCCAATAAAGGTTTTACGAAAAATATGTTTGTTGCGAATGTGAGTCACAGGATTTATTATGCAATAACTTTCGGCTATTCATCACAAAAACAAAATTACAACACTATTTGTTTGACGAAGAAAATACGAAATAGCAACATGATATTTGTAGCTATAATGCCGTCGCAATGCATATATGTCGAAAAAAATAAAAGGACAACAAGACAGTTTTTCGCAATGATTATTCCAATAAAATTTTTATGAGAAAAATATTTGTTGCGAATATTCTTTTAAAGGTGTAACTTTTGCTATCTATTTTATTTTACAATAGCACATGCTCGTAGTAATATATGTTTAATAACAAGTAATGTTTGTCGGGAAATATGTTTTACAATGTATTTGATATGTCACATAATATATTTTAATATATTCAACGTTAGTAGTACAATTTATCTCGTAACAAGTGGTGTTTTGTAATTAAATTTATTTCTCAACATAGAGAGTTTATTGCGTCATCATTTGTGCAACAATGTATAGTTGTTGCCTAATTTCTTTTGTGATTACTTATATATGTCGTATATTTTATTCTACTATATATAAAATTATTATGCAAATTATTTTGCGACAATGAATATTTATTTATGTGACATGTTGTGCTCGAGTTGAATTTATCCTCAACACAAAAAGTGTGTCTCTTCAACGATGTACAATTGTCGCCTAATTTATTCTATATTTATTTATGTATGTTGGAGATTCTATTTTAAACATATAATTTTCAATTTCTTTCGTTGCATTTGAATTGTTATTACAGAACACATTTATTTGAAAATGTAACTTACTTCAATAAAAATAACGCGTGATTATGTGAAAAGAATGCTTCAATGTACAATTATTAAAATATAAATGATTTCAAAATAGATTAAAAAATCATATTACTTTCTTACAAATAAATATAGATCAATGTATTATTTACAAACTTGGTTAGTTCCAAAACAAAAACAAATACAAATAAAGTATAATACTAGTAATTTTAAGGTAGAACTACTTAGGATGGTTCACCAAACTCTAAAAGTAGAAAATAGAATTAGAAATATGGAAGAAATGACAAAAACTCACGGAATACCTAAATAACATTCTTGACTTCAAGTATTCTTTCAACTCACCATCAATCTGGTCTTCGGTTAAATGAAAATTCGTGTCAGGAAAAGTTCCAAAACTTTAGTCAAACATGTACATATAGAAAGTAATGAAATATTAGTTTGAAGAAAAATATGTCAAATATTTCATATTAACAAGGTAGGTTGTAACAACCCAAAACTTACAATTTGGGTTTTTAAATACATATCGTAACTTTTATAAAAGATAATTATTCCCAAAGTTATAATAATTAAAAATAAAACATTTTTTAAATCATAAAATTTATTGTTAGAAATTTATAAATTATCTCCTATTTATACCATCTGTGGCCAGTTCCAAACTCCAATGCCTTGGAACATCAATTACCTAAAAAGGGCAAAATCGTAAATAATGAGATAAATTCCAATAAGTGAACCACATAAATCATAAATCATATTTAAAATTTAGGAATTCTTAACGTATATAAGGAGACAAGGGGATTAGAAACCGAATTTAGGTGACCATAATCATTGCACATAATCATAATAAATATAGGGAGACACAATAATTAAGAATTGTACTTCGTTGTTATAATTACCATACGTAGCGCTACTAAACTTCGCTCCATTGAGACTAAACATATAAGATTCATATTATATTCATAAATTGAATTCCATATTTTAAAGTATGAAAAACGATTTAACATACAACATATGACTACACTTGACAATTTGAAGAAAATTGTAGTAAATGCTTAGAGGAGAATTTAACTTTTTCAATCAAACAATAAGTATTAATAGGTATATTTCAAAGTACCAAAATGAATGTGTCATAATGGTGTCCCTATAATTGTGCACTAAATAAGGTAATAAGTTATACTGTATATACATACATACATCCCTTGTTTGATCCACATTATTTGTAAAATACATTTTTCTCAGTATCCTTTTCAACAATACATTCTTTAATAAAATAATATTACACGCAAACCCAAAAATTTTCCTTATTTTTCAACCACACATTATCCATCAATGTATTATTCAAAAATGCATTCTGAAGAAAAAATGTGGCTCAAACATGCTAATAACTTATATATATATGGTCGATATGCAATTTGATCCCCTATCTTTCACCCTCTTTCAATATGATCCTAATTTTCATAATTAACGACTATAAAAGATTTTGGGGTATTATATAGATGATGCAAAAACATCCAAGCATTTCAATTGCCACAAGTTGTCTATGACTACAAATTTATGGGAAAGTATAAGTGCAACAAGACTAAGAGTTATCTAAATTTGAAAATAGATAAATTATGTTTTACTGTATACAAGAACACAAGCTATAACGCATATTCAAAAAACTATTTTGTATACTCGAATAAATATAGAATTAAGGCAGTGGATTGTGCAGCGTCTTACTGCTTCCAATACTCTGTTTTACTAAATAAGATACTACATCAAACACTCTTCATTGTCGTGTGTACATTGAATAATTAATATGTCATCTTCTACAATATTTGATAGGCCTCCGATTCTATTCACTTATTCTACAAGTAAGAAAGGTAAGGTTGCAATTGACAGGGAGGTAGCTAAGTCAGCAAACTGAATATGTTATCCATTTCAATTAGTTAGATTGTTGGGAGTCAGTTAGGGGACATGTGTGAATAAATGCAATGGGGGCTTAGGGTCGGGGTCAGGGTCATTCGGATATCGAGTCCATTAGCAGAGACCAGGCTCTCTCGAATAGCCTTGGAGAGTGGCAATTCCAAAGTTCATTTCTGCATTTCATACTCTTGTTTTCATTCTGCAATTTAATATAGATTTTATTTCTATTGTTAATTATATAGACTTATCTGCCAGTTATTATCCCTAACTCCTAAATAAGGTATTGATTAGCAGATTAACAGAGACTTCAGAGCAGTAGCAACCTATACAGCAACAGGGATAGCCGACCACAGTTTCCTAACAATATTCTGCATGTAAATTAATAAAATCAAGATGAAAGATGTACCTGGCATATTTAGGAACATAAAATAGCTAGTCTAATGGAGTTTAGATGCATTAGGTAGAAACCCAAAACAAGAAGCAAATATGTTGTTTAGTTGATAGCTAAAATATATTATGTCATGTTGACCCCGAAAAATGGCTCGAACATGTGGCCAACAGAATAAATCTTCACGTCAACTTCTCCCTGCGCACAATAGCACTCCATTCGGTGGGGTTGGAAGCGACTGTGAGTACTCCGATGGTCAAGTGAATGTTTCGTTCAACCGGAAGGTGGTGATCGACGATGAAGTAGTCACCGGGGCGTGGTTGAGAGCATGTGTAAATATAGTGAAAAGCCCCTGAGAGTTAAAAACTAGAATGCCAAGACTTTAATGGGAACCCCTACCTTACCATTGTGTGGGGGTATTTATTTTAGAGAATGAAAGATGAGAACCGTTTGATGGGGGGACACGTGGCTTTAGATCCCAGAAGGGTCATCCTTTCATAGGCATCAATCTGTCAATCCATATGTTGGCGGGGCATTAAATGATTCCTGACATAGGAACTGAGTTGACTGTTTGTAGTCTGCCACACGTCCTATCAATCAATTAGTGACTTGATTTGGATAGATCTATGCATAAAAGATCTTGGTAGAGGTGTGGCGAAGTGGATTGTGAGGCGTAACAAATGCAAAGTGCGGGCCTTTGCATCCGTCATGAAAGGCGGATGAGTTTGATTCTTCTACGGGGTGGGGCAATAGTGTTTTATCTCGGATTTATGGAATCAATCCGTCCAACATGGATTTAATTCATCTGCCACGTGGCAACACCAGATCGGTTCGATCAACACGTGGCGGATAAGGTGCATAGATGAGGTGGAGGGCCTCAGAAGGCCCTCAACAACAGTCTCTCAAGTCCGTGTATGGATATTTATATAATGCATGGACATTGTAGAGGCGGCTATGTCTCATCAGTCTAAAGCACACATGAATTAGTTGTAAAAGAGATGAAAAGGCGTGCAGAAGATAAGTGATGGAAGGACGAAGCATTGAGTATGAATTTGGGAGAAAATGTTACAACATTCCTAGATGAGGGATGAGGCAATAAGTGTTGGAAACTTTGAGGAAAGTTGTTGCAAGGTGAAGTCCTGGCTAAAGGACAAGGCGATAAGGGTTCGCAGCTTTGAGAAGGACGAGGAGATAAGGGTTGGCAGCTTTGAGGAAAGTTGTTGCAAGGTGAAGTCCTGGCTGGAGGATGAGGTGATAAGGGTTGGCAACTTCGAGGAAAGTTGTTGCAAGGTGAAGTAATGGCTGAAGGAGGAGGCGATAAGGGTTGGTAGCTATGAGAAGGATGAGGCAATAAGGGTTAGCAGCTTTGAGGAAAGTTGTTACAAGGTGAAGTCTTGGCTGGAGGATAAGGCAATAAGGGTTGGAAACTTTGAGGAAAGTTGTTTTAAGGTGAAGTCTTGGCTGGAGGATGAGGCGATAAGGGTTGGAAACTTGAGGAAAGTTGTTGCAAGGTAAAGTCCTGGCTAGAGGACGAGGCGACAAGGGTTGGCAACTTTGAAGAAAGTTGTTGTAACGTGAAGTCCTAGCTGGAGGATGAGTGACAAGGGTTGACAACTTTGAGGAAAGTTGTTGCATGGTGAAGTCCTGGCTGGAGGACGACGCGATAATGGTTGGTAATTTTGAGGAAAGTTATTGCAAAGTGAAGTCCTGGCTGAAGGGATGGAAATTTTGAGGAAAGTTGTTGCAAGGTGAAATCCTGGCTGGTGGACGAGGTGACAAGGGTTGGAAACTTTGAGGAAAGTTGTTGCAATGTAAAATCCTAGCTGAAGGACGAGGTGACAAGGGTTGGCAACTTTGAGGAAAGTTGTTGCAATGTAAAATCCTTGCTGAAGGACGAGGTGACAAGGGTTGGCAACTTTGAGGGAAGTTGTTTCAAGGTGAAGTCTTGGCTGAAGGATGAGGTAATAAGGGTTGGCAACTTTGAGGAAAGTTGTTGCAAGGTGAAATCATGGCTGGAGGACGAGGCGATAAGGGCTGGCAACTTTGAGGAAAGTTGTTGCAACTTGTGTTTATATGGCCGAAGCCTTGGATTACATGCTAATGATTTGAAAACTTTCGCATCTTCCCAAGGTAATCATGGGGAGGCGTTTGCCTGCTTCCAAGGTACGCCTCCCTTGCCTACTCTCCCGAGATAACATATCTTGATCGGGCGTGGAGTTCACCGCCTCATCAAGGCCCTTGATTCATATGACTCTTGGTTTCAACGATGATTGTGGGTCTTAGATATGAATGGTCTAGATGTGGTTTGTGACGATCCAATGGTCGTGGTGGATCATGAGTTGCCTATATAAAGCTCTATCTTCCCACTTTTTTACCTTTTACCTTTTTTCTGAAATTTCAAAAGTGCCTTCGAACTCTCAAGAATTCATTGTGTAATTTTCTTCTCTGGTGAGTAATCTTGTTTCGACGAACATTTTGGGGATTCCGACGAGCGACAAACTCTTTTTTGAACCTAGGTAACATTACACTTCCTGTTCCTTCTCCTTTTTCCTTTTGAACTTTCAAAAAATCCTTTGGGATGGCCATTGAGGATTCTGTTAGCGGGGCGGTGAGTGGAGAGATTCAAGGTGAGGAAATTTCTAAACTTAGGGAGCCTATATTCATTACTCCGGATGAGTTAGGTAGGGCCATTAGGGCCGGAGAAAATATATGGAGGCATCTAGCCTCCCTTATAGATACTTCCATTCAATGGGGGGCTTCCAACTACCCTTCGACTATCACTTCAGAGATCTTATAAAGGTATATGAGGGTCTTTAGATACCAGACATCATAGAACTGATGGTGGCCGAACCAGATGAGAGGGCCTGCTACCCGAGGGTGGGGTGTGTATTAGTGAGTGAAAACCTATTTAGAGCTGGCCTTAGACTTTCTTTTTACCCATTCTTCAGGCTAGTTCTCCGATCATACGGGCTGGCCCCAACCCAGCTCTACTCGAACTCATGGTCCTAGATGGTGGGATCATGGATGTTGTGGCGCCGGGCCAACCTTGGGGTAGACATGCCCTTTAGCATGTTTCATTCCCTTTACTTTATGAAGAGTGTGGCCGTGGGGGAAAAAGGTAAGGGTTGGTACTATCTGGCTCTGTGGGGGTCCCACTCTCCATTCAGAGCTACTGGTTTTGGGTAGTCAGGAGGTAGGACACCATGGAGAACGATCCCATGGCCCCTCTTACCGTCCCCACATCCTACTCCATGAATAGTATGTGTCTTTCCTGAGTCGATTCACATTGAACACTCTTTTTATGGTCTTAATATTTCTGTTGTTTGCAGGCTCCCTTCTGAAGTACGAAATATCCAAAGAGGAGTGGGATATCATAAGTCGGCTCTACCGAATGCCCCTTCCAACGAGGAGTTACAACGAGCTGATAGACAAGAGCACCTCTTTTGTTCTTCACGGCTTAATGGCAAGCTAAAGTAAGTTTTTTAGTTTAGTCCTCATTCCAGAGCTTATTTTCTCCCAAAAGTACTTAACAATATATTCTTTCGTAGGTGATTTTAACAAGAAAAAGGTTCTTAAGTCGGACTTCGCCACTATCCACCGGAGCATCGCGGAGGCGAAGATGCTCAAGACGAGCTTGCCTGCTTACAAGAAGAAGTTTGAGCGACTGGTTTTCCTCAGCAAGGTCAGCAACCTACTGAGGAATACGAGGTGGATGAAGGAGCCCCCCTCGTAAAAAGAAAAAGGGCTAGCCCGACATGGGCCTCTATATCTACTTCCTCTACGGAGATTTCCCCTCCTACCTGATCTGGGGTGACCGTCACGGCCCCATCTGCAATTCTTAAGGCCATTGTGTCAATTACTGCTCTCTTCAAATAAGGGGCCAGCCAAGAAGAGGCTAAAAAAACCTGTGATTGCCCCGGCTTGAGCCAAAGTCACTAACTTTCTAGGGAGTAAAGAGGATGACCTCTCGGAGGCAGAATTGGAATTGCTGCCTCCAAAAATCGCTGCTGATGACCTCCAAATTAGATTCGGCCAAGATTCAAGTAAATCAGCTCAAGAATGAGCCACACGAATCGATTTCCCAGGTGGAGGCTCTAACAAAAAGAGTCAACCAGGCTAATGACCACCAAAGGATTGCCTCCAAGGCTCTAGTTGAGGCCAACAAGGAAAAGGCCAGGCTGAAGATGCTCTTCGAAGCCCAGATAGAGGAGATTAAATTCTTGAAGGACAAAGTAAAGACGGTAGGCGGGGCAGTAGTCCAGAACTACAAAGATAACTTCGACCAACACCCAAGTATGATGACTTCGCCAACTACTGGGCTTCATGGAGTGCCCAAGAGATCATGTGTCACCTACGGGAGAGGCATCCAAAACTGGATATTGCCTTCATTGAGTAGGAGTTTGGTGACCCTACCGGGGGCAGGCCAATGGCCGAGGAAGAGGCTCCTCAAGAAGAAGTAGGGGTAAGGACTATTGCAAATGTAGATTAGTTCTTGTATTTCTCTTCTTCTTTGTACTCGACTTCGGCCCTACTTTGTAGTTAATGAAATTTATTTTCTTCTCAAGTATTGTCGCTGGCAGAGCAAACAAATAACACTTCGTTTTAAATGTGATCGCATCGGCCAAACTTAACCACTTGCGAAAATGGAAGAAGCCAATGAATAACAAGTATCATCGCATCAGCTACACTTAACCACTTAAGAAAATGGAAGAAGCTAATGAACAATAAGAATCATCGCATCGGCTAAATTTAACCACTTAAGAAAATGGAAGAAGCCACTGAACAACAAGCATCATCGCATAGGCTAAACTTAATCACTTAAGAAAATGGAAGAAGTCAATGAATAACTTGCAGGCATGTCCTGTCTTAGCAGAGATCGCACCCGTACCATCTCTGACGAGGCAGCCCTCCTTGGTAGAAGCGACCTTGAACTGAGACAAAATGAAGGCAAAAACCAGTTCATTAATTTGATTTGCAATATTTACATAGCTAAAAACTCCCTATTGATAGTACTTCCTCAGGTGTTCGATGTTCCATGGGTAGGGCATCATCATTCCCTATAAGTCTTCAACTTTGTAGCTGTCAGGTCTTACTTCTTCGACTATTCGATATGGACCTTCCTAATTCGGCCCCAAGGTCCCTATGCCCGAATCCTTGGATGACGGGAAAACTTTTCGGAGTGCGAATTCGCCGATATGGACTACCGCAACATTTTACATTGATAAGAGGCGAGTCTAACCTGAGAGTCGTCTCTCTTTTCTTCGATTAATTCAAGTTCAAGCCTTCTCAAGTCGTCGTTTGTTACTTCATTGAAATGGATGCAATGTGGAGATGGAACGTTGATCTCCACAAGGCTCATTGATTTGGCACCATAGGTCATTAAAAATGGGGTCTCCCCAGTCGCAGTTTTACAAGTAGTTCCGATGGCCCAGAGGACCTGGGAAAGTTCGTCAACCCAGGCCCCTTTGGAAATCTCTAATTTCTTTGATGGTTTTGTTGAAGCTTCGACCTGACCATTGGCTTGGGGATGATGAGGTGAAGAGAAATGCTTCATAATCCCGAGATCACCACATAAGTCACTGGTCTTTTTGTTATCGAACTGTTTGCCATTGTCTGAGACTAGAAAGTGAGGTATGCTGAACCTACAGATGATGTTCTTCCAGAGAAACTTCGAAGTGTTTACCTCTGTGATCTTAGATAATGGCTCTGCCTCAAGACATTTTGTAAAGTAGTCAATAGCAACAATGGTGAAGTGAGCACTTTCCCCTCCCTTAGGTAGAGGACCAATGAAGTTTATTCTCCATTTGGCGAAGGGCCAAGGACTAGATACGACAGTGAGTTCTTGGGAGGGCTGCCTCTACACATTGGAGAAGAGCTGGCATTTGTTCACAAACTCTATTGCGTCCCTCTTTAGGGTTGCCCAGTAGTATCCTTGCCTAAGTATCTTGTGGGCTAAGGCTGATTCCCCTGAGTTATTCCCACAAATGTCATCATGGACCTCTTTCAGAATCAACTAATGTCCTGATCTTTTCCGAGTTGGCCTCTATTTCCCTTCGATTTACTATGTAGCCCAGGAACTTACCTGAGGCTATACCAAAAGCGCACTTAAGAGGGTTCAGCCTCATGCGATATTTCTTTAGTATCTGAAAGGCTTCGTCCAGGTATTTTATATGCTCTCTGACTTGGAGACTTTTCACTAACATGTCTTCAACAAAGACTTCCATCGTTATGCCGAGCTAATTAGCAAACATTTTATTTACCAACCTTTGATAGGTTGCCCCAGCATTTTTCAAGTTGAAGGGCATCATCTTGTAACAGTAGAGCCCTCCGTCGGTAATGAAAGATGTACTGTCTTCATCACCTAGGAACATGGGGATCTGATTGTAACCTAAGTAGGCATCCATGAAGCTTAGTAATTCGTGCCCCGCAGTCGAGTCGACCAACTGGTCTATTCAGGAAAACGAAAAGCTGTCCTTTGGGCAGGCCTGAATGAGGTTGGAGAAATCAATACATACCCTCCATTTACCATTATGCTTCTTCACAAGTACAGTATTAGATATCCATTTTGGATATGCGGCTTCTCTAATGAAGCTGTTGGCAACTAATCTTTCCACTTCTTTCTTCATGGCTTCGTACCTTTCGACATTTAATGCCCTTCGCTTCGTCGATGCGGAGTACAGTTCGGGTCGATCTGTAGATGTGGCAGCTGACCCTTGGGTCTATTCCAGTCATATATTCGTGTTTCTGTGCGAAGGCATATGTTTTCTTTTGAAGGAAGTTCTTCAGTTCTTCATTTGTTTCTTCTTCCACCTCTTTTCCGACTTGAAGGAGCTTAGTTACATCCTTCAAGTCTACTGGGAAACTTTCCAGTTGCTCTATGAGGGCAATATGTGATTTCGATTCGATTACTTGGGGATCCAATTCCTCCAGGGTTATTTTGGGTTGGGCTTATGTCATTATAACATCCGACATTGGGGGCTATTTTCTTAGGCCTCTGACATTTCTTTATCGAACACCATGTTTATCCGTGGCTCAACTTTTCTCAGGGAGTTGAGGTAGCACTCTCTGGATCCTATCTG
The DNA here is from genome assembly GCA_035079005.1 of Fraxinus americana. Taxonomy (NCBI): domain Eukaryota; kingdom Viridiplantae; phylum Streptophyta; class Magnoliopsida; order Lamiales; family Oleaceae; genus Fraxinus; species Fraxinus americana. The sequence continues at coordinate 1,252,394 of CM068728.1, forward strand.
ATCGCCTCGGACCGTAGTTATTCCCCATTCGATGGGAAATTTCATGCACAGATGATGTATGGAAGTAACTGCCCAGAGTTCCTTTAATACTGGCCTCCTTAGGACTCCATGGTAAGCGGACCGACGATCCACTACCAAGAACTCCATAAAGTAATATGCCACTTGTGGTGGCGCTCCCATCTCCACAGCCAAAGTGATCTTACCTCTGGGGATAATGTTGTCCCCAGTGAACTCGTATAGAGGCGAGGTCATGGGAATGAGTACATGATCTACTGCCATTTTATCAAATGTCATACCGAACAGGATGTTGATCGAGCTTCCGTTATTCACCAACATGCACTTCAGTGACGAGCCACCACTGCTCGGACTACTAAGGCATCACAGTGTGGGAAGTGTACATCCGATGTGTCTTCTTGAGTAAAAGTGATGTGATATGCAGTCCCTCCCACCTGGGATTGGTTTACTATGTAGCTGGTCATGTGTGGAACCCTCGCTTCCCTGGTGTAATTTCTTTGAACATTTCTGGATTCGCTTCCTACGTGGGGTCCCCCAATGATCGTATCAATCTCACGGATGGGTTGGTGCTCATTCAAGGTGAAATGTCCATTATAGGGCATTGTCTGCTCTGAGGTCTATCTCTGTCACTATTTCGGTCATTTCGAGGCGAGTGACGCCTCGTTTCCCATCTTCTTTGAGGGCTTCACCCTGGCGCATTATCTTGGTGATGGTTTTCCCTCATGTTATGAGGGTTGCTTTTTGCCCCCATTGGCTTCCCTGTACTTACTTGTGTCGTGGCCATAGAAGCGATGAAAAGTGCAGTATGGTCGTGTTTCGTCTGCTGGTGCTAAGTCCAACATTTTCATAGGCCAGTGTTGGTATGGCATTCAACATGGCAGTGGCTAACGTTTGTCCTAAAGTGGGAGCTACGACGTGTTCGACCTGAGTCCATTGCTGACTTACTATCTTGGATGTTTGCCCTCTGCCGATCTATCTTTGGGGTGAAGGAAGTCCTTGAGCTGCCTTGTTCCGATGGTCAATCATTTTCTCATCAACAATCTCAAATTTGATCATCTCTACCAACTCGTCATAGGTCGATGGGTTTTTACTTTGGACATTTCTCCAAAATAGAGTATTCACGTTCAATCCTCCCTTCAGGGCTGAGAGGGCTTCCTTATCTATCACCTACTCGCAGTAGGTGATTTCATCAGTAAAGCGGGCAAGGTGGATTTTCAAGGTTTCCACCGCCGCTTGCCTCATGTCCTAGTGGCGCTGAATTGCCACTTCTCCCTCCTTTCTTGACAAGTATTGGCTCAAAAATGCCTTCTTAAGGTCTGACCAGCTCCGAATACTTAGGGGTGCCAATCTACTGTACCACACCTCGGCTGAGCCACCAAGTGTTTGGTGGAAGACCATGCATTTCAGGGCAAGCGAGGCCCCTCGAAGGCTCATCTGTGTTTTATACTTGTTGAGGTGTTTATCTAGGTCTCCTTTTCCTTCATACTTTAGGATTTTGGGGGAGACGAAGTTATGTGACATAGGAAAACTACAGAGTTCCTTGGAGAAGGGAAGGTTGTCATCGTCATGTCCAACTCAAAGGATCGGCAAGGTCCGTTAGAGTCATTCCCATCGGTTGATGGATTCTGGGCAGTTCTGTCCTGGTTTTCCCAATCAACCAAGTTTCATCTCTCTCGCATATTCCTAGGTAGAGGGACCTAGGCATCTTGGCTCTGTGGGCGTTCTTGCTGGCGAGTGGTTTGATAGGACTAATTCCTATTTCTAGGCATCTGTCCGATTCGGTCAAAAACACTCGTAGACCTCTGGGGCCATTCCTCATAATTAGGGGAAAATTATCTTCGGCAGGGGCATCACCATCTTGGGCGGTAGTGTAATTAGAAGTGCCAATTCCTACTTCCATTTCAAGGGGGCTTCTCCTTGAGGACTCACTTGAGTTCTTTTACTGGACTCCGCTTTGGTCCTCCTATGGACTGACTGTTGAGGGTTTGGGGGGGCTTGAAAACCTCCATGATTTTGTACTTGCATGAGGAGCTCCTGCAAGGCTGCATTTTGGGCAGCTATGACCCTCATGTTGGTGGCCATGTGGGCCAATTCGATAGTTAATCGTACAGCAGTTCGACCGTCCCTGCGATACCGATAGTGGAGTCGCTACTGCGTGAGATTTGTTCGGATAATCTCTTTTTCAGAGACATCCCTTGTTCTCCTTGGGTTCACCTCTTCGTTACTGGAACTCATGATTCGAAGTGAGTATCCTTGCTAAGAGTACAGCCTTGTGTAACTTCTAATTCTTTCTCAAGAATCAACGCCTTTTTCAAAAGAGGATATCAACTGGGTAATCAAACAAGCTTTTTCGAGGGAATACTCGTGGTTAAAGTAGATTTCCATAGAAGGCAGCAATTTGTTGACCCCGAAAAATTGCTTGAACACGTGGCCAACAGAATAAATCTTCACGTCAACTTCTCTCTACGCACAATAGCACACCGTTAGTCACTCGTGGCCTTTTCCGATGAGGTTAGAAGGTGGCCACAAGCACTTTGATGGTCAAGTCAGTGTTTTGTTAAACCGAAAGGTGGTGCCCGATGATGAAGTAGTCACCGGAGCGTGGTTGAAAGCATGTGTAAATATAGTGAAAAGTGCCTTAGAGTTAAAAGACTAGAATGCCAAGATTTTAATAAGAACCCCTACCTTACCATTGCGTAGGGTATTTATTTTAGAAAATGAAAGATGAGAACCATTAGATGGGGGGACATGTGGCTTCATATCCCAAATGGGTCATCCTTTCATAGGCGTCAATCTGTCAATCCATAGGTTGGCAGGCATTAAATGATTCCTGACATGGCAACTGAGTTGACCGTTTGTAGTCTGCCACACGTCCCATCAATCAATCAGGGACTTGACTTTGGATAGATCTCCTCACAAAAGATCTTGGTAGAGGTGTGGCGAGGTGGATTGTGAGGTGTAACGAATGCGGAGTGTGGGCCTTTGCATCCACTGTGAATGGCGGATGAGTTCAGTTCTTCTACGGGTGGGGCAATAGTATTTTAGCTCAGAGTTATGGAATCAGTTCGTCTGACATGGATTCAATTCATCTGCCATGTGGCAACACCAGATCAGTTCGATTAACATGTGGCGGACAAGGTGGATGGACGAGTTGGAGAACCTTATAAGGCCCGTAACATGTCATATTAATGTTGGGAATTTACTTAATCATGCAAATAAATAATTTTTCAATTCCCACCACGGATCTACATCGTGTTTAGATAGAAACTGTGTTTAGAATAATACATTTGATAATTTCTACAAATTTCATTGCTGACCTTGTAACACGGACAATCATGATCTGCAATCCACATTTGTCCAATCGTCCAGACTCCAATGAAAATCTACAAGGCAAATAAGAATGAGAGAAAATTAAGGTTTCTTTTTTCTTGTACTAGGAAAATAATGAATTGTGTTCCGCTTTGTTTTTTTAAACCCTAATGGCTTATTGATATAAGTCCAAGTGGGCTCGACCCGTCTTTTAAATTTAATCCGGTTTAATATTTAATTAATCAAATTAATTAAATTTCGTCCATGAATTAATTAATCTGATTAATTAATTCGGGCTAATTAACAAGGAACAAAATTAATTTGTCAATAAATTAATTGGTGATTCTCATTTTTCTGGTTCTTTTTTTGTGTATGATTCATCAGGTTTCCAATCTCAATGCCTAACGATATGAATTATTTTGATCTAATCAAAACTGATAAAATAAAATACCCCTTTTAATTTATCAGCAATTCACATCCATCGTCCTAAATTGGCATCTAACAATGTGTCAGGGCAATACATGTGACATAAAATGTCACGTGGTATGACAAAACCAAACTGGTTCTTTTACCGTGAAACTATAATCCCTTCGTTAATATGATTCGATCAATTACGAGATACGGATGTGTGTCAATCTCAATTATCGATCATATCTTTCATCCCACTATTAAGTTAATGTAAGTGGAAAACAAGGATTTCATTATCAACTTAACTAAATGAAATGTAGATCATAATATCTTACTATCTAAGAGTGATGAATCATCTATTAATTATTCACAATCTCCATATGATTCTTGACATACATGAACGATGCCATATTAATGACTCTTGGTAGAGCAACATCCAACATCACCAAAGTATGGTTGTCCTCATATAAGGTATTATAACGACCTCAAATCAAAGGACCAATTCACTACCGAACATTAGAGATTAACCACGACACTTAGATAGTTATCTATGTGTAATCTCCCTAGTGGGTCTCCAATGTTTTGTTCTATAACATAACATCCACGTGTTTATTTAAGTATCACCATACTTTATCTTGTGAGATCAGCTACTTCACAAGTAAGAAAGGCCAAATATGAAATTTATTTAATGCTCTATTAATGGTGGGTACAAAGTAACATTTCTCTAATTCTAATACTAAGTCTAAAATCAATGGCAAGAAGTATGCTCCTACAGGCAATGCAAACATTTGGTCGTTTTCAACGTGCATGTCAACTTCTCATTTCTACAGTGATCTACTTCTATTTAGTTGCTGCATATTTATACAAATATGAGATCCATATCTGGGATCTAATACCCAAGAAGTTAATGAAGTAGACATAAGCCTTGTAGTTTCTTTTCCAATGATATATCATTCCAAAATGATAATAAAAGTCATTAGATTTGGTATTGTCCTTATTTGCTTTGACTGTCTTAGCCATCTTGGTTGTTTTCTTAAAACATCCTTTAAACTTTCCTAGAGGAATCTATGACTAAGATTTGTCCATGATAAACTTTGATATTGGGCGTAATTCAGCAACTCAATGAGTGCGTATTTGAGTTTATTTATGTTAAATTCATAATTAGCCATGAATAAATCTTTAATAGAGATTGCAGAACCAAGTCTATACTTAGTTCATGGTTCATGACTGAACTCAATTGAGACAACTTCTCTATGTAGTCAACATCTTCAGTAAATGAGCACTGTCTGAAGATTCTTCTGCCACTATGCACTTGTATAGTTGCTAGGAAATCTTATATCTTTTCACATGTGATTGATCATCATTCAACACATTGAGATGAAAAATCATATGTTAGCATCTATATTCTCATATTGCTTTTGTAACTCAGGTGACATAGTTGCAAGCATCACACATGTTGCGTACTATCATCATCATTGTGTTTATTATAACAACCACCTCTTCCTTTGTCTTGTCATCAGTAGGTGTTTCTGGAAAGGGCTACTCAAGGATATAACCAATTTTCTCACGCCTGAGATCAATTCTCAGATTGCGGTGCCAATCAAGATAATTTGGTTTGGTTGTTGGCATCCAGTATACCTCTCAAATAAATATGGTCACTAATGATTCAATAAATGTAAATGATGAAAAGTAAAAGAATAATATGTAGAATGCATTAATTTAACATGGTCTTTTATTAAATTAATTATGCTCCCACTGTTTAATTCAAATTTATGACCCTCTCACATAAATTTATGGAATACATACTTGACTTCCAGTGGGCTGGGATCTCATTCTTTATATTAAAACCTTGAGTATACTCAACAAGTTTTAATAAAACAATTGGGTAGATGCTATTATCAATTGTGTCTACATACAACTCCGAGATCATTAAACTGACAACTCCATGTCTTCACCCATCTTATGTGTTAACTTAATATGCCTCTAAAATTTATCTCCTTGAGTGTACTCAACAAAAGGTTGATCTTCTGGTTGCTTAGTAGCAATAGGTTGATCTTCTAGTTGCTCAACCTCTCAGAGCATACAAGCAACAACAACAATAGGTTGATATTTCGACTCTTTCAGTATAAAACTTTTCTTACATTGTAAGAATCTGGAACGTTTGTAAATATATTACAGATCACATAAGAGACGGTAGTAACATATTCACTCCACTTGATCTAACAAATTTTTTATAATGCTGTCTTTGTTGTTTTAAATAAATAAATAACAATGCTAAAAATTTTGAAAATTTCATAGTCATTATCTACACAATTCACATGTAAAGAAGTTAGAAAGAAGAGCTAAAAGAAGCAAATATCGGGCACATTGCTAGAGAGAATTGATCCAAAATTCAACCAGCAAAAAAAAAAATCATCTCTTTCAATAGCCATTAGCAGTGAAAAGATTTTTCACGTTCTATTCTTTATTTCTTTTGGCCTTTCGGCTCAAACATGATGCCTCCAACACTCATATCTGAACACAACATGGAAAAACTTAACTAGAAAATATCGTTATTGCTCAATACATGGCCAACAATTATGCAGTACCTAGATGCAGAAGCCACATTATTATCCCTTATTCAGTTCACAGCCCACTTTAGCTTCTTTATCAATCAAAGGCTTGTGAATTCATGAAGAATGACTTCGATCAGACTATTAATTATTTTCTAGAATTGTTTTTGGCAAACAAAACATTTCTTCAATATAACCCACCAAATGGGATATGTAATGGGTTGGAAAAGTCCATCGGGATCAAATGTTGTGAGATTTTTAGTAGAACTTGTTGACCCCTGAAAATGAGCCAACAGATGCCAGGCACACTCATGCTAAGTCAAGTACGATTCTGGAGCGTTCCTACTGGAGTGACGACAATAGCAAAGAGGAGATGGACGCAAGGGGTATTTTGTGGCAAGAGACAAAGATGTTCAAGCTCCGAGGGATGGAACAAAAGCAATCGTACTAACAACGAATGCCCGATTGAAATCAAATTAACTATGAGATGCTAATGGGAATATGTGGAAAGACATACATGATGTGTATTGAAATTACTACGTTGAGTATAGAAATTCACAACTTGAAAACATACAATAGATAAGATTGAAAAATAAATCCAAGTGTTTGTATATTTCTCTCCAAAGTATAAGTATGTGTTTCGAATATGTTCTATTATCTGTTTTTTCAATCAACTCTCTCTTCCTATTAAGTAACAAAGAGAGCTATTTATATAACTTTGGCCGATGTGGTGATCGTTGGATTAGAACCACGTGGCCTCATTTTCCTATTTGGGACATCACATCACTGTCTATTCAAACATTCAATATAATGATAAGGGGTCAGCCGCTCTATACAATAGGCTGACATATTGACAAACTTTTATTACAAGTGTTACATCAATCGCTTCAAAGGGATCTACGAATCTTTCACAAGGAACATCATTAGCTTGTGAGCTTTGGACGAATTTAAGGGTCTTAAGGGAACCTTCGAAGTAGTTCTCTAGGTGGAGAGACTCAGCTCCTTCTTTGTTCCCTTAGGCAGCTTCATTTTTGAGATAGTGCCTCAGTGTAAGGACTTCAGACTTGTTTGCTTTCTTCTTGTTTTGACCTTCTGGGTCTTTATTTGACTTTCTCGTTGACCTTCTACCCACGTGGCCTGCTACGTGGCATTGTCTCTCTAAGCCTCAGAAGCAAGGAGTAACAATAGTCCCCTAAGTCCATGCATGATTATTTATACAATGCATGAACTTCAAAAAATAAAAATTAAAAATTTAGTAATGGGTGGTTTTTACCACACCACAGTAGTCCACTAAGTCTAAGTATAATCATTCATGTTATGGTTAGAATTTTAAAATATACCTAACCTATGCAAACCTTATATAGGTGTTACTCGAAGTGGTTGACTTGATAATTTTTTATCTTTTGAACAATTTTGGGAAGATTTGCCAAAGTGGTGGGAATCCGAAGTTGTATGTTCTGAAGTGCCCTTAAATAATAGAGTTTCTATGATGCGTTGAGGTGAAGAGGGTCAGAATCACATAGGGGCTTCAAATATGATAATTACGAGACATTTTAATGTCTTTGAGAAGCACGAGGTGTCCTTAATTACGGTGCCTCAATGATGATGTCGTGGTGCGTTTCTCAGAAAAGAAGCTGAAGTGATTTGTCTCCCAATACAGGCTACCGTTACCATTTTAAATACACAATGATGGTTGCCTCCCACATACATTACAAATTGTAGACGCATAAAGGTGCATGATATCGACGTCCTAATCTGGGCCGTAGAAGATGAAGTGTTAGACATGGTTAGTGGTCCAGATTAAAACTTATAAATGGGTGGTTGGATGGTCCGGATCAAGATCTAACGACTGGGTTGAATAGGTTTGCCTATAAAAGGAGCAAACACTTAGTAGAATTTATCTAACGACTGGGGTTGAATAGGTCTGCCTATAAAAGGTGCAAACACTTAGGAGAATTTCTTTTCACTTTTTCACGAATATTTGTCTCTCTTTTTTTAAAATCTTTAAGTCCTTTTTGAGAATTCTTCGAGCTTTTCTTTGTGAAATTCATCCAAGTGTTCTCTTGAGTTTCTTTCTCTTTTCTTGTGATTTCTGCGAATTTCCAGTGTTCCTTTCCTTTAAGTTTATTTGAGAAACTAGTAAGCATTTTACTTTTGCAATCTATGAAAAATTTTGTTAGATAACCTCTAAGTCAATGGCTTCTTTAAATTCGAAAGTAGATCTTAGCGAATTAGCGAGTGATATGGGGTTTCGAATTACGAACACTGCCGACCTCACCTGAGCGATAGAGATAGGGCGAGGTGCTTCAATATCTGAGATGGTGACGGGAATGATGATATAGCCTGGGGATAGCTAAAATTCCATCTTCTGTAGACCCTACCTACTTAGCCAACCTTAGGGAAAAATATAGGATCCCTTATGATATAGAACTCATTTCCCCTTTTCCTAATGAGCGAGCCTACTACCCTAGGCAGGGCTGTGTCGTCGTTAATGAGTATTTGCTGAAGGCTGTGCTTCGCCTGCCGATCCACCCTTTCTTTAGGGATGTTCTTAGGTTATACGAGATGGCTCCTACCCAGATCGTTCCTAATGCCTGGGCCTAATTGATAGGTTCTTACTTCATGTGGAAGGAGGCCTCATTGGGCGAGGACATGCCCTTACATGTTTTCCAAACAGTGTATAAGCCTAGGTCCTTAGGAAAAGGAGATTCCATGAGGTGGTATTCACTGTGTTCTTGGGGGTCACACTCTCCCTTTATCGTAGGTTTACCTTCCTCCATTAAATGGTGGAAGGAGACCTGGTTTTGGGTAAGGGAAAAATGGCAAGAGTGTGAGGATGACCTCATTCCACATGTCAAACTCCCGATCTCATACTCCGACGCTCGTGAGTGAATTTTCTTCTTTTGTAATTGTTGAACTGACGAGGTCTGATACTTACATTTTTCTATCTATTTCATAGGGTCAGTCGTGCGGTTTGAGTTCACTGAGTATGATTGGGACACGCTCACTGAAGTTTACAAAAAATCCTTGGACTTACGAAACTTCAGCCGTTTGTTCCAATCCAACCACTTCTTTAAAGATTTTGGCCTAATGGTGAGGAGGTATAAGATGTGTTCATACTTGTTTATTTCTTGGCTTCTTTTAATGAGATTTTGTTGACCTCATTATTTTTTACTTGTAGACAATTTTAATAAGATGAGACATCCTACACCTGATATGGCCACCATCCTCGTCACTACATTCACCTCAGGGAAGGGGATGAAGCCTTCATGTGCTGGAATAAAGCAGGTGAGGGACAAGATAAAGAGGTTCGGTAAGGAGGCTGCTTCTCAGGAGGAGGGATGACCCCTTGTGCCAGACAGGGATAAAAAGCTAGTGGAGGAGGAACCTAAGAAAACGTTCAGGATCCCGACCTCTAGTGGGGCTATTGGTTCAAGGGACGTCCCTCCCCTCCGCTCTAAGGTCCCTCCCTGGGGAGGAAAAGTTTTGGGCAGCTCAATGGCTACAGCCTTTGGGAGACAGAAAAGGCCAACTGTTGTGAAGCCCTAAAGCCAAGATTCCGCCAAGAAGTCCAGGACTTCTAGTGACTCCACCACTTCAGAAGCTCCCAAGTCACAAGGAAGGACGAGCTCAAATCTGAAGCTCTTGTCCTTCTTCCTCCAGAAGTCCAAACGGCTACAACAACCTTTCAAAAGTAATGGACGAAGAAGTGGCAAACCTTCATTTAAAAGAGTGACGTCATCGACGTTGTTGCTATGATGGTAGCTCATGTGGGGAGGGCCTTTGGCATGGCCATAGAGGCTGAAACCACCCTTTTTAAAAACCTTCAGCATACGAACCGAGGGTTCGTGAATAAAGCCTCTCAGGTAGAGGAGGCTTCCATAAAGCCAAGGAGAAGGCGAAGGCCTTGAAGAAGAAGAATGAGGAAAAGTCTGTGAAGCTCGCTTCTGCTTTAGTAGAAATTGAAACATTGAAGAAGGAGGTTCATCTATCTCAAAGTGAGGTGGCATCCTTAACGAAGCGAGTGGATACTTCTTATGCCCACCACAAAATAGCAGCTGAGGCCTTGGAGAAGGCAAATAAAGAAAATGTTACTCTAAAAGGGCAGGTGGGGGAGCTGGTCTCCCAAGTGGCTAGCCTTATTGAAGAAATGGAGAGTGTCAGAAGTGATGTCAAACTTGCCAGCAAGAATGCTGAGAAGACCTACCTGGCCAACTTTCATTTAAGCGAGGCGTATCAAAGCTTTGAGAAGTATTGGATGAGGTATGCTTTTCAAGAGGTAGGATCTCCTCTTTGATGAAAGATATTATTGGCTTCATCCACACCGGGGTGCCCTCAACCTACATATCCACCTCGCTAGTGATGATGGAAGGTCTAGAAAGTTATTCTATAGGTATGTATGTGAGTAGTTCAAAATCTTTACTACTTACCAATTTAGATAGTGCATCAACATGGACGTTCTCAGTACGTGGGATTTGCACCAATTTGAAACTTTCAAAGGAAGGGATGAAGCTCATGACCAATTTTAGATATGATGCCATAGACTTATCCCTAGCTGAAAAATTAACATGAACCTAACTTACCACTAGCTGAGAGTTAATGCTGGTAACGAGCCTCTTTACTTTCATTTCTTTGGCCAACCTTAGGCCAGCGAGGAGGGCCTCGTATTCTGCTACGTTTTTGGTGGCTTTGAAACCAAACCTCACAGTACAAGTAAGTTTATGCCCCTCTAGACTGACTAAAATAACCCCAGCTCCTGACCCTGTCTCCCCTGAGGATCCATCAACTGATAGTTCCAAATTGGAGATTCAGAAGGTTCCATTATTTCTTCCATTTCTGGGATGGAGGTGAATTCTGCCAAAAAGTCTTCAAGGGCCTGGCCTTTGATATCAGCCCTTGGTTTAAAAACAAGGTCAAATTTGCTGAGTTCCGTAGCCCACTTCAGCAATCTATCTGAATCATCAGGTTTCTACATCACCTATTTGAAAGCAAAGTTTGTCAACATGCATATATTATGGGCTTGGAAATATGACCTCAATTTTCTTGAGGCTGTTACCAAAGAGAGGGCTAATTTCTCTATGTCTGGATTGTAACAACCCAAGTCCTACTTAACGGGCTATCCCGGTCGTTTGATTGACGATGGACTGTCCCTACTGTACCAGCATGGGTCTTTTCAGCATGCTTTATCCTCACTCGCACGCTCCCCAAGAAAACTTTCCAGGGGGATCATAGAATTGCTCCAAGCCAAGCACACTTAACTGTAGAGTTTCTAATGATGGACCTCTGAAAAAGAAAGTGCACCTTGTTGGTATGAGTAGTACCTATCAAATCTTTTTAAACTTTTCTTGTCTGGGTATTACAATCATCCCTGTTAGACTCGCAATGTCCTCATCGCGCTTGATCCATCTGAGGATCCGTTGCCAAGCATTAAGATTTTGGAGATGGCTCCCGCCCTATGGCATAGCACTTTATCCCACATAGTACTTTATCTGAGGATAAAGCATGCTGGCAACCGAGCTTTGATACCATTTGTAACAACCCGGGTCCCACTTAACGGGATGTCCCGGCCGTTAGATCAACGACATACTGTCCCTACTACACCAACATGGGTCTTTTCAACATACTTTATCCTCACTCGCACGTTCTCCAAGAAAACTTCCCAGGGGGCCAGCCATCATAGAATTGCTCCAAGCCAAGCACGCTTAACTGTAGAGTTTCTAACGATGAACTTCCGGAAAAGAAGGTGCACATTATTGGTATGAATAGTACCTATCAAATCTTTTAAGCTTTCCTAGTCTAGGTATTACAACTCAATTGGTACCAGGATTCAACTTTAGTCTCCTATATGATGGAGGTCTTGGGTTCGAATCCTGGGGGACGTATCAGAAATCTGTGAGGGGTAAGATGGACTTAGTCTCTCCCAAAGCAGACAGTACGTACGATATGATAATGGCTCCGGCGCGAGGTCGAGTCGTTACATGGATAGCGAGTTTCTGCTACTAAAGGTGCTTTGCTGACGTAGTATACGGGCAATTAGTGGTCATTCTCTTCTCTTATCAAAACTGAGTTGATTGCCTCGGAAGTCACTGCTAGGTACAACTATAGTGGCTCGTGGTCCCTAGGTTTGGAAAGAAAGGGAGCCTGCCCCAAGTGCTATTTCAGCTCTTGTAAGGCTATCTCATACTCCTCTATCTATTGAAACCTATTTCCTCCTTTGAGAATTTTAAAGAAAGGTGGGCACTTGTCTATCCCTTTGGAGACGAAGCGGTCAGGCCGCTACTCTCCCAGTGAGACTTTGTACCTCCTTCGATTTTTGCGGTGACTTCATTTCAATCAAATTTTTGACCTTTTCAGAGTTTGCTTACATGCCTCTTTGGTTGACGATATAGCCCAAGAATTTTCCTTAGGTCACTCAAAAGGCACATTTTAAAGGATTGAGCTTCATCCGGTATTTTCTCAGAATTTGGAAGGTCTCATGAAGGTTTTCAACGTGAACCACTGCTTTTAGGCTTTTCACCAGTGTATCATTCACGTATACCTCCATGGTTCTTCCGATAAGGTCGGTGAACATTTTATTGACAAATCTTTAGTAGGTATCTTCGGCGTTTTTGAACCAGAAAGGCATGACCTTATAGCAATAAAGTCCCTTATCTGTGATGAAGGAGGTATGCTCCTCATCTGCTGAGAACATAGGAATCTGATTGTATCCAGAATATGTATCCATGAAGCTAAAAAGTTCATGTTTGGCAGTTGAATCCACAAGTTGGTCTATTCTGGAAAGTGGGAAGCTGTCCTTAGGGCAGGCTTGGTTTAAATTTGAAATGTCTACGCAAACCCTCTACTTCCAGTTATATTTTTTGACTAACACTGGGTTTGAGACGTACTTAGGATATATAGATTCCCGGATAAATCCATTGTCGATTAACTTCTTAACTTCATCCTTCAAAGCCACCTTTCAGGGTTAAGAGCTCTTCTTTTTTTGCCTATGTGCTACCACTTTTGGGTCTATATTCAAATGGTGGCAACTGATCTTTAGTTCAATGCCCACCATATCGCCATGTTTCCAGGCGAACACATCAAGATTTTTCAGTAAGAAGTTTTTTAGCTCCTCCTTTGTTTTTATAGGCTGATTTCTTCCAACCTGCAAGTACTTAGACGAATCTTGTGGGTCAGCTGGGAAGCTCTCCAGCTCCTCCAAGTTAACTATTTCTTCAGGAGCCTTCCCTTCTTCTAGGCTAGCATGATGATATCCAGCCATTTGGATTTGGACTTCCTCTTCTTCATGATAGTACTCCTGAGGGTCACTGAATACATTTTTAGGGGCTACATATTGAAGAATGGGGACCCTCTTTAGCCCTGCATGGGTGTTCCCTTCTTCAGGGACTTCAAGAGTGTCCCCTTCAATGAATTTCATGAAATGGTGGGCAGTCAAAGGTGCAGTTCTCATCTCTATTGCTAGAGTGATTTTCCTCCTTGGAATGATGTTGTCTCCTGTTAAGTCATACAAAGGGGAATTCATTTGGGTTAGCTCGTGGTCAACTTTCATCGTGTCAAAGGCAGCTCCAATATCCACTAACATCCTTTTCAGGCTATTACGGGCCACGACAGCCCTTACCACCAGGGCGTTACAGTACGAATAATGTACACCTACTGCATCTTCTTGAGTAAATGTGATGGGTGGGATCGCTCTCCTAGTGGTGGATCGATTAATTATGAAACTTGTCATATGACGACATGTTGCTTCTCTAGTATAATTTCTTTGTACGTTTCTAGAGTCTCCTCCCACAAGTGGACCACTAATGATCGTGTCATTTCCCTGATAGGCTCCTATCCGTCACTTGCTGGGGGGCTTCGCCTTTGTTTTTAACCCTCTCTGGGTCTCTCCGTGTCATTATATCTTTCTCTCTGTTGGGGCACCTAGGCTCATTATTCCCAGACTGTTGGGCCTACCAGGGATAAGCATCTCTTCGGAGGGACCTTCTTCTTCCCTGATTTATGTTTTGGGAATGTCTTGCGACACCCCAATTATTTTTCATACGATGGCTATGGGATTGATGGTACGTACAATAACTAGGTGCTTCATTCCTATTTCTTGGTTCAATGCCTCGCCCTCTACCTCTTCCCCTCTACCGGTGCCTTTAGTAGGGCTGATATTGATGCATGCCAGAGCAGGTACTGCATTGAGTGTTGCTGTAACTAGCTCTTGTCCGTGATTTAGAGGTGCTTGGTGGTTCATCAAATAGAAAATGGGACCTTTCTCTATTTGCATTTGAGGATTGGGGAGTCCCTGGCTGGCCTTATTCCTATGATCTCTCAATTCCTTATTGACAATTTTTTGCCTTATCATTTCTAATAAGGCGTCATAAGTGGCAGTGTCCTTGTTTTGCACATCGTTCCAAAAGAGGAAGCTCATGTCCAAGCTTCCTCTTAAACCTGTTAATGCTTCCCTATCTGTGACTTGTACACAGTAGGTCCTTTCATTAGTAAGCGATATAATAAGCCTTTCAGCGTCTCGCCTTGCTATTCTCGCATGTCCTATAACTATTGAATGGGCCTTTTACCCTCTTTCCTAGTAGCAAAGCGCTTAAAGAATGTCCTTTTGAGGTCCGGCCGGCTCCGAATGCTACCTTCTGGCAACCTTGTGTACCAAATTTTAGCTCCTCCACTTAATGTCAAGTGAAAGGCTCTACACTTCATAGCTGGGGTGGCCCCTATTAAATTTATATAAGTTTTGAAGCTGTTGATGTGCTTCGAGGGGTCACCTCTCCAATCATACTTGGAAATTTTAGGGAGTGTGAAATAGTTTAGCATCGGGACATTTCTAATGACTTCTAAAAAAGGTGAATGGTCATCATCATCATCAAGGTTGCAGGACCTCTGGGGTTCATCAAAGTCCTCATCCTCCCCTTATTGGGTCTGGAGAGGTGGTTGGGTTCACTTATAGCCCGGTCCTTTTTCTCACTCCTATTTCTAGGGGAAGAGATCTGAGGCTCTTCCTGGTAGGCACATTGTTGTCTTTCATTCTGCAGAGGCTCCTTGCCTATTTCTAGGCATTAGAGGATGAGGATAAGCTTGCATATTTCCAGGTGAACCTGCCTATTTCTAGACAACCTGTCGAAGAGGCTGGCTGACCTCTGTAGTTAATTTTCTGGCTCATAGTTTGGAGAAAAATTGTATGGAGCCTCATGGAGTCGTTTCGAGGCGTAATTGGTTGATGTATTGACCTTGACTTCCATTTCCTTATGAGCTTCTAGGCTAGCGTAATGGTATCCAGCCATTTGGCTTTGGACTTCCTCTTCTTCATGATAGTACTCCTGAGGGTCACCGAATGCATTTTCAGGGGCTGCATATGGAGGAATGGAAGACCCTCTTTAGCCATGTATGTTCATCAATATTTCATGCATTGCCATGTTTTGTTGGGTTATACTTCTCATGTTGGTGAACATTTCTCTAGTAAGCCTTGTTGACACCCTGCCTTCACCTCTGGACCCACCTCGTCTTTGCTGTGGGGCTCGCTGGTAAGCGGCTCGGGCAGCTCTTGAGGGTTTCCCTTCTTCAGGGTGTTTCCTTGCCCTTCAAGGTGTACTTTCATCTCCACTTGAGCTCATTTTCCACTAGCACTTTTCTCGACAGATTTTCCTTTCTTCAAGGATCAAATACGTATCGGATATTTGGGGTCCTTCAATGGTTCTTTCTTCAAGAACTTCCATTTTTCAATGGTTGGGACTTTCTTGCTGAAATACTTTTAACTGCCTTCTCCCATAGGTACTTTCGTGGTTAAATGTAAGATTTCCCACAGACGGCATCAATCTGTTGACCCTTGAAAATGATCTAACATATGCCAGCCCACTCATGCCAAGTCAAGTACGATTTCGGTGCGTTCATACCAGAATGACGACGGAAGCAAAGAGGAGATGGACGCGGGGGTACTTTGCGGCAAGTGACAAAGATGTTCAAGCTCCAACTGATGGAACAAAAGCAATCGTGCTAACAATGATTGCTTTATTGAAATCAAATTAAACTGTGTAAATGCTAACCAGATTATATGGAAAGATATACATGATGTCTATTGAAATTACTACGTTGAGTATAGAAATTCACAACTCATAAACTTACAATAAATAAGACAGAAAAATAAATCCAAGTGTTTGTATATTTCTCTCCAAAGTATAAGTATGCATTTCGAATATGTTCTATTGTTTGTTTTTTCAATCAACTCTCTCCTCCAATTAAGTTACAAAGACGGCCCATTTATACGACTTTGGCCGACGTGGTAATCATTGGATCAGAACTACGTGGCCTCATCTTCCTAATTGGGACATGACATCACTGTCTATTCATACAGTCAATATATTGAGAAGGGGTCAGCCACTTTATACAATAAGCTGACATATTGACAAACTTTTATTACAAGTGTTACATCAATCGCTTCAAAGAGATCTTCGAATCTTTTACAAGGAATAGCATCAGCTTGTGATCTTCGGATGAATTTGAGGGCCTCGAAGGAACCTTTGAAGTAGTTCTATAAGTGGAGAGTCAGAGCTCCTTCTTTGTTCCCTTAGGCAGCTTTGTCTTTGAGATAGTGCATCAGCAAGGACTTCGTCCTTGCAGTGTAAGGACTTCGGACTTGTTTGCCTGCTTCGTGTTTTGACCTGTTGGGTCTTTATTTGACTTTCTTGTTGACCTTCTACCTACATTGTCTCTCTGAGCCTTGAAGGCGAGGAGTAACAGAACTATTGACCTCTAAAAATGTTCCAATGAAATGGCCAATAGCCTTTCTTATCCACGTAAGCTGGATTCCTGCACACTTGGACAAACCGTTAGGCACATGTGGCCTTCTTCAAAAGGGGTGGAGTTGGATGAGTTCACTTCGACGGCCAAGTCAATTCGAGAGGTAATTATGGGTGTGGGAGAGCTTAAAACGTGAGCCTCCAATAAAAGCAAGGGGGTCAGCTTTGGGAGACGAATGAAATAAATGTGTGGCAAGAATATTACTTTAAGAGTCTAAACTTGCATTACCTTGCAATAGCACTAAGTGTGAGCTTTTATATTTGGGCAGGGGACCATTAGATGAGGATGCACGTTGCTCCATCCACAAGGTTGAACTTTCCAATCACGTGCATCAATCAATCATAACCTTAAATGCTAGTACTGCTTTGGGTAATCATATGACCTAGCTTGTGGCTTGGACTTGACGATGGTGGCAGTGAGTTGTTTTGTCATCTACATGAGGTAGGATTTGCTCAAGATTCGTCACAGCCTTGCCCGAGGCTGGCTCTGTACAATGGGGTTCGTGTGCAATGGGGTTGGCCAACCTCTTCTACACAGGGTCGTTCAAACATCTTAAAGAGGGTTGTCCCCATCAGTGTACTGAATGTGGGGTCCCCAAACCGCTTGCCACGTACATTGGGGGCACATGTAGGTCCTAGTTTCATAAGGTGTAACAAGAACACAGTTGCTAGGAAAGAAAATAAGATTATGTGCTACTACGCCGATCTAACTACAATCAGAAGAACGTAAAAGAAAGAAATATTTATCAACTCGAATGAACTAAAAAAAATAATGAACATTAAGAAAAACCAAATTGTAAGGCTTTTCTTTCTCTTCATGGCAACAATTGTTTATATTAACCATCATCTATCATTGTGTAATATTCTGATGTTTGTACATGTTGCAGATGGAGGTATTCAAGCATTGCTTAATCATTGTAGCAAACACGTTCAATCTTACGTCTATTTTATTCAGTAGAAAATCAGTTATTTAGTTGACAACTAAAAAATATTATATATCACCTTAAATCTTACTAGGAGCCCAGTTGAACAAACAATTCAATTCCCTTTTTTCCTATTGCTAGTATAAAAGAATTTTTTAGAGGAAAATTTTTTAACTAACTTTCAACTTTTTTGAACAAGCTGTTAAAAGGGGATAAATAGACAGACATAATCTATAAGATCTTAATGAAAGCATACTAAGAATTATTTCTTTTCAAAAAATTTAATCATTGATCTTAGTTAGATTTCAATGAATACTCAAGGAAGAAAGAATTTTAATCAACTGTATTATCTATTCCACATATCTTGAGAATTAAATAATACAATGAAGGAATGAAAAAGGAATAATCTAGAAAAGACAGCAGTTAGTTTGTTCCTAAAAATATCGATCTTGTCTAGAATAATTTACAACAAATCTAGTGCTAACACTATAGTAAAAAACCGTGAGAATGATGCTGCTGATGTGGTGCTCCAACTGGTTCATTACTTAGCTGATGATGTAGAGTTCCAGCTGGTAAGTGACTCAGTTGATTTTCAGCTGATGTGGATAAGGTGGTTAGGTTAGTTAATTCAGTTACCACCCTCCCTCAAGATGGGAGGTGCTAAAGTAACTCCAAACTTGTCCTTCAAATAAAAGAAACCTTGAATGATTTAGTCCCTTGGTTAACAAATCAGAAATCTGATCTGAAGTGGGAATATATTTGACTTCCAGTTCTTTGGCAATGACTTTATTTATGATGAAATGTACATCCAGTTCTATATACTTCATTCTAGCGTGATATACAGGGTTCGCAGCCAATGCTCCAGAACTCATATTGTCACACCAAATGGTTGGAATTTCAGCCAGGTTCTTGAAAAAGTGACTGTACCCAAGCTATTTCAGAGGTAGTTGATGCGAGTGCTCTATACTCTGATTCAGTGCATGATCATGCTACAACATGCTACTTCTTGGAGGACAAGCTTATCAGATTATCACCCAAATAAACACAGTAGCCAGTGGTTGATTTTCTATCATCATGGTAGGAAGCCCAATCTGCATATGAGTATCCATTCAATGTAAGTCTGTCACTTCTTTGAATCCAAAGCCCGTGATTTATTGTCCCTTTGAGATATATGATCAACCTCGTTAGTGCTTGCCATTGTGAAGATGTTGGAGTCTGTAAGAATTGACTTAATTTATTCACAGCAAAGGTGATATCTAGCCTGGTATATTGGAGATATTGTAGGCCTCCTACAGCACTTCTGTAAGCTATAGGATTCTTCAGTATTTCCCCTTCATTTTTAGATATTGATTTGCCAGTAGGTATATGCGTTATGCAAGGTTTTACACTTTGCAGTTCAAATTTTTGAAGCAAGTTAGCAATATACTTGGTTTGAGTGAGGTGAATTCCAGAGTTATGCCATAATATCAATTCCAAGGAAGTGATGCAAGATTCCCATGTCTTTCAATTCAAATTTTTTGTTCAAGTTGTCTATGAATTCCTGCAGTAGACCTTCATCATTACCTGTAATCACTATATCATCTACATAGATGAATGCAAAAAGTATTTGATTTTCATTTTTGAAGTAAAAGAGAAAGGTGTCTACCATTGACCGCTTAAATTTCCAACTCAAGAAAGTAGTTTTTAGTTTCTCATTCTAGGCTCTAGCTGCTTGTTTCAAACCATAAAGTGCTTTGTTCAATTTGCAAACATGATTAGGCTTTACTTCATCCACAAATCCCTCATGCTGATCCATGAAAACTGTTTCTTCCAGCTCACCATTAATGAAGGCATTTTGATGTCTAACTGCATGATTATCCAGTCCTTTGTGACTGCCAAAGTGAGAATTATTCTGAGGGTTGATGGCTTGATAACAGGACTAAACGTTTCATAGAAATCAATGCCAGGTGTTTGATGAAATCCTTTTGCCACTAATCTGGCCTTGAATCTTTGCACAGAGCCTTCTGCATTTTGTTTGAGTCTAAAGACCCATTTATTTCCCACAATGTTCAATGTTGGTGAATGAGGGACAAGTTCCCAAGTTTTAGCCTTTGTTAAAGCCTTGAATTCTTCATGCATTGCCTCTTTCCAATCATTGTTCATCATGGCTTCAGTTACACTTTGAGGTTCTGAGGGAATTTCAGTTTTCTTTCCAAGATAAACCTTTGGTTTAAATACTCCAGCCTTTGTTCTAGTGATCATAGGATGCAGGTTTCCTGCTCTATGTTGAGGTACTTCTTACGACATTGTCGTTATCTAGCTGCAGAGGAGTTTTATTGATTTGAGACGTGTTTGGTTCTACCACTGTAGGTTCTGTTCCTGTATTTTCTTTAGAATCACCAAATTCATCACCATGTGGTACATTATCATTTGAGTTAGAAGGTAAGTGATGTTCAGCTTGAGAAGCTTCAAAATAAGTAGTATCAGTAGGACCTAAGTGTTGATTTTTTTTGCTCAGAAGGAAAGTGAAAATGAGAGACTATGGTTTCTGTCACAGTTGGTTCAGAATGAGTTTTGGTGGAAGCTGAAGACTCGAATGGGAACTCGGACTAATTAAATATAAGATGCCTTGAAGTGTACAACCTTCCAGTAGGACTTAGGCATTTGTAACCTTTATGTGACTCACTTTAACCCAGAAAAGTGAACTTAGTGGAATGGAAGCTAAATTTATGGTTTTGATAGGGCATTAGACGGGGTAACATGCACACCCAAACACTTTTAAGGTCTGACAGTCGGGTTCCTTGTTGTATAAAGTTTGATAAGGTGATTTTTGTTGAAGAGTAGGTGTTAGCAGTCTGTTTATAAGATAGGTAGCAGTTTGAAATGCTTCCCACTAGTACTTTAAAGGAAATTTGGCTTGAGCTAAAAGTGTTAAGCTTGTTTCTGTTATATGCCTATGTTTCCTTTCTACCCTGCCGTTTTGAGTTGAAGTGTACAGACATGGAAGCCTGAACTCTACTCCTTCTTGGTTTAAGAATAGAAAAGGTCATATACTCAGCACCCAAATCTGCCTGTAATGTTTTTATCCTACAGTTTAGGTTGTTTTCAACAAGTTTTTTGAATTGAATGAACACATTTAAAGCTTCAGATTTTTTTTTAAGGGATAGATCCAAGTGAACCTGCTAAAATCATCAAGCCATCTCCTATCATAACTTTCTTCTTACCAGCATATTCATTGACAATAGTGATGTTTTCCTTGTCTGAGGTGATGTGACTGTTGGCTCTAGTATCTACATACCATTCTGGATCATTGACTATGCTGGGGCTTGTGATAAGAGCTGTAGGTGGGTTGTTATAGCTTATCCTTTGATTTGGTAGAGTCCTAGTATACCTATCATCGTATATGAAATTGCATATGTTGGCTTTATGGCCAATTTTCCCATAGACTTGACAAATTCGTGTGTCACTGGAACCATACAGATTGCCTCATCTGTTTCTTCCCCTTCTCCCACCTCTAAAATAGCTGAAGTTGGTAAATCTACCACCAAAATTAGGTCTGTAAGATCTAGTGCCATAATGATTTGGGCCAGATCTTTGGGAGAAGTTAGCTGAGGTTTGGTTAATATTAATTTCAGCTATGTCATTTCTTAGAGAGTTAAGGTGTTCCAACCTGCTTTCATATGTCATAAATGTTGATTGAAGTTCACCCCAGGATATGTAGTCTTAGCTGTTGATTTGAACTACAATGGGAGTGTAATCCTCGTCTAATCCAGCCAACATTTGAGTGACTAGGTCTGTATGAGGCACATTCTTTCCAGCTATTTCAAGGTTATCAGCAAGTTGCTTAACCTTGTTTAAGTATTGATCGATGTTCATAGTTCACTTCCTTGCCTTGTGCAGTTCACAAGTGAGGAAGGTGATTCTGAACCTATTTTGTACTCCATAACTCTCTTCAATTGCAGTCTATAGTTTCTTTGAGTTTGTTGCACCCTTAACTCCCATTGCAATGTCTGGGGTCATCGAAGAGTAGAGCCAGCCCATAAGTAACTGGTCTGTTGACATCCACTGGACAAACTCAAGATTCTTAACCATCTCAATGATGGTTCCAGCTTCGCCTGTAACTTGGCTGCCAATGAACTCTTGGGGACACACCTTTGTCCCTAAGATATACCCTTCAAGATTGTGCCCTCGTATAATTGGTAAAATCATGTTTTTCCATAGTAGGAAGTTGTTTTTGTCCACCATGACTGAAACAACTTGAGTGAGATTAACTCAAAATGGTGAGGTGTTGTTATTTCCTATTGAAGGAGTAGCTGTGCTACTGGAAAATGGCTGGTGTAGGGACTGGATCAGCATTTTATGTGATATTGATGTTGCTGGCATTTGCCATAACTAGCTCTGATACCAAGTTAGATTTTAATGAAGACTCAAGGAAAAAAAAATTGAAATCAACCATATTATCTATTTCGCATATCTTGAGAATTAAATAATACAATAAAGGAATGAAAAAGGAATAATCTAGAAAAGACAGCAGTTAGTTTGTTCCTAAAATATGGATCTTGTCTAGAATAATTTACAACAAATCTAGTGCTAACACTACACTCAAAAACCGTGAGAATGATGTTGCTAATGTGGTGCTCCAACTGGTTCATTACTTGGCTGATGATGTAGAGTTCTAGCTGGTAAGTGACTCAGTTGATTCTCAGCTGATGTGGATAAGGTGGTTAGGTTAGTTAACTCAGTTAACAATCTTCAACTACTCGACAAGGCAAAGTAATCGTCTTCATTCAGGTCAACATAAATTGACAAGACTTGTTGATATTGTTGAAACTAACAACTAACCAAGTCTTATTCACATTTAAATTAATTTAACTACATCAATCTTTTCTATTCTTCTATGTTCACTCCAATGTT
Organism: Fraxinus americana; assembly: GCA_035079005.1. Lineage (NCBI taxonomy): Eukaryota > Viridiplantae > Streptophyta > Magnoliopsida > Lamiales > Oleaceae > Fraxinus > Fraxinus americana. The sequence goes on from CM068728.1 coordinate 1,275,284, forward strand.
TATTGGGAGATCTAAAGCAAAGAAAGAAAGAAAAGAAAATGTTTAATTGCAGTGTGAGTTGGAATAACAACACAACCTAACTCAATCCCCCCAATAGAACTACATGAGTTAAAGCCCATTTCATAGCAGTTTGAAATTTCCTTGGAACCATTAACTACAATAGCAACACTACTCTTTGTAACATCCATGATTATAACCTTCCCACTCATTTGCCTTCATTTCGTCTCAAGAATGTATAGAAACTCAACCCCCATCAACTAGCTACTTCAAATTATCAAATTCCACAAACCCACACTATAAAACTTTGTTTTCTCAGTCACAACAAATTCGAAAGCATTAAAATAAGAACTTACCAAGTGGGTTTCTCTTTGAATTTAACTAGCATTAAATGTGTCACACAAGCCCAAATGTAGTAAATTTCCACAGCTGATAAGTGTTTAATGATTGAATTGCATTTAAGAACTCATCAGGAAAATAAGAGCTCCGGAAAAAAGGAAATTAGTTGCTCAGTAAGACTGAAGTTTGATAAGAAATTATCAAAAGTCAGTAACTCAAGTATTTTTGAGCTATACTTTCATGTGAAAATCATAAAAAATAAATTTTGTGATGCAAACCCCAAGTACCAAAATAAATAAATATAAAAAAGAAGTTATTATACACTCGTAAAAAATCACAGATGAGCACGTGAACATGGGCACTCAGTTTGGCACAAGAAGCTTCTGCATTATGCATGTAATAATTAGCTCTGCACTAGTGCAAAAATATCTAGACTAAAAGAATGTCTGGTAATCATATTAAAAGTTAACACAAGATCAACCACCATCACAATAAGGAATCAAATATATCTCACACTACAACAAAAACAGCCAAAAAACGTTGCCGTAGACCTTTTGCAACGTTTGGACGTGTGTTGCAAATCAAGGTGTTGCCGTAGAGTAAGACCCCTACATCGACCTTTTTTTTTTTTACAGCACTTTACTCAAATTGATTGGCAAAATTGAAAATGAATCCTTATGAACAAATTTTGGAATTGCATAAAAATTGATAATTTTATTAAAAATTTTTAAATCTATACACTTGAATATTAGAATGTGATACAAAAATACCTAAATAAAAAATGAGTTTCAAAATGAAATCAAATGGTAATACATCAAAGGACTTCAAGTAGAGATCCCAAATCTATTGGCTAGTGGAACAAATATTTCCAAAGTTTAATCAGAACAACCTTGCATCACCCTTTTAAATATTTCACACGATCATTTTTGTAGACAATTGATATATGGTAGTAATGTGGCTTCCAATGACGCTGGTGTAAACACCTTGTTGACTTATGTCAATTGGCAGTAAGCACTTCCATCCAGTGTGATAATCAGCCAACAAACAATGAACTCTAAGCAACCCTATCATGCTAAAATAGCCCAAGACCTTCAAGACATTACTTCCACCATTGTAATCATATCCATCTGTAGCAGTAAACTATACAAGGCCTTCCTTCTCCTACTTCAGAATTTGAATGATTGTAGATTTCTCCCCAAGTGCCTGCAAAAAATTGAGGACACCATAAACATTCCAAGCCCATAAAACAAAAATATGCCCATGTACAATTCAATCTTCAAATGATTAATTGTATAAAAAATATATATATGGATGATATAACTAAGTAAATCACAACTACTAGTAGAACTACATAAAGGAGGAAGAGACAGATGCACACATGGAAGCTTTAATAGTAATATTAACAGCGACGTAGATGATAGGAATGTTATTTGACTACAACAAGGACAAAATCAACAAACAAACAAATACTTCATAATATTTCCCAGAAACAACATCAATATTTTTTAACCCTCAAAAAGAGGATAGTAGGTCATTTCTCTCCTGGGTTTTTCTCACCCAACCAACAAACCAACATACTGACACATAGAAAAGTTCAAAGATGTTACGATTCTCAAGATAAACTATCTCAAAAAGCTGTACCACTCAAACCAAGTATCAAGACCAGGTACAACGAAGGGGAGAAAAAATTATACAAAATAACAACATTTGAGGAAATCTGAAATATAAACTTGGAATTAATAAATAAAAGCATCCATATTAGATTTAGGGCCATACCTGATCATACTGTCTTAGGAGATCAATCTCCTTCTCTGTCTTGCTCTTCATCTTGGCATGGTACTAGCAGAATGACTGGAACTTGTAAACAAATTCATTGCTAAATCCCCTTCTCAGTCTTGCTCTTCATCTAATGAATCACTTTGAAATCGCTTCAACTTACTAATATACAACAGTAAAAAATTTATTTGTCCTCCATTGCTGAAATTACTAGTGAAAACCAAAAAAATTGAGATTCACTACCTTGCTGGGTTTTTCCAGTAAAGAAATGCAGAACTATGCTTCCCACTTTGAAGAAAATGGAGAAAGGAATTTTCACAAGACCGATTAAACTAACCCCGCTTCAAAGTTGTCAAAATACTCATCAAGAGAACCAGTTTTTCCATAAATCTCATAACAACATACATAAAAGACAAGAAGCCCATGTGCAGAGGTCACTCGTTTCAGCCTTTTGAGAAATCAAAAAATCTATTTCCTGACACTCTGCTTTTCACAATCTATACATAAACTCTCTAATCGAAAAAGCCATAAATTAAAATATCACAAAATCAGTAAGTGATGACAAGTAGCTTCACCCTTCAAAATTCCCTCAATGTCTATGTTTGCCATTTTCAATTCCCAGACTTTCTAAATGCACACAGAATTCAGTCCAGTACACTACCTATCAGTAAAAGAGCAACCCCATATAAGCAACATAAAGATCAAAACAACTTCATACAGATAAAACCAACAAAAAAAAAAAGCAAACTGGAAAAGGAAATACAGATTCAAAGAAAATTATAAAGTCATGCATGAATCCTATTAGAATCTATATATTCATTGACGTTTTCTTTTCATTTTGGGACCATTTGTCAAGTATAAGTTTTGATAAAAGTTTAAATTCTTTTAATAATCAAATTATCATGCCCAAATTGACTTGCCAACAAATTCCACCCAATACCCAAAAATAAAGTAGAACTGTACAAAAATAAAATTTGAAGAAAGATCCGATATTTTCAAAAGTAACAATTTTCTACATTTACTTCATATTATCAACAGAAACATAGAATCACAACATGGGTGGTTCATAAGAAGTCAGTTTTCGTACACAAATGAAATATACGAGGACTTGACACAAAATAGAAGTATATCAACTAACTAAAAGCATAGAAAAATAAATCGACATAATTTTCAGATCTAGAACCACCAAAAAAATTGCTTCATAAAGAAACAAAATAAAAACCATTTTCTTCATTCTTGAGTTCAGCCATTTTCTTCGAGCTTTCATCTCCTCTTTTTGCTCCTCCAAATCGAAGCCTAAAACCACCCCAAAAAAGGGCCGCTCCACAACCAGAAACCGCCCTTGCTGGTGCTGAAACGGAGGCCGAGATTCTTGATTTTGAAGGTTTTGGGATCCATATTGTGTGGGTTTGAGAGAGAAGAAGCCATTTTCATTTTTTATCAGTAGTTGGGAGGAATGGAGGAAGGGAGGAGGCGTGAATGGTTAGGGTTTTTCTGCTTCTTGATTGTTTTTTCTCTTGGGTTTTGGATTGAATATGGTTGAGAAATGGATTGGAATGTGATGGATTTATGTAGATGGGTCAGAATATTATTTGCAACGTTTGATAAACGTTGCTAAAGATAAGGTTTTGCAACGTTCACCAAATATTACGAAAAGTCGCATTTCGCAACGTTTGAATTTATGTAGATGGGTCAGAATATTATTTGCAACGTTTGATAAACGTTGCTAAAGGTAAGGTTTTGCAACGTTCACTAAATGTTACGAAAAGTCGCATTTCGCAATGTCTATCAAACGTTGCGAAAGGTAAGTTTTTCCGTAACGTTTGATAAATGTTACGAAAGGTAAAACCTTCCGCGACACTTAATAAATGCTGCTAAAGGTGTCTACCGCAATATTTTTCTAAAAAACGTTGTCAAAACTCATTTATATTAATCAATGGCAACATTTACTTACTAAAATGTTGTCAAAAAATCCTTTTGGTAATATTTGTTGACAAATGTTGCCTTTTAAATGTTGCAAAAGACCATTTTTGATGGTATCATTAGTTGGTTTCTCTAACCTTAAATGTCAATAAAAATTCTTATAAACTCTCGATAGATGAGTCGTCAGTACTCGAATCTACATAGGGAAGGAAAAATGGAGATAATCATTAAAAAATAAAAAATATTATGCAAAAAAAAAAAACAAAAAACAAAAAAAAAATACATATGAAGAATGTTTTACTTACCAATATCACTATCAGCATTATCATCTTTAACCATTTAGAGATTTCTCATCTTCATTGTAATATTCATTCAATGTATATCATTTTCCTCTTCTGAAGTATCATATATAACTTTATTCATATTTTTATTTATTGATTCCTTATCTATGTAGTGCTTTATTTTCAATAATATCTGGATCAACATATCCTTTATGGCATACTTGAGTGTCAGAATCTTCATGTCGTATTAGAAAGACAATATCTGATCATTCATTTTCGTGAAATATTAGAGTCTGTTCTCTTTACAATTTTCAAACTGTTTTCTGTTTTCGATTTTCCAAAATAATAAAAACGCGTTTTTGAAAACAAGTTAAAATTTACAAAGAAAACCTAAAACGATAAATTTGTCGTTTTGGGTGTTTTCAGGTATAATCAAGTCAAATTTTTCAAAACGCATTTTTGGTGTTTTTAAAATAATTTTTCAAAATGCCAAAAAAAATATATTTTCAACAATCTCAAAATGAACACTCAAACACAAAATCTAAAATGAATTCAAAACTCAAAATACAAAATTGAAATACAAAGAGAACAGCCCCTTACTTGTTCAATACCACCATCTTCTTTTTCATGAATGTTTCATATACCTCTATGTTGCACCTTTTCCACTACCTTCCATTGTGGACCCAACTTTAGATCATTCATAGAAAACACTTGTTGTGCTTGGATGCCAAGTATATAGGAATCATCCATACACCATTTGTGAGTCATATTGATAGAAGTAAGATGGTAATTTACGACAGCTGTTTTTTGCTTGGATTATTATCGTACCAATTACACTGGAATATAGGGAGACGATACTAAAAAATGTATATCAACTCAATAACATCACACAGTACACCAAAAAAGTTGATGTTCTCATCTCCTGGAACAATCACTCCACTATTTTGTGTTGAACGACAATCATCTCGATCTTTAACAAAGAATCATACCCCATTAGCATTACAACCTAAATAGGAAAATATTCTAAAATTCGATTTACATGCTAATACATACAATTCTTTGCTTACAACTGAATCTTTTTGATTATACAATCTCGTTATCCGTGCCAATAAAAACATAATCAATATACCTTTGGATATGAATGTTATGTTGCATTAATAAATAAATAAGACATGCATTATAACTTGCATGTGAAGCAAACTATCCAGGAAACAATTCTTCTTGTTTTTTGTTCTAAATTGTTATGATTTTTTTGTTGCAATAGCTCCATGTGCTCACTATAAAAGGAAAATGCAATTTAGCCCATGTTTGTTATCCATTTTATCAAACATTGTTTGTTACAGTAAACAATTTCCACCACATATTCACTCAATAAAATATTCTATACACAAACCAATAAAATTACTTTACTTTTTAACCACACATTCTCTAAAAGTACTATTCAAAACTCTATTTCTTCTCCCAAAATGGGAGACAAACAAGCACTTAATACTTCAACACATTAGTAATTATAGCAAAACAATTTAGAAGTTGAATATTGACTTATACAAATAATTCATTGAGTATGAGCTACACAGATAACAACAATTAAAACATTATGAATTGCGTCTGAACTACGATCATTCTACTTTTTTGGCTAGACTAGTTTTGGTCCATGCGATGCATGTAATTTATAATTTCGAAGGTTTTGTTAGCATTGGATATAGAATGTACATTGAATAATGTAGAAAATATAAATATGAGAGAATATTGAATAATTTAAAAACATTTGGAGCAACATGTTTTGTAAATAATTGTGCATGTAATTATAAGATAATTTTTTCAGTTTAAAAAGTATTGATCTAAACAAATATCAGTTGTAATTTTCCATATATATATAGTCATTCTGTCTGCTGAAACTATCTCTATTGGATATCCAAGCACGAAGCATTCTATGCCTTTGAGGGGGACAAAAGGGATTCTTGGTAATTGCCACGATGTTCGCCATTCGTAATTTCAGCAAGAATTAAATTTTTATCAAATTTCCTACAAGTAAGACGTGTTCCATTGCATAGACCTTCAACTGGATTGATATTCCGTAATTATATTACAGGACAACTGGAAAACTGATTCTAAGCTTCAAAAAATTGGAAGAAAAATGCTGAAACAAATGGTTGAAAACAAGCTGAAAAGGCTGAAGAAAAACAGAGCAACAACGTCAAATCCGGTGAGTTGAGTGCAAATACGATGAGATTACTGCAAATCCGGTGAGATGAGTGCAAATACGATAATTTCAATTTTTTCTTTCATAACCAGTAAAACCATTACCAATCCGGTAAGACCCTTGCATATACGGTATGAGAAATGTAAATCCGGTAAGATTGATCAAATCCGGTAAGTTCAATTAAAATTGAAGAATTGTAAATCTGGTAGGTAAGAAGACAATCCGGTAAATAGACTTCGAATAATATTTGAATTTATATATATATATATATATATATATATATATATATATATATATATATATATATATATATATATATATATATATATATATATATATATTAAATGTATATAAACTAAAATAAAAAACAGTTCATTTAAGTTAAAAATAAGTATAATATACATATTATTTTTTATTTACAATTTAAATTTTGTTTAATATAGTAATCTAGATAAATATTTATATTAAATGTATATAAACTAAGATGAAAATAAGTTTGATCTAAGTGAAAAATAGGTATAATAAATAAATCGTAGAAGTATATAATAACTCAATGTCGAATTCTATTTTTTTCCCCTTCTGTGGCAAAAATATTTTGAAGGTTAAAGTACAAAATTGGATTATTCAAATACAAATTAGAATTGTTGACAAAAATATTTTGAAGTTGCAAGTATGAAATTGGATTATCCAAATACAAATTAGAATTGTTGATATTATGTGTTCTATAAGTTTCAAATTAAAAATAAATTAAGACAATTGGATTCTTTTTATTTACAATTTAAATTTTGTTTAATAATACAAAATTAAACATATCATTGTTAAGTGTTTTTTTTTTATATTAAACATGTAATATATACTTGTTATAAACATGCAAATTTGTTCCAAAGTTTTTGGAGCATTTGCTCTCGTGAATTTTACTTGTTAGAGTGGGGGCTTAGGTAATATGGATTTTAATTTAATAGTTATACTAATGGATTTTTTTTGTTTGCAAGTAGCATGTTTTAGTGCAAGCTGTCAATTTCGAAGTTGGAAATTATAAGGCTGATCTATCAGCTCCCTGTGAAGGCAAAGCTGTATTCCAAGCTGATCTACAAAAAATCTTAGTTGGGGTCAGGCTTAGCTATGTAAGATATGTTGAAGGAAGTTCAAAAGAAAAAAGGGAGTTCACTGAAAGGGTTGAGTCAGTTCAGACACTTAAAAATGAACTTAAGGAGGCCAAGGAATATGTTGTGTGGTCTATCGTATGTAACTTTCAAAATCAATGCAAGTAAAAGAAAAAAAAATAAAAAAATTGCTTCGCACAATGTGGAGCAAATTTGAATAACTTAAGAATTTTGCAAATTTGAATGAAAATATATATATATAGTAATCTAGATGAACATTGATATTAAATGTATATAAAATAAGATGAAAATACGTTTGATTTAAATTAAAAACAGGTATAATAAATAAGTCGTAGTAGTATATAATAAATCAATGAGGAATTCTATTTTTTTTTTCTTTTTTGGCAAACTTGCCTTTATTTATTTTTTATTTTTCCACAACCATAAAAACATATAAACAATTTTAATTTCCATTATCGTAAATATAGAGCTTCATGTAATTTGTAATCGAAATTAAATGTGTACTGATGAACTACGGAGAGATGGGTCTATATTACGGGAAAGTTCATGAAGTATTATGGCGTTTTTATTTATTTGGTTTTAACATTATTGAAAATATTTAATCATAAATATAAATTCATAAAGTACATGTTTAATAATTAAGTCATTTAAATAACTTAATTATTTTGCAAATTTTTATGAAAAAAAAATATAGATTAAATAACTTATATATATATAGTAACCTAGATGAACATTTATATTAAATGTATATGGAGGAAGATAAAAATACGTTTTCTCTAAGTTAAAAATAGGTATAATAAATAAATCGTAGTAGTATATAATAAATCAATGTGAAATTGTTTTTTTTTTTTTTAAGGCAAAAATATTTTGAAGTTATAAGTATAAAATCGAGTTATCCAAATACGAATTAAAATTGTTGATAGTATGTGTTGTATAAGTTTCAAAATAAAAATAAATGGAGACAACAAAAAATGTTTAATTTTATATAGATACAGAGAAAAAAAGAAGAAGTTGTGTATTTAATAATATGAGCATTTATTATGTTTAAATTTATACATGTATGACAAAAAAAAAACAATGAACCCTCCTCCATTTACTATTTTTTTTTAAAAAAGAAAAAAAAAATCAATTGCTCCTTGCTAGAAAGACAATAAAATTAATCATATCTACTACATTTTCAATTTCAAAATATGTTAACTTAAATTTATAATATTTAATAAATCATTGTTAGGTGTTTTATTTTTATTTTTTAGGTTCAAAATATTGTAAAGTTAAAAACGTATTAGATATGATTAATTTTATTATGCTCTCAGTGAGGATAATATTGTTAGTATCGTGTTATTTTTTTTAATTATTAATTCAATTGAAATATAAAAAATGACGACAAAAAAAAAAGCAAGGAAAAGAAAAAAAAAATTTTGGAGCAATTGCTCCGCACTGTGCGGAGCTATGGTTTTTTTTTTTTAACGTAAATAATAATAAAAAAATATACATAGTACATGTTTAATATAGATATAAATTCAAAAACTACATATTTAATAATCGAGCGTTCTAAATAACTTAAATCTTTTGCAAATTTGAATGAAAAAAAAAAAAAAAAATATATATATATATATATATATATATATATATATATATATATATATATATATATCGTAATCTAGAGGAATAATTATATTAAATGTATATAAACTAAGATGAAAATACGTTTGATCTAAGTGAAAAATAGGTATAATAAATTACTCTGTAAATAAGCGAATAAATATTCGATAGTAAGAAATGCAAGTAATAGAATAATATTTGAATTTATATATGAATAATATATATATTAAATGTATATAAACTAAAATAAAAAATAGCTCATTTAAGTTAAAAATAAGTATAATATACATATTATTTTTTATTTACAATTTAAATTTTGTTTAATATAGTAATCTTGATAAATATTTATATTAAATGTATATAAACTAAGATGAAAATAAGTTTGATCTAAGTGAAAAATAGGTATAATAAATAAATCGTAGAAGTATATAATAACTCAATGTCGAATTCTATTTTTTTCCCTTTTGTGGCAAAAATATTTTGAAGGTACAAGTATAAAATTGGATTATTCAAATACAAATTAGAATTGTTGACAAAAATATTTTGAAGTTGCAAGTATGAAATTGGATTATCCAAATACAAATTAGAATTATTGATATTATGTGTTCTATAAGTTTCAAATTAAAAATAAATGAAGACAATTTAAAAACTTAGTTATTATGTTTAATTTTATAAACTAAGATGAAAATACGTTTGATTTAAGTGAAAAATAGGTATTATAAATTCCTTTGTAAATAAGCGAATAAATATTCGATATTAAGAAATGCAAGTAATTGAATAATATTCTATATAAAATTAAATATAATAAATGCTCTTATTATTCAACATACAGTTGCCTTTTTTTTTTTTTTATACGTATATAAAATTAGACATAATAACTACGTTTTAAAGTTGTCTTCATTTTTTTAATTATTAATTCAATTGAAATATAGAAAATGGCGAGAAAAAAAAAACCAAGGAAAAGAAAAAAAAAATTTGGAGCAATTGCTCCACACTGTGCGGAGCAATTGGTCCAAAGAGTTTGGAGCAGCACAACCCTTGCAAAACCGGTACGAGAATAGCATATACGGTATTTGAAGTGCAAATACGGTGATTAAGTTGCATATACAGTAAGCTCTCAACAATTCGGTAAAATCAATTTTTTTCAAAATCCGGTAAGGAGAGTAAAATCCGGTAATGCCAAATACGGTTTGCCTCATGTAAATCAGGTAAGGAGAGTAAAATCAAAGCTCCAAAGTCTTTGGAGCATTTTGCTCCGCACTATCCAAAGCTACGTTCCTTTTTTTTTTTTTTTCTTTTTTCTCAATATAACTAATAATAAAATATATATGTATATATTACATGTTTAATATAAAAAAAAAACACTTAACAATGATATGTTTAATTTTGTATTATTAAACAAAATTTAAATTGTAAATAAAAAGAATCCATATATTTATTTTTAATAATAGGTGTGGAAAAAAGAACGCAAGAAAAAAAAATAATAAAGTTTTATACTGAAGTTATATATAAACTAAGAAGGAAAAAGAATTGATTTATAAAATAGTACTAAAGTTAAAAATAAGTGTGATGAATGAATTAACCTGAATTTATAGTACTTAATAAATCATTGTTAAGTGTTTTATTTTTTAGGTTCAAAATATTGTGAAATTGAAAACGTAGTGGATATGATTAATTTTATTGTGCTTTCAACAAGGATAATGTTGTTAGTACCGTGGTTTTTTTTTCAATTATTAGTTAAATTGAAATATAGAAAATGGAGGGAAAAAAAAAAGCAATGCAAGTAAAAGGAAAAAAAAAAATGATTGCTCCGCACTCCAAAGACTTTGGAGCAAATTTGCTCCAAAGTCTTTGGAGCATTTTGCTCCAAAGTGTTTGGAGCAAATGCTCCGCACAGTGCGGAGCTATGTTCCTTTTTTTTTTCTCAATATAACTAATAATAAAAAATATATATATTACATGTTTAATAAAAAAAAAAATACTTAACAATGATATGTTTAATTTTGTATTATTAAACTACATATTTAATAATCGAGCGTTCTAAATAACTTAAGTCTTTTGCAAATTTGAATGAAAAAATATATATAATAATCTAGATGAATAATTATATTAAATGTATATAAACTAAGATGAAAATACGTTTGATCTAAGTGGAAAATAGGTATAATAAATTACTCTGTAAATAAGCGAATAAATATTCGATAGTAAGAAATGCAAGTAATTGAATAATATTTGAATTTATATATGAATAATATATATATTAAATGTATATAAACTAAAATTAAAAACAGTTCATTTAAGTTAAAAATAAGTATAATATACATATTATTTTTTATTTACAATTTAAATTTTTTTTAATATAGTAATCTAGATGAATATTTATATTAAATGTATATAAACTAAGATGAAAATAAGTTTGATCTAAGTGAAAAATAGGTATAATAAATAAATCGTAGAAGTATATAATAAATCAATGTTGAATTCTATTTTTTTTTTCCTTCTGTGGCAAAAATATATTGAAGGTACAAGTGCAAAATTGGATTATCCAAGTACAAGCAGCTGTTTTTTTTCGTTTTCTTTCTTGCAATGAATTAGAGGTGGAAAACTAATCTTTGAAAATTAAAGCTGAAAAACTAATCATTAGCATCAAAACACATGGAATAAATCAGCTCAAAAAGGGGTTGGAAAAGTACTAAAAAAAGCTGAAAAAAGGCAGGAAAAAGTGGCAAATCCGGTGGGTGTAATGCAAATACGGTAAGAGTATTGCATATACGGTTAGTTGAGTGAATATACAATGTGTACCATGTTTCCCTTGAAAAACCAGTACAACCCTTGCAAAACCGGTAAGAGAATATCATATACGGCATTTGAAGTGCAAATACGGTTATTAAGTTGCATATACGGCAAGCTCTCAAAAATTCGGTAAAATCAATTTTTTTGAAAATCTAGTAAGGAGAATAAAATCCGGTAATGCCAAATACGGTTTGCCTCATGTAAATCCGGTAAGAAGAGTAAAATCAAAAATTTCTTTTTTTTTCGAAAGTAGATAGGGATTCTTTTTTTTTTTTTTTTTTTTTCTCATACCTATATTAAATTAAACATAATAAATGTTCCTATTATTAAACATACAGTTGCCTTTTTTTTTTTTCATACCTATATAAAATTAAACATAATAACTACGTTTTAAAGTTGTCTTCATTTTTTTAAATTATTAATTCAATTGAAATATAGAAAATGGCGAGAAAAAAAAAACCAACGAAAAGAAAAAAAAAATTTGGAGCAATTGCTCCGCAATTATATCCACTACGTTTTCACTTTTACAATATTTTGAACCTACAAAAAAAAAAAAAAAAAAAAAACTTGACAAAGATATGTTTAATTTTGTATTATTAATCAAAATTTAAATTGTAAATAAAAAGAATCCATATATTTATTTTTAATAATAGAAGTGGAAAAAGAACGCAAGAAAAAAAAAGTAATAAAGATTTATACTGAAATTATATATAAACTAAGAAGGAAAAAGAATTTATTTATAAAATAGTACTAAAATTAAAAATAAGTGTAATGAATGAATTAACTTGAATTTATAGTACTTAATAAATCGTTGTTAAGTGTTTTATTTTTATTTTTTAGGTTCAAAATATTGTGAAGTTGAAAATGTAGTTGATATCATTAATTTTACTGTGCTTTCAACAAGGATAATATTATTAGTATCGTGGTTTTTTTTAATTATTAGTTAAATTGAAATATAGAAAATGGAGGGTAAAAAAAAAAAAAGCAATGGAAGTAAAAGAAAAAAAAAAAAAAATTTGCTCCGCAGAGTGCGGAGCAAATGCTCCAAAGACTTTGGAGCAAATTTGCTCCAAAGTCTTCGGAGCATTTCTCCAAACACTTTGGAGCAAATTTGCTCCAAAGTGTTTGGAGCAAATGCTCCGCACTATTTGGAGCTACGTTCCTTTTTTTTTTTTTTCTTTTTTTTCAATATAACTAATAATAATAATATATATGTATATATTACATGTTTAATATAAAAAAAAAACACTTAACAATGATATGTTTAATTTTGTATTATTAAACAAATATTTAAATTGTAAATAAAAAGAATCCATATATTTATTTTTAATAATAGGTGTGGAAAAAAGAACGCAAGAAAAAAAAATAATAAAGTTTTATACTGAAATTATATATAAATTAAGAAGGAAAAAGAATTTATTTATAAAATAGTACTAAAGTTAAAAATAAGTGTGATGAATGAATTAACCTGAATTTATAGTACTTAATAAATCGTTGTTAAGTGTTTTATTTTTATTTTTTAGGTTCAAAATATTGTGAAGTTGAAAATGTAGTTGATATCATTAATTTTACTGTGCTTTCAACAAGGATAATGTTATTAGTATCGTGGTTTTTTTTTAATTATTAGTTAAATTGAAATATAGAAAATGGAGGGGGAAAAAAAAAAGCAATGGAAGTAAAAGAAAGAAAAAAAAAAATTGCTCCGCACTCTGCGGAGCAAAATGCTCCAAAGACTTTGGAGCATTTCTCCAAACACTTTGGAGCAAATTTGCTCCAAAGTGTTTGGAGCAAATGCTCCGCACTATTTCGAGCTACGTTCCTTTTTTTTTTTTTTCTCAATATAACTAATAATAATATATATATATGTATATATTACATGTTTAATATAAAAAAAAACACTTAACAATGATATGTTTAATTTTGTATTATTAAACAAATTTTAAATTGTAAATAAAAAGAATCCATATATTTATTTTTAATAATAGGTGTGGAAAAAAGAACGCAAGAAAAAAAAATAATAAAGTTTTATACTGAAATTATATATAAACTAAGAAGGAAAAGAATTGATTTATAAAATAGTACTAAAGTTAAAAATAAGTGTGATGAATGAATTAACTTGAATTTAAAAAAGCAATGGAAGTAAAAGAAAAAAAAAAAAATTTGCTCCGCAGAGTGCGGAGCAAATGCTCCAAAGACTTTGGAGCAAATGCTTCGCACTATTTGGAGCTACGTTCCTTTTTTTTTTTTTCTTCTTTTTTCTCAATATAACTAATATTAAAATATATATGTATATATTACATGTTTAATATAAAAAAAAAACACTTAACAATGATATGTTTAATTTTGTATTATTAAACAAATATTTAAATTGTAAATAAAAAGAATCCATATATTTATTTTTAATAATAATTGTGGAAAAAAGAACGCAAGAAAAAAAAATAATAAAGTTTTATACTGAATTTATATATAAACTAAGAAGGAAAAAGAATTGATTTATAAAATAGTACTAAAGTTAAAAATAAGTGTGATGAATGAATTAACCTGAATTTATAGTACTTAATAAATCATTGTTAAGTGTTTTATTTTTTAGGTTCAAAATATTGTGAAATTGAAAACGTAGTGGATATGATTAATTTTATTGTGCTTTCAACAAGGATAATGTTGTTAGTACCGTGGTTTTTTTTTTCAATTATTAGTTAGTACTTGCATTGCTTTTTTTTTTCCCTCCATTTTCTATATTTCAATTTAACTAATAATAATAAAAAGAAAAACACGATACTAATAACATTATCCTTGTTGAAAGCACAATAAAATTAATCATATCCACTACGTTTTCAATTTCACAATATTTTGAACCTAAAAAGTAAAAATAAAACACTTAACAATAATTTATTAAGTACTATAAATTCAGGTTAATTCATTCATCACACTTATTTTTAACTTTAGTACTATTTTATAAATCAATTCTTTTTCCTTCTTAGTTTATATATAATTTCAGTATAAAACTTTATTACTTTTTTTTCTTGCGTTCTTTTTCCACTTCTATTATTAAAAATAAATATATGGATTCTTTTTATTTACAATTTAAATTTTGTTTAATAATACAAAATTAAACATATCATAAGTTTTTTTTTTTTTTTTTTTTGTAGGTTCAAAATATTGTGAAAGTGAAAACGTAGTGGATATAATTAATTTTATTGTATTTTCAGCGAGGATAATGTGTTAAGATCGTATTTTTTTTATTAATAAAATATACAACATATAAATAATTTTGTTTTAATATATTATTTGTAGTACCCAAAAGAAAGAAAAGTAAAAAAAAAAATTTCACGTAGAGTGCGGAGCACTCAGAGCCCTGTAGAGTGCGGAGCAAATGCTCCGCACACTTCACTGCCAATTGGTTTTTTTTTTTAATATTAAAGTGAACAAGTGTAAGCATATTATTGATTGAAAAATGATCTTTTATAATTAGGAAAAATAGTAAAGTCAACAATTGTAGGCAGGTTAAAACCTACCCCAAATTAACCTTCTCCCACGTGTGAATAATATAAGATAGATAAGGGCAGTTGGGGTATATTGCAGTGTATGGATAGAGGGTAATTTGGGCTTATGAAAATGCGCCAAAATGAACAGTATTCAGCAGGGTGAGGGTAATTATGGAAATCAAAATGACGTTCAAAGTCAACAATTGTGACTTAAGATATTATAACAATTTCAACCAATGACAATGCTTTGGAATGAACGGTAGGTATAGGGGGTAATTAGGGAAACTAAAATGCTTCAAAATGAATAGTACCCGACGGATTCGCTCTTTTATTATAGTAGGGATTTTTCATTTCTTTTGTTCCTGTGACATGTAGACAGATAAGGACTTAATCCATGACGGTATCTTTGTGTGATGAATTTTAGTCAATGTTTGACGAAGATAAATGAACGCATGACAAGTAATAAAGAAATAAGGAAAATCCTAACAATAAAAGATGCAATAGATCCCCACATGAATGCTATTAAATTAAATTAACAATAATTAATCCTAACAATTTACTGTACCAATACAGTAAAGTGTTACATTGAATTGACTGATCACAATTAAACTTTATATGCCATTAAATTGATATAGCCCTTTTATATATTTCAAATTTACAATAGCCTAACGGACAGTTATGTAAACATCAACATCAGAACCTCACTAAAAGAATTTGGTATCAATTTTTAAATGAAGCAAATTAATTTCAGTTATGTCATTGCTAAGAATTAAATTCGTTGTAGTCAATTGGTTAACCTAGTCATATATTTTAAAGGAATGTGATAATTCATTATGTAGTGAATATGTAGGGATGACAACGATGTGGGTATAGGGCAGGGGACGGGTATTTTTGTTAACTTATCCCCGTGTTCATACCTGGTTAAAGTGGGACTGGGTAGACACAGGACGAGACAAGACAATCCCTACCCAATTTATTTATTTATTTTATTTTTTGCTTTTATTTTTTTAGATATTTGGTAAGTGAATATTATTATTTTTTTTCCAATTTGTTAAGAACAACTCATGTTTGTTTTTTTAAAAATGATGATAAATCCTTTTTTTTTTTTGATAAAAAATTTAAATTTGAAATTAACTTTAAACGGGGCAAGGACCATGTTTCCCGTACTTGCTTCGGGGCAACAACCCCGTCCCGTTTACTCGATTAGACGGGGAATAGGATGGGGGTTGCATGTATCAAGTTGAATAGTAATAAAAAAATGGAAGTCCTAAAAATTTAAGCTGCAAAAATAATAATAAAAAAATAAAATCCCCGTTTAATTGTCTTCATTATCTTTACCCAAAATTACTTAACTTACTCTACATTTGCTCCCATTAAGCGAGAATCAAGAAAATTTTCTTCCAAAATAATTTGTAACTTCCCCAATCCTCTTGGCTATTCCTATACAAGGACCCAAAGGCAAATATTTAATATATTTTTTTATATTTTGTACCAAATTATCTATCTTGGAAAGAGTGATTTATTGAATTACTAATACCTTGAAAGATTGAGTTGTGATGCTATTGGAAATTTAATTGTTTAATAATTCCTTTTTTTATGGAGATAAATATTTATCGTCTAATGAAATGTGGCAACCACGGTTGTCTTCATCAAGAAAAGTTTTAACATTCATAAATTATCTACAAGATAACTCCAGTTTCGCACAAAGAAAAAGTAATTATTATCTCATAAGATGAAAAAGTAATTATCCTCTCATAAGATCACAGACCATTAATCATGTCAAGTTCATTAGAAAAACCGTTTCCTACTATCCAATAATTTTATAATATTTTTATTAAATAAATTTTCCTTTTTTGTTTGGAAAATAACTGAACTTAATCGCAAGCATTTTCTTTTATTTTGGATCATGTATTTGGAGGGAAAATATATATTCCCCCACCCCCACCCCCCTTCTCTTCTTTTTATAAGACTAGTGAAGGCGCGTGCGTTTCAC
Organism: Fraxinus americana; assembly: GCA_035079005.1. Classification (NCBI taxonomy): domain Eukaryota; kingdom Viridiplantae; phylum Streptophyta; class Magnoliopsida; order Lamiales; family Oleaceae; genus Fraxinus; species Fraxinus americana. Next base: position 1,292,800 of record CM068728.1, read on the forward strand.
GTGTAGTAGGTGATGTAATGTAACAAGTTGAGAAGCTTATATATGGGCTTATACAACCATAAAGATTGTTGGGACTAACTAATGTTTGGTTGAAGATAAAACCTGGATTGGAATGGAGTCATCATCTACTTCAAAATGGAACCCAATGGTCATGAAATGCATCGACAAATATATGCAAGCATTCGAACCTCCAATTAATAAAAGAAGAACGCCACAAATAATATCTACCAGAAAAAAGAATGTTTCTACAAATCCAAGAATGGATGTAATGAGAATTTTTATTAATCTAAGTTACAAAGAGTGATATCTACCTTTAAGTTGAATTTCAATCTCTCGTCAACTCTGTTGAATTCCCACCAAATAGTCTACACTGGACTTTTAGCGGAAAGTATCAAACTCTACTCCATTTTTTATACCGTAAAATTCGTGTTGACCTTACAATTCCATTGCCTTTGCTTAAATAATCAATGAACATGCATGGCAAAAAGCTTTGACCTAAGATTTCACTAAACTTTGTGTTAATGTTAACCATCTAATACCAAATCAAAATGAATAGGTACCTTCTTTGTCCTATGTTTTTTCGGTGCTTCACAAAGAACATCACTTAAAAATAACATATGGAATATTTCATTTAGATTACAAAATTTCTAATTCTACTTAGTTATAAAAAATTGAGAGAAATTTTTTGATAATCTCGACCATTACCTTTTATAACTTGATTAACATCAGAATCACCGACGACCAATTGGAGTGGAAGCAACTACTTCAACCTTTCATTAAATTGAGATGACAAATGCTGAGGACATTTTTCCTCGCTACAGCAATAAAATTTCCCTTCAAACTCCAATCAACATGCGCAAAAAAAGAGAGAGTAAACAAAATATACAGAAAAGAAAAGGATACCACATTTTGCACATTTGAACAAGTTATATACATTCTATGAAACAGAATCAAGTATTTGATTGGAAGAAAATGGTCAATAACAATGTAAACAACTTAGTTCCTTTGGCAGTGAAGAGATTTTTTTCTTCATGCAAAAAAGGATGTTGATCATTAGTATTTCCTTGAATGGTCTTTCGTTCTAACTACATTCAATGAGCTGAAGAATAGATGTATGAAAGGCAAAAGGTGCATACAAATATCTCTATGACATTGGAAAGCTAAAACTTTTGCATTCTATTAGACTCATCTAGCACCAAACTCGTGTTCAGAGAACTAATTCAGAAAGATAAAAGTCATACCACAATCATCATTGTCCATAATGTAATCAAGGGGGCTTTGACCAGATCCATGGTACAACTCCATCATTTGAAAGGGTAACATAAATCTTTTCAAATTGTCTAGACCACCACATGTCCTTAATGCAACTGGAACCAACAAGTGAGACTGAGAATGATGGTTTTTGCTCCTGTTAAATTGCCACAGAAAGAAAGATAAAAGATATCACTTCGGCAGATTCACGGTATATAAATTGAAGAAAAAAGAGGGTTAGTTTTATATGCTCTAAATAGAAAACAAATTTTTCAGGTCTTATAAATTAGCTTGGTCTATGCTAGTTTTGCAGCATCTGATTCCTTTACATCCCCCATTATATCTAGCAATAACAACAACATGAACACTATTCCACTATTTCCTGTTTAATTTCTTGTTTTCCTCCTGTAGTTGAGAGGACCCTCTGAGTTCTTAAAAGTTCCAGCCTTATTTTGAGTTGGTCTTTACCATTTAACTTAAATTCAGTTCACTTTCCCAGATAAAGCTCTTATTATTTTAGGGGTCCAAATTTTCTTTTCTTCATAATACTCTTGAGGAGGATCAAAGACATTCCAAAAAACATTTTCTGGAAACTTAGATTTGATAAAGACTAATTGTAAATAGCTTGAAGATTTATAGCTAATAATAGTTAACTAATAAGCATATATCAACAGAGAAAAATGCTTAGTCTACCAACCTTAAACCATACCTTGTGGAGCAAACTACTAACAACGAAAAAATGGATATCCCTTGCCACAATAGCTGCAAGAACGGAATTTTAACATCAACTATAGCATGATACCCACTTCATATCATAAATAAAGCAGTGATGACTCAACAAATCTCTCAATTACCCCACTATAGTTTCGAAGGATCTTTCCACGGTACACGACTCTGTAATTTGATATAATAGCAACCAACAAAGACTGGAAACCCTGTTACAAATTCAAACGTTATTTTCATGAAATTTTGAGTCAAAATGCAATTTGATTAGAATTATACAACATTTCAGTCGGGTTGTTGTCCCTTTTAAAGAACAAGACAAAACACGAGTTGTTGCACCTATGATTTAGAAATTTTCACACTGGTTTCCAGTAATGAACAGTGGTTCCCCCCAACCATAATTCCATTATATACCCTTGCTTGTAATATCTTATCTTTTAATAGATGTAAAGCATACAGCAATAAATGCTTGGCATAGTTTGTGATACAGTAGTCAGATAATAGCTTCTAGTATTAAACTCACAATGCACTGTCTCAAAAAAGGGGGAAAAAATCATGGCAGTGGATAGGTGTGATCAAGAGCCTGCCTGGACAGCTCCCCTTATGCTGTCTGCCGATCTTATTTTGAGTTCGGTCTTCCCTTCAAACTTCATTTCATGCCTTTGGTCTTCCCATTTGCACTTATTCCTTAATTTCAATCAACCCATTTCAGAAACAAAAACTCGCCAACCCAATAGGAAAGTTCGCTTGGGGACAGCACAACAACTTTGGAATCGTCGAGTTTCTCGTAAGGCACCGAAATGATAGATTTATCCTCCAACACATGGCTTGGCTTCTCCCTCGACTACAACTTGGCCAATAGGAGGCACAGATGGAAAGTTCTCTTTCCTAAAAACACACCACATCTCTCAAATACACCAAAATTCATTTCTCACCACATCATGCACTCGTCCCTCATTGAGAACATCCCAAATTATCACTAAGCAGAATAAATAAATAACAAATTTGCATGCAAAGCGCACAGGTAAATTGGGCTTTGAAGGAAAATCCACCAAATAGGTTTTACCCAATTTAATAAATATCCACAAATAGGGAAAAAAATTCAACGGTAATATACAAACAAAATCATTTTGTTGTAGAAATAGGGTATGATCTACTAAGCAACAAACAACAAATCAATGGAAAAATAAGAAATTCACAAAAAACCAACTAAGAGGTTGGATTAATAAAGTAAAAATCATGTAATATGAGTGAAGAATTTTAGCTTTAGTGGTCAATAAAGCAAAGCATCAATGATTCAGAGAAAGCCCACAATTTATGCACTGTAAAAAATGAGCAATGCGTACCTTTTGATATGCAGAAACTAAAATTGTTCCTCTATTCAGCCAAATCCACAATCAACAGGCAGATTTATGATTCAGAGAAAGCCCACAATTTATGCACCGTAAAAAATGAGCAACACATACCTTTTGATATGCAGAAACTAAAATTGATTCTCTATTAAGCCAAATCCACATTCAACCGACAGATTTAAACTTTCAGAGATAAAGAAGTAGAAACGACATTGTCGATAGAATTTTCGGAGCTACAATTTTGGTCGGTGGAAGAAATGAAGAAGAACACCACAAATAATATCTACCAACATACCAATAGTGCAAAAGAGGAGATTAAAAGACGCAGTGATTTTCGTGAGCTGAGGGAAGAACTATAGAGAGAAAATGAAAGCAGATCTGAACATAAAAGAATGAAAAGAGAGATATTGCGTGTCAAAATAGAGGAAAACGTGTCTTAGAGAGAGTAAAAGAAAAACCCAGCAATGATGAAACCGCTTCAACTCACTCCAACACGGCTCAGCTTTGTTAGAAATGTGACGGCTCAGCTTTGTTAGAAATGTGGCTTATGAACAGTAAAAAAATACTCACTCTTTTATATGAAGTTAGAAGTCTTTCTCATTTTTTACCATACCTCTTCATTTTTGAGTTTTTCAAGCTTACATATGATCATTCAATCCCAACGCAATTATTATTATTATTATTATTATTATTATTATTATTATTATTATTATTATTATTATTATTATTATTATTGTTGTTGTTGTTGTTGTTGTTGTTACCCCTCGATTTCGAGGTCTAAAGAGGCGAAGCCACGTGGCACGCCACATAGGCAAAACGGTCAATGAGAAGTCAAAGAGGAGGGCCAACAGGTCAAAAGTGCCAATAAGGAGATAGGTCGAGATCTGATTACGCCCAAAGTGTTACGCGGTATTGTAGTGTAGTTTTGGGGTGTCATATTCACAGGGAGATGGAAAAATATTTAAAGGTTCCAAAAATAATGAATTTGTCCTCTCAAATTTGTCGTAAATTCAATGTTGAAGTAGCAAAGTTAAAATCAATAGTTTAGGGTAGTGAAGCGTCGGAATTCCCTCAATTGGATTGGATCAATCACATCAATTATTCATGCATTTTCTACTCAATTAGAAGTTTTTGTCCTAACTTTCTAATCGGAGGATTTAACAATACAAACCAATTTAATTCTAACGTGATCCTAATTGTTAATTTTTCATATGCAATGTTCACACGTGGTTTATCGAAATTAGATTCAAAATCGACTATATACTAAAGCATAAAACAGTAGAGAATCACACCAATAAACTAAAATAATTAAGATTAAGACCTAAGTAATTACTTCAATCAATACATAGAAAGAGCATGACTAATCCTATGACCAATTTAATAAAACTAAGCCAATCTTAGAATACGTTCATGATAAGAAGAATAAACCATTAAATCAATGTAATTTACAAATGCAATTCTAGAATTTAAGTTTCTTAAATCATATTCCCACATTAATTTATTAAAATTAGATTCAAAGAATGACTATATATTTCCAACATATAGCAATAATTAAATCACGCCAATAAAGTATTTGAAATTGAAACTTAAACGAGTATTTTAATTGTTCAATGGAAGAAATATGATTAAATCCATGAAAAACTTAATAAAAATTAAGTAAATCTCAAAATAATTAATAAAGAGTGGAAACATAAACTCTAGAATTGTTTAAACAACGAAAAACACATTACATGAATGAAAGATGTTGAAATTCTCAATTCCAATTGAGTTCCTTCTTTGCTTTACCAATGTTTTTAGGCTTCCATGGAGTTCTTGATGTCAAAAATGTGAAGAAAAATTGTAAAAAAGGGAATGTCGGCGTTCTGGGGCGTGTTTGGGTTTAAATAGGGTAGAAAATTAGGTTTCCAAATCGAAGGGCAAAACCTAAAAAGTCGCTCCAAATTTACTCCTTGCGATCGCAAGGAATAAACCCATGCTGTCGCAAGGAACAAACAATTTCAGGCATTTGAGTTGCTGAAGGCTTCCATGCGATCGCATGGATTTATAACCATGCGATCGCACGGTTTTAACTTTTTTTTCGCCGGACAGGTTTTAGTATTTTTGCCATAACTTCTCTATAAGATGTCCGATTGAGGTAATTCAAGTTGCGTTGAAAAGCTAGCTTAAAGGGCTACAACTTCTATTCAGATGTCAACTTCCAATTCGATCATCTACTATGTCAAAAACCGGTCTCAATAGGAGGCTGAAAACTGGTGAGAAACTTTTCACCTTGAAAGTTGATATTTGATAATGTTTTGGCTATCTTTCACCCCTTTGACTCATTGCTTCATCCAATTTACCTCTAAGACTCTTGAATCTTCATCACAAGGTTAGAAAAGGTTTAGAGTATTTGTACTTTAGTCCCTGAACTTTCACTTTCTTCCAGTTTGGTCCTTTTTCGCTTGGTTCACCTCAATTTCGCTACATTCATCACTTTGTCATGCAAAACATAAATTGTATAGAATTAAACTATATTCCAACATTTTAATCAATAATTGCTCATGTTTTGACAGTAAAATAAGTATGAAAAATACACTTATCAAGATCCTTAACCCAGCATATGAAGCTGTCACATTAAACAAGCCTCGGCCTGAGGCACCTCCCCAAAGATGAGGCACAACCTAATCCGAGGTTCTTTCAGGCTCGTCCGAAGCTCATAAAATCGACGCTGCCTCACAACAGATTCGGAGATCTTTTTGGATTGATTGATGTGATGTCTGCAGTAAAGTGTTTGTAGTTTTAATCAATGTCAGCCTACTACTAGAACGACTGACCTTTAATCAAACATTAAATGTAATAAATGGATAGTGATGTGAAATTTCAGTTTAGGAGATGTCGCCACGTGGACTTGATCCGACGATCATCACGTCGGCTATAATAGTATAAATAGCTACTCTTTGTATAGAAAGAGGGGGACAATTCATGAATACAAAAGATAGAAAAACACACATTCATACAAACACTTAAACCATTAAAAAGGAGAGAACTCATCTACTCATCATATCTATCCTTCCACATATTTTATTATCATTTTGATTGAAAGGAGATCATTGATAGTGTGATTGTCCTCTAATCATATCGTCGGAAACTTAACATTTTTGTCTCTTACCGGAAAGTGCCTCCCACGTTCACTACATTTAGATTACCGTTCTTATCCCGGTAAAAACGTGATGGATCCGTACTTGACGTAGCGAGAGTGGGCACGACATCTGTTGAGTTCATTTTTTGGGTTAACAGATTGGCGTCGTTTGTGGGAAATACCTACATTTAACCACGAATACACATGGGAAGAAAGGCCAGGTGACATTTCTAAAAAGATCGATGGAAGAAAGTGCTTGTCCTTGAAAAAGGAGCATCCTTACAGCAAGAATGACCAAGAACTTAAAACCCTTGAAGAGAGGGATAAAAAGTTGCATACTAAAATAATCAAGAGATGAGTTCCACGGACAAGAATACCCCTAGAAGAACAAGGGAACACCCTGAAGAAGGGAAACCCTCACATGCTGCTCAAGCAGTCCGCCCAAGGCCTCCAATACGCAAGATAGGGGGTTCTAGGGGCAGAGGGGGAGTAGCAGCCAGGCTGACTAGGGAAATGGCGACAATGGCAGCCAACATGAGAAATATCACTCAGCAGAACCTAGCTATGCAAGAAATGTTGATGAGCATGCAAAGACAAGGAGGCTATCAAACTCACCAATATACAGCCCCCGAAGATGTCTTTCCTGAAGCGCAAGGGTACTATCAGGAGGAAAAAGTACAAAGTCGAATGGCCGAACCTCCATATGCTGGGATGGAGGCTCTTCAAAGGAGAGATGCTGAAATGGACGCCTCGGTTAACCACGCCTCAGAGAGACCATATGAGGCCCCATTCAACCACCATCCAAATTATGAACCAAAAAATCGACCCCAGAGGTCCAGAAGTGTTTTCGACAGGATAAGCTCAAGGGCCTAGAGATAGGCAGGACCGTTCACCCCAAGCACCAAGAAATAGACAAGCTTATTCTCCGTCTCCTCTAACTAGAGGAAGGCAGCAGGAGCCTCATCAACCTGAGGATATGCCGACGTACCATGAAGAACCTTCAAATCTAAGAGAGCCTTTAATCCAACCTCCTAGAAATAGGCGGGAAAGGAGAAACCAGGCTAGAAATGAGGCAGGAACCTCTTAGCCACTCCCTCAGGCACCCCAAAAAAAAGATGGAGATTCAGATGGTCCTCAAAGATCTTGTGATTTGGATGATGACGATGACCAGTCTCTCTTCTCAAAAGCCATAAGGAGTGCCCCCATACTGAACCACTTATCACTCCCTAAAATCCTAAAGTACTATGGGAGAGGTAATCGCGAAAAACACATGAACAACTACAAAACTTGTATGAATTTGAAAGGGGCCACTCCAGCAACAAAGTGCAGGGCCTTTTACTTAACATTAAGTGGAGGTGCTGAAGTCTGGTACACGAGACTACCTGAAGGGAGTATCTGAAGTTGGCCAAACATGAAGAAGACATTCTTAAAATGCTTCGCAACCAACAAAGAAGGGGATAGACCTATCCAATGACTTTAGGACATGCGACAGTAACGGGGCGAGGCACTGAAAAGTTTCTTGTCCCGATTTACGGATGAAATAACATACTGCGTGCAAGTCACAGATAGGGAAGCATTAACTGCCTTAAGAAGAGGATTGGATATGAACTCCCTCTTTTGGAGAGATGTACAAAACAAAGACCCGGCTACCTATGACGCCCTATTAGAAATGATAAGGCAAGAAATCCTGAATGAAGAGTTGAAGGATCATAGAAATAGGGCGAGAGGCCTTCCCCTCCTCAAATGCAAAGAGAAAGGGGCCCAACTTCCCATTTAATGGATCATCAGGCCCCGTTGAACCACGGACAGGAGCTTACCGCAGCAACGCTCAATGACATACCAACCTTAGCCTATGAAGAGGTGAATCTTGGTCCTGAAACGCAACAGCGTCGGCCTTATCAAAAATCTCCACTAAAAGGTCAAGGTAGGGGACGAGGTGTTGAACCTAGAAATAGGGATGAAGCCCCCAACTACTGCTCCTACCACCAATCCTATGGTCACCGTACCAAAAACTGTTGGGACGTTGCGAGGCACTCCCAAAATCAAAACTAGGTTAGGGAGAGGCGTCCCTCAAGGAATGCCCCCTACAAACTGAACTGCCCTCCAAAAAACAATGAGCAACATCAATCTAACAAAAATGACCCTCCACGAAGAAGAAATGATGACACCGAAGGAACCAGAGAGGGTCAGAAGCAGTGACGATTTTCCCCACCAAGAAATGAATACGAACGCATTTGAGAAATTGACAAAATCATTGGTGGTCCTCGCGTAGGTGGAGAGTCCAGAAACTCTCAAAAGAATTATGTCAGGAAAGCAATCGACCTGGCTATGACAAGCTATATAGTGAATCAACCTACGAGTGGAGGGACTTCACCTCCAATCACTTTTATTCAGGAGGATACACTAGGGGTGCACTATCCCCACTGTGATGCCCTAGTGGTTAGAGCTGTTGTCGCTCGCAATGGCCTGAAAAGGATGTTGGTGGACAACGGAAGCTCAGTCAATATCATATTTGGTACCACCTTTGATAAGATGAAGGTCAATCATGAGCTGTCCCCAGTAAACTCCCCCCTGTTCGAATTTACGGGAGATAGCATCATCCCTAGGGGAAAAATCACCTTGGAAATAGAAATGGGAACTGAACCTCTGGTTGCTCGATGCTTCATAGAATTCCTCATAGTCGACAACCGATCTACTTACCACGAGGTGCTTAGAAGACCCGCGTTAAAAGAGTTATGGGCGGTAACCTCGATTCACCACCTATGCATGAAATTCCCCATGGATAGTGGTGTGGCAACAGTTCGAGGTGACCAGCGAGGCTCTAGAGAATGCTATTCCAACTCCCTAAGGAAGGTAGAACCAAGGACCACCAACGTCATCTTTATTGATGTTGATATGGACAACCTCCCTGAACAAGGGATCACCCCTGAACAAGGGAAGACGTCCTCATGACCGAAGCTCCTGAAAAAAGGAGCAATAGCTGAAGCAATTAGTCTGGAAGAACTGGATCCCTGCACTATTAATTGCGAACCTTAAACGGCTCCGATGGAGGAATTGGAAACCTACCCAGCTAACCCAATGGACTCAACAAAGCTCCTACAAGTGGGTACCAACGTGCCACATGAAATGAAAGAGAAGTTAAAAAAACTTATTGCTCAAAAAACTTGATGTATTTGCCTGGAAGCACAGCGACATGATAGGCGTCGATCCCAAGGTCTGCTGCCATCACTTGAATATTGATCCGAAAGCCACGGCTCACAGACAAAAGAGGAGAGCCCTTAACCTAGAAAGATATGAAGCCCTAAAGGACGAAGTTAAGAAACTGATTGACAATGGCTTCGTCAGTGATTCCGTGTATCCAATGGGTCTTCAACCCAGTTCTGGTGAAAATACACAATGGGAAGTGGATGGTATGTATTGATTTCTCAAATCTGAATCAAGCCTGTCCAAAAGATAGTTTTTCCCTCCCTAGGATAGACCAACTTGTAGATTCAATTGTTGGACGTGAACTTATTAGCTTTATGGACACCTACTCTGGGTACAACCAAATCCCCATGTTCCCACCAGATGAGGACCTTACATCCTTCATCACGGACAAAGGGCTCTATTGCTACAAGGCTATGCCCTTCGGATTAAAAAATGCTGGGACAACATACCAAAGGCTGGTTAACAAGATGTTTGCCGACCTTATCGGAAAATCCATGGAGTGTATGTGGACGACATGCTGCTGAAAAGCCAGAAATCAACAGACCACATTACCTACCTAAATGAGGCTTTCCAGATCCTACGAAAATATCAAATGAAGCTCAATCCTTTAAAGTACGCTTTTGGGGTATCGTCTGGCAAGTTCCTGATAACCCAAGAATAACTAATCAAGAGGGCAGTGAATTGGTTTTTGAAACTTTTTCGACACTTAGTCTCAAAATGATACAATACACAAGATATGAATGCAAAGTATAATACTAGAATTAAATATGCAAGATAGATAACTTAATTCAAGTGAGAATATAGCACAATACAAATTGCAATGTAAAGTAAAGTGAGGCAATATAAAGATAACAAACCAATTTAATGGGGTTCGATACACAATGTGTTCTACGTACCCGTTACCAAGCTCTCCGTCACGAGTAAGACCAAATGCACTATAATGGTAACTTACAAACAAGGAGTACCGATCATTAAGTGACTTACAACAAGGAGCACTTATCCTTAGGTGACTTACAACAAGGAGCACCTATCTTTAAGTGACTTTCAACAAGGAGCACTTATCCTTAACACAATCGAGTTTTCACAAGGCTCTCGAAACCGCCAAAGTATAAATGATAATTTTACAAGTGAAGGAACTCTCTTAACAAATGAAATAATCAATTCAAGTATTTAGAGAGTTAGGATAACACTTCAATAAATAGCAAGCAACAAAGCTCAAGTGTTTATGAAGAAAATTTTGATGAATTAATTGATAATGAAGTAGTTTGAGTTTTTGTATCAAAGTCTTCAAACTAATGATCTCTCTTAACAAATAATACAAGTTAAGTATGAAGAGAGATTTACATTTTAAATCAAAGTGTTGGCAAAATTTTTTTTATCAAGAATGAAGAATAGATGAAGTTTATGAAAAGTTCTTTGCAAAAATATTTCTTGATAAGATGAATGAAAATAAGTTGAAACAATCAAGAAACTCTTTTGTAATTAATGAAATAGAATTTTGACTCAAGTAATCTCAATAATTGTCAATAAGTAAGCTCTTAAAATTTCTTGTAAGTTGGGTGAAAAATGAATGTAAAAGAGATGACTATTTATAGAGCAAAATAGGAAATTGCAGGCAATTTCGGTTGAGTTCTTTCGGTCGACCGAAATTGAAATAAAGCCGTTGAAAAAATAAGACCGTCGTAAATTGAAATTTCGGTTGACCTAAATTCTTATAACAATTTTGGTTGAGAATCAAACAATTTCAAACAATTTTGGTTGACCAAAAAATCAACAATTTGGGTTGACCGAAAGTCAACAATTTTGGTTGACCAAAAGTTGACTTTTTTTTTTTTAAATTTCATTTTCAAAATCTATTTCATAATATGAGTGAAAATCATTTTTATGCAAGTGATGAAGTATAAAATAATTTGAGCTTTATGCATTTACTAAGAATCGAAGTGTTAATACATTTACGTTTAAATTCCAATAAACTACTTCCAAACTTTAATCTTCAAAGTTCTTGTTCTTATTCTTGTTCTCTTTGAGTCTCATTTGATTGCTTGTTCTTCAATGGATGACGATTTGGCTCTTTGAATGTTTAAGAAGAAATATTCATGAAAAACTCAAGAAAAAAACTTGTTAGAAACATAAGTATATTGTTTGTAATAATCAAAACAAGTGGAACTATATTAAATCATAGGTCAATAGTTCCTTGGTTACATAGTTAATCAAAGAGACATCGAAGGAAATCCTGAAAAGGTCAGAGCTTTGATTGAGATGAGGTCACCACAGAAGCCGAAGGAAGTTCAAAGCTTCACTGGGAGAGCAGCAGCCCTGAATCGCTTCATATCCAAGGCAATGGACAAATGCCTCCCCTTCTTTAAAGTCCTTAAGAGGGAGGGGGGGACAAGTTTCAATGGACAGAAGAATGTGAGGTGGCCCTGCAGGAACTAAAGAAGCATCTGGGGCAGGCACCCCTCTTTTTAAAACCAATAGACCATGAGGTGTTGCACCCATATCTGGTGGTAACCTTCGAGGCAGTAAGCTTAGTTCTGATAAGGGAAGAAAACAATCATCAGCTGTCAGTATACTATGTGAGCAAAACGCTCCTAGCTACTGAAACTCGATATCCTGATATGGAAAAATTGGCCATTTCCTTAGTGATTGCTCGAGGAAGCTGAGGCCCTATTTTCAGGCACACAGCATCCATGTACTAACCAATTACCCCCTCAAGCAAGTGCTTCAGTAGCCAGACGCCTCGGGGAGGTTACTAAAGTGGGCTATGGAGCTCAGGGAGTTCGACATCCTCTACAAACCCAGGTTGGCCATGAAAGGGCAAGCCTTAGCTGATTTCGTGGCTGAGTTTACCCTGGTCCCCAACATCGAGATGGAAATGGAGCCTTCAGAACCTCAGATTTGGAGGCTCTCGGTCGATGGGTCATCTAGCGATACAGGCTCAGGAGCAGGAATTGTTTTGACCAGTTTGGAGGGACATAAGCTCAATTGTACTATAAGATTCGGCTTTAAGGTAACCAATAACGCAGCCGAATATGAGGCCCTGCTAGAAGGCCTTCGATTGGCAAAAGAAATGCAAGTAAAGAGGCTTATAATCAGCAGTGACTCCCAGCTCGTTGTTAGTCAGGTACATGGGAATTTCTCTGCTAGAGATAAATCTATGGTAGCCTACCTAAAGCTAGTGATGCGCTTCGTCCCTTCATTTGAAATGTTCGAATTGATGCAAATACCAAGGTCCTACATCACTCATGCTGACGCATTAGTAAAATTGGCAAGTAGGAAAGATTCGGAGCTACTCAACGTGGTCCCAATTGAACACCTCATAAAACCCTCCACAGAGGTCGAAGAGACAATTATGTGGGTAGAAGATACCCCTCCCTAGATAAAGCCCATCATATCCTACCTAAAGGACCAAACCACACTACCCCTGGGAAAGAAGAGGCCCAGAAGAAGAGCAGCCCACTTCGTCTTACAGGACAATGTCTTGTACAAATGTGGCTTTTCAATGCCCCTACTAAGGTACATTGGAGGAGAACAAGCAGACTACGTGCTTAGGGAAATCTACAAAGGTGTTTGTGGAAACCACGCCGAAGGCTGGTCTAATTAGACCCTTTCCCAAAGGGAAAGGAAGTTCCAGCTTTGCGATTGTTGCAATTGATTACTTCACGAAGTGGATGGAGGCCGAACCTCTCGGAAAAATAGCTGAGGTAAATACTTCCAAGTTTCTCTGGAAAAACATCATCTGCAGGTTCAAAATTTCCCATTCGATTGTAATAGATAATGGTAAACAATTCGATAACAAGAAAGTTAGGGAAATGTGCGAAGAGCTGGGCATCAAGAAGCATTTCTCCTCCCCACATCATCCCCAGGCTAATGGGCAAGTTGAAGCTGTGAATAAAACAATCAAGTACACCCTGAAAAGAAAGCTTGAGGCATCAAAGGGAGCATGGGTAGAGGAATTGTCCCAAGTGCTTTGGGCGATCAGAACCACAAGTTGAACTACAATAGGAGAAATCCCTTTCTCTATGACATTCCGAGCAGAGGCTATGAGTCCAGTCGAAGTAGGTCTTCCATCACCCAGGCGAATGCATTACAACGAAATGACAAATGATGAGGTAAGATGCTTCGGATTGGACCTCCTTGAAAAGGAAGGATGATTCCCAGGTCAAGATGGCCATGTATCAATGAAAGATGACCATATACTATAATTTAAAAGCAAAGAAGAAGACATTCCAGTTGAATGAGTTGGCGCTTTGAAGGGTGTTCCTACCTTCAAAGGAACATGGGTTAGGGACCCTTGGCCCGAACTAGGAGGGTCCTTACCATGTATGTGAGGAAATTCGACCAGGGACATACAGAATCAAAGATATGGATGGAAAGGTACAACCTCAGCCTTGGAATGTGGAACACTTGCGTAGGTACTACCAATGATGTAAGACATCTTGTATGAATCGTTTTCAAGTTCAATAAAAAAAAAAGATGTGCTTATTATTTCTCCAGAATTAATAATCTCAACGAGGCTAAGAGCCTCGATTTATCCCACAAAGGCTAAGAGCTTGGGATTTATTTTCCATGAAGACTAAGAGCCTCGACTTATTTAAGTTTTTTAAGGGCAAAGAGCCTCGATTTATCCCACGAAGGCTAAGAGCTTGGGATTTATTTTGCATGAAGGCTAAGAGCCTCGATTTACTCTCCAAAGGCTAAGAGCCTCGATTTACTCTCCAAAGGCTAAGAGCCTGAAACATAATTTTTTACAAGGGCTAAGAGCCTCAAAGTCGTTTATACGAGGCTAAGAGCTTCGACTTATTTTACAAAGGCCAAGAGCCTAGAATCTAATTTTTTACAAAGGCTGAGAGCCTTGAAGTCATTTCAATAAAGCTAAGAGTCTGGACTTATACTACAAGGCTAGGTGTTCGAACGTTGTCAAGTTGGTAACTTATTTAGTTTAGAGTTGTTAAGCTTACGCACGATCAAGTTGAAGTTGGCATTTCGGAATAACATAACAAAAGTGAAAAGATAGCGGAAGTCGAAACGAAGAAAAATCGAAATTCATCAAAGGAAGAATTACATTTGCAATGGGCCGAAGCCATTACACTTAAAAAGAAAAAAACATCAGTCTACTGGGTGGGAGTTGAGGACCCATGAAAGGAACAATGGCATCGGGGGCCACTTCTTCAGCTACATCCTCATCAAGTTCAATAACTTGGGGCTCCTATGCCGGAGTTTGAGACTCGGCTTCTTCTGGTCCTTCCTCAAGAAACTCAACCCTAAGCTCTGAGGTATCATGTTGAGTATGGGAGAATCGTCTCCAGTATAAGCTAAATTGCTGATATTTCTCAGTTAAATGGAAGTTGGACAGGAAGTGATCTTCCGCCTCATTGCTGTCACGGTCGGCCTCATTGCAAACCACCTCAATTCCTCCCTTAATTTGGCAACTCGGGAGGTCAACTCCCCCACCTCTTCCGCCAGTTTGCCTTTTTCTTTATTGGCCTTTTCAAGGGCCGTAGCTGCTATCTTTTGGTGAGTGTCAGACATCTCCACCCTCTTCATCAATGAGGCTACCTCACTTTGAGATAAATGTACTTCTTTCTTCAGGGCCTCAATTTTTACCGACGCAAAAGCGAGCTTTACTGACCCCTCAGCCTCCTTCTTCTTGGATGCCTCTGCCTCAGCTTTGGCCTTGTTCAATGCTTCTTCAGCCTAGGAAGCCTTGCTACGAACTCTCGATTCTTCCTCTGAAGCGCCTTGAACAGGGCCTCCACCTCCACTACCATACCAAAATACCTCAACGCTTAAGCCACCATTGTGGCAACGATGTCCACGTCATCACTTGTCTCAACAAAATTTTGCCATTTAGAAGTCCAGAACTGGTGGAACATCGTTGTGATTTTGAATCTCTAGAGGCAATCGGGCAAGGGCCTCAGGCTCTAACTCGTCAGTTCTCTTTGCCAAATAAGGCTTACCCTGAGAACGATCCGAAGTGGCCTCGCTGGAAGACT
Organism: Fraxinus americana; assembly: GCA_035079005.1. NCBI lineage: Eukaryota > Viridiplantae > Streptophyta > Magnoliopsida > Lamiales > Oleaceae > Fraxinus > Fraxinus americana. The sequence continues at coordinate 1,308,447 of CM068728.1, forward strand.
TGGACTTTTTGGTAAGTTCTTGGTTTTGGGGTTCAGATGTGGCAGCTCACTTTTGACCTGCAGAGGCCGTAGCAAAAGACGCCTCCAATAACTTCTACCCCACTGGCACCTCAGAGTGAGAATGAGGAACGTCATTAGAGCTGTCCACCCTGATGGCAGACACTCTGGATTTTTTCTTTAGCTCTTCCACCACCACCTTTTTCCCCTTATCAACAAGTGAAGGACGACCTTCTTCTTAAAGGGTAGCCTCCTTACTTACCCTCTCTATTGTGTCCTTCACCCGCTTTCCTCTAATGGATGAAGATTTTAGGCCCTTCCGGCCAGCAATAGAAGTTGCAGCCAGGATAGTGGCCATGTCAGGAGTGGGAATCTTCCTCTTCTCGAAGTCGCTGGTGACCCAAAGGAGCATAAGGTCAGACGTGAGTCGATCATAAAGAGTAGTGTGAATTGATAATGAAGAAAGAAAAGACTAAGTCTTACCACGTCGAGCCGTTAAGTTCAGATTCTTGTAATGACGCTGAGGCACTACCAAACTATTGAAGTCATGCTCTAAGAAGGATCAGCGATAGATCTCGGACAAAATATCACAGTTACTATTATCAAACTCAAAATGCTCAACCGATCCTGTAAGAAAAATGATCGTGAGTTAGAAGCGAGCTCAAAATGAAAGGTAACGACGAAAAAAGTATCAAAATGGCTCGCTGGATTCGGAGTAGGAGGTCGGAACTTTGATACAGGGGACAGTGTCACCCTCACACTCCTGCCACTTATCCCGAACCCAAAACCAGGTCTCCTTCCACCCTTAATGGAAGTAGGAAGACCAAGTATGAAAAGGGGATGCCTTCCCCCATTGGCATAATGAGTATTGTCCCTTTGAATTCCCCTTTCCTAAGGACCTAGGTTGATAAATTGTTTCGAAGACGTGGAGAGGCATGTCCTCGCCCAAAGAAATTTCCTTCCATAGAATATATGAACCCACTAGTTGGGCCCAACCATTAGGGGCTAATTGAGTGGGGCCAACCCATATAATCGAAGAACGGCTCAGAAAAAAAGGGTGAAGAGGAAGGCGAAGGCCAGCTTTTAAGAGGTACTCGCTGATGGTAACGTACCACTGTCTAGGAAAGCAAGCTCGCTCATCATGGGAAGGAGAAAGAAGTTCGATGTTGTAGGGAATCCTACATTTATCTCTAAGGGTGGCCAATTAGGACGGATCAACACTGGAATAGATTTTTGCTGCCCCCCAGACCACACCGCCATCACCCTAGATAATATCCCCAGATATAGAGACACTTTGGCCTGCCTCAATAAACCTCCTAAGGTCGGTTGTACTAGTGATCCGAACCCCTATTTCCTTTGCCAACTTGGCCACATCTATATCATCCTCAAAAGAAGTCATAAATGCAAAAAATACCAAAAGATTCAAGAAATTAGTTACTTACTGGTCAAAGAAGGATTCATAGGAGCACGAATGAAGGAAATGGAAGAACACTCAGAAATTTCGAAAAGAGAAAAGCTTGAGAAGTTGGAAAACTCAAGAGAAAAGAGTACAAAGATTCGTACAGAAAATGGAAAGAGATTCTCTTCAAGGCTTCCTGCCTTTTATAGGCAAACTCAACCAACCCTGACCGTTGGATTTCGATCTGGGCCATCTAACCATTGATCAATAGATTTGCAATCCAAACCACCCACTACATTTGACACTTGGTCTTTGAAGGCCAAGATCTAAACGTGGCTCACACGCACCCTCACGCAACTGGAATCTTGTTGAAGAACATGGGAGACAATCATCATTGTGCATTTAATACGACGGCTATTGCGTGTGTGGGAAGTTGAAATGACCCCAGCTATTTCTTGGAAAGATATCACAACAATCAAATCATTGAGGCTCCATGATTAAAACGCCTCGTAAATCTCAGATTTATTGGGAAATTAATAAATCCTCGTAACCATCAATCCGAGGCTAATCATAGTTTCATGCATCATTGAAATCCGAATCTGTGAATGCACTTTGAACAAGGGAGGGAGCCTCGGTCATTTAAGAACATTTGAAGAAAGGGATCTCGTCAACGAAGCTCTAAGAGAGCGTCTATTTTCCGAAGCTCTAAGAGAGCACAAACCTCTAAGAGAGCATCTATTTTTCGAAGCGCTAAAAGCATCCCATTCTTCGAAACTCCAAAGGAGTGTCCTTATTATCTGAAGTTATATTTCAAACTTTTACTTTCAAGTCCATGCATTACATAAATAATCATGCCTAGACTTGGGGAACTATTGTTACCCCTCGATTTCGAGGTCTAAATAGGCGCAGCCACGTGGCACGCCACGTAGGTAGAACGGTCAACGAGAAGTCAAAGAGGAGGCCAACGGATTAGAAGTGCCAATAAGGAGATAGGTCGAAGTCCTTAACCCAACATCTGAAGCTTTCACATTAAACAAGCCTCGGCCTAAAGCACCTCCTCAAAGACGAGGTACAACCCAATCCGAGTTTCTTTCAGGCTCGTCTGAAGATCATAAAATCGACGCTGCCTCAAAACAAATTCGGAGATCTTTTTGGATTGATTGATGTGACGTCTATAGTAAAGTGTCTATAGTTTTAATCAATGTCAACCTACTACTAGAATAGCTCCAATGTCAACCTACTACTAGAATGACTGACCTTTAGTCAAACATTAAATGTAATGAATGGACAGTGATGTGAAGCTTCAATTTAGGAGATGTCGCTACGTGGACTTGATCCGACGATCATCACGTAGGCTAGAACAGTATAAATTGCCACTCTCTGTATAGAAAGAGGGGGACGATTGATGAATGCAAAGGATAGAAAAACACACATTCATATAAACACTTAAACCATTGAAAAGGAAAGAACTCATCATATATATCATTCCACATATTTTATTATCATTTTGATTGAAAGGAGATCATTGATAGTGTGATTGTCCTCTAATCATATCGCTGGAACCTTAATATTTTTGTCTCTTATCGGAAAGTGCCTCCCACGTTCACTACAGTTGGATTACTGTTCTTATCCCAGTAAAAACGTGCTGGATCCGTACTTGATGTGTCGAGAGTAGACCCGACATCTGTTGAGTTCATTTTTTGGGGTCAACAAGAATAATAATAATAATAATAAATAATAATAATAATAAAAAAAATAATAATAAAAAAAATAATAATAAACTTAATATTTTATTTTAGGGTAATTAGCACATAAATTCCTTACATTTCACTGTTATTGTGGAAAACATTTTTATTGTTCACTTTTTGGCATTTTCATCCTTATTTCCACCTTTTATTGTGCAAAAAATGTCATTTTCATTCATTTTTCTCAATTAAAAGTTGTGAAATGACTTCTATTTAAACAAAATAAAAAGAAAAAACTAATTACAAACCATATTGTCCCTACATTTCACTATTATTGTGAAAAAGTTCATATCGTTCATTTTTTCTAGGAATTTCCACAATTACATTTTTGATTGCGCAAACCATCATTTCTATCAATTTTCATCCAATTTATCGATAAAGAGTTGTGAAAGGACGAATATAACATCCTAATTAAATAAAAAATATTAGTTGCAACCATAATCTCAATTTTTTTTAAAAAGTGCAAATGAGTCCTAAATAAATTATTAAAAAATTAAATGTTATTTTTTTTAAAAAAAAGTGCAAACGAATCACAAATAAATTATTAAAAAATAGAAATTATTTTTTTAAAAAAAGTGCAAACGAGACCCAAAAAAATTATTAAAAAATTAAAAATTTAAAAAATTAATTTTCTTTAATTTTTCATTTAAATAGAAGCATATTGACAAATAGATTATAGTTTCACGATAAACAAATAAGTTTGATTTTATCACACCTTGTGATATTTTTCGTCACATGTCCCTGGCACATTGCTAGATATCAATATGGGATGATGAATGCGGATTAATTAATCTGGGTAAATTAATGATAAATTAAAAGGGAGTTTTAATTTACCTTATTTTGATCAAATCAAAATAATAATTCACGTCTTTCGATATTGTGATCAAAAACCTAATAGATCACACATAAAAGGGAGTGTGATGAGTGCGAGTTTTTGCACTTATTCGGACCATTAATTTAGATATTTGTGAGTTTTTATTATCAATTTATTACCTAATTTAGTTATTTTTATTTTGTAGGTGAAAACTCGAGTTTGAATGATGATTAGAAGGAATTTACGCGAGAAATGAGCAAAAAGAACCAAAAATGCAAAAATTTCAAAGTTTGGGGACCAAAATTATCACTTTTTGATAGTTGGAGAACCGGACGCGCAATATCTTGAAAATTTGCTCCAAAATCGGCACCAACCGTGTTTTGGCAGAGAGTGTGACATCGGGACGCCACTGTAGCATTTTTGGGCATTTTTAAAAGGCTAGGGACCGATTTTAGTATCTATTACAAAGTTGGGGACTTGGACTGCAATTATTCCTTAGGTTTTGAATTAAACAAACACTCCAGCCCTTTTTTCTTTTCTCCAGCAAGCAGTAGACGTCCAGCAGCTGGGAAGGGGATTTTTCTCCTTCTTTTAGAGTTTTTCCTTTTCTTTCTTCCTCTTTACTTATTTTTCATTTGATTTCCTTTGGCATTTTGGACAAATCTTGGAGCTTGGCATAGTGAAATAGCTTGGAGAAGAAGACCCATTTATTTTCTCTTTATCAATAAGTTTTTCTTTTCTCTAATTTATTTTCCATTAATGAGTTCTAAGAATTTATTTGTTATTTTTGAATATTTAATGGGTAACTAAACATATTTGTGATTGGGGTAATTTCAAACCCGAGTTATGATTTTCAATTAATTTGTGCCTTATAGTTCTCTTAATTAATGTGTTTAATCCATTGATTTATATGTTTATTTTGTTATTCTTGATTGTTTAGGTGTACAACTAAATGATTAAATTGTTGCAATGAATGCTATTTTGGGATTTATAGTACGTAATCGCTATTTATTCTAAAACCTAGTGGCAATTACATTTCAATGGATTATGAGGAATTTTCAATTGATTGTATGTGGATTAACACTTAAGTAAGTAAACCGAGCTTGTGAGTTTGCCCTTAATTCAATTCATCTCTTTTGTCGTAATGCTTTTGTTAAATTAAATTTAGAGAGCTTACTCTAGGTTGTTTAAAGAATAGGGTTGAGTAAAGAGCTTGTTTTATTCAACTAACATGTAAGAAGAGATTGAGATAATTGAGCTTGTAATTATTCTCGAATTGTTGTTAATCTAGAGAACGAAAATCTATTGTGTAATTAATATGAAAATCATTCTCGTGGTAACGAAATATCCCCCCAATCACATCTTCACATCTTTGATTTAAAAATTACTTTGTTTGTTTCCAAATTCATGTATTTTCTATTTTGAATTTATTGCTTTCCTTAGTTCAACAAACCAAACCCCCCCCCTCCCCCCCATTTAATCACTTTAGTATATAATTATTAAATTTAATTTCTAGTTTGCAATTGATTAAATTGAAACAATCCTCTGCGGGAAATGACCCTTACTTGCCATATTACTATTTGACGACAAATTTAAAGTTAAGGAAATTAGTTGGTACCTCATTTCGAGCGTGCCAATTTTGGCGCCGTTGTCGGGGATTGTTCTATTAATTTGTTAATTGCAATATTTTCTTTTTGTTACTATTTTTCTTATTTTTGTCATTTTCTTGTTATTTAGGTTGTGAATGAGCAAAAAGCCTACTACACACTACAACCTAAGATCAAGAAAAAGGGTCGACACATCGGAAAGTGGAGAAGACATTTCTCCAACTGAACTTCTAAGGCAATTGAGCATTGAATCTTGAAGTGAGTCTGAGCACATAGAATCCGAAATGGCGGATGCAAATCGAATATTAAAGGAACTTGCAGCTCCAACTTTTGTTCAACAACCTCTATGCATTCAATATCCTCAATTAGAGGTGGGATTTGAACTAAAGTCCGGAATGATTCATCTACTCCCCATATTTCATGGATTTGCTGGAGAGGATCCCAATAAACATTTGAAAGAATTTCATGTGGTTTGCTCAAGCATGAAACCAACGGGTATATCGGAAGAGCAAGTGAAATTGCGGACATTTCCTTTCTCTCTTGCAGATACTGCTAAGGAGTGGCTTTACTATTTGCCTTCCGGTCTTATTACCACATGGAATGACATGCAAAAACACTTTTTGGAGAGATATTTTCCAGCTTCAAAGGCTACAAACGTCAGGAAAGAGATATGTAGCATTCGACAATTTCAAGGGGAAAATCTCTATGAATTTTGGGAGAGATTCAAAAGGCTTTGTGCTAGTTGTCCAAATCACCAAATCAGTAAGCAATTACTTCTACAATACTTCTACGAAGGATTACTCCCGATGGAGAGAAGTATGATTGATGCAGCTAGTGGAGGAGCTTTAATGGATAAAACACCAGTAGTTGCTACAGACTTGATAGCCAACATGGCTGCCAACTCACAACAATTTGGTAGTAGGGAAGAGGCACCGGTTAAACAAGTAAGTGAGATAGGAGCAACCTCTCAAATTGAAAGACAATTGGCTGGTCTCACTTCTCTCGTACAACAAATGGCACTTGGGACAATTCAACAAGCAAAAGTGTGTGGGATTTGTTCTGTTGTGGGACATCCTACTGATGCATGCCCGATACTACAAGAAGGAGCCTCAGAGCAAGCAAATGCCATTGGAGGATTTCCAATGCAAAAGAGAAATAGGTATGATCCATATTCTAACACATATAATCCCGAATTAAGAGATCATCCTAATCTCAGTTATGGAGGAAATCATTTCATAGCCCCACAACAACAGTTCAATCATCCACCGGGTTTTAATCAACAAAGGCAACCACAGTACTCTCAACCTCGTCAACAAACTCCGCCTCCAAGTTCAAATATGTCTCTTGAAGATATGGTTAAATCCTTAGCTTTTAGCACAATACAATTTCAACAAGAGACAAAGACCTCAATCAAGAATTTGGAAACACAAATGAGTCAATTGACCAACACGGTGGGTAAAATGGAGGCTCAAGGATCGGGAAAACTCCCTTTTCAAACAATCAACCTGAGAGAAAATGCTAGTGCCGTGACATTGAAAAGTGGGAAGATTTTAGAAGAGGCACCAAGGAAGATGAAAGATCACGTTGAGGAGTCAACGCAAGAGACGAACTTAGCAATTGAGAAAGATGAAATTGCGACTCCAACCTCGGGATCTAAGGTAAATTCTAAAAGTTCTATTCCTACTAATGTTCCCTCCCCTCCATTTCTTGGCAGGTTTGTAAAGTCCAAAATGGATGAACATGAGAAAGAAATATTGGAGACCTTTCGCAAAGTTCAAGTGAACATACCACTTTTGGATGACATTTATCAAGTGTCCCGTTATGCAAAGTTCCTCAAGGAATTGTGCACTAACAAGCGTAAGTTAAAAGGTAATGAAGTGGTCAGCGTTGGGGAAATGTTTCGGCGGTTTTGCAAAGGAAACTTCCACCAAAATGTAAGGATCCAGGAAGTTTTACCATCCCTTGCATTATTGGTAACACTAGGTTTGAAAAAGCAATGCTAGATTTAGGAGCATCTATTAATGTCATGCCATATTCTATATATGCTTCTTTGAATTTAGGATCACTCAAAGAAACCGGTGTTATTATTCAACTTGCTGATAGATCTAATGCATTTCCAAAGGGTGTGTTGGAGGATATTTTGGTGCAGGTAAATCCTATGTTCTTGACATGCAAGATGATTCAACATCTTTGTCGCCACCATTGCTCTTGGGAAGACCATTTATGAGGACTGCACGTACAAAGATAGATGTATATGATGGTACTTTGACAATGGAGTTTGATGGTGAGATTATTCGCTTCAATATCTTTGAAGCAATGAGGTATCCCAGTGATGTGCACTCTTGTTTTTCAATTGATATAATAGATTCATTAGTACAAAATATTTTTAAATTATCAAATGAAGATGCATTGGATACTACTTTGATTAGAAGCATTGATGTTAACAATCTCACCGGGTTAAGCAAGAATTTACAATTGTGTGAGAATATTGTAGAAACTGTAGCATCACTCGTGTCACTACCGAGTATTCCACCAAGGTATAATCTCTCTTATATTACTCTTCCAAAATCTAAAGAGAAACTTTTACCTTCGTTGATGCAGGCCCCCACTTTAGAACTCAAGCCTCTCCCCGAGCATTTGAAGTATGTATATTTGGGAGATGGTGAAACACTACCGGTAATCATTGCAAAGAATCTCACAACACTTCAAGAAGATAGGCTTATCCGTGTGCTTAAGGAACACAAAATAGCTATTGGTTGGACCATAGCTGACATCAAGGGGATAAGCCCTTCCATGTGCATGCATAGGATATTGCTCGAAGATGGAGCAAAGACATCAAGAGAACCACAACGTCGCTTGAATCCTCCAATGATGGAGGTTGTGAAGAAAGAAATTTTGAAATTGTTAGACGTTGGTGTTGTCTTTCCCATCTCAGATAGCAAGTGGGTAAGCCCGGTCCAAGTTGTTCCAAAAAAGTCTGGAGTGACAGTGGTAACAAATGAAGAGAATGAGCTTGTACCAACTCAGGTCCAAACGGGTTGGAGGGTTTGTATTGATTATAGAAAACTTAACTGTGCAACTCGAAAAGATCACTTTCCTTTACCTTTCATTGATCAAATGTTAGAAAGATTGGTAGGTCATTCTCACTATTGTTTTTTTGATGGTTATTCAGGTTATAACCAAATTGTGATTGCTCTGGAGGACCAAGAAAAGACAACATTCACTTGCCCATTTGGCACATTTGCTTACCGTCGCATGCCATTTGGTCTTTGCAATGCTCCCGCAACCTTTCAAAGATGCATGATAAGTATATTCTCTGATTATATTGAAAGCATCATAGAGGTATTCATGGATGATTTTAGTGTTTATGGTAATACTTTTGATAGTTGCTTGAAAAATCTCACACTTGTGCTTAAGAGATGTATGGAAGTTAACCTAGTACTTAATTGGGAAAAATGTCATTTTATGGTTGATCAAGGCATAGTGCTAGGTCATGTCATTTCATCTAAGGGGATAGAGGTTGATAAATCTAAAATTGATTTAATTCGCTCTTTACTCCCTCCAATAAGTGTGAGGGAGATTCGTTCTTTTCTTGGACATGCAGGATTCTATCGAAGATTTATCAAGGATTTTTCAAAGAATGCAAGACCATTATGCAGGCTATTGGAAAAGGAGGTGCCATTTCATTTTGATGAAGATTGTAAAAATGCATTTGAAAGTTTGAAGGACCTCTTGACATCGGCACCCATCACTCAACCACCAGATTGGAATAGGCCATTTGAGTTAATGTACGATGCAAGTGACTTTGCATTGGGAGCAGTTTTAGGGCAACGAGTTAGAAAAACACCTCATGTTATTTATCATGCATCAAGAACTTTGAATGATGCCCAACTTAATTATTCTACTACTGAGAAAGAGCTTTTAGCAGTTATTTTTTCTTTAGAGAAATTTCGTTCATATCTTATTGACACTAAAGTAACTGTCTTTTCTGATCATGCAGCTCTAAAGTACTTGCTTGCCAAGAAAGAGCAAAACCAAGACTCATCAGATGGATACTCCTCTTACAAGAGTTTGACCTTGAGATTAAAGACAAAAAGGGTAGTGAAAATTCTGTGGCTGACCACCTCAGCCGTCTTATCCATGAGAGAGAAACTCTTCCATTGCAAGAGAGCTTCCCCGATGAACAATTGCTTCATGTCATGGATACATCTCCTTGGTTTGCGGATATAGTGAATTATTTAGTCACTAAGAAAATTCCAAGTGACTTGACAACTGCTCAAAGGCAAAAACTCAAGGCAATTGTGAAGTATTTTGTGTGGGATGAGCAGTACTTGTGGAAACATTGTCCTGATCAATTGATAAGAAGGTGCGTGCCTAAAAATGAATTTCATTCAATACTAACATTTTGTCATTTCTATGCATGTGGTGGACATTTTGGAGCAAAGAGGACGGCTCTTAAGGTGCTTGAGAGTGGATTCTTTTGGCCCACCTTATTCAAAGATGCATTCCTCTTTTGCAAATCTTGTGATAGATGTCAAAGAGTTGGTTCGTTGGGAGCCCGAAATCAAATGCCACAAACACCTATACTTTTTGTTGAAATTTTTGATGTTTGGGGCATTGATTTCATGGGACCTTTTCCTTCATCTTTTGGTAATCTTTATATTATTCTTGCCGTTGATTATGTGTCAAAATGGGTGGAAGCAAGGGCCACTCGAACTATTGATTCTAAAGTGGTTGTAGATTTTGTTAAGTCTAACATTTTTGCAAGGTTTGGAACACCAAGAGCTATTATTAGCGATGGGGGACTTCATTTTTGCAACTGCTCTTTTTGGGCCCTATTGAAGAGATACAACATCACCCATAAAGTGTCTACACCTTACCATCCGCAAACTTGTGGGCAAGTCGAAGTGTCAAATCGAGAGGTCAAATCCATCCTCGAAAAAAACTGTGAATCCCAATAGAAAGGATTGGAGTCTCCGCCTCAATGATGCACTTTGGGCTTACAGGACAGCATACAAAACACCAATTGGCATGTCCCCTTATCGCCTAGTTTATGGTAAGCCTTGTCACCTCTTGGTTGAATTTGAACACAAGGCATTTTGGGTAGTCAAGCAATGCAACATGGACCTAGGTGTGGCGCGTAACCAAAGAAAGCTCCAACTTAATGAACTTGAGGAAATTCGAAATGATGCATATAAAAGTTCAAGAATTTACAAGGAAAAGACAAAGGCATACCATGATAAGATGATTTCAAGAAAAACTTTTGTTGTTGGACAGAAAGTTCTTCTTTTCCACTCGCGCCTCAAGTTATTTCCAGGTAAATTACGTTCTCGATGGATTGGCCCTTTTGTTGTTACTAATATTTTTCCTCGTGGTGCAGTAGAAATTAAAAGTCTACAAACTGAGAAAGAGTTTAAGGTGAATGGACATCGATTAAAGCCATATTTTGAACCCTTTGTGCCTCAAAACATGGAAGAAATGCGATTAGAGGATCCAATTGAAGAAGCATGATAGAGGACAAAGTCTAGCTATAGACTATAAAGAAGCGCTGGATGGGAGGCAACCCATTGTTCTTTATTCACTTTTTTTTTCTTTAACCCTTCTCTTTATTTTCGAGTATTTTTGTTGTCCCCATATGGCAGATTCTCGAGCGTCACAACAAAACATTGAGCATTAATAGTCGCCAATGGTCCCCAACCATCCTCACAACCATCACCATAAAATACCAACTCAGGGGAGTACTTGAACCTCTTGTTCTTTATATTTCTTGCTTTTACATTGAGGACAATGTGCAATTTAAGTTTGGGGGTGTGGTATGTCTATATTTGTACTCGCTAAATTTTGCGTCAAAATTCGAATTTTGGGTTAAATTTTTGCTTTTGTACTTGTTTGTGTAGTTTGATAGCTTTGCCAGTTGTGTTTTGAGTTGTTGCATTGCATTGATTTATGAATTGTGGAGATAAATGCTAAGTGTTGTTTATTTTCATCCACTTATTCCATGATTGACTCTTTATTGGGCACTTTGGTCATGAGATTCATTGTACGCACTTGTTGGTTGCACTTGCAGTTTGTTAAGGGAACTTAAATGACCATGCTATTATCAATTCTTCAATCACTCTACTAATGAAAGGATAAGTTTGGGGGTGGTTGAGCCGGTGAAGGATATTATCTAGAAGTGTGTTGATTCCATGCATGTTGGAAAAAATTTGTGTGGAGTTTTTTTTGGCCAAGTATAAGCTGAGTAATGACCATATGTTAGGGATCTAAGCCCCATTTTGTCTTGTTGTGCTCAAAAGAATAATTTTGCACATGTTGAATCTTGGTCCTCACTTCGTAGCTTTTTGACTCAAGTTATTAAGTCCGTTGGGGTATCTTGAAACCCGGTACCCTTTGGTCTAAACAATCGGGGAGTTATCGACCTAAACCTTTCTACAAGGGTAAAAAAGAAAGTTTAAGGGAGTGAGGTAAAACATGAGATAAGAAAAAAAAATTTGATTTTGTGCAATTGTATTTGGTGATTGGGCTTAGATAACTAGTGGGTTTGAATTACTTGGTATAAGCTTGAATGTCGAAGCACTCATCTAGTGGAGAATCATCACATGACTAAATGTTGAGATTGCCGGTTAGACCCAACCGAACAAGAGCGAAAAAAAATGAGTGATTTGAGGGCAACCTTAAGTTTTTGACACCTTGGGCTAGAGTGAAAATATCAAGTTTGGGGGAGTGTGCATCCCACGAGTGAGAAAGGAAAATTTGACCATTGAGGGCTGGGAAATCACTAACTTGTGTATTGCGATGAATTGGAATGACTACACACACACACACATGAGTCAAGCATGGTGTAAGTTAAAAGGTATTTGTTGTAGCATTTTTGGAAACATTTCATAAGTTATTAGCATAATGTAAGAATCGAAACAATGTGGCAAACTATCTAACTTTTGGAGTGTTTGTTGTTATAGTATTATCGTTTGGTTTTAATTTGTGTGATTCCATGCTTGTTTGTTTAGCTTTGTTCGAGGACTAACAAAGATTTAAGTTTGGGGGTGTGATAAGTGCGAGTTTTTGCACTTATTCGGACCATTAATTTAGATATTTGTGAGTTTTTATTATCAATTTATTACCTAATTTAGTTATTTTTATTTTGTAGGTGAAAACTCGAGTTTGAATGATGATTAGAAGGAATTTACGCGAGAAATGAGCAAAAAGAACCAAAAATGCAAAAATTTCAAAGTTTGGGGACCAAAATTATCACTTTTTGATAGTTGGAGGACCGGACGCGCAATATCTTGAAAATTTGCTCCAAAATCGGCACCAACAGTGTTTTGGCAGAGAGTGTGACGTCGGGACGCCACTGTAGCATTTTTGGGCATTTTCAAAAGGCTAGGGACCGATTTTAGTATCTATTACAAAGTTGGGGACTTGGACTGCAATTATTCCTTAGGTTTTGAATTAAACAAACACTCCAGCCCTTTTTTCTTTTCTCCAGCAAGCAGTAGACGTCCAGCAGCTGGGAAGGGGATTTTTCTCTTTCTTTTAGAGTTTTTCCTTTTCTTTCTTCCTCTTTACTTATTTTTCATTTGATTTCCTTTGGCATTTTGGACAAATCTTGGAGCTTGGCATAGTGAAATAGCTTGGAGAAGAAGACCCATTGATTTTCTCTTTATCAATAAGTTTTTCTTTTCTCTAATTTATTTTCCATTAATGAGTTCTAAGAATTTATTTGTTATTTTTGAATATTTAATGGGTAACTAAACATATTTGTGATTGGGGGTAATTTCAAACCCGAGTTATGATTTTCAATTAATTTGTGCCTTATAGTTCTCTTAATTAATGTGTTTAATCCATTGATTTATATGTTTATTTTGTTATTCTTGATTGTTTAGGTGTACAACTAAATGATTAAATTGTTGCAATGAATGCTATTTTGGGATTTATAGTACGTAATCGCTATTTATTCTAAAACCTAGTGGCAATTACATTTCAATGGATTATGAGGAATTTTCAATTGATTGTATGTGGATTAACACTTAAGTAAGTAAACCGAGCTTGTGAGTTTGCCCTTAATTCAATTCATCTCTTTTGTCGTAATGCTTTTGTTAAATTAAATTTAGAGAGCTTACTCTAGGTTGTTTAAAGAATAGGATTGAGTAAAGAGCTTGTTTTATTCAACTAACATGTAAGAAGAGATTGAGATAATTGAGCTTGTAATTATTCTCGAATTGTTGTTAATCTAGAGAACGAAAATCTATTGTGTAATTAATATGAAAATCATTCTCGTGGTAACGAAATATCCCCCTAATCACATCTTCACATCTTTGATTTAAAAATTACTTTGTTTGTTTCCAAAGTCAAGTATTTTCTATTTTGAATTTATTGCTTTCCTTAGTTCAACAAACCAAACCCCCCCATTTAATCACTTCAGTATATAATTATTAAATTTAATTTCTAGTTTGCAATTGATTAAATTGAAACAATCCTCTGCGGGAAATGACCCTCACTTGCCATATTACTATTTAAGATGACAAATTTAAAGTTAAGTAAGGAAATTAGTTGGTACCTCATTTCGAGCGTGCCAGGGAGAACTAGAAGAATGATATTATGGATTAATTGATTGACGGTGTTGGACTTTTATAGAATTAACTAATTGAATTGTTTGTTAATGGCTTAAATTAATTGATTGTATTAATTAAATTTTGGGCCAAATTTAATAAATTAGATTAATTAAATTTTAGTCCGACTTATATTTAATAGATGGCTCAAGCCCATTTAAACATCTATTAATACGAAAGTTTGGGTTTGAGTTTTTCCAAAGTTTACACAATAGCAATTAAGATTGCAGTTACAACTTAGCACACCTCACAATATCATAATCTTGCTAACACAAGAAAGAGAAACACTAATCTCTCATTCTTGTTCACTTGTATGGATTACCATTGTAGACCGAACAATTGATAGCTATGGTGTGGAAAGATCTTGAATCTCAAAAGATTGCGAAGATTGTGATTGTTTGTGATCAAAATTCTCAAAGGAGTTATAAGAATATATTTAAGAAATACTTCTAATCCTGATTTCTATCTAAATAAAAATAAGTCCATTGAAGGGAATTGAAATTATTATTAAATTTCATTGTGCATGTATAAGTGATTTTCTAACACCAACCACTTCGAGTGAGGTGCCAACCTAGATGAGTGAGGATGAGTTATTTTTGAATTTTGGAACAATCAATGGTTGATTGTTATTATTTTCTTGTTTCTAGATTTTAAGAAATGCTACTTTCATCTTCTAAAATCTGTTTTTCAAAAGAAAATATTTTTTTGTTCAAAAATTGGATCAAGAGGTGACGACATTGTAGGCTGTAACACCGCCACAGCGTGTAGTACCCAATTGTGGAGACGTGCCCTGTCGAGTGCATGGAAGCACACTGCCATGCATGTGTGAATCGCAATATCACCTTGCAAAGCTAAATATCCCTAGAGTGACGATAGCGAAGTAGTATCGTGAGATAAGGGTTGAAATGATTTAAATTTGAATTTCAAAAGAGTTTGACCTTAAATTCAATTTTGACCAAAATTTTAATTTATTTAAATTCACGATTTTTTAAAATTATCACTAAAATCCAATTTTAACTAAAATTTATAACTTTGACCATAATTTGAATTTTATTTTATTTGGGGTTTTTATCTTAAATTAAAAAATATAAATTCAATTTGTCGTAAGTTTTTGGAATTAGAATTTGACTTTAATTTGGTATTTAAATAAAATTTGATTTAATTAAATAAACTCGTCCTATTATTTGAAATTAGAGTTGGGCTCTAATTTGGTGTTTAGTTAAAATTTTATTTTAATGAAATAAAAGCGCCCTATAATTTTGGAATTATAGTTGGGCTCTAATTTGGCATTTAATTAAATTTTGATTCAATTAAATAAATATACTAATTAAATTAATTGATTAATTAATTATTTAATTGTTTCGATCTGCTTGTCTTAATTAATTTAAATAACCCTAATTACTAGAAATTGAAATATATTTGCATATAACATCAGATATTATATAGAAATGCATTTATATGATGAATATGTACTTAGTGGATGATTATTGATATGACCATGTAGATGTGTTGAATGATTAGCTTTAATTCTTGTTGCTTTGGGCATGCGTGCTCTTTATTAATTTTGGACCTGTGAGTCTATTATTATTATTATTATTATTATTATTATTATTATTATTATTATTATTATTATTATGGATATGTGTGTCCAATTCTTTTAAGCCTACATGTCTAGTAGTATAGAATACAAGATGCAGTTGGACTAATAGAAAAACAGTTAGAGACCATAGAAATGTAGCATTGTATGATTCAATGTCATATCACCTAGTAACTGACCTAGTAAGTCTTCCTTTTGGCTCGAAAATACTATTATAAGTTCTAATCATCCATACTACTATATGCGTGCTTATTTGTGTGTTGATGTATGATAAAATATATTATATTTATGAGGAGACCTATGCATGTTAACCCCCCATGAAAATATTAAGTCAGGTTTATAATTTGCCTTCTATCATTATAGTGAAAAACAAGTCTTTCTTTGATCTCAACTTATTGAGTACACTCAAGATTGATTCATTAGGGATATATTTGACATTATGAAATATTAGATTTTTTTTTAATGATGGGTTTGACTTAAAATTTATCTTTTGTTGAGTACACTCTATAAGATAAATTCAAAAGGTATATTAAGCTAACACATAAGATTTAGATTAATGATTTAGGAGTTGTATAGAAATACAATAGATAATAGTGTCTACCCAAATACTTTATTAAGGTTTTTTTAGTACACTCAATGTATTAATACTACAAATAAGATCCTAGTCCACTAGGAATCAAGTACGGCTTCTATAAATTTATGTGAGATGGCCATAAATTTAAGTTAAACAGTAAGAGCATAAATAGTTTAATAAAAGACCATATTAAATTAATTGATGCCTTTTGTGATACAAATTAATTCTTTATTCTTCATCATTTATAGTTTAAAATCATGAGTAATCATATGAATTTGTTAGGCATACTAGATACCAACAAATTGAATGGGCCAAATTTTCTCAATTGGTAATCTGAGAATAGTTTTCAAGCATGAAAAAATTGGTCGTCCTTAGGCACTCCTTTATAGATACACCTATTGAGGACACTACCGATGAAGAGGTGACCGCTTATAATAAACACAATAATGACGATAATACTGCAACATGCGTGATGCTTGCAGCTCTGTCACTTGAGTTGCAAAAGCAACATGAGGATATGGATGCTATCCCTATGATTTTTATCCCAAGGAGTTGTATGAGAACAATTATGTATGAATAGATATGAGACTTCTAAACAATTATATCGATGGGAAATAGTAGAAGGATTTTCAATCAATGCTCATATACTGAAAATGATTGGCTACATTAAGAAGTTGTCTCAACTAGGTTCAGTCATGGACCATGAATTAAGTATTGACTTGGTTTTGCAATCTTTGTTAGAGAACTATTCACAGTTTATTCTGAATTTTAACATGAATAAGCTCAAGTTCACACCCGTTAAGTTGATAATCATTCTTAAGACAGTTGACACTAACATCAAAGTTAGTAGTGGGCAAGTCTTGGCCATTTATTCCTCTAAAGGCACTAATAAGAAGTCCAAAGTAGGCTTTAAGAAAGCATTTAAGATGGATAAGACAGTTGAAGCAAAGTAGGACAATATAAAATATGATAACCCTTGTTATCATTATGAAAATGAAAGGTCATTTGAAGAGAAACTGCAAAGCTTACCTCATGAGCTTGAAGTAAAAGAAGAAGCTTCTACTTTAGGCATCTCTGTTATTGAGGTTTATGTGTCTACTTAATTATCTTATTGGTTACTAGATATCGGATGTGGATCTTATATGTGTATAATAATGAAGAAATTAAATGGAAGTAGACCACTACAGAAGATGGAAGTTGACTTGCATGTTGGAAATTAGCAAGTGATGTTGCATTACTTGTAGGAACATACTTCTTGACATTGCGTTAAAGCTTAATATTTGAATTAGAGAAATGTTATTTGTGCCCACTATTACTAAGAACATTATTTCAATTTCATGTTTGAACATGAATTATAAATGTCAATGACAAATGTTTTTCCTTTTATCTTAATAAGATAATTAATGGTTATGGTAAATTAAAAAAATGATATTTATATTCTAGATACTTAGTCTTCTATTATGAGAAAGGTATAAAAATAATAACCTAAATACTACATATCTATGGTATTACAGACTTGGTCACATAAATGAAAAACGTATTTTCAAATTACATAGAGATGAATATTTGTGGTCAATTGATTTTGAATCAATTGACAAATGTGAATCCGACCTGCTGGCAAGATGGCCAAATCCCCTTTTACTTGGAAATGAGAAAGAAATTCACAATTGTTGGGCCTATAAATACTGATATATATGTGTACCCATGTCAATTACTAATAGAGGAGGATTCTCTTATTTCATCACATTTACTGATGATTATTCTAGAAATGATAATGTATACTCGATGAAATTTAAGTATGAAATTCTTGAAAAGTTCAAGAAATTTAAGATAGAAGTAGAGAAGCAATTGCACACTAAGATTTGATCGAAGTAGTGAATATCTTAAATGTGAATCTTCAAATTATCCAAAAGAGAATGTAATTCTCTTGCAGTGAACTCCGCCACATATACCGTAACATAATGGTGTATTTAAAAAGAGGAATCACGCACTATTAGATATGGTGTGATCAATGATGAGTCATGCAAACCTCCTAAAATCATTTTAAGGTCATGCACTAGTTACCGCATGCTACACAACAAATTATGTTTCATCTAAATCGGTTGACAAAACTCCATACGAGTTATGGATAGGCAAAAGGCCTAACCGTCTCATATAAAAGTTTGGGACTATGACACTTATGTGAAGTGCACTGAATTGGATAAGCTAGAGTTTAAGTCCGACAAATGCATATTTATAGGATATCCAAAAGTGACATTAGGATATCAAATTCTACATTCCCATTAAGAAAAAAGTCTTTGTCTCAAAATATGCCATCTTTCTAGAGAAAAAGTTCATTCTAGGATAGGAAAATGTGCAAATTAGAACTTGAATAGGTTCAAGAGCCCACAGATATAGTTAACCAATTAGATGAATTTGAGTATGACTATTAAGAGACAAACTCTTGATCAGGAAGTAAAGATGTTTGAGGATACTTCAGCTTGGCATAAGTTTAGTAGGATCTTTTGACCTCCTAGAAGGTACAAATTGACGATTACTAATAAGGTATTACCAATGAAGGATGAACATACTAATTACGCAGAAGTAAAGTCAAGTGTTTACTCAAAGAGATGTTAGGACGCCATGAAATCCGAGATAAATCTGATGTAAACAAGTTTTGAACCTTGGTCGACCCACTTGATTAGATAAAGAGAAGTGCTACATGTACATAAATTTATACATAATGATATCCATAATTACACGTGGCACTAGATCCAACCATTAATTCAAATATCATACTTTCACATCAACAACAGGATTTTGTCCACATCACATGATGGACACTATTATGTACATATATTATATACATGTAGACTTTTCCTTGGATAAAACCCATATGTTGTAAATAGGTTTACAAGAAAAAATTCGACATGTATGGAAATGTCCATAAGTACAAAGTATGGCTAGTAGCAAAAGATTATAAATAAAGACGAGGCGTTAACTTTGATGAAACCTTTCGCTTGTATCTATGCTTAAGTCCATTCAGATTTTACTTGCAATAGCTACACATCATGACTATGAGATATAACAAATAGATGTCAAAATTGTATTCCCTAATGGAAACTTGTAAGGGGAAGTGTGCATGACATAACCCAAAGATTTTGAATCCAAAGATGCTAACAAAGTATGGAAAGTTCACCGATCTCCCTACAACAAAATAGTCATTCGCAACGTTCACCAAACGTTGCTAAAGGTCTCACATTTCGTAACGTTTGATAAATATTGCAAAACGTCTCCCCTTTAGCAATGTTTGCAAATAATATTTTGGCCCATTTAAATAAATCCATCACATTCCAAAATTATATGGGAACCAAAAATAACCCTAATCCTAGACTCATTCACGTTTCCATTTTTGCAGGCTACTATGGACCAATTTCCGGCGACTTCCGACCACCTAGACCGCCGGACATTGGTATCAACATAACCTCCTCAACATCCTCTACATTTCCCACCCAACAACTCCCATTTTCATCCATTAATCTGGCAGAAATTAGCAAGGAAAACCAGCCACTCGTAAAGGAGCAAACTGCCGAAAATTCCACCTCCGGCCAACACTCCGATCTCGGACCACCACCATCCGGTTGCCGGCTCCCAGAAGACCCTATCCATGGTGTCAATTTGTCCCAAACAGCTCTACGGCAGATTGAATTTGGAATTGAAGGATACGCAGTCTCGAGTGTCGCGACACAGGCTGCGTCTCTCAAACTTTTTGTGATAATGAAGCAATTAGAGGTCGGTCTATATTAAATATTAGATTAAGGATAGACACTAATTGCTTTTATCTGTGGATTATTTGTCATGTTTTACAATTTCATTTGTGCATTAGATTTAGTCCTATTTTTCTGTTAAGTTTCTTTAGAGGGATTAAATTGTATTATTATTATTATTATTATTATTATTATTATTCTTATTCTTATTATTATTATTCTTATTCTTATTATTATTATTATTATTATTATTATTATTATTATTATTATTATTATTATTATTATTATTATTATTATTATTATTAAATTGGGTATTGTTTGATTACATTGCATAAGTCTGAAATTTTGAGTGGGTTATAATGTTCTGTTCTTTATGTTTCATTCGTGCAGAATGATTTCACTTCCTCAATGGCATGTCCTGTAAAATAGGAAAATTAGTATAAATCACATGATTATGAAGTTATGATGCCTTTTTAATGTTTGACAAAAAGTGCAGAGATATTAAAGAACATATAAAAATTAGTTTCAATCTTATTAGTGAACATACATGCAGTCCCAGTAACCTTTGGATTTCGATGATGATTAAATTGTGATACTTCTATGTTCTTTTTTCCTCTCCTTTTCACCACCAAGTTAGCCGTTTTGAATTTTGGTGGAAGTGTCAATTGGTTGGTGTACTGATGAGTAATGTTTTTCCATCTTTTTCCTTAACTTCAGTTTAATTGCAGGAATGGCGAGCACAGCAGATTGCCAGTGGAGAGGCTAAAGATAATGCTAATTTTTAGCCACTGGGAGATGATTGGTATTCAGCCTAGACTTTCTGGATATCACACTAGTATATGAAATTTTAGGAATTATTAGTATTTAGCCTGATTGATACATATTGTTAGATACCTGATCCTGACCCCTTTTTACATCACTAGCCTATTCCTGTAGTTGTATGGTGAAATGGGGTGTTTATATAATGCTAGAAAAATATTTGAAGAAATGTCAGTGAAAGATATGGTTTCTTGGAGTTCTATAGTATCTATTTATGTGCAGAATGTGGAGGCTAGAGAATGTAGATAGCGATTATTGCATGCTATAATCAAAACGGATGCTTTCAAAAAGCAGTAACGACATTTATTGAGATGCAAGAGAGTGATGTGGATATGAATACCGTTACGTTGATGAATGTTGTTTCTTCTTGTGCCAGGTTGGGATGGCTTAGAGAAGGAAAGTCTATTCATGGATATGTTATTCGGAACAATATTGACCTTGACATGGATTTTCTCAGGGATTTGCTCAAGTGTTTTCCTTATCTCTTGTAGCACATATTTCTGGACAATGAAAGATTTGAGGCTATTTATACAACTCTTAAAGAGGTTTCTCTTGCTAGTTCTCCTTTAAGCAAGGCAATGAAGCAAGTCTTCTAGCAAATACAGGCTTTAGCTATTAAAGCAGCTGGAGAAGGTTAGTTCAACATCAAAGTGACATTTTATCATCAATCCTCTGTTTGGATATAATCTGTTTGCTCCTCTGGTGAGACTCTAGTCATATATAATCTGTGATGCTGTAATTTTTATTTTTTGAACAGGACTAGATTTATATGGATAACATAGAGGCTAGCGTTTCTACCTTGAGGAAGCTTGCTGAGGAATGGAAGGAGCTTTCAGGAAAACTGTCTTCTCTTGAAGCACTTAGGGGATGTCTAAAAAGTTTCAGGGGAAAGGTTAGTGGCTTGTATATTTTTCTAATACTTTTTGTCGTTACTAGCTAGTAGTGAGCTTTTAAAGATGTGTTATAGAATAATGTCTTTGAATTTCATTTCCAATTCTTGCATTTTATATGTGCTTGTGAAGTATAAGTTTGGAATTCATTGAACTTGCTCATTTTAACAGGAGTTTAATTTTGTTTTTGAACCATAATTTCTACTCTCCAATTTCTCTAAAAGATTGGCAGACTGGGTTTTTAATCATAACTAGAGCTAAATGATATATTATAATTGGTATTCAGTACATTAACTTAATGGTGAACTTGTAATTGTGCTTTTCTTTGCACCTTGAATTTAGTAATAGTAAAGATCGGGCTATGATTGCTTGATCAGTTATTTAGTGTAGGATCACAGGATTATGATTTATTCACTTAATTAAAATAGAGACGCTACAATCTTTTCCAGTTGCTGTACTTCTATTTGTCAAAAAAATTGCCAGTGATTCTTACATGGGCCATATTCTTGTGCATTTCCTCATTTAGAGCTTGTTTGGGATAAATTAAAATTCAATTAAAATTGAAAATATAGCCGTTATTGGATCTCACTCGTCTAATAAAAGTCAACAATAACGGTTAGTTTTTCAATTTTAATCTGATTTTAATCTCTACCAAACACACTTTTAATGATGAGACTTGAAGTAGTTATCAGCTTCTTAATTTTTATTTATTTATTTATTTTTATTCTTTCTACCTCTAATTGGAATTCAACTCCATTGTATGTCGTTATTCAACATAAAAATATAATGAAGATATTGTTTGATATGCCTAATAAATTCCAAATTTCCACATTCTTCACATTCTTAACTGCATGTACAGCTTATTTTGTTTGGTGAGGAGACTCAGAAAGAGAAGAAGGCTGCTGAAGAACGTGCTTTAGCCGTGAAAGCGTCTGGAAATAAGAAAGAGAATAGTTTGTGTGTTCCGTTTATGATCGAGCTTTTCTCTTACCATTTTATTTCATTTTGAAACTTCTTTTTATTTAAATGGTGTTGTATCCTATTCTAATGTTCAAGTGTATGGATTAAAAAATTTATAATGAAATTATCAATTTTTATGTAATTCCAAAATTTGTTCATAAGTTGTATTTTCAATTTTGCCAATCTATTTGTATAAATTGTTGTTGTTAAAAATAATAAATAAATAAACCACCCTACGGCAACGTTTGGCTGGGAAACGTTCGACATTTGCCAAACATTGCCGTAGGCTGTCTTTCGCAACATTTACCAAACGTTGTCTTATCTCTCTAATCTACGACAACACCTCAATTTGCAACACACGTTCAAATGTTGTCGTATGCTGTTTTTGTTATAGTGTCTATATATGGATTAAAGCAAGCCTTTAGGAGCTAGAATTTTCACTTTGATGAGATAATCAAAATGTTCGAGTTTATCGAAGACAAAGATGAGCTATGTGTTTACAAGAATACAAGTGGAAGCGTTATCGTATTTCCAATATTATATGTAAATGACATATTATTAATTAAAAACGTCATCCCTATGCTTCATTCGAAGAAATTATGATTGTCAAAAAATTTCTCCACAAAAGATACGAAAGAAGCAACTTGATCTATAGAGATAAATCTGGAAAATTGATTGACTCATCACAATCTATATAAAAAATATCTTAAGAAGATTTTATATGGAGAAAAATGAATCGAGAATTCATGAATATACTGATCCTAACTTTCAATTAGACTAGGATGATAGCAAGTCTCAATAAAGATATTTATTTACTTTTAATAATAGGGCGGTTATTTAGAGAGGTACAAACGGGGAGCAACTGCTGATTTAGGGCGTGTTTGGTAAAGATTAAAATCGGTTTAAAATTGAAAAATTAGCCGTTATTGTTGACTTTTATTAGACGAGTGAGACCTAATAACGGCTATATTTTCAATTTTAATTGAATTTTAATCTTTACCAAACGAACACTTAATAATAGAAGCCTAAAACATTATTTCTTTAGAAGCAACAAGGTTTCGGTGTGACTCAAAAGTTCATTAATGAATTTAGAGTAGTTTCTAATATTGTTGATCACATACCTTTGTATTATGATAACAACACAAGCGAAGGAATTAAGGTCTCGTCAACTATCTAAACATGTGTTATTGTTATCATCTCATTAGAGAGATCATATAAAGAAATAACATTTTAAAAAAAGAATAAGTTCGCACAAGTGATAATATTGCAGATCCATTGAAAAAGAGCTGTCCAAGCATAAACATGATTGCCTTGTAGACTCTTATGCTATAAGATATGTAACTGATTAGATATGGTGCAAGTGAGAGTTTGTAATTGTTATTCCCTTGGTCCAATCAATTTTGGATGTAAATACTTTTAATATGATTGATGAAATTTTATTTATGTTGAATCTATTATATAATTAACTTATTATTTTGACAAATTAAATTAATAGAGTTAGTAAATTCAAATCATAGCAACTTGTTAAACACAAGGAATTGTGATTGTGAGAAACAAATTACATATGATTGAATTTTAACTTACCAATGGTTATAAGTAATAAGGGGATACGGATGTCATTTTACGGATAGACCAATGTGTGGCATTTTTCACTTATAAAGTGAGTAGCTAATTTCACAATCTAAAATGCCTTGGTATTTAAATGGACGTGTGGATGTTTTGTTAAGAGAACAAAACATTGAAGACCCATTGGAAAGATTATTCACATGGATAACTATTTGAGCATTAGTGTTTAATCTCTAACGTTTGATGGTGAAATTGGTCATTCGACTTGAGGTCATTATAGTACATTATGATGAAACTCATACTTTGGTGATATCTAATGTTGCTATGTCGAGAATAACTAATATGATAACGTTCGGGTATGTCAAGAATCATATAAAGATTATCAATGATGAATAGATGATTCAGTACTCTTAAATAGTAAAATATTATGATCTACATTTCATTGGATTAAGTAAATTGAAGGAAATTGAAATCATTTATAAATTTCGTTGTACTTGTATAAGTAAATTCTTAGCACCAACATCTTCGGGTGAGGTGCCAACCACCTCGACGGGATGTGGAGGAGCAAGGTGTGGTGGTGTGTGGACCTTAAATGACCTCTTGCTTCGTTTTCGGTTAGCTAGTTGCCATGTGGCATGCCTCATAGGTTGAGGCGTAACAATTTTCATATTAAAGTAAGAACTATTTTCAAAGTAACTTTTCATCTAAAAAGTAAGAAAACAAATCCAACAAAAAATGCAGTCTTTAATCGTGTTGTAAAAAGTGACCAAACACCCTAGTAAAAACAACCTAAAGAAGAGTTTGAAGAGAACAATATAATTTAAAGTTGTGCGGTAGATATGCCTATGTCCACGGCCACATCCATGAGATATGAATGATCACTTCACCACTTAATCTGTAAAATTTCGAACTTTAGTCACTCTTTTAATGTCATTTAACATAAACTAAAAAAATTCAGCACCTATTTGACTTAGTCAAGAATTAGATTTTTAGTAGATTTCGATAAAGTTGATTAAACGTGCTATTGAAAAGTTGACAAACATTATGGATTCCATAAACTGTGTGATTAAAAATGAGTTTATGAAAAAAAAAAAATTAAGTTATTCAAACATGGGTCCAAATAGGGGTTCGACAAATCCATCTAGGTTTTTTGCTCTTTTTCTTTTTCCTGCTAATATCTTCTATTCAATTGTTGATATTCTTTTCCGTCCGTTGTAACAGTTAATTTCGCATTAAAATAAAAAAAAAAATTGCCATAAGGATGAAAAATGTTAAAATTAAACTTAAATCTAGGCGTTTACCCTCTCATGTTAAATTTAATAAAATATATATGATTTTTTCAAGTTGAAGAGCTATTTAGAAATTTGAAGTAACACACTTGTTATGAAAGATATTTAGATGACTTGATAATAAAAAACTAAAGACCATTTTAGATTGGAGAAAAATTATGCAATATTCCCTTTTATGAAAGAGACAAGGATTTTGGTCTTTCTAGTGATGGTACCGTATTCGCAGAAGGAACAAAGAAAAATGATGGGTAAATTTTATCCATGGTCACTAAACTTACAAGAAATTTTTATTCGGTCACTAAATTTTCAATATTTTTTAATTAGATTGCCAAACTTCAATTTATTATTAAGCCCCTTTTTGGGAGCATTATTTCACCCAAAAAATTGATTTTTTGCACTGTCATGTGGGTTCCCTTTTAATTTTTTAATGCAATGTCAAGCGTCATAGCCAAATCTCTTTTTGAATTTTACTCTCAATGCTTATTATCCCATTTTATATTAAAGGTAACAATTGATTCATACACTTTTTTTTTACTATTCAAAGGGTAGTAATGGCAATTTAGCTGAATTCAACCACATTTTTATAGTACTTTTTGAAGATTGTACAAAAAAATTTAACATGCACAATGGTTTCTATCAAAATCTGATAAAATCCAAAGATAAAATTGATACGAAACAAGGGCTAAATTTCCCTACTGTATTACATGTGGTCAACTACCTTCGTCTAGATTGATAGAAAACGCTTAGTTAACAGTTATATCATTGCTAATATTCCACGTAACCATTCTATGGTAGCATTGAAACGAAAAAGTTAAAATACATACTTTTTTATTTTACTTTTAACACCTTAATGATGAGGCATGGTGGTAATTTGACAAGCTATGCAGTTATAACATGGGAGTTCCATTGTAGTATAACTGTCAACTAAGGGCCTGCTTGGGAGTTCTTGTGTACCGATTATAAGTTTTTTTTTGAAATATCGATTTTGAGCGTTTATGTGTGATTTTTAAAATAGTCTAACTCATAATTCAACGGTTATGAAAGTTTTTTTAAAAGTAAAGATACATATATCCCTCAGTAAAATTTTGAGTTTAAGGTTTATTGTGTAAATTTTTTTACTTATAAGTGATATTTTACTTATATATAACTTTTTTAAATATGATTTAATATTTAACTTAAAAGGTCAAATAAAGTTAAATATTTACTTAAAATTTTATATTAGTATTTCTTAGTTATATATAAACTTTATAATTATAAGTTAATTTTGTACTTTTAAATAATTTTTACACATAAGCAAACTTTCTACTTATAATTAATTTTTTATATTTTATAAGTGATTTTTTGTCTTATTAATAAGATTTTTATACAAAAATAATTTTTACCTTATAGTAATATTTTACGTATAAGTAATTTTTTAATTATAATATAATTTTCTTTGCTTATAAATAATTTTTTTAGTTAGTATATTTTTATTTATAAGTTAGTATTACACAAAATATATTTGTTAGAAATAATTATTTTATAAATAGTAAAATTAGAATAGAATTTGAGAAAAGACAAAAAAAAAAACTGAGTTGAGAGAATCGATCAAAATCACACTACATCGTTTTTTGGTGATTTTTGAACCATTTAAAACCGGTGCCCAAAAAATTTAGCAAGCACCGATTCTTTAAAAACCCCCTAATAAATGGTGACATCTAAAATCGATCAAAATAAAACTCCCAAACAAGACCTAAGTGATTTTCATCAATTTAGACGAGGACAAGTGATAGAGCTGTGAATTTAAAATTAAATTAAAGTTCATCGACCCTGTTTATTGTTGTTCAGTGACTCAAGTGAGACACATTAATGTTTAGTTTCTCAACTAAGATTTTGCTAACTATTTAATGATCACGAATAATTAAAAAAATACAAAGAACACAAAATGAAAAATGAGGCAACATAATTCCCTAAAGTCCCCGTGGCAACTTGGCTGCGCGGTTTAAGATTATTTATGGGACCAAGGGCAAAGGAGATGAAGATGCATCCAGTTGGAATTCACACATGTGGGCCCACCACTATTGAACTGGACCACTCGATTCTAGCCACGTGGAATTCTTAAAGCTGACGTCCCATTATCGTTATAACTACAGGCGTTCAAAGACAGCAACATTTGAGGCCGTAGTGTCTGCTGTTGCCTGTAAATTCTTAATTGAGTGTTATTCTCAGTTGGGTTTTTTGCTTTCATTTCCAAGGTTCTCTCTCTCTCTCTCTCTCTCTCTCTCTCTCTCTAAGTGGATTGGACTTTGGTGTATGTAATCATTTGTGTGGTTAGAAGAATAAATTAGTAAGTTTACTATTGGTTAATTATTTTTAAATGATTGGTTGACCCTGATAAAAATAATCTACTTTTTTTTCAATATAATATTTTTGTTTGTTTCACTAGGCTGAATTGGATCCATGGATAATCCAATTCCTGGTTGGAGTATCGAGACAGAACTCCCTGTGCCTGATCAGAATAAGTCCCTCGGGTAAGACGTATTATCAAGATTTATCTATTATTGCGTACCAAGTATGTATATTAAGTCCGGGTTTCTATGGGAAAATAATTTGTTGGCTAACAATATAGGGTAGATCATGGGCTAGTTGAGCTGTTATGGCAAAATGGGCAGGTAGTTTTAAACAGCCAGACGCATCGAAAACCGGGCTATGGCATCGACGAGTCGAGACAACATCGTAAACACGAAGAATCAAGAATTAGAAGCAGTGGAAATCCAAGTGATTTGATTGAAGTTGATGAAACAGATTCATGGATTCATTGTCCTATTGATGAGTCCTTTGAAAAAGAGCTCTTATGGCAATTTGAAGGCAACAAGTTTTCGAGTCCAAATCCATTGCCACCTCCAAGATTTGAAACAGGGTATCAATCGTCCAAGCAGCATCAGAACTTGGGACAAAATACGGGTCGACTTAGAGGGCAGGGAGAGCATTCGATTATGACGGTGGGATCGAGTCATTGTGGCAGCAATCAAGTTGTAAATGAGTTGCGTATGAACCGGGTGGCAGCCGGCAAGAATTACTGTGGGAAATTAAGTCCACAGAGTGAGAGCATGGAAAGAGTGACACTTGAAACAGCTATTACAACATCTTCAGGTGGATCTGGTAGTAGTTTTGGGAAAACAACATGCAATCTGTCTACTGACAACAATTCCCACAAAAGAAAAATCAGAGATGGAGAAGATACAGAATGCCAAAGTGAGGTATTTACCTTTATCTACCTTTTAAAAGAAACATGTTCAGCAGTGTGGAACCTAATTATATTGTACAGTTATTCCTTTTGTTTTGAGATCATAAGAATCTAATTTATGGAGAAATAGATCTAGTAACTATATATATTTCCAAGATTGAATTTGATATTCGAATTATAGCAATTTTTGTATACACTATGATTATGCACAAAGTTTTATGTTAGCTGTCAAACTTGGGTCTTTACTCGGGCTAAAAAAATGAGAGATTGGTTTTCTATAATTGAGGGTTACTATGTATACAGGCTGTTGAATTGGAGTCTGCTGGAGGAAAAAAATCGTCGCAAAAATCTGCTACCACTCGTAAGAGCCGCACAGCTGAAGTGCATAACTTGTCGGAGAGGGTAAGAATCGAGGAATTCGCCTGTAAAATAGTGTTTTTTCTCTCTATCAAGTCTTTCCATTATTTACACAGAGAAGGAGGGACAGGATCAATGAGAAGATGAGAGCATTACAGGAGCTTATACCTCACTCCAACAAGGTAAACATCATCCAGCCTTTCAAGCTCAATAACGAGAAGAAAACTTGGCATGAGAGGCATTTTTTGTTGTTGTTTCCTTATTTGCAGTCAGATAAAGCATCCATGTTAGATGAGGCAATTGAATACATGAAGTCACTGCAATTGCAAGTTCAGGTATGAAAATAGTATCATATTTGGGTGGAGCGAAATCTCAATTGGATTATTAAACTTAGGTTTAGTTTCAAATTTCGTCATTCTATCAGATTACTTAGTTGACAACCAACTGATTTTCCACTTAATAGCTACATGGAACCCTAGAAGTGAAAATGGTAAAATGAAAATTACGATAATGTCTTAATTAAATTAAAATTCGATCGGTGACCCAATTTAATCTAAATTCTCAATTTAGACAAATGAAAGTTAAGTGAGAGAAGTTCATTGAACTTAACCGTAAATCATTTACTTATTCTTACAGTAAGATAAAGAGTTACAAAGACTAAAATTAAATAATGGAGAAGTATATATTTATGTTAACAGATGATGTGGATGGGAAGTGGAATGGCACCAATGATATTTCCAGGTGTGCAGCAATACATGTCAAGAATGGGAATGGGAATGGGGATTGTTCCTTCAATCCACAATGTCCCTATGCATTTACTGAGGATGCCAATGCAAGTTGATCAACAAATCAATATGCAAAATCAGGCTGCCATTCATCAAAACCCTGCGTTGAATCCAGTTCATTATCAAAGCCAAATGCAAAATTCAAAATTTCATGATCAATATGCCAATTACATGGCCTTCCATCAACTCCAAAATGCCTCCCAGGTATTTTCCTCTCCATATCCATTTCATTATAAGTCATTTAATTGACATTAATTATTTCTTATTTTAAAAGGTTGCATAAAGACTAAAGAAAATTAGGAAGTCGTAAAAACTATTTATGAAAGGCTTTCATAACGTTCCCCATAGAGTAAAATAACATAATAAATCATTTTTAAAAAATTAGAGACACTTATATAGTCACTTGTTGTTACTCTATTTGTTCATTATTAAGAGCTTGTTTGGTGGAAATTAAAATCGGATTAAAATTGAAAAACTAGCTGTTATTGTTGACTTTTATTAGACGAGTGAGACCCAATAATGACTATATTTTCAATTTTAATTGGATTAAAATCCCTCACAAACAAACTCTAGATCTACTTGAAAATCTAAGCAACTAAATTCTTATCCAGCCCTTGTTTAATTTAGCTAAAAATCAGATTTTTGTAGATTTAGCCCTTATTTGGCCACCATTATAATGTGTTTTTTGGAATAATAATTTTTTGAAAAATTTGTGTTTAAAAAAGAAGAATTTTTTTTATTTACGTGTAATATTATTTTATTGGAGAATGTGTGGTTAAAAAGAAGAGAAAAAAATGTATTATAATTTGGATGTTGTTATACGTACATCAGAGATTATATAATGGGTTACATAATATCACATGGCAATATACCATTTTTCAGTTTAAAATACAGTTAACTTTTTTATCAAATCTTTTTCCTTCACGTCATATTATCTAATCCCTTATGTCCCAAAATTCTTATAATTTTTATGGGGGCCAAACAATGGCTTAATAAAAGTAAATAAAATGTGATAAAAAAATTGATAGAAGAAATGTAAAATTAAAATTAATTGTTGACTTTAATTTAGATTTTTATCAACATGTTTAGCTAAACAAAAAAGGGGGTGAGTTCCATCTAGCCGTATGTACCAAATATTAACTTAAATTCAGCTACAAATTTTATCCCACTCTTTTCGGCATGTTCTACTTAAATTGCATTACTCTTATCGTATGAAAAAATGTCCTTTTTAAGTTTTTCATGTAGTGACCGGGGAAAAAAAATTAGGTTGGTATGTTCTTTTTCATCTTGGTGTACATTAGATTTCACCCCACTCCAAAGAGAAGAACAAAATCTAGACCTTTTGGATTTGTTTGAGACTCATCTTTTGAAAAAATACATTTTATAATAGTTATATTTTGAAAATATATGATTAAAATGTAGAAAAAAAAATTTTTTAAATTACGTATAGAATTATTTTATTGAAAAAATATGTAACGAGGCTCAAAACTTGTCTCATTATATGCTACCTCTTTGCAGCCTATGAACATGTTCAACTTTGGGTCCCACACCCACACATCACAGCAGAATCACATGCAACCACCACCTGCCAATGGCAATGGGTCGACCGGACAGTTATAAGTGATGGAGCTAGAATTTTCACGTAGGACGACTCTAATGCTCCTAGTTGGTGGTATCGTATGAAATTTAAGCAGAAAAGAGGATATATATATATATATCTCCAATATTTCAGAGCTCTAGATGAAATTCTCATTTTTAAGCAATGTGGGGCTTTAAATGTTATTAATGCAAAATATAGTTGAAAACTTTTAGTGCCTGTTTGACACCCATTTTTATCTAATTCTCATTCTCATTTTTTTCTCTCTCTTCATTTCAACTACATATTCTTCCAATAAAATAATATTACACACAAATCTAAAACTTTTCATAACTTTTCCACCACATAATCTCCCATCAATCACTATTCTAAAAATTTCATTCTCCAAAAAATGGGTTTCAAACACCCTCTTAATGTTATAAACAAAACTTAAATGTTTATCGTACTGACATTAATTTTTTGATGTGATATGTCGTGGGAAAAATTGATTTTTTTGAATATGAATAGAACAAGAAGTAATCATTAATTCTTCTTAACAAGCCAAATGCTCAAAACTCGTATTCAAATTCACTTCAAGTTATAGCTTGTTTCGGAAGTGTTCATAAACCATTTTGTTAATAAATAAATAGAAATGCGTGGTAGATAAATGTAGTATTTGTGGATCCTATAAAACATGTGGATAAAATTAATTTATCCCTTATTTTTACTGTTTATAAATACTTGTCGAATATATGCTTAGATTAACAAAGAGAACCATATTTAAAGCTTTGGGTAATTAGCACTAACGTCCCCACCTTTCAGTGTTATTGTGAAAAATCCATACCTTTCATTTTTTGGTATCTCCACCCTTATTTTTACATTTAATTGCGCAAAATGTCTTTTTCACCTCTTTTCTCAATTAAAAATTATGAAATGACAAATATACCCTTCTCTTTAAATAAAACAAAAAGAAAAAGAAATTAATTAATTACAATCATAGTCCCAATTTTTTTGAAAAAAAAGCGAAAATAAATCACAAATAAATTATTAAAAGGGTAATTAGTAGATAATGTCCCTATCTTTCACCATTATTGCGAAAGAATATCCATACCTTTTATTTTTTTTAACATTTTCACCCTTGATTACACATTTGATTGTGCAAACAATCATTTCCATCTATTTTCATCCAATTTTTCAATAAAAAAACTATGAAATAATGAATATACCCTCTTAGTTAAATAATATATATACCCACTTATCCAAAATTTTTTTTTCTTAGTTTCCAATTCTTTAATAATTTATTTGGAACTTGTTTGTATTTTTAAAATTTTTTTAATTTTTAAATAAATTTAATTGGGACTCGTTTGCTCTTTTAAAAAAATTTAAATATTTTTTAATAATTTATTAGGGACTTGTTTGCACTTTTTTAAAAAATTGGGACTGTAATTGCAATTAATTCTTTTGTTTTTTTATTTAAATAGAAGTTTATATTCGTTATTTCGCAGCTTTTTATTGAGAAATTGGATGAAAATGGATATAAATGGGGGTTTGTGTAATCAAATGTGTAATTAAGGAGAAATAATGCAAAAAAAAAAATAAAATCGAAAGGCATAGACGTTTTTCGCAATAACAGTGAAAGATAGAGACATTATGTACTAATTACCATTTTAATAATTTATTTGTGACTTTTTTGCGCTTCCCCAAAAAATTGGGACTGTGGTTGCAATTAGTTTTTTTCCTTTTGTTTTTTTATTTATTTAAAGAGATGAGTATATTCGTCATTTCATAATTTTTAATTGAGAAAATATGTGAAAATGAAAGGTGAAAATAAGGGTGAAAATGTCGAAAAATGAAAGGTATAAACGTTTTTCACAATAACAACGAAAGGAGATGACGTTATGTGCTAATTACCCTTAAAGATTTCTTAGGTCTTCTCAAAACAAAACACCCAAAACCATATTGACTACTTAACTAAAAGAAGCTTGGGAATGAGAATAACTCGTATAGGGACTTGAGAGCAGGTAGAGTTATTGGAGACTAATTAACAGCATTAAGCACTTGTCTAAAATAGTTTAAAAAGTTGCTAAAAAGTTGATGTCAAAATCAATAATTAGTATTAATCAGATTTTTTATGGGATGCACAATTTTATAATTTTTTTAACACTTATTTCATTATTTTTTAAAAAAAATTTACTAAAACTTTTATAAGCGAGGCTAATGGGCCGAGCTCAAACCCAAGCCCAATATGCCGTAGCTTGATTAAAGACGAAATTACACTCACACTTCCTTTTAGATGTCCATTTTCACAAATCATATCACAAGTTTAACTTTTCACAAATCAGGTTTTTTATATTTAATATAATATTAATTATATAATTTTTATCCCAATTAAAATAACCCAATTCAACCCTAAAATTCATTCCTCCTCCTCTCACATTTTCTCTCATCTCGTCATCCATCCCATTCTCTCTCTCCTCCCGCCGCCCAACCGCCCGACGCCTCCCCGGCGAGAGCTCCCAGATCTCTCATTCTCCTTCTCATCCTCACCAGCACGCCGCCACTTTCTCCCCTGTCATCACCATAGCAAAACGACGCCGCCAATGGCGTCGACGTCGTCTTCCACCATTTTCAGCCTTCTCCATTCTCCTACTCTCTCCAGCTTTCTCCCTCCGGGCCATTCTCCGTCGCCTCCCCCCTCGATGGTTGTAGCAGCGTCGCAGCCTTTGAACTTTGAGCAGCGACGCGTTGCGACGCTCCGTTCACAGATGCGTGCGGAGGCAGTCCGGTGGGTGTGTTTTGATGGTCGTGGATGGTCTGATTTTGGCCGATGGTTGCAGATCTGTGGTGGTCCGGTGGGTGTGATTGATGGTCGTGGTTTGTCTGATTTTGGCCGACGGTTGCAGATCTGTGGCGGTGGATCGTGGTGTTACGGATTGATGGTCGTGCTTTGTCTATTTTGGTCGATGGTTCAGATCTGTGGTGGTTTCTAAACGGTGTTACGGGGTATGTGTGTATGGGTGCGGTGGTGATGGAGGTGTGATCTGTGTTTTGGTGGTGGTGTGTAGTGTGGTTGCGGTGCGCAACGGTGTGTGTGGACGCTAATGGTGGTGGTGATAATGCGGTTGGGTGTCAGTGCGTGGTCATTTGGTGATGGTCACAAATGATTGTTTGTGACCAATGATTTGGTCGGTTTGTAACCAATGATTTGGTCGGTATGTGATCGATAAACAATTTGTGACCAATAAATTCGATAAAATGTGACCCGTACAAGTTGTGTGACCTAAGAAATACTAAGTTGTGACCTAAAAATTATTAATTTGTGACCATTAAATTGATGTTTTGTGACCAAAAATTGATGTTTGTGACCAAAAATTAAGTAACGTAACTTTTAAATTTTACGATTGTGAACGATGAACAAATTGTGACTTTCAAATTTTTAAGTTGTGACCGATGAACAATTTGTGACCTAATAAATTTTTGAATTGTGACTTAAAAAATTTTGAATTGTGACCAAATTGTATAGATTTGTGACCTAATAAATTTCGCCGGAATCGGAAAAGTCGTCGGAGACGAGTGGTGATCGGAACGGTCGCTGGAATATCCCCGGAGTTGTAGGGGTGGTGGAGGTGGGGGTGGGTTATTTATTTTATAGTAGAATTAAATATTAATAATAAATTAATTTAATAATTATTAATTCATAATTAAAAATTTGAATAAACCTGATTTTTGAAAATTTGAAAAGTTTTTGATATTTTTGAAATGGGTAAAAGTAAAGGCATGATTTATGTATTCTTCACTTGATTAAATAAGTTCAATCCAATTAAATAATCGATACTGAGTTGGACAATGTTGGACTCCTTCCGTCACTCACATGTCACGGTAATATCATTTTAATACTAGCCAAATCATCTCATTATCTCTTGCACTCATATTATATCTCGTCTAACAATTGACTTGACCGTCAGAGTGAACGATCGTCGAACTTTTTTCTTGATTGATTGCCTTTACTCCAACAATGTGTTCTAGTGCACATGAAATGTCTAAGTGGAAGAGATGTGATCGAGATTCTATTGGCGCAAAGATTGAGGTCAACAATATGAATATTTGTTAATAATTTAGACAATGATTTCTGAAATATTGTTATGCATACTGAATCTACAAAAGTCGTATCTCAACGTAAGAAACATGGAATCACAAATTGTTTCTCATAGGAAGTTAAATTCGTAAGGCTTTCCAATTATTTTATATTTGTGAGCTGCAACATTAAGGAAAAAAAAATTAATCTACGAAATTTACTAAAGAATCGAACATAACTTATAGTCATTGGTTCTCATGTGTCACAAGATATCCACCTAAACATAACTTATAGTCGCTGGTACTCGTGTTACAAGATATCCACCCAAGTCCGAGAACCCTTCTCAGACAAAAGAATCCAAGAGATCCCCCAATAGTTTGAATGCCTAGTTGACATGATCGTAGACACATCGACCATCAACGACAAATCCAAGATTAAAAGATCCCAAGCAAAGGCCATACAATTCAACTCATAGTTATTTCAAAATAGAAATCGATTTGATATGTCTTACTATTAAGAATTATGTACTGAGCTGATACCACTTGATTAGTAAATAAAGAAACGAGTATAATATAGTAATATAAAAATCAAATAAGAATACAAAATTTACGTGATAAAAATATACCGCGAGTAGAAGGGGAGAATTTATTAATATCAATAATGGAGAATCGCGAATTATTATGTAGAATGTGAGGATCGATTTATCAAGATATTTACTCCTCATATATATAGTGCAAGAAAAGCCTAAAATGTGGTGAAGTTCGACTATAACTAAGTCTATACAATAATAGAGCGTTTGGAATAAAATATGATTAAAAAATCTACCAAAAACGAAAGCTGCTCGAAATCCGAATAAAACCATTGCTCGAACGACGGTCGCCTCGTGGAAAGCTAGCACCATGCTCCTGTCCTAGGCGCTCGAGCGAGAATTGAGCACATAGCGAGTGCATGTTCTTTGTTTCCTTTTTCTTGCACGATTTCTTCCTCTCCTATTGCAATTTGGATTCTTTAATGTCTCTTTAAGTCCAAAATAACTCCCAACAAAACTCCCAAATTGAATTTCAAATAGAATTCTTGAATAAACTTCAATTAAAATTTTAAAGTCGACTTCAAATAGAATTCTCAAATAGTCTTCCAAATAGAATTCGGGTCACACCCTAATTCTAACCCTTACTTTCTATGTTTTAATTCTCATACACGTCGCAGGTTGGAAGTGGAGCATTTGTTGTAGGATAACCAAAAGGTTTGATCCATTTTCTATCAACCATGCACCCACTCACTCATCAAAATTCATGCGTTCTCGTTATTTGTTTTCATATAATTATAATTTTTTCCCGCTCCTAATTTGAGCATCAAAGAATGCAATCACAATTTTTACTTGTTACACCACATTTTAATTATAGTTAAACTCTTCAATATTTGCTTATTCTAGCAACTATTTTCTTAATTTTGTATGTCGAATTTTTATATTCAACCTTCCATTAATTAATACGTCTCATCCTTCATGATGATTTATATCAAAAATATTTTATTTTCAGGCTTTAAAATGAGGGAAAAATATTTTTTTTGCACTTTTTATTTATTCATTTTTTTTAAAAAAAATATGATGAGAAAATAAGTTGGTTTACATCATTTCAACGGACTTTTGGATATAAATTGTTATTAAATACAAAATGTGTTAACTAATGAAAAGTTTGAGGATAATAATGATATGAAAAACTATTAGAAATATAAGTGACATAATGAGTAAAAATTAGGAACATGTTTGGGATACATTTTTTTGAAAGAATGTATTATTGAATAGTAGATTGATGGAGAATGTGTGGTTAAAAATGAAGAAAAAGTTATTGATGTGATGGAAAATATTATTTTATTGAAGAATGTGTGATTGAAAATGAGTAAAAAAATGAGAATGAAAAAAAATAATGTGTACTAAACAGGGCTTAAAGTGTAATTATAATGTGGTGCAAGGGATAAAAACAGTGGTATGACTATAATTATACCCTTATCTTAGAGAAAGCCTTTATCTCATCAGAGGCAACTCTCTCTCTCTCTCTCTCTCTCTCTCTCTCTCTCTATATATATATATATCTTACGAGGCTTATCCACCTTCTATTATTGATACCCCCACTATATACCTTTTAAAGAGTAGTAAGTGCATGCATATATTCATTGATATTGTCTGTCCTATAAAAATGGGGTCCCTGCAATGCAAGTTGTGATTGAGACCAATGGTGGTCGAGTACTGAGGACAAAAGTCTAAATGGGATCCACAGATAAATGGATAACATGCACATTTGTTGGGGAGGAACGAATAATTGAAGTAACGGGTTAAATATCCCATATATTCCGGAACTTCTTCAAATTTGATTTCCGTTCATCCCTCCATTCATCGGTCAGGTCATGTTCTTCAATTTTAAATTGTTCGTCTTTTATTTAACTTTCAAATTTGATTTCCGTTCATCCCTTCAATCAATTGACTTAACGTCTCATTAACCCCTACGGATGTAAAACTTTAAAATTTTAACCGTAACTTTTGTGGTGTTACCTAATTTATATCAACCCTACACAAACAAACAATAACAACAAAAAGTGACCACAACAAAGTAACTGATCTAATTACTATGTCCACTTTCTTAAAAAATGATGAACCGTATCCTTGGCGGCCCCCACCTACCATGCCCTGAGCTTTGGTGAAAGAGGTAAATTGCTGGTTATACCTTCAAAGGTATAGGGTGGAAGGCTACTTATACACTTGCACTTACCCAATGACCAAATCCATATTTTAGGATTCGAACGCTATGTCCACTTTCTATTTGTCACTTGTGTTGGCATTGAGACAAATTTCATGATTTGTCCACAAGATCCTTATTCAATAAAATATCAAGGAAAGAGAAAAAAAAAATATAAAATAGAGGAAACATATCATATAACAATTTTTATATGAAAAACTTCAAGCCGAAGAAATACAATGGGTTGTCAAAGATAGAAAGATTCTATTATATGAAAATTTGTTACGATCTTATAGAATCTTTGACAAACCCTCGAACCCCCAACAAACCTCGAAATTACTAATACTAGGTGAAACTGGTCCGAAAAATGCCATAAAGTATCCATTGAGCACTAGAAATTTTAAAACATATATAAAAAAGTATGACGCTGAATGTGATTTGTCAGATCCATATTATAAAGTGTTTGAAAAGTATCGATATTAGACCCAACAAGTAAAAAATTCTTATTTGATAGCCTGCTGGACTCAATTCCTAGTTCCGTCCTTATCTACAAGTAGGCAAGGTTCTATCAACTATGTGGGGGTGATGTTTCTCTTGGAGCAGTGTTGATCACACACAGTGAAAGGGCAGAAAGATCAGATTCCAAGCCAACATCATAATACTGCAGCTGGGCATGCATTAATTCACAAAGCTGATCATGACTCGTCAGAACCTACACAAAGCAATTATTTGGAGATTACTTGTAATTCAATTGTCACTAAACTTTAACTTGTCTCAATTGGATAAATTCAATTTCAAATTGGGTAACTAAAATTTAATTTAGTTTTCAAATTTTGTAACTCTGTTGTACCAAATTAATGAAAATTACTTAGGTGGTAGTCATATCAGAAAGAAATGTTAAAAAATAATAATAATATTTATTTTAACCTTTTTAATGTAAATACATTGTCATAAACCTTCTTTTATCGTTTTCATTTCTAGAGCGTCACGTAGAAGATGACTTTTGGTATGGCTGACAACTAAGTAGTTCTGTGATAAAGTGGTAAAATTTAAAACTAAAATTGAAGTTCAACAACTCATTTGAGATAATCAAAAGTTCAGTAATCCAATTGAACATTCACTGAAATTCCAGTGACCAAGGATGAAATTTACCAAGATTAAAACACATAAAATTAGTGCCATGTTCAACTACCTCGTATGAGTAAAAACTTGTATTTATAATTTATCTTTTATCAAAGAGATGATAAATAAAATTTTGATAAATGAGTAATTATGGGGATTTGAACTCACCGCCGTTTGATAATTTAGCATGGTGTTGTCTAATTCATCTTAAAAATAAATTTTGTGAAATCAAACCATCCACAAGTAACATTTATATTAATTAATTTGTTCTGAAATGCAGAAAGAGGTGGAATTATTCATATATTGGAACATTTTTGAAAAATTGGTGTGCTTAACTAAGGACCTGTCTTGTGCATATGGGTAGAGAGATGTCGTGCTCGTCTTGATCTTGAATGAATTTTGTTTCTTGTTGAGATCCCATATTCTTAACCTCTGCAGGAAAAAAAAATTAATGGAAAAGGAAGAAAAATTAGTGAAAAATAAATAAATGCAAAATGGTGAGTTCCTTGATAAAGGGAGAACCACGTCATGTTTGAGGTTTGTTCATCACGTATTTTGTGGGCTGTGACTAATAATAGAAAGACCTAGTCTTCAGCCCCAAAGAGAATGTGATTCCAATATGCAATTTTAATGTATTACCAAGAAATACTTAAGTTAGACGTTAGAAACTAAGTTTAGAGTATAACTAGAAAAGTAACTCCTATATAGCTGTTATATATCTCTAATAGAGATATAGTATTGAAGCTCTAAGTTACTCGTTGATTGTACGATCCATTTGTCAATATGAATCATGTGAATTATATCTAATTAATTATTGATGATATCAGGTTAAGCACATTATGTGCGAGTGAAAAATGTTGGTTGACACAACTCAATAAGGTGAAATGAATTGGTGGGATTAATTATTGTTTAAATTGTACAATCACTGCCCACCACCAGTAACCCACTATAACTTATGTAATGCCAAATGTGAATAGTGTTGGAAGGCAGAAGCGGAATTATCTAGAAATTAA
Organism: Fraxinus americana; assembly: GCA_035079005.1. Lineage (NCBI taxonomy): Eukaryota > Viridiplantae > Streptophyta > Magnoliopsida > Lamiales > Oleaceae > Fraxinus > Fraxinus americana. Next base: position 1,348,945 of record CM068728.1, read on the forward strand.
AAAAAAGTTCTTTAATTCAATAAATAAGAACGTCTAGATGTCCACGTGTATGTTATATTAAGAATCAAGGATTCAAACTTTTACCTAAATTCGATGAAGAATTCTAGAATTGGATCTGAATCACGAATTTTCAGCCTTTTAGATCACGAGCTTCCAGTCTTTTAACTGTAAGAACTTGATGTTTCAAATCTCCAAATATTTTATGATATTATCCAAAGCCAAGACTACACCGGTGGGTGTGCACCTTCTTTTAATTAAATCAAGAAACTAATTCTTGGATTGGATAATAAGAAAATATTATTTTTCTCACTTTTTTTCTCTCTCCAAATTTGAACACTATGTAATTATGTATTATGATTGTTATAGGATTTTTATGTCCATCCAATCTGTATTTATAGAGATAAAAGATGTTCCAATCCATGTAGAATAATAATTCCAATAACAAATAGGAGTCTCAATTAAAATCCAAGTAGGAGTTTTAATTAAAGTCTAAATCCAATTAGTTTACATTTATTTACATGTGTAGGCCTAGAACTTCAATTACAATTATAATTAAGTTTAAGTTTACAACTTTTATAGTAATTACAAGTAAGTACAAAACTTTATTGTAATTACAATTAAGTCCAAAATTAATATAATTACCGTAATCAAGTTCAATTACCTTATAGAGTTGCCCAGGGACCTAATCGGACATATATTTTCCAAGTTCCAATAGTTAGATCATGTCTAGTCGACCCTAAACCACCCAATCTAATTATTAGTCTTTGTTTTTTCTACTAAAAGCAAAAGACTGAACTCTCGAAATATATAATATCACAAAAGCCAATAAATCTGTAGTATACGCATTTTATTCGATAATCAGTTACTAGCATAAAAGACTGTTTTGTCACTCTAATTGTTCTCACTAACTTAAATACAATTTTCTTCGACGGTCCTGTGAACAAATCACAGATGTCGAAATTTAGTCGTCGCTAAACATTGAGCTTAAATTTTAATCGTTTAATAGAAAATATTTAAGTAGTCACTCTACCCATTTTTTAGGGCGACGATTTCCGACACAAATTCATATTTTCTACTTCAACTTATCTAGATATTTGATCAATCAAATTGATCCCACCTATTGATGAATCAAAGAACCGTTAAAATCACGAAAAGATATACATAACTACGTCAAGGGATTTAGATGAAATACACAGCTGTCAAGTGGAATTTAATTCTCTGCACCTTCATGCTATAGAATTAAAACCGATATGTGATCCGTTCAATACACTCTAAGTGTACAAGTGTCACCTTTAACTATTTCTGTGATAAGGACAAATCACAAATCCGAATAGTGAATCAGACAACACTACAACCTTCCGGTATAATGTTTCAACCCTTATACATAGGTAATGAACAAATTACTTATGATCAAAATATAAACTGTGTCACACTGTACTTCTCAAAGCAAGTACCCAGTTTATATTATCACAAGTGATCATAGGCAAACGTAATTTTATTTAATATAAGAATATTGTTATTTGTACATCAGCAAAACTATATTATATGGGTACACAACCCAACAAATCTCCTACTTGTCCTAGAGTATATGTGTCATGTCTTTTAACCCCATACCTTGTAGATATCCATCGAAAACCTTAGTCGACAAACTTTTGGTAAATAAATCCGCGAGGTTGACCCCAGTAGCAATTTTATTGACAATCCCATCTCATCTACTAAATATCTCTCAAGAGAGATTATATTTTCGTTGGTTCTTTAGCATTTGCCACTACCCCACTATTATCACGGTACAATGTTAAAGGCTGTGCAGATGCAAGCACCACCTCGATGTCTTTTAGGAATTTTTTAAGCCACACCACTTTTTTAGCGGATTCACAAGCCGCCACATTCAACCTCCAAAGTGGAATCAACAATACATGATTGTTTGATACTTCTCCAAATAATGGCCCCACCACCAAGTGTAAACAGTGACCCTGATGTAAACTTGCGAGAGTCCTTATCAACCTGGAAATTTAAATCTGTATAACCCACTTGAACAAGATCTAGTGATGAGCAAATTAGCATATAATTCCTTGTCCTTCGAATGTACTTAAGGATATGCTTTACAGCCACCCAATGTTTCGGTCCAGGATTAGATTGATATCGACTCATAATACCAGCAGCATAACAAATGTCAGGTCTAGTATACAACATAGCATACATGAGACTACCAACTGTCGATACATAAGTATCCTACTCATGAGCTCCATTTCTTCAGGAGTCTTAGGGGACTGATCCTTAGACAGTTGGATTCCATGTCTGAAGTCTTAGAATCTCTTGCATGGCAAATCTAACAAGTATTTTGTCAATATATGAAACTTGATATAAAGTTATTTGCCTATTCTTTCAATCTCTTAAGATTTGAATACCTAGAACATAGCTAGCTTCACCCAAGTCCTTCATATGAAACTGTTCGGCCAACCACGCTTTCACAGATGATAACGCTTCCACATTGTTTCCAATGAGTAGAATATCATCTACATAAAGTACTAGGAAATTACAATATGTCTTAATCACTTTGTCGAGTCTTTAGTTCCAAGATTTTGATGCCTACTTCAACCCATAAATGGACTGTTGAAGCTTGCAGACTTTGCTTTCTTGACCATGTTCTATAAATCCATCTAGTTGTATCATATAGATACATTCCTCAAGATGGCCATTCAAAAATTCCGTTTTGACATCAATTTGCCACACCTCATAATCAAAATGAGCTGTAATAGATAAGAGAATCCAGATAGACTTAAGCATAGCCACAGGCAAAAAGGTCTCCTCGTAATCGACGCCTTCTCGTTGGGTAAAACTCTTAGCCACTAGCCTTACTTTGAAAGTTTCCACTTTCCTGTCCGCTCATCTCTTTCTCTTATAGACCCACTTGCAACCGATAGGTTTTATCCCCTCTGGTTTATCTAAAAATTCCCAGATCAGATTGGAATACATAGATTTCATTTCAGTATTCATAGCTTGTTGCCATAAATCTACATCCACATCATTCATAGCCGCCTTATATGAAGTCGGATCATCAAATTATTTTATGGAGATCACCTGATTTGACTCTCCGATTAACAAGTATCTAGAAGGTGGTCTGATGACACTCTGACTTTTTCTAGAAGGTGGTGGATCCCGGGTTGTGGCATTATTTGGAATTGCAACGTTTGTATCAATGTTGGTACCACCATTTGGTGATGTGTGAGATTATATCTATGGGATTACTTCCTCAATACCTTCAACGTTTATTTGATCTATGGGATTAGATGATGACTCATCTCTCCCACTCAAATCACATTGTTTAGGTATTTCTTACACAAAAGATTATCTGTCTCAAGATTACATTTCAGGTATCGATGAGATGGAATTTCTCCCACTAATTTCTCCCAACACGATCTTACTCTTGGATTGACGTTCATTAATATATTTATCCTTCAAGAAGGTTGCATTTCAGCTAATAAAAACCTTCATATCTAAAGGACTATAAAAATAATATCCCCTGGTACCTTTAGGATATCCCATAAATAGGCATATCTCTGATCTATACTCTAAATTTTCTGCATTCCCTTTCAGCACATGAGCTGAACATCCCCTAATTCGAATGCAGCGTAAGCTAGACTTGTACCCATTCTACAATTCCAAGGATGTCTTGGGAATTAATTTAGAAGGAACTAAGTTAAGAGCATATACTGTTGTTTCCAGTGCATATCCCCAATTTTTTTTTGTGGAATGAAGGCGGTACCTCCGAGATTTTATTAAAATGTCCTCACTTGTGGTGGAGGAATACCATGGTTACAAATGATATCAATAAAATCAATAAATAAGGAAGTATTACATTCCTAACAGTGAAAGTAAAAAATAAGTACTACTTCCCTTACAAAAAGAACAAGTTAAAGCAAAAATAAAAGTAAAAACAAAATACAAATACAAATATAAATACCTAAACTCTAGTGTTGGGCAAACCATACCTGTCAATCTGAACAAGCGCCCTCATATATCATGGTAGGTCGGATGGTCCATATTCCTGGTATCTACGATGATGCCAACCATCGGTAGCAAGTTCATCTGCAACTTGGTTCCCCTCTCTGAAGATGTGGGAGACCATATCTTTGTCAAGTGAAACGATATATGCAATCTGACTGAGTATCCCCTAGATAGGCTATGGTCCGCCACCTCTGGTAATGCAGTGAATGGCAACAGTCGAATCTGCCTCAACCTAAATATCTGACAAACCAAGATCTCTAGCCAATAGTATCCCATCACGAATAGCCCTGTCTTCCGCCTCTAATATCATACATTGTCCATATGAAGCTGAGAAAGCCATGATACAATTTTCTGCATAGTCCCTGATGATGCCTCCCCCACTTGCAAACTCATCTTTAACACAACCATCGGTGTTGATCTTGACATATCCAAATGATGAAAGCGCCACCAAACCATGATAGGGGGAGGAGATGGAGAGAGAGTCAAAGAAATATCAAAAAGTATAGCAAGTTGCATGTCATTATACCAATGTAACGGTCAGAATAGTCTACCAATATGGAGGAAGGATACCATACGGTAAACTCTCCAGATAATATGTCTCGAACTCATACGTATGTTCATGTGCTTTGCATTATTCCTCTCAATCTAAAGAAACCAGAAAATCAATAGAGGAATAATGATGCGAATGTGTCAAGTCCTTGCAAACTGTCCAAAATACCTCAATTTCAGAAATCTATGTCTGACACTCTCTCTTGTACTCATGGTAATCTGAAATAAAGCCCCAAAATGTTGCCAAACATGATCTGAAATATTGCTACCAGTAAAAATATGAGTGATGGTCTCAATATCAGAACAACACTGACATCAAGAAGCCAAATGACTGCCGATCCTCCTCTAAATAATGATATCAACTAGTATTAAATCCTATCATAGTCTCCAACAGAAGAACGAAACGGTAGTAGGTATGATAGGGCTCCACAGTAGGCGAAATGAATCCTGAACTGGCCTGCTAGAGCGGATCAGTTGCCATGCTGATTTAGTATTAAATCTTCCACCTGATGTGGCCCTCCAGAAAATACGATCCGAGACATCAAGACATAGTGGAATGGCCATGATATGCTCTACCATAGCTGATGGAAGAGCCTGAAGTAATCGTCAAAAATCCCATCCAGGCTCCTCGAAAAAGTCTGCACCCTCGTAGATGTATGCCGTCTGTGTGGAAAAATGGATGCAAATGTAGAATTACCCATCCAACAATCATGCCAAAAGAAGATCTGCCCTATCCCAAGGCATCACGCAATGTGTGTCTCGGTGCATGGTCTAAATTTCTTCAGTCTCTTCCAAATAGGAGAGATTGAGTGAGGAACTGCTGCAAGCGAATGATGTGTCCCTCTACAATATTTACCCAGTAGAACCTGCGCCCAAAGAGAACTCTGAAACCTGAACAACCACCATAGCTTCAATGAAAATGTATCCACCGTCCTGTAATCGTTTAAAGCCAGATCTCCCTCGTCAGCAGGAAGGCAAATTGCCTTCCAACTACGCCAATGTACACAACGTTCATGATCCTTAGAATCCCATAAGAATTGTGCAAATATACTCTCTAGCCTTTTCAAAATGACCTTAGGAGGTCGCATAATTTAGAATAGATATAGTTGTATAGAGGATAGAACACACCTCAGTAGTGTAATCCTACCACCAGGAGAGAGAAGGCGTGAAGCCCATCCAGAAATCCTACTCTTGACCTTCAAAATGAGATCATCATACAGAACACTCCTCTTAGCCCCTTTAAACATAAGGACTCCCAGATATGTGAACTGTTGTCTCTGATGTGAAAATCCAGTCAACTTTACTAACCTCCGTATCTAAATATCAGATACCCGCTAAGGCAATATAAGACCAATCCTATCTCTATTTACCAATTGAATAGAGACCCCCTCGTAGTGCTCCAAACAATCGATGACCCTTCTGATAGACTTCTTCTGTCCATTGGTAAATATAATCATATCATCAGCAAAATTAAGAGAAGAGACAAGAGTACTACCTCCTTGTCGATACTCCAGACTAGGATGTGTCTGAAACCTCTGAGTAAGTAATCGAGAAAAGTAATCCCCAGCAATAATAAATAAGGATGGAAAGATATGATCTCCTTGTCTGAGTCCTTGTGATGAATAAAAGAAACCACATGGTCACCTATTCAGAAGTACTGAGAATCGACACTCCGATATACAACGTCTAATCTAATCAATCCACAACTGGTCAAAACCAAACGCCTCCAGTATATAATAAATGAATTCCCAATCCATACGATCATATGTTTTAGCCATGTCAAGTTTCAACATAACATTCCCTCCACGCATTCTATTATCCAACGTGTGTAGAAACTCCGGGTCAACAAAACATTGTCCCCAATAAGTTGATCGGGGATAAATCTACTCTGCTGAGAGAAAATAATACAAGGCAGAAATGAACTCAATCTGTTGTTCAACAGTTTTGTGATAAGCTTTTTGAACAACGTACACAGGCTGATAGTTCGGCCACCTTGATCTGATCGAAATGTCTTAATTCTCTTACCCAAATGTTTCTCGACCTCAGTTCAATATTCTTTAAATTTTTTTAAAGTATCTAAATTTCAAGCCATTAGGTAGATGTATCAGAATCTAGAGTAGTCATCTGTAAAAGTGATAAAATACTCATAACCCCCTCTTCCAGGTGTATTCATGGGTCCACACACATTAGAATGAACTAGTTCTAATACTTCTTTGCCTCATGTCCTTTTGCTAGAAATGATCGCCTGATCATTTTACCTTCCAAATAAGAATCACAAACTGGCAATTGTTCGATCTTAAGCATGTTAAGTGGACTATCTCTAGCCAATCTTTGTATCCTATTAAGGTTAATATGTCCAAGTCTAAGATGTCATAGATATGTTTCACTACTATGGTAAGACATTTGTTTATGATTTACAGAAGTGACATTTATTTCATTTGTCGCACAATTTAAAATGTAAAGACCATTAGTCAAATATCTAGCACAAATAGGAACTTTATTCTTTAAAATATAAAGTGCATTATGCACAAACTTTACAGAATAACATTGCCCTATTAAACAAGAAACAAAAATCAAATTCCATTTCAATCGCGAGACATAATAACAGTCTCTAAGAATTAAACGCCTGCCACTACGGAAGTAAAAGTAAACTACTCCTACTGCTCTTGCTGAAACTATAGCTCCTATGTTGACAATAATTTTAAACTGGCCCTCATTGAGTCTTCTGCTATCCTGAAACACCTGCATAGACATGCATATATAATTAGTGGCTCCAAAGTCTACAACCCAAGAATTTGTAGAATAAACCACTAAACATGACTCAACAATAAAAAACTTACTAGCACCCTATTTTTTATCTAGTGCATTAGGGCAGTCTTTCTTCCAGTATCCTTTGCGACTAGAATGGAAACACTTGCCTTTCGTGTTCCATCTGATTTGTGCTTTTATTGCTACCTGGCTTCTTGTTAGATCTCTTCCTCTTCTTTTCAACTCCGCCTTTTGGCTTGGAACTAGTGAAGCTAGCAAATGATGCATGAGCATGTCCATCATTATCCTTAAGACCACTTTCCACATTTTGCAACTCATTCATCAACTCAGTTAATGTCATATCCATCTTGTGCAAGTGATAGTCCATAGTAAACTATGAAAACATATCACATAAAGAATTCAATACCATATCAACTTGAGTTTCCTGATCAATAGTTGCACCTAGATTCTTCGGCATGTTGAAGCGTGCAATCATAGTCAACATATGATCCTTCACAGGCGTTCCAGGTTTCATGCAGATGAACTACAAGGTATAAATGACCTCAAAACGAGCCCTCCTACTTGGATGTCCAAACATGGCCTTCATGCTTTCTAGTATATCATAAGAGGTCCTCTGATTTTCAAGCTTTTGTTGTAACACATTTGACATTGATACCAAAATAAAACAACGAGCCATATTGTCAGTTGCGATCCATTTATCATACACAGTCCTCTTGACCTTGGTTATTATCTCAGTAGGTTCTTCGGGACATTCCTCCTCAAGAACAGAATCAAATTTTTCGACAATAAGCACAAAAATCAAATAACGTTTCCAATCCACATAATTATCCCCGATAAGTTGGTTTTGTTTTATAATAACAGAAAATACGCTGAGATACATTTTGCTGAAAAATAACCTTTTATTGCATATTAAAATTGAGCAGCGAATAATAATTTAACATATGATGTACAAATGCATATGTAGATCCATCTAACTACAATAATGCAACGACAACTCGATCCTTGTGATCCACCATGCCTCTTTATAGGAAATGTCACCGTGTCCACTGATTAAGCTGAGAGCCTCCCACTAAACAAATTATATTTGACAACAAATATTTATATAAGCCTAGTATTTTTATTTGATCATCAAAATTATAAACAATAGCCTCTATAGGAGGTTCGTAGATAATTCCGATTTGAGTGTGTAACCTCTATCTCAATCTCTAAATACTTGAAAATAATTTCACCATCTATATGATGATCACAGATTATACTCTATCTAGATGATCTTATCATAAAGAAATTCAATCAAGCAACTCGAACAACACAACCCTCCTATAGTGTGATACTTTGCCTATGTATTGGCCAAAGGGGACCATGGATTTTTATTTAAATAAATACCATCTTCCACTCAATATTTTTAAGGTAAGGAATTTTAATTTTGAATAATTACCAACTATTCACATTAATCATATTAACATACACTTCAATTATCACAATTTTTCTATCCAGAAAAAAATGATCTAAAATAAATTAATCAAGAAATATCAGTGTTCAATGATATGCATCATATTCATAGTATCACGAGAGATGTCACAAATAAATCTATATGTCATAATATTTAAACCATAATATTTCAAACAATAATTTAAATCATACATGAGCAATAAATTAACAATTATTTGTGGCCCTTAAATGACTCAAGAATTAAATTAAAAACTTATTGAAACCAGGCTAAATATTTAATTTAAATCTTCAGTCCAAAAATATCCAAAGATCCAACAATAGCAATCCAAACAGCAATAGAACTCCTCCACCGTAAATGGAAAAAAATAATTTCGAATTTGACATATCTAGATCTGATTTGATTTGCAAATATGAACCCGATTCAAAAGTCAACCCGAATCGTGAGACACGCAAAAAAAATACACGAAGACCAAAATCTGTTTGGGCAGTTTGATTTTTTTACTGTAATTTCTTGATCTTATTCGTTATGTCTTCTAGGCCTTCAATCTTCAATCAATTTTCAAGATTCAACAATTACAAGAATTACATAATTCATATGTCCCGTAGGCCCACAATTTTGAATTTAATTGAAAATTAAATTAAATCAAGATAATGGAGTCGTAATCCACTTATCTTGTTACAGACTCGAGAAGACGAATTATATCAAGAACTTGCCACAAATAATTGGATTACAGTTTAAAATAATTCAATCATTCAGTCATCACATAATAAAATATTTATAGACATCGCTCGACTAGAACATGCAATCAAGATTCATAAATAACAAACACGTGAATGATCTAGTTCGCTCTGATACAAGTTGTTGGAATGTGGAGTGAAATTATCCAGAAATTAAAAAAATATCTTTAATTCAATAAACAAAATCATCTATATGTTCACGTGTAACATATCAAGAATCAGAGATTCAAATTTTTACCTAAATTCAACTATCAATTCTAGAACTGGATTTGAATCACGAACTTTCAGTATTTTGGATTAGAGCTTCTAGTTTTTTAATTGCAAGAGCTTGATACTTCAAACCTCCAAGTCTTCTGTTGTATTCTCCAAAATCAAGACTACACCGGTGAACGGAAACCTTCTTTTAATTAAATCAAGAAAACCTTTTCTCTCTCTCTCTCCAAATTTGAGCACTATGAAATTAAGTATTATGATTGTTGTAAGATTTTTATGTCTATCTAATCTCTATTTATAGAGATAAAAGATGTTCCAATCCATGTAAAATAATAATTACAATATCAAATAGGAGTCTTGACTAAAATTCTAGTATGAGTTTTAATTAAAGTCAAAATCCAATTAGTTTACATTGAATTACATGTATAGTTCTAGAAATTCAATTATAATTATAATTAAGTTTACAACTTTTATAGTATTACAAGAAAGTACAAAACTTTATTGTAATTACAATTAAGTTCAAAACTATTATAATTACCGTAATTAAGTTTAATTACTTTATAGAGCTACCACAGGGATCTAATCAGACATATATTTCGAAGCTCCAATAACTAGATCCTGTCTAGCGGCACTAGTTCATCCAATTTAATTATTAATTTTTGCCTTTTTCACCAGAGAGGCAAAAAGACTAAACTCTCGGAATATATAATATCACAGAAGCCAATAAATTTGTAATAATTTTCTTTGACTTGCCATATATGTATTTTACCCCCGTCCGAAATTCGATAATTAGGTACGAGCATAAAAGACTATTTTGCCCCTCTAATTATTCTCTCTAACCTAAGTCCAATTGTCTTTAACGGTCCTGTGAACAAATCACAAATTTCAAAATTTAATCGTCTTTAAACACTGAACTCAAATTTTAACCGTTCAACAGGAAAAAAATTAAGTAGTATTTTAGGGCGACGGTTCCCGACACAAATTCATGTTCTCTACTTCGCTAATTCTCAAGTTCCCAACTCATCGAGATATTTGACCAATCAAATTGATCTAACCCTTGATGAATCAAATGACCATTAAAATTACAAAAAAATATATACATAACTCTGTCAAGAGATTTAGATGAAATACACAGAGGTCAAGTGGAATTTAATTCTCCGCACGGTCATACTATAGAATTAAACTCGACATGTGGTCCTTTCAATATACTGAAAGTGTGCTAATTTCACCTTTAACTTTTTCTGTGATAAGGACAAATCACAAACCCGAATAGTGAATTAGACAACACTACAACCTTCCGATACAAGGTGATAATCCTTATACATAGGTAGTGAACAAATTATTTATGATTAAAATATAAGTTGTGTCACACTGTACTTCTCAACGCAAATACCCAATTTATATTATCACAAGTGATCATATGCACTTTAATTCGCATTCTTAATAATTAAGTTCTTGTTTGTCTCCCATTTTGGGAGAAGAAATAGAGTTTTAATAGTATTTTTGGAGAACGTGTTGTTGAAAAGTAAAATAATTTTATTGGTTTGTGTGTAGAATATTTTATTGAGTGAATATGTGATGGAGATTGTTTACTATAGCAAAAAAAAAAAGGGATGAGCTGCATCCTTGACGGCCCCCACATGTCTTGCCCTGAGCCTTAGTGAAGGAGGTAAATCACAAGTTATGCTTTCAAGAGTACATGGTGGAAGGCTACTTGTACACTTGCACTTACTCAATGGCCAAATCCATATTTCAGGATTCGAACTCTTGACGCAGCAGCCTCAAGTAAAGCTAGAATTTTTTCACCTTCTCCTTTTACCACTGGAGATGTGCCCTGGGGGTCTTTAGCAAACAATATTTGATAAAATGGATGACAAGCATGAGCTAAGTAATTACAATAAATGAAAAATAATTTTATTTAATATAAAAATATTGTTATTTTACATCAACAACACTATACTTTATGGGCACACAACCCAACAAATAGAAGAAGACAAAATGATCTCTCTCATAAGAAAAATATGAAAAATTCATATGCAAAAATGGTGGTAAATTAAAAATGCAATAAAGCACATTTTTGGGGGCATTCATTCATATTGAAAAAGGCATTTGGAGTGTGGCAAATGAACTCCCTTCATTTGGTAGAGGTTTGGATCAAATAGTACAAAAATCAAGACAAGGAATTCAATCAATTTGATCTAGAAATTTCTTCAACTTCAAGCAAGTCACTACAATCTTGACAAGTAGAAGCATGCTAGGTATGAAATTACATTTTTCTGTATAAGAAATTATGTGCCCTCAATTGTGGACCGCATCGCATGCAATCCACGCACCGCCTTTTCGAGGATTAAAAAGAATTTTTTCGATTGTTCAACTTATTTTGACATTCTGAATTTATCCGTGTAGTCAGAATTCAATGCATCTTGGCATTTGGTTCACTAACATAATGAACAGAGTAAGAAAAAAACATTACTATCCGTCGTCGTCTTCAAAAATTGTATAATTTTTAAATTTTCTTTTGAATTCGATCTAAATTTTGAAAGGCTCTAACTTTCTCATTTTAAGTCCAAATTAAAAGTTCTTAATATGTCCGGAAAGCTTAAGAGAAGATCTTTTTAGCTATACAAATCTTATTGCATGAAACTTAACGAACAACAAACAACAAATATTTAAAGTTTCTGGAAATTTAACTATGGTTTCACATTTCTCAAAAAAAAAAAAAAAAAAAAAAAATTGATGTTTATTTTCTGCAGCCTATACAGTATTTTGAAATAAATAACGGTGTCCAGTACGTATAAGTCCCTGTTTGGTATGAATTAAAATTTAAATTTCAATCAAAGTTAAAATCAATAATTAATTTTAATCATATATTTTATGAGATTCACAACTTTTCAATTATGTGTTTCAACAACTTTTATCAAAATCTATTAAAAATATAATTTTAATCCCCACCAAACATGGTTTAAATTATTTTCAATTTTGGACCTATATGCTTAAATATCTCTTTTCAATGGATATTTCCAATTGAGAAAATTAGGTCCAGTACCCTTTTTTTAGGTGTTTTTGATTAATATCATTAAACTCTAATTAAACATTTTAATGAAGTATTAATTAAGTCCAATTGTGATTTTTTCATATAAAAGTGACATAATGTCACTTTTTCATAAAAAAGTGACAGAATTCACATTCTCATTTTGTCAAACACCTTGCACGCATTAATGATTTAATTGATTCAAAATTTTCTTTTTCATATGTATTACCATAAAACGGGACTTGAATTGGTACGTTCAAAATTCAAAAAATGCATACGTATGCATCTAGTTAATTGCTTCAATGATATATTGTGGCTCTTTTTGAGAAAAGTGACAGAATGTCACTTTTTCATAGAAAAGTGACAAAACGTTTATTTTTCATAGAAAAGTGGCAAAATTCACATTATCCTTTTATCAAACACCTTACATGTATAAATGATTTAATGGATTCAAAGCTATTTTTTCATATGTATTGACACAATCCATTCTATCTGAAATTCAATAATGTCATTTTCAAACATATTTCCAAAAACAATAATAAAGGGTTAAAGGGGTTCAAGACTGGGTAGAGAGAGGTTAAAGGATCACAAGACTTGGAGGGCGTGTGACTTTTTTTGAGATAAGTGACAGAACGTCATGTTTTCATAGAAAAGTGGTAGAATTCACATTATTCTTTTGTCAAACACCTTACATGCATAAAAAATTTAACGGATTCAAAGCCATTTTTTCAAACATGTTTCCAAACATAATAAATAAATCATCAAAAAGAAACTTTATAAATGTTAATTATTTATGCTATAAGGTTTAAACTAAATCTAATCATGAAATCCAAATAAAAATGAGATAGATGGCTGAAAATTGGGGAACTAATTGAAGGAGGAGTCAAAAACATTAAAAAAAAAAACTTGAAATTGACAATCTTGATTTTTTTTCAAAACTTTCAATAATGAAATAACTTTGATCTTCTTCCAGATCTTCGAATAATGAACAAATTTGTGGATGATTTCCTCTTTCTCCTAATTTTCCCTTTTTTTCCAATTTGGAGGCTTGTTTACGTTCATGCAGGAATCTTCTATGTTTAAGCGTATAAAATACGTTAAAGTTTTCTTAATTACCACTTAATCTAAGTTTATCATGATTTTTCAAAACTGCCTCAAAATATAGGGTATTTGTGTAAGTAGCCTTTCCAATTTTTGCTTCTCAACAAACGTGCCCCTTCCAAGACCCAAAATACCCAGCCCGTTAATAGATGGCTGTTCAATGTTTACGCAAATGGGCCTTCAATCGGCATTATACACGGAAAAAATCATATACCTAACAAATACAAAATATTTTATTTTATACTATTATATTAATTTATAAACATAAATTGCTACATAACCCAATAAAAATACCAAAATTATATAAGAGAAACTTTTCCTATTTTCATCTGTAATTGATGTTGAGCCACAATAAAAATGAGTGTAATTAATTGAATATGCTGAATGTATGGGAATTTAAAGTTAAATCAAGCTTGTATGATAGGATGACATCAACAAAGGTGGTATGACAGAGCATTCTCTGTGTTTGAGATAAAATTGGCTTCCGGAAGATTTTCAAGCTTGCTAATATACATATCTGCAGTATTACCTTGATCAGATTGGCAGCTGATTTCCGATTCAGAATTCCCAATTAAAATTTTATAGATAATATGTTTGACTTCCTTTTTCGCTATATTGCAAGTATTGTTGACCCTAAAAAATGTACTTTCAATATGACCAACAGATCCCCAAGGCCTCTCACGTCCACGCCAGCCGGTTCCTACACACTTGGACAAATCGTTAGTCACACGTGGCTTCTTCCAACAGGGTGGAGTTGGCTACACGCATTCCGATGATCAAGTCAGTTGGGGAAGTAAATATATGAATATGAGAGAGTTTTAAATGTGAGCCTCTAATATAAAAAGGGGGCCGACTTTGAGGAGCAAATAAAACAGTGATATGGCAAAATTTTAGCTTGAGAGTCTTAAACTTGAATTACCTTTCAAATGACACTAAGTGTAAACTTTTATAATAAGAAAAGGTGAATGCAAGTCCTTCAATGAAGAGATATGTGGCATCATCCATGCGGCTGATGTCTCTTATCTTAGATATCAATCAATCATAAGCCTTAAATGCTAATACCACTTTAGCATCCACAATGTCTAGCTTGCAGCATTGGATTTGACCTGATGGGCTGGCAGTGGCGACGACGACAGTGAATTGTGACATCAATCACATATCAAAATATTGCCTAGGAGATCATATGCTGAGCTTCTTTTGTTGCCTCGCCTCTACTCGCAGTTTGATTTTTCCTCATGGGGTCAGTATAATTTAATGAGGTTGGCAAATATTTTTGTTCGGCAACCAAAAGGGGTTCAGTCAAATCAGCCTCGTGATATTTTGGTATATTTTGGTATGGTGCGGGGCCCTACAATTTCTGCTACGTATGATATTCGGGGTCTTGTGAAGCAAGGTGTAACAAGCAGGGGCAGACCCAATGAAGGCCCAGTGCAGGCATCTGCCTGGACTTGGGTCACCCCATTTAGTGGTTGGTGTTGCTTGGCTAGCTGAAGGTTTTTCAAGTCTCTGCTTGAGGATTGGCGTGCAGGCTTGCAGTGGACTTGGGTCACCTCATTTAGTAGCTGGTGTTGCTTGGCTAGTTGAAAGTTTTTCAATTCTCTGCTTGAAGATTGGCGTGCAGGTTATCTCTGGTTATGTTCTACAATGTTCATATTCATCCTTTGAAGGTTGTAAGTATTTTGTGTGTATATATACTGTCTTTTTTCATTCAAATTTTAAATTTGAATTCAAAGTGCTTGCCTGCCATACTGAGAATCACGTCAGGGACAGCTTGCTGTGGTTGTTCAGTTTCTGTCAGTCACATTCCATTTTTGGTCATAATATATATTTTTAAACACAGTGGATTTTACCTTGCATTGATTTTCAAAATGTGATATTTAGAAGTAATGCTATGGATAATGGTTTCACAACTCTACATAGCACTACGTATTATAACATTGTTGTTTTTTTACTTTTTTTTTACCTTTACGAATATCGATCGCACTGAAAATATTTCTTGGGTCTACCCCTGGTAACAAGTATCTTGTGTGATGTAGTCTTACACTGATGAATTTTGAAAACCTAGTTGGGTCGTGATTTTGAGAAATTGTTAATTCTGACCGGTAAAAAATGTAATTAGCACATGTAGTTGTATATCCCATTTTTTTGATTCATGAGAACATGTGCTTTATATACATATATAGAAAAGATATTGATCTTGACAAAAGAGTTATCTTGTCAAAAATTTCTAATATTAGAACTACATGTTGCGAGTGATCTCTTTTCATCATAATTGTTACCCAATACAATATGATCAATTCACCAGACGTTGTGTAAAATCTTTTTTCGTGTTCCTGATAAAATTGGGCTCCTTATGATTATCGAAAATAATATCATCTATGTGACATCCCAAACTTAAGCTTCGAATGTCACGTACTAACGTAATAACTTTAGCCTTTGTTTCATGTAAAAACTCTTAAATAAAATGTAATGCACACCGGAAACTTATTTTTAATTTATGGTAAAATATCTCTCTAAAGTTTAATGGCCAGCAGTAGTTCATGCCGACTTGAAATTATTCTTTAATATGCGAACTCGGTGCTGTCACGGGTAGTTTGGGCAGCCAGTTCGAACATTTTTATAAAATTCACCCCAACTCCATTTTCTATGAAATTTGTGGCATTTGAAAGATATTTCCCATTAGTTTCTCAATTTAAAATATGGAGAGTTTTCAAGATTATATGATATCGACTGCACAGAAATATCAGATTTGACCTTTCGACACTTAAAAATTTATATCTCTGGCTACAGATATCCAAATTGAGTGATTCTTGTGCTCATATTAAGACAACTCAAAGTAGAACATGGGAGTATTTTTAGAGTCTCAAATAGACATTTTTAGAGTTTGTAATTGCATTTTGAACTGAACCTAAAAACCTGTCCTGTTTCTGTCTCTTTTACCGTCGTAGGAAAAATGGTCTTTACGCATGCCTCTTAACGTAACATGAACGATATACTTACAAAACTTAATTCCAGTACCGTATTACATCAGGTAATATAGCTGTTTATATCTAATATCACATGAAAAACATATGAAAAACAGTCTTTGAATGAAACATACGAAAATAAAGTTTCGATACAAGATAACTTTGTCTCATCATCAAGTAGGCCGACTAACTTCCACCAACTCAACTCAACGATCAAGAATCTGAAAATTTAGTATAAATACTATGAGTATAAATAATACTCAGTAAGATACCATATTCGGATTTAACATGTTAATACTACACAAAAGAAAGCATTCAAACAAATACTTGCACATCCCGGCTTGCCGGTGCCTTTTGGACTTGCCCTAAGGCATAAATAGATATCTAACTTCGTGGACTTGTCCATCACTTTCATATTATAGTTCTCATGCATAGTTTAAGCATAAATATTATCATAAAATCCTACTATTTGAGCATAGAAAGTATCTTACCTTAACACTTAGGGTTGAAAATCGTACTTGAAAGTGCTAGCCTTTATTTTCCCTTTCACGTATCCTATCTTTCCTTTTGATTGCAAGTAATTTTCTGGTTTCAAAGGAAATTTGCAGGAACCTTTCTTAAGTATTTAAAGACAAGGACAACCTATGACTAAATAAGGTGTAAAGGGTGACTAATAAAGTTTGGTGCCTACATCTACACGTGTGAACTGCATGGATGCTCTTTATAAACTTAACTACACACTTCCTACTTAAGTTAAACACTTCATGCTTGCTTGTTACTACAAGTTGACACACCACATGCTTGTTTGCTACTACAATTGACACCATATCATGTTTGAATATTAACACTAACCACCTCATGCTTGCTTGAATATTTAACACATCAAACACCTAATTAACTAATTTTGGTAAACTTTTAATTAACCAAAAACTGAAAACGTGGTAGTCACTCATAATTTGGCTATATAAAAGTTTTGAAAAATTAAATTACCATCCTAAAAAAAAATATGAGCAAATTAAACGAGCATAAAATTTCGGAGTATTACAATCTAGACTATTTTTACGGATTATAATGTGATTGTAACTAGTTTCAAGAAGATACTTGATGAATGTATTTTATACACTTTTTCGGGGTCTAAAATAGTGATATTTGATAATTCTTCAGACAAAATATATCCTAAATTATTGTATTTTATGTTATATAGATAAAACTCAATGGTTGAACAATGAATCAAAAGAAAGAAGCGAAAAATGGTAAAATTCAAAGTTTGAGGACCAAATTGTAAATTCAATAGTTGATTCGAACCATAAGATGATACTTTGAAGATTGTTAGGAGACAGTTGAATGGAATTAGAACTCAAAAATGGAATATGATGAAAATATTATCAAAATCAATTTCCAATCGCACAAGTTATATTCCTTATTTTTAGTCGAAAATTGAGACCCATTTTTAGCAAGGTAAACGTTCGAATCAGGAAAATTGTATTTCGAGCAAAGTGGTAGTCTTTTGAGTTATCTTAAATTGCTTTAATTGTATATTGAGAGAGAACGTTATGGTCAAAATACAGACTAATGTGTAGAGACAAAAATCTCCGTGCGAAGGCAACTTTCCATATTCGATTGAAACTCTTTTGAAAGTCAATTTTGAAGTGATTTTCAACTAAATTTCGACTCCTACAAATACTTAACAGAAGAATACATATTGTGGACCTCTTATATGTATATTACACTCCAATACTCATCAATTATTATTATCAAAGTAGGAGAATTCATTATTTTTGTGAGAGAATTAAAAAACATTTGCAAGAATTCAATTAAGTAAAATTCAAACTTGACTTTTTGGGCAAAGAAGAGAAGACACAATTGGACATTCATCAAGAAACCATTAAAGAGATTCAGGATTTCAAGATTCATCTTTATCTTTTCAATTTATCAAAAATTCGGATTATATCTTTTCACTTAAATATGTTTTCTCGTATTTTTGACATGTTATGCTAATTTTATACATTGTTAAGATGAGATGAACCCTTGTTATGATATTTTTAGTTTTTAATTAATTATTTTGACTTTAATTTGATTTGTAGATGTTTATTATCGTTTTAGCGTTCTTTTTAATTGTCTGATCACCAATTGAATTGTCAATAAATTTTATTGCTATCAAGAGAGACAATAAGATTTAAGCACAATATATAAGCATTATAAGGTTCGATAGATGATAGAGATATACCTCAATATTTTATATGGTTTCAATAGGTGTTCTAGTACTTGTTAGTGTATTTATCATGTTTGCATCTTTTATCGAGAGATAGAATGATCATATGAGTGGAATTGATTTAATCGCCATCGAGAGAGACTTTCAATTAAATTAGAAATATTGACCAACATGAATGATTTCAAATTGTCACTTTAATTGTTACATTAAAAATAAAATAATAAGGGAAATTCGACATCTTAGCAATACATCTCCCATATTTGAAAAACATATTTGCTTATTTTCATTAGTTTAATTGATAATTCAAGGATTAGTATACAAAAAACACAAAATTTATTTGTTATTCGACTAAAGTTGCAATTAATTTTAACTCAATCAAATACATAGTCATCATGAGTTCGACACTCTATTCATCACTTTATTACTTGACCACGATCTCGTCCATTTGCGAGTTTTCAAAGGATCAATACTATTTGTGACTAACTCATTTATGTAGAATAGTTCAAGTCCCATTAGCGTGTCATTCTTTTCAGGGATAATACATACATTTCTATCATAAACATGCTACAACTCCTAATTTATTTTTTTATATTTCGGATGCAGACATGATGAAGAGATTTTCGGACAAGAAATATGGAGAAAATGAGAACGAGATATGATGAAGATCTGATCTGGAATTGGAAGATGATTTCTTGGATTTGATTCATGAAGTTTCATTAATCGTTACGATAAAGAAGAAGGTATATTGAGGATATTTGGCATAATTGGGGTTCGGTGTAGATATGGCATGTTTGGAGGATAGCATTCAATTTGATTAGTATGATGAGTGACGATCTTTGTTGATTATCATTTTACTATATATATTGTAGGATTTTTCAATTAAAAAAGGTTGAAATGTGAAAGATGAATATTTATCTAATTTATTGTATTGGGTGTAATTTCCACTTATACATACGTTATAGTCAAATATCACAAGTAGGCTCATATTCGATATTAATCAATGGAAAATACAAGAAAATTACAACCACGTATTTTTCAATTTTCCATTTTAATAATCAAATGATAAAAATGTTCTTTTAAATACCAGTTGTACCCACCACCATCTCACTCTAGCCCACTTGATTCCACACCACACCACAACCCACCCTAAACCCTAATTCATTTTCACCCAACATCACACCAATAGAAGCACTGCAGATCACCATAGAGCATTGTGCCAACAATCGATGTTCCATACGCATCGCAAATCACCACTGAGCGCCGTGTAGGAAGCAACAGTAATACATGGCTCAATTTCTGTAACCTTTTAAGGGTCATTGCTTCCTACAAAATGGTTAGTGGTGATTTGAGATGCATTTGGAACATCGGTGGTTTGCACAGTGCTTGATGGTGATCAAGGTTCATCTATTTGTGTGATTTAGGTGGTTCGGATGATGATTGTTGGTACAATTTGTGTGTCTGGCTGTTGGTTTAGGTGGTGACGACGGCGGTGGTGCTGTTGTGGTGGTGGCGATGGTGGTAAGGTGGCAATGTTTGCTAGTTCAAGTGATTGTTAAAGTTGTTCATTAAGGGCGGTAGTGGTGGGTTATAGATTTGAGGCGACGAAAGCGTTTTGGGTTGTGTGGGTGGGGTGATGAACAATAATTTGTAATCAGTTAATTTGATAATATGTGACTTCTAAATTAATTGTAACCAATTAATTTGATAATTTGTGATTGATAAATAAGTCGTGACCTACATTTTTCGTCATTGTGACTGTGACGTTTTGTTATTGTGACTAGTACGTAACTATGATCATAAATTATAGGTTATTGTGACATTAACTTATTTAGTCTCTATCTGGAAGTGCTTTTAATCCCATTTCTATCAAATTTTGATAGATTGGTCAGAATCTTCGTAATAAAATAATTGACCTTATACAATTACCATTTGACTAGGTGTAGCAGGGTAGGAGTGCGTTTTATCTATGTGACTATTTTCCCCTCCAAATTTCTAGGAAAATGACATGATTCCCCTCAATGATTTTATACTTGCCCAGCAATGAAGGAAAAAAAAAATGGAAGTTGACGAAGTGCAATCACATTTGACTTGTTAATTGTTGTGGGCGTTTAAGGTGTGACTGAAATAGGGCCCATTTCAATGGTCATCAAATCAATTATTTGTAAAAAAGAGGTGCCCCTAATTAGAGGCTTAATTATTTATTTAATTAATGCAACCAGATTTTCGAAAGAATTGTGGGATAAAATAAAGGTGAACCAAAGTAATAGATGAAACCGAAGGCCCATGTTCATACGGTTTCCTTAAATCGAATTCGCTGCCTCATCGGAGTGCACGAGGTTTTGATCGGTATTCGATTCCCAGGATACAATCTGTTATCGGTCCACGTTGCACGACGTTACCGACCTACGAACCAGCTGTGACTTTTCTCTCAAAGGATTTAGCAAAGTAAAGAAATCAACCAAGCTATGGAGAAGGAGGAACTGTATTGCCCGGAAATGGAAAAGAAGAAACTGTAGGTTTTCTTCTTTGGTTGTGTTTGAGGTTTTAATCACTTGTTGTTGTATTTTCCTCCAACTATGAGTTCCTCTATTTATACACATGGATGAGGGGTGTAGTCATTAAGACATTGAAGAGGAATTGAAGAGATGAACGGCTGAAATGAAGACTGATTTACCTGAAACCGAAAATGACATTTATTTGCATGAATAAAGTCTGAAACTGAAGGAGAGGGGGCCGCCGAATCAAACTGATATGGTGGCTTTAGATTTTCTGTAGCAAAACTGATTTTCATTCAATTATTTCCAACAATCCCCCACATGAATGAAAATTGGAAATCAAAGACCAAAGAGCGGAAGAGAGAGTAAAACGAATCAATCCTGCATAGGATAGGTAGCATTTAGCTTTGAACCTTCCCTTATGAAAATCTATCGAGTATTACTAGCAAACTAGTGGATTTGATGCCTTGAACTATTTCGCCATTTGTGTAAACCAAGACAATAGACCTCACACAGGACCATTCTAGACACAGCGTAGTTCTCAATGTTGTGTTCGTTTTGGCCATGAACACGTCGCCTGGTTCTGCAAGTGTTTGTTCAAGGATGTAGCCTTCCCAATCCTTATAGAAGCGGCCCCACTTCACACTCACATAGGTGACATCTTAACTCAGCGTTTCACAACAACGCTTAAGGGTCATTAAAAGCATAGCTTAACCTGCATCTTCCAATCACTGTGAGCACCATATGAATGAGTAGAAGGAGAACCTTCTTAGTGATTTACACAGATATACATGGTTTAGTTGTCCCTTTGAACCTAGATCCTGGGATCTCCATTCAACTAGGTTGGGTTCCCACCATGATACCTTTCAACGTCATAGGCTGCAAGCCCATTCCCCTCAATGCTTTTTCAACTAGCTCTCGAGTTAACCCTTTTGTTAACGGATCTGCAATATTATCCTTTGACTTCACGTAGTCCAGAGTGATAATACCTTGTGAGAGTAGTTGTCGAATGGTATTATGTCGTTTTCGAATATGTCGAGACTTACCATTATACATATTGCTCTGTGCCCTACCAATTGCTGATTGATTATCGCAATAAACACAAATTGCAGGCACAGACTTTGACCATCTTGGAATATCCTCAACAAACTGGCGAAGCCACTTTGCTTCTTCAGTTGCTTTGTCTAAAGCAATGAATTTTGATTCCATTGTAGATCTTGCGATGCAAGTTTGTTTGGACGATTTCCAAGAGACAGCGGCACCACCAAGAGTAAAGACATATCCATTAGTAGATTTTGAATCTGACATATCAGATATCCAAATAAGATCAAGATACCCTTCGACATCGCAGGTATCTAGAATAATGCAGTCCAAAATCACGAGTGTACCTTAAGTAATGTAACATCCTGAAAATGGCTCTCCAGTGGATAGCACCTGGGTTACTCGTGTAGAGACTCAATCTGCTAACTGAGTATGCTATATCCAGTCTCGTACAAGTCATTAGATACATTAAACTCCCAATTATCCAAGAATATTCCAACTGTGACACACCATCACCAGTGTTCTTAGATAAGTGGAGACTCAAATCAACTGGAGTCCTGGCCACAGCCGTATCTGACTTGTTGAACTTGTCTAGTATCTTATCGATATAATGAGATTGAGATAACGCAAGTCCATTTGGTGTTCGAGTGATTTTTACTCCCAAAATGACATCCGCAAGACCTATGTCTTTCATGTCAAATTTTGAGTTGAACATATTCTTAGTGGCTTTGATAATCTTATCAGAGCTGCCGACAATGAGCATGTCATCGACATACAGACACAATATGACATATCCATCATTAGTGTCCTTCACATATACACACTTGTCGCACTCGTTGATTCTAAACCCACTAGAAATCATAGCATTATCGAACTTCTCATGCCATTGCTTCGGTGCTTGCTTTAAACCATAAAGCGATTTAACCAACATGTACTTTCCTTTCTTGACCTGGAGCCGAAAACCCCTCTGGTTGCTCCATGTAAATTTCTTCATTCAAATCTCCATTTAGGAAAGCTGTTTTTACATCCATCTGATGTATTTCCAGATTTGGCAAAGCTGCAATAGCAATTATCATCCGGATTGAAGTTATTCTCGACACAGGAGAATACGTATCAAAGTAATCTAAGCCTTCTTTTTACTTATAACCTTTGAGTACTAGCCGAGCTTTATATTTATCAATAGAGCCATCAGTTTTCATCTTCTTCTTGAAGATCCACTTGTAGCCCGAAGGCTTACAGCCCGGTGGAAGATTTACTAATTCCCAGGTATGATTCTGTAGGATAGAATCGATTTCACTCTTGATGGCTTCTTTCCACAAATGACCATCTGGAGATGATATAGCTTTTTTATAGATTTGAGGATCATTCTCCATCAAATATGTGAGGAAATCAGGGCCAAACGTTTTAGTAGTTTTGGTCCTTTTGCTCCGTCTAGGCTCATCCTCATCTTCTTCAACTGGATCTTTATCACGCGCGAGCGTAAGATTCCATAGTCCGTTTAACAGGAGTTAACTGTTTAGGAGATTTACATGGAAATATATTCTCAAAGAATTGTGCATTCCTAGACTCTATAATCGTGTTCGGATGAATATCAGGTACATTCGAATGATGTACTAGGAACCTATATGCACTACTATTCTATGCATAACCAATGAACACACAAATAACCTGCCTTAGGTCCAATCTTGACCTTCTTAGGAGGAGGTACCACAACTTTAGCAAGACACCCCCACATTCGTAAGTATTTATACGATGGTGTTCGACCTGTCCAAAGTTCATACGGAGTCTTATCCATATTCTTTCTTAACACTTTATTCAAAATGTAATTCGCAGAAAGAATAGCTTCTCCCCACATGTTCAGTGGTAATCCAGAACTAATCAACATAGCATTCATCATTTCTTTTAACGTTCGATTCTTACGCTCAGCAATTCCGTTCTGCTGAGGTGAATAATGTGCGGTAGTTTGGTGAATTATTCCATGTTTAGCACAAAATTCACCAAATGGTGACTCATATTCACCACCACGATCACTTCTTAACACCTTTATTTTCTTGCTAAGTTGATTTTCAACTTCATTCTTATAAAGAATGAATTTATCGATAGCTTCGTCTTTGCTTTTAAGCAAGTACACATAACAATATCTCGTGCTATCGTCGACAAAAGTAATAAAATACTTATTGCCGCCTCGTGTCTGGACAAATTTCAAGTCACACACATCACTGTGGACTAGTCCCAAAGGCTCGGTACTTCTTTCAATACTATGAAACGAAGACCTAGTTAGCTTAGCCTCAACGCAGGTTTCACATTTATGCTTTGAATCAATTTGAAACCTAGGCAAGTAATTTAGTTTACTTAGTCTACGTAATGCATTGTAATTTATGTGACTTAATCTACCATACCATAGATTAGATGACTTAAGCAAGTAAACAGAAGGAGTTTTCTCATTATTCATAATAGTTGGGGTTACAGCAATTACATTCAGTTTAAATAGGCCATCAGTCATATAGCCTTTCCCAACATAAACTCCTATTTTGGTAATCACCAACTTATCCGCCTCAAAGACCATGCGGAAACCATTCTTGCTCAGAAGAGACCCAGAGACCAGATTCTTGCGAATCTCTGGCACGTACAGCACATTAGTCAGAGTAAGCTCTCTACCAGAGGTCATCTTCAGGATCACATTGCCTTTACCAAGCACTTCAGAAATTGCAGAATTTCCCATAAACAACTTTTCACTATTTGTAACTGGTGTAAAAGTAGTGAACATACTCCTGTTGGAGCAGACATGGCAAGTGGCCCCAGTGTCTAGCCACCACTCTTTAGGGTTAGACCCTACCAGGTTAACCTCACTAATCACAAATTTTTGAGATTTAGGTCGAGCATGTCATCTGAGAGATGATCTCTCTCATTTCCAACCATATTAGCCTGAGGGCGCTGTTTGTTATCCCTTCGAGGCTGACGGCAATTTGCTGATCGATGCCCAACTTTGTCACAATTGAAGCACTTTCCATTGAACTGGAACTTAGGCTTCTTTCCTACCGCACCGTGAGTTTCCTAACCGAGACCCTTTCATGGTCTGCTTTTTGTCTTTCCAATTCCCGTTACCATGTTTGGCTTTAAAGGATAGACCTTTCTTAGTACCAGAACTTTGATCGTGTTCCAATACATTAGCCTTCTCAGAGTAAGAATTCCCTGACTTACGTTCAGCTTTTTTGTTATCCTCCTTAATGCGCAGCTTGATAATTAAATCCTCGAAAGACATCTCTTTCCTCTTATGCTGCAAATAGCTTTTGAAAGCCTTCCACTGAGGAGGTAGCTTATGAATAGCAGTAGCCACCTGTAGAGATTCTGACATAGTCAGACCCTCAGCATACATTTCTTGCAAGAGCACTTGATACTCCTGAACTTGGCTCACCACTGAACGTAAATCAACCATTTCGAAGTCCATACACCGACTGGCCAAGAACTTCTTAGACCCAGCATCCTCGGACTTGTACTTCTTTTCTAAGGACTCCCAAAGCTCCTTAGCAGACTTCTTTACCACATACACGTGGTACAGAGAATTCTGTAGGCCATCCAAGACATAGTTACGACACAAAAATTCAGCACTTTTCCATGCATCCCAAGCCGCACGCCTATGTATATTAGTGTCGTTTTCAGCCACGACAGGGGCATCCTCGGTGAGAAAACGTGTAAGGCCTAAAGTTGTAAGATAAAAAATCATCTTATTCTGCCATGTCTTAAAATCAGTGCCAGCAAATTTATCCGGTCGAATTGCATGATACACCGGAAATTGAGCCGGAAACGGTGGCAAAGGTACCGAGGCCGCAGCCCTAGGCAAAGTGGGGTTCACTCCAACATGATGAATTCCGCCACCAATTATCCCATAACGGGAGGAATACCAGTCGAGGTCTCCAAAGGGTTGACAACGGTCATTGCGGGATTTGGTACACCGGTACCAACAGTGTTGTTGTTCACATCGTCATTTTCATGTGATGCCATTTAACCTTAAAGAACGACAACAAAAGGTTTAGAACAATAGTGAGTTTGTAAACTAGAAATAGATTCAAAATCTATGTTATCAATTCGGAAAAACTTCGGAATTGAAATGAGAGTAAATTATTTAGTCAAATTATCAACAACTTATCAATTATTTAACATGAATTAGAAAATCATTATTCAATGATTAAAATTAATCATTAGGAAAAATAAACCAATCATAAATAATCATAAATAATCATATAATCAAATAATTATTTAAACATTATCCAATCATTATCAATCATATGCTAATAATTAAATAATCATTAACTAATAATTATAAAATAAAGTAACTAATCATTATAAAATAGTTACACAGTTATTACCAAATAATTGCAAACCATGTTGGTTGGAAAAAACATGCAAAACCATCCATTACACATGCAAACCACCTTTCTTGTAAACCAAAGTAGCAGGGAACGTTTTTTTTTTTCCTTTTTCAGTCTTCTTCTTCCAAATCTTTGATCAATTCAAAATCTACCTTGATGCATGATACGTAAATGATAAACAGGAATTTGAAAACCACATGAACTGATGAACGAGAAAAAAAAAGGGTTAAAACAAAAAGACAGAAACTGGTTTTAAAAAAAAGCCAGAAACAGTTTTTTTTTTCCTTCAAACGATGAACAAATTGATCCACCAAATGCAAATTCGATTTAAGCTTGTGGGATAAAATAAAGATGAACCAAAGTAATAGATGAAACCGAAGGCCCGTGTTCACACGGTTTCCTTAAATCGAATTCGCTGCCTCACCGGGGTGCACGAGGTTTTGATCGGTGTTCTATTCCCAGGATACAATCGGTTATCGGTCTACGTTGCACGACGTTACCGACCTACGAACCAGCTGTGACTTTTCTCTCAAAGGATTTAGCAAAGTAAAGAAATCAACCAAGCTATGGAGAAGGAGGAACTGTACTGCCCGGAAATGGAAAAGAAGAAACTGTAGGTTTTCTTCTTTGGTTGTGTTTGAGGTTTTAATCACTTGTTGTTGTATTTTCCTCCAACTATGAGTTCCTCTATTTATACACATGGATGAGGGGTGTAGTCATTGAGACATTGAAGAGGAATTGAAGAGATGAACGGCTGAAATGAAGACTGATTTACCTGAAACCGAAAATGACATTTATTTGCATGAATAAAGTCTGAAACTGAAGGAGAGGGGGGCTGCTGACTGAAACTGATATGGTGGCTTTAGATTTTCTGTAGCAAAACTGATTTTCATTCAATTATTTCCAACAAGAATTTCAAACATTCACTAAGTTTGAAAGTGTATATTTAAAGGTCGGTAGTTATGTATATTTTTCCTAAACAAAATCATAATTTAAGAATAAAATTTCAAAAATACCAATCTTGTGGAATTCTTTCAAAAATCAGGTATTAAATCAGTATTATCTTTCTTATAATTATATATACATTGATTTAAATAAGAGAATAATGTGATGTGAATTGTTGATTAATAAATAATAATTGATGATTATTCTCTTTCATTTTATCTTTTGCTAAAAAATAAATTAGTTATCTCCGTCCCAGCTTTCTTACAAATCCTATAACAACTCGACCTTGGTGTCCAAGTTGTTATGTCATTATGTATTGTCCAATCTGAGAGAGTATATACCCATTTTAACCTCAAGGTTTTCTATCCCATCCTCCAAAAATTAAACCCAAGACCTATGTCTCATTAAAAACTTAAGTTAAATCCAAGTACCAATTGATATCCCTTAAAGATGGATGGTCTGAAGAGGTGTTCAATTGGCGCTATCTTTAGTAGCTCTGAGTCTTTCCTGTTGGCCAGCTTTGTATAGTGCATCGACATGGGCATTTTCAAGGCGTGGGATTTGCGTCAACTCAAACTTTTCGAAGAATTGGAGAAAATCCATAAACTGTTTGAGGTATGCTGCTATATTTTCCTTTCTTGTGGTGAAGTTGCCATTGACTTGGATAATTACTAACTGTGAGTCACTACTTGCAAGTAGCCTCTTCACTTGCATTTTGCAGGCTAGTCTGAGCCCGGCCAAAATGGCCTCATGTTCTGCAAAATTATTTGCAGTTTTGAAATCTAAACCTCACTACACAATTGAGTTTATAACCTTCTGAATTTACTAAGACCACTCCTGCTTTAGAGCTCGCTTCTTCAGACGATCCTTCGACAAAGAGGCTCCAAGTTGGGGACTCACCTAGTTCTATCTTCGCTATTATTTCAAGAAAGTTAGTAAATTCTGTCACACTGTCTATAAAAGCTTGACCTTGATGGTAGTCTTTGAATTGAATATAATGTCAAATTGACTCAACTCCACAACCTATTTCATCCACCTACTAGAAGCTTCTGGCTTCTAGAACACCTTCTTAAGTGTAGAAGTTTGTTAGCACATGAATGATATGGGTTTAGAAGGATGGTCTCAACTTTCTAGAAGCAGTAATAAAGGAAAAGGCGAGCTTTTCCATATCAGGGTAGTGAGCCTCCATTCATATAAGGTCTTTGCTCACATTGTATATATGTAATTTTTGATTGACTTCCACTCTTATTAGGACTGAAATATTGGCCTCTTGAAGGATATCTAAGTACAATAGCAATGGCTCATCAACTTTGAGCTTAGAGAAGAGAGCCGATGGAGTAACGTTTTCAACTCCTAAAAGGCCTATTTACACTCCTTCGTCTGTTAGAACTTCTTCCCTCGTTTGAGGATCTAAAAGAATGAAAGGCACTTGTTGGTGACTTTTGAGACGACACGGCTTAGGACTGCCACTCATCAGTGAGGTTCTGCACCTCCATTGGATTTTGATGTGACCTCATCTCTACCGAGACCTGGATTTTCTTAGGGTTGGCCTTGATGCCTCTTTGGTTGACCGTATAGCTTAGAAACTTTCAAAGGCGATGCCAAAGGCACACTTGAAGGGGTTCTACTATACTTCCATTGTGTTGTTAATGAGCATGATGAACATCTTATTCACTGGCCTCTGATAGGTGGCTTCAATATTTTTCAAACCTAATTACATTACCTTGTAGCAGTAGAGGGTCTCTATAAGTGATAAAGGAAGTGTATTCTTTGTCCCTAGAATAGGTGCACGTGAAGCTCAATAGTTCATGCCTTGTAGTAGCCTCTACGAGTTGTCTATTCAGAGTAGAGGGAACTATCCTTAGGGAAAATTTGATTAAAGTTGGAGAAGTCTATGCATATCCTTCACTTGCCATTATGTTTCTTCACATGGACTAGATTAGAGATATACCTTGGATATTGGGCTTCCTTGATGAATGATCCTGTGTGAAAGATCTCTTGGAAGAGATAAACCAAGAAGATACCTACACACTAAGACACTAATCACCTCAGATTTACTATGCAATAGGTTATTGCACTTCGTCTAGACCATAGAGGGTCGACTTTTATATGGAACCTTGGCTAAGGTAATGCATCATTTCAATTACCTATGTTTTGTGGCCTCGGTTACGTCGACAGGATAGTGACATGAAGAGCGAGCGTAAATAAGCTTGTTAGTTGATTGCCATGTTAACGATATTTGGAGTGTCATCAGATGAGACAATAGGATTCATAGATCTTAAATGAGTATGGTGTTGAATTCAAGTTTTATTTATTTATTTCGGATTTTTTTGTTTAAACAAATAAATTTTCCATTTTATATGAATTATTTTAGCTAATTTGAAGAATACTGTTACGACTCGTCTCTAGAGATTGCCACGTGGTCATCAGGATTAATATGTGGGATCGGATCCGGACCAACCGCCCTAAGCTAGGCCAGGTTTTTGTATAGGCCGAGGCCCTACATCAGTATAGGCCCAATTACTTTTAAGGCACATCTTAAATCCGAGGTTCTACTATCAGCAGAGGCCCAAGTGCAGGCTCCCAGCCCGCGATGGCCCACGTGCAAGGATTTGATTATGATGAAGATCCCCATACGAATGATTGATGTGACCTTTGTAAAAAGTGTGTCTGTATTTAAGGAAAGATTATCTTGGGCTCATCGGATGAGAGGATCCAGTCCCCAAAGGGACAACCTCGTTTGAACTCCGAGGCGTACATCACATGCCTCCCTTTGACGAGGCTGAA
Source organism: Fraxinus americana (assembly GCA_035079005.1). NCBI lineage: Eukaryota > Viridiplantae > Streptophyta > Magnoliopsida > Lamiales > Oleaceae > Fraxinus > Fraxinus americana. Next base: position 1,379,619 of record CM068728.1, read on the forward strand.
TGTCAAGGGAAAAGCCTTTAACTATGAACTCGACCAGTTCAACTATGGACTCAGCTTCAATAAGCATTTCAGCCTCGGCCAGTTCAACTATGGACTCGCCTTCACTTCAAAAAGAATTTCAGCTTCAATAAGCATTTCAGCCTCGGCCAGTTCAACTATGGACTCGCCTTAGCTTCAAAAAGAACTTCAACTTCAATAAGCATTTCAGTAACTCGGGTTTTTACCACTTTTTAAACTCCACGTATGACATAAATAATCACACATGGACTTGGGGGACTCGTATAGTGGATACAAAATTAAAATTTCACAATTTTCGACACTTTATTACTGAAGTCCATGCATGAGATAAATAATCACACATGGGCTTGGGGGACTATTGTTACAACTCGTCTCTAGGGATCGCCACGTGATCATCAGGATTAATATGTGGGACCTGATTCGGACCAACCACCCTAACCTAGGCCCTGTTTCTGTATAGGTCGATGCCCTTTATTCAAGGCCCTGCGTCAGCAGAGGCCCAATTACTTCTAAGACACCTCTTAAATCCAAGGTTCTGCTATTAGCAGAGGCCCAAGCGCAGGCTCCTAGCTCGCGACGGCCCACGTGTAAGGATTTGATTATGATGAAGATCCCCATATGAATGATTGATGTGACCCTTGTAAAAAGTGCGTTTGTGTCTTGTCTTGTCAATGTAAGAGCATTTAATGCTTTATAAAGCTAGTTAAGTCAATATGATGGCTACGATCTGATACTTTAATCAAGGAGATGAGGCCACGTGTAAGTTGATCAAAGGGTCACCATTCCATTTGTAACATTATAAATACCCCGCCATGTAACAATAAAAGGCTAATGAAATTCCAAGTACTGAAAAACAACATATTTCATTCTTCGATCAAGTTTACTACAACTACAAACATTGCTTTCATAGATTGATCATCGTATAGTCTTGTTCTGTAAACCTTGCCGGAGTCCTACGAAATCGTCCCGTGCCATTGAGCTTCTTCCACATCCAATCTTTGGAGTGATCTCAATCGTGGATCTGTCTAAACGTGTTGGATATGGCTCACGTATGCATGAGTGAGCCTGGCATCTGTTGAGTTCATTTTCTAAGATCAAAAGATTTAGCATTCCCTCTGCCTCTAGGTAAAGGGCCAATGAGGTCAACAGTTCCAAATTCTTATGGAAGAGCATAATATGCCGGTTTGGTATTCCCCACTCGATCGTCTCCGACAATGGGAAGCAATTTGACAACAAAAAAGTGAGAGATCTTTGTGAAGAGTTGGGAATTAAGAAGCATTTCTCTACTCTTATCATCCCCAAGCTAATGAACAAGTTGAAGCTATGAACAAAACCATGAAGCACACTCTGAAGAGGAAGCTTGACATAGCCAAAGGGGCCTGGGTGGATGAATTGCCACAAGTGTTATGGGCAATCCGAACTGGTGATACTCACTTCTCAATGGCCAATGGTGTTGAGGCAGTGAGCCTCATAGAGCTGGGATTACCTTCTCCTCGAAGATTGAGCTTCAATGAGATATCGAACGACGAGCTCAGGAGGTGTGAGCTCGATTTTTTAGAAGAAAAGAGGGATGACTCCCAGGCAAAGTTGGCAGCATACCAAAGGAAGATGACTCGGTACTATAATGCTAAGGTAAAGAAAAGGTCCTTCCGAATAAACGACTTGGTGCTCTAGAGAGTGTTTTTGTCTTCTAAAGAACTAGGAGTAGGCACCCTGGGGCCAAACTGGGAGGGACCCTACCGTATCGAAAAAGAGATCCGACCTGGTACATACTGGATTAAAGATATGGACGGAAAGGTCCAACCCCATCGATGGAACATCGAGCATTTACGAATGTATTATCAATGAATGTATCCCACTGCTGGAAGTTTTTCCCAGCCTTTGTAAATAAATAAAATCTGTATTTAAGGAAAGATTATCTTGGGCTCATTGGAGGAGAGGATCCAGTCCCTAAAGGGACAACCTCTTTTGAATTCTGAGGCGTACAGCACATGCCTCCCTTTGACGAGACTGAACGTCAAGGGAGAAGCCTTTACATGGATGAATCATCCACCATGTAAGGAAGCGTGGACGCATCAGAGGAGAGGATCCAGTCCCTAAAGGGACAACCTCGTTTGAACTCCGAGGCGTACATCACATGCCTCCCTTTGACGAGGCTGAATGTCAAGGGAAAAGCCTTTAACTATGAACTCGACCAGTTCAACTATGGACTCAGCTTCAATAAGCATTTCTGCCTCGGCCAGTTCAACTATGGACTTGCCTTAGCTTCAAAAAGAACTTCAACTTCAATAAGCATTTCCATAACTCGGGTTTTTACCACTTTTTAAACTCCACGCATGACATAAATACTCACACATGGACTTGAGGGACTCGTATAGTGGATACAAAATTAAAATTTCACAATTTTCGACACTTTATTACTGAAGTACGTGCATGACATAAATAATCACACATAGGTTTGGGGGACTATTGTTACAACTCGTCTCTAGGGATTGCCACGTGGTCATCAGGATTAATATGTGGGACCTGATTGAGACCAACCACCCTAACCTAGGCCCTGTTTCTGTATAGGCCGATGCCCTTTATTCAAGGCCCTGCGTCAGCAGAGGCCCAATTACTTCTAAGACACCTCTTAAATCCAAGGTTCTGCTATTAGCAGAGGCCCAAGAGCAGGCTCCTAGCTCACGACAGCCCACGTGTAAGGATTTGATTATGATGAAGATCCCCATATGAATGATTGATGTGACCCTTGTAAAAAGTGTGTTTGTGTCTTGTCTTGTCAATGTAAGAGCATTTAATGCTTTATAAAGCTAGTTAAGTCAATATGATGGCTAGGATCTGATACTTTAATCAAGGAGATGAGGCCACGTGTAAGTTGATCAAAGGGTCACCATTCCATTTGTAACATTATAAATACCCCGCCATGTAACAATGAAATGCTAATGAAATTCCAAGTACTGAAAAACAACATATTTCATTCTTCGATCAAGTTTACTACAACTACAAACATTGCTTTCATAGATTGATCATCGTATAGTCTTGTTCTGTAAACCCTACCGGAGTCCTAACGAAAATGTCTCGTGCCGTTGAGTTTCTCCCACATCTAATCTTTGGAGTGATCTTGACCGTGGATCTGTCTTAGCGTGTTGGATATGGCTTACGTATGCATGAGTGGACCCGACATCTGTTGAGTTCATTTTCTGAGGTCAACAAATACAATTTTAAAATAATAACAACAATTACTATCATCATTGAATCTCTTAATACTTACGTGTTACGTCGAACTTTTTGTTAGTAAACCCCAACATTTACTTTCATAGGTAAATATCGATGATATTGATATGAGTAATGTTATTTAGCATCAATGCTAGGTCCGCCGGAATTTACAAGCGCTAGTAGAGGAGAAGAAGCTTAAAGTGCAGCAGTCACAGGGATTTGATTCAGTGTTTTGGGGAAGATGACAATGTATTGGGCCTAGGCTTTTTTTTCCCTTATTTTGAACCCATTCTTTCTCTCTCTCTCTCACTTTTTTTTTTAAAGAATGAATCAGGCCCAATCCAATCCAATGAGGCCAGTCATTTTGTATTGCTTTCATAATTCATACGGCAGTTCACAAATCACAATTGCAAAACAGAAGCAAGAATTTCCAAACTCGCAAACCATATCTAACTCTCTCCCTCCAGCTGCGTAACCCCTAGCCATTTGTCACTGAGTCGCTGAGTGTCTCTGGTCTTTGCTTCGCTCCGCCATTGCTTGCTGCAGCTATGTGAACCTTTTTTTTTTTTTTTTGAATTTACGATTTACAATTTATGTTTTATTATTGTGAGCCTGCTGGTTTATGATTTATGAAAATTGGGAATTTTGTGAATTTGAGAGTATGTAGTGTATGTGGACTTGTGATTTTAATATTATTTAATTAAATATTAATAAACGATATCGCTATTACGGTCGATGACCATCGCCGATCAACGACTACCATACCTGACAAACAATTTTGGATCCGCCACTGAGTATAGATGGCAGTACTAGTGGTATTAACTTACATGTTCAATTAAATATAAGTGATTATCGTCCATTAATATGACATATGTTATGCTGACATCTACACTGGTGTTCAACATCATTGATACTAGATATCATTATTCTATGGATAGTTGGTAATTTTTGAATGGTGCAACCAATTAAATTTGACCGATAAGCAATTTCATTGAATGGACTTCATATTTTTTCGTTGGCAGTAACTCTAGGAATGAATTAAGGGATACTAGGCCATCAGAATTTCGAGGCTTCAGATATAGAAATTTATCGCTTATCCGAGTGACAATTACTTTCGTCAACCAAGTTTGTTAATACATACCGACTAATGTTAATTTCACTTCCATAGGTAAATAATAAGGGGGTGTTTGTTTTTTATTTGAAAATTGATTCTCAAATCAATTCTCATTTTCAACCACACATTTTTCAATAAAATAATATTTTCCATCACATCAATAATTTTTTCTTCTTTTTTAACCACATATTTCTCATCATATCACTATTCAAAATCAATTCTTCTCCCAAAAATCCCTACCAAACAAGCACTAACGATTTGGACCGTTGATAATTTTTCACAAGTGTAACCTATCAAAGTTCACGGACAAGCAATTCCATTGAAAAATTTTCAGAGCTTTTGATGATTGTAACGCTTGAAAATGATTTAGAGGACACTAAACTGCCGGAATTCTCCAGTGATTAAAAAAAAAAACCATTTTTTCAGCAATAATAAACATTAGGCTCTTGTTTGGTAGATATTAACATCATAAATTTATATGTGTACTTTCATTAATGTATGAATTCTCTATTATTAATTCTCAATTAATTAAAATTCACGTTCATTTAATTAGTATTCACCTTCATTTATACATTTCAGTGTTATTAATTTTAATTATAAATTAATTATAATTTCACATTCAAGAATGCATTTCATTATTCACGTCAATGTATGTTAATTAACATCCAGTTTTACTTAATTGAAAATTATATAAATGATTTAACAATCATTGTCACGTATATATTCTCTGATATTAATTCTAAATTAATTAACATCCACGCATATTTAAATATTATTTTTAATACATTTATAAAATATTTCATAATAACGTGAAACGCACGTTCAACGTTGACTAGTGTATATATATTACATCATGATTTAAAGAAAAAAAAGAAGCATAAAATAATAAGTAATGCAAAATACATAATCTAGCTAGTCCTCATATCAAGTGAGAAAAAGAAGATGGAACTTACATTGGTTACATTCATCCTATGAAAAGTCAGCAGCTACTTCTCTTTTGTGGGCCCCAATTTGTACTATGAAGACCTTGGTGGCAGATAGGTTGAAAAACCATCAATAACAAAGCCAGTAGAATCCTCCACGTTGTTAGACGTAGAGATGTTAACTCTTTGATGAAAATCATCAGCTGGATTGTTATTCAATGAACTGAAGTATATGTTCGGTTGTTGCTGGTTTGGATACTGCATGTGAAACCCACCACCACCACCAGCAGCCATGGGTGCAGGTGGACAGCCCGTGAACCGTTGCACCAGTGCTCGGAAATTGCTCGTGTCGGTGTTGAGTAGGGTGGTTGGGGTTCTCCGGGATGCTCTAGAACGTTTTCGGATAGGTTTCGAAATGCCACCTTCCGGTCCCAAATTGCTTTGAATAGATGTGGCTGTAACATCGGTAGAGGTGGTGGTGACGACTGTGGCATCTGAAACCGTGTCATTAAATGTTGCATATGAGTTGGTTTGCGGTTGATAGTATGAAAACCAATCACCAGGTTGGGACATGGTTTCATTGATGTTAGCCATATGGAAAGAGTAAAAGCATAGGGTGATTGAATTGAAATATTTATGGAGTAAAGGATCAATAAATCCTAGTATTTCTTTATTATTTTTTGGGTTTTATTTTAATATATTCGGCATTTATTCCTGGTCAATGCAAAGACTTTTTTAGTTGAGAGAAAAAGATGTTTGGCATTTTGGTGGAAATTCTAGAAGTGGTCGTCTAAGGCATGCATCGAATATATATAATAAAGGATGGCAGTGTGCTTCGTGGAAGCAACGAAGGAAGTAAATACTCACTCGGTCCTTAAAGTTATATTTTAATTTTGAATTGGTTCCTAACATTTATTATGTTCAAAACCAGTTTCTAAATTTTCTCTATATGTTTTGAATCCCAATTTGGTCACTTATTAATTAGATTAATGTGAATTTCTACGTATACATTGTTGACGTCACTATGTATTAAATGGATGTTACTTGCATTATTCGCAAGCCTTAATCATGTTAAAATTGGGATGATGAAATCTTGAAGCTTGTTTTGGTCCACTTCGAGTATTATAATCAAATTTGAATAAAACATGAAATCAATTAGTAATAAATGGGTTCCATTGTTTTGTCAACCCATTTTAGTACATGTTTGACAAAGTTTAAATTATAATTTAAACTTGTAAAATATATTTTCTATCTATATATTTTATAATTTATACAAGTACTACATATTCATATCCTAATATTCTGTATGACTCACTTCTTAGCATGGCATAGGCTTACTTAAATGTCAAGTTATTGCACGTTGGCTTTAAGTGAATAATTTCACTGATAGAGTAATCAAATTGGAACCATTAGAATATTTTATTGATTAATTTGAAATGAAATAGTTTCAAGGATGAACTTGAAAATCTTGCTGTAACTTTAAGGACTGAATGAATATTTGACCCAAAAAAGGATCTTAGACTGAAGATGACATTATCAGAAAAGATTTTTCCTTGTAGCTTACTAGGGTGATTTATTGACTTTAGGGTCCTTGTGACTTGTGACGTGTGATATTCCTTCAAGAAATCAAGTATTTTGTATAGCTATGAAAGCGATGAAGAATTGAAAGTCAAGTTGAGCCTCTTTTTATATTAATAGTGTTGGCCCGTGCGATGCACGGAATTTCTGATTTTGAAGGTTTCGTTAGCATTGGATATAAAATCTCCATTGAAGTTTAAATATGAGAGAACATTGAATAATTAACAGATATTTGGAGCAACATATTTTGTCAATAATATGAAGACTTATTTTATGTTATTGTGAGATGGTAGAAAATTTATTTCTGTTAAATATAGGCAAAGAAAAATGTTGTAATATGTGATTAAGTGTAAAAGGTAATAAATTTGTATGTACCTTTGTGCATGCAATTATAAGATTCATTTCTTAATTTAAAAAGTATTGATCGAAACAAATATCAGTTGCAATTTTTCGTCTATATAAAGTCATCATGTCTGCTGAAACTGACTCTATTGGATATCCAAGCACGAAGCATTCAATGTACTTGAGCAAAAAAAGGCCACAGTTTGGCCTGTGGGAAGAAATTGGTTTATGTTAAACGAGATTAGTGTGATAAATAGATATTTGAGAATGAAATGTTAGAAAGAATAAGAAATAATTAAAATGCTTACCCAATTATTTACACAGGGTTGATATGGTATAATGTCAACGCACTACGCCAAAAATGAGCTTTTACAACACATAAAATGCAACATTTGATAGTTAAGTGTTGCTAAAGGGGTCTATCGCAACATTTTGATAAGTGAATGTTGCAATTGATTAGTATAATTGAGTTTTAGCAACATTTTATAAATAAATGTTGCAAAAAGTGCATTTCGCAACGTTTATTAAACGTTGCAAAAAAGTTGATATTTTGCAACGTTTAATAAACGTTGCAAAATATAAACGTTTTTGCAACGTTTAATAAACGCTGCGAAAAGTGCCTTTAGCAACGTTTATTAAACGTTGCAAACTATTCTTTTAGCAACGTTTAATAAACGTTGCGAAAAGTAAAGAGGCCTAACCCGCGAAAATTAAAGAGGCCCAACCCGCGAAAAGTCCCATAACCCGCGTCTTACAACTCCATCCTGGCATTTCATCTCATTCTCCTCATGCCCTAACCTTCTTCCTTCGATTGTACTCTCCAAAAGAAATCAGGCGACTTGAAGCTGTGCCGACTGCCGACGCCGTTCCGGGTCCAATTCCACTTTTCTTTCATTGCTCCCATTTTTTCCCTTCCTTCCTTTCCGACATCCCCTGCACTCGAAGTTCGAAACACATATTCGCCTGAAGCACAACTGGCTTCGTGCTTCTCCATCGTTGCTTTCCTGTCGAAGGCCCCTGACGAAACCGTAAGAAGAAGAAGGCGGCGATTTTCGTCAGAAGAGGATTCCACCTGCCTCCGATTTCTATCTTTTTGGAATTTTATTTATTTATATTTGCGTACTAACTTAAGTTGGATGCTGTGTTGAAATTGATTGTTTAGATTTTATTGGATCTATTGTTTTGCCTTTTTTTTTTTTCTTTTTGCTTATAATTTAAAACTTAGTTCTTTGGGGCTTAATTCTGAAGTTTTCTGCTAGAGACTTCCCACTTTGATTCGCTCATGGTAGTTGGTTTCTGCCTTTGGCCTTCTGGGTATTCTACATTAAATTCGATAAAAAATATTGCGTCCCGCTAATATTTGGGATTTTGTGAGGTTATTCATTCAATTATGGGTTCTTGATTCCATTTGATATGTGAAGGGTAGGTTGGTATTTGGATTTGGAGGTACGAGGTGGTGGCTATTAAAAGAGACAAAACGTGGCAGAAATGGCTTTCATATTTTATATTTATGCCACCCAACTATCCAGTGGCTAATCTAAACAATAACTTGTAACCATTTACCCTGGATCTATGCCTTGTTCGTATTAATAACTGCTGCTGCTGGTCTTGATGTGATGGGGGCAATGGACATGGTTGTTTGTTTGGCTGGATGGTAGATTTAGTAGGAAATTGCTGCATATATTTGTTAATATAAAATAATGATATTTTAGATGGCGCACTTTAGGAACAAAGAGGAATAAGTTGAGTAGGCATTCATTATTGGGAAACAAACTATAGTAGAAAGGAGATTGAATTGAAACGGAGGGGGTATGACTTTCTTGTGAATTAATAAACGAGACAGCTCGATGACCTTTTACGTTTCACTTCCATATTTGGCGGTGTAGTTCTAGCATTTAACAATGATATATGAAAGGCTTCAAACTGCATGTGATCCTTGGTTCTTTTTTTAAAGATCTGCTTGATAATATGTATTTGAAATTGTTAGAATGCTACATCTCGAGTTATAGGAATATAAAAATAAAACCTGGTTGAAGCAAGTCTCTGGTTATTAGATGTACTCTTCCATGACCTTGATTGAAATTGAGTTTATAGGTGGTGGTTGTCTCTGGTGAAACTGGTTGTGGTAAAACTACACAACTGCCTCAATACATTTTAGAGTCTGCAATTGAAAACACTCAAGGAGCTGCATGCAGCATTATCTGTACCCAACCTAGACGAATATCTGCTATGGCAGTTGCTGAGAGAGTTGCTGCTGAGCGTGGTGAGAAAATAGGAGAATCTGTAAGTCCATTACCTGTTGCTGCTTAAAGTTGTTCTCTAACTGGTATTCTTTAGAATATTTTCACGAGTCTCCTTATTTTCCTTTTCATTCTTGAAGGTTGGTTATAAAGTACGGTTAGAGGGAATGAGAGGGAGGGATACCCGCCTCCTGTTTTGTACTACTGGAATCCTTTTAAGGAGATTACTAGTTGACAGAAATTTGAAAGGTGTAACTCATGTTATTGTAGATGAGATTCATGAACGTGGAATGAATGAAGGTATTTGTTTATCTGATGATCTTTTGTGCTCGTCTATTGACAATGTTCTTATTATTATCTGCATTTCATGGCAGACTTCCTATTAATTGTCCTGAAAGACCTCCTTCCTCGTCGACCTGAATTGAGATTGATTTTGATGAGCGCAACACTTAATGCTGAGCTTTTCTCTTCCTATTTTGGTGGTGCTCCAATGATCCACATCCCTGTAAGTTAGAATGCGAAGAGTTACATGACATTGTTTGTTGTTTAAAATCGCTTTTGATCTACTTATAATCTTAGCTCAATTTATAAGATACTGGTTTTGGAACTAATTGCTAAATGTTTTGCCTATGAATGAATAAACTTATTTCGTATTCTGATGTGTACAAATGCGATTATTGTGTGAATTGGGTAATTATTCGTTAATTGTGCAGATTTATAACAGCTATTTTTATGAACTAGTTCCCTTGTTCAAACAAGATTAATCATTAAAGCTGATCTATAGTATGCCAAATGAGGAATTGCTATTCATTATAACTTAGAATTTAGAATTACTTCTTTCATTTACTTTTTCTTTTCAACCTTTCAGAATTTGATTGATGAGTTGCTTGAAATCTACTTGCAATATTCCTATGCTGTGGCATGTGCTGTGGTATGTCGCATGTGCTGTGGCTGGAATTATGTCTGATGCCAACATCCTTATTAACACTGCCAGAGTCCAAGCTCAGCGATATACCTATGCTTTCCAAGAACCAATGCCAGTTGAACAGCTAGTTCAGTCTTTGTGCGACACCAAGTGGGAATTACAGCGGTTGGAAGGCTGCAGCAATTGGATCAAACAATCAGGCAGCTCAATCAATGCTTAAGCAGGACTACAAAGATGAAATCACAAGGGAAGAGGCTGTTCAACTTGCTCTGAAGGTACTCAGTAAGACAATGGACAGCACTAGTCTTACTTCAGAGAAACTTGAATTGGCTGAGGTTCTCCTTTGGAACTTTGGCAATTTCAGAACAATCCCGTGGTTTATTGGTCTGCATGGAGTGCCAGAGAAGCAGCCACAGAAGATAATTTAAACATTTTATTTCATTTTGAAACTTCTTTTTATTTAGGTGGTGTTGTATCACATTGTAACGTTAAAGTGTGTGGATTCAAAAATTTATAATGAAATTATCAATTTTTATGCAATTTCAAAATTTGTTTACAAATATTCATTTTCAATTTTGTTATTCAATTTACATAAATTGCTTTAAAAAAAAAAAAAAATTGCAACGTTTTTTAAACGTTGCGAAAGACCTCTTTCGCAACGTTTAAAAAACGTTGCGTTTAAACGTTGCGAAAGAGGTCTTTCGCAACGTTTAAAAAACAAAAACTTTTTTGCAACGTTTTTTAAACGTTGTCGTATCTCTTCCCTCTTTGGCAACACTGGACTTTGCAACACACGCTGAAACGTTGCTAAAGGCCTTTTGCAGCGTTTTTTGGCCGTCGCAAAAGGCCTTTTTTGGCGTAGTGACGTCTATAGATGTGTTTGCAGTTTCTTTCACGTAGTGTCTGTAAGAAAAAAATTCTGGTGCATTTAGCAGGACTACAGTTAAGTCTTTGACTGCATTTGAAAGGGCTCTGATTAGGTATGGTTTATGTATGTTGTTGCTACAGTCATAGATTTCGAATTTCCATTCAGGGATATTTACGTGATAGAGGTACCAATTGTTGCCCGGTAATGAACATGGAAGTAATAGATGTTTGCATCGTATCCACGGATGACCGTTAATTGGAAGAGTGCCATTTACATAGTTTTGTAAAGTGGCTAGATTCCCTGACGTTCTAATAGTGCCTTCTTTGTAGATTTCAGCGTGTAACATCATATGATTATTACATTCATTCTCGTAGTTGAAGTTTACAAATTTCAAAATCTTCTGATACCGGAGAAGAGTCGTCGTTGAAGAGTCAGCATAACAGTTTCAATTTCAATTCAAGACTCTAATAAAAAAATAGACGTAAATTAAATATAAGAATGTAATATATTATGATGAATGAATTTTACTTATCGGAACAGTAATATTTTGTGTTATGTCCATCGTGATTTTTATGAATTATTTTCCTTGGTAATTATTGGGTCCAACTTCCCTATATGCACTGTAGAAAATAATGTAATTTATTTTGATAGAAATGAAAGTAAAGTACTAATATTTAAGGTAATGGAATAGAGGTAGATTAATTACTCTTGTAGATTGTGCAGCACCTAATCGCTAATTGTTTTATATCTGGCGATAGAGTAGTCTTCTTAAGGATAGTTTGTTGGTGGTTGTGTCTTTTTTCCTTTAGTTTTCAGTTACTTTGACAATTTTGTAACATTTTCAGTTTATTGAGAATAGTTTGTAAAGAATAGTTTGTTAATGGGAAGTCAAACTATTCTGAAAGTTTAATAAGTTTTCACATAAATCTTATAGAAATTGACATAATAATTAGTCAAACTTAATAAGGACAATATTGAAGTAACAATAAGATTAAAATGAAAGAAAACATGTGACATTGTTGTAACACAATGAACAAAACACACGCTGAAAAACATTAGCAAATGATCAGTTTTTGAAGTAAGTACATGATGCACAAAATGACTGCAAGCATATAGTCTGTAACTCTCGGTACAACTTTTGTTCTGTACAACGAAGCCACGTTTAGTTTCTAGGTATTTGGTACACCATGAAGAAGGGTTCGACCAAAGTAATGGGAACGAGTTCCAGGGAGAACATATAGAATACAGATGATTGGAGCTGTATTACAATGAATTCCCAGACAGACACGAGGAAACCATGCTCAACTATATTTTCAACAATCATGGCAAGAAATTGAAAAGGCCAAGTTCGACGACAAATCATTGGCTTAAGATAGACAGAAGTGCTGCATTTTGATCCACCTTACCTGATTGCATTGAACTTTCAAGCTCCCCAGAGGGCCAGAGAGGGCTAGATAGAATTGCTCCCACCAAAAGGTATAGAAAGCGAAAACAACTACACATGCATTGAAGAAGAATCCTACTGAAGTGTAGAAGAAAGAAAGCATCCTGAAGAAGTCCAGCCTATTACCTAACCTATAAGATACATAGAAAGGGATAAACAATCATCATTCATCAATGCATTGAAAGAATTTTATAGAAGTGAGGAAAAGGGTAAACATCCTTATGGAGTCCAGCCTACTATCCAACTTGTAGATATCTCGGCTGAGGAGTTGCTCTCCACTTCCACTTGCAATCTTCTCCTGAAAACATAGAGATCTGATTTAAGCTAATATCCCTACCCTTGCCTAATTGAATGTACTTGTGGCGAGTGATTTTTCCAACAATTTTTTTTCAGCGGGATGATGTAATTTGTTTATGATTTTCTTTCGTAATACGACTATATTATTACAGACTACAACACAAGATTTTCCCTTGTCGTCTATTTGTCTATTTGAAAAACCATGTATTTCATTAACAATATTCTCATCAACCCTCTTGGGTGATTTTGCAAATTCATTGTGAAGACAAAATCTTCCATCATCATCGTCAATGATTCTATCCGAGTTATCATGTATTTTACAAAACTTTCCAGTCATCTGTTGGGCTAGATGAAAACCATTGTAACAACGTAACTTTTTATTACCATCTACCAAGAATTTTGGATCATTCACTCTTTCACTAAATTTTCCAATCACCGATGGGTGTTTCAGATTTTTAAAATATTCCAATGAAGATATATTGGCTCCTCGCTCCCTTCTGATAAAGAACCTCTCAACCTCGTCTCCAACTCCCTAAACAGTAAATCCAGTTTCCGCATGATTCTACTCTGCCTACCTTCCACAGCCCTATGATTAGAGATTTGCCACAACAATTGATCCAACTGATTAAAGCACTTAAAAGTAAATCAATTTAATGGATGGAATGACCCGAAAACCCAACCCACATTCATTCGTAACAAAATCTCATATATTTTTCTTCGAGAAGGCATCATACGCACCTATTTTCCTCACTACCAAAAAAAGTTAAAACAAGTCCACCATTCTTCCATCACTACACAACACCGAAATAGGCCAAATGGATTTGCTTGCAGACTTTTCTTTTAAAAAAACTACAAATGCTTTATCAAAAAGACCTTTAGCCTTTCCCTATCGTAGCATGAAAAGAGCATTCCTCAATCGGAAAATCTAGTATGCAAGAAGTCTCAACATTCTCGTCAACACTTTTCGAAATTTGAATCATCTCTTAAATTGGACCATCCCTCCATTAAATTCAATTTTTGTTATCCCCTTCTCTATAATAACTTCTTAGCCATTTTTCCTTGAAGGCCAATATATAACCCATAAATAACGTACAATTATACTCATTTTGATACAACCATTTCAGAATTACACGCATGATATCATGAAGTTCAAATTTCCTCACATTCAACCATTCTCCATAATTCTTGGGTGTAAAGTTGAAACTTCTTTTTTTCCAAAAATCGTATAATTTATCCATTCTACCTCCAAGGGAAAGGCTCACTTTATTTATCTCCCTTTCCCCTTTTGCAAGGTGAGAAGAGTATTTGATTTGCAAAACTACTTTCTAATTCCCCTTGCTAAAGCTATAGAAGAATATTTAGTAATTTGCAAAATTTAGTGAAGCTAGAAAATTTGAAAGTACATATAGCTTTCAAATCCACCTTTGTTTCCTCTATAGCGGAAACAATATAAGATCTCTACTTTGTATCGCTTCATAGAAGAATCTCGAAGGTGTGCTACTTTCGCCTTAGTTGCATAAGATATGGCTAAGAGGCAGAGCATGTGATTCCTAGAAGAGTAGTGAAGATATAATCCTTTAGAACAAACTCGATATATAGAGTAGGATAATATAAGAAGTGATCTATGGGTGACTAATTTGAGTTCTTCAATGAACAAGAGATTATCTTCCTAACGAAGAGAAAATAGAAACATATTTTATTTTATTTGTTGTTCCCTTCCTATGGTAAGTAATTTATAGAGCTTTTCTTCTCATTTCATTGTTAGGAAAAAAAATAGATCCCCAAATTTCAGAAAAAATTACAACTTGCTAGGAAAGCTCATTAAAAAAAAAGATTGAATTGAAACGAAAAGCATATATATATGCATAACAGAATTGGAGAAAAAATGAAAACTATAGATAAACACGGGTATTTCCAATTTCGATAGCTTACAAATAATCGATCTAAGAGAGAACCTAAAGATGTACATAAGTAAATATTCCAAATCAAAGAATGGAAGCAATTGAGGCAAAATACAATTAAAATGGAGAACGAAGATTGAATAAAAGAAATGGAAGGTAAGAGTTAGTTGAAACATATAAAAGATTTTAAGGTAAATCATCAAGAATTGACAGTCAAAAATTCATTTCCAAAGAGGAAATTAGCCATAGTGAATAGAAATATTAAATTAACATATTGTCCTATTTCTGTGCAAGTGTTGTTTTTTGAAAAGTTATAGTAGAATTGTCCGATTTCTATGCAAGTGTTCTTGTTCTTCAATTCTAATTTTTTACGACTTTGCGAGTATATAAATAGTCTTCTTTATAGAAGAGATCAATGGATTGTGTCGACTTATTTTTTGGGATATGAAATCATAAACAAGAGATGAACGTGTCAAAAGGGATAATTATATCTGTACAAGTGTACGGGAGACAGTTAATAGCATTGAATAAATTACAGATTCCATAATATGCAGAATTGTAATGCTTATTTAAGAAAAAAAACAAAAAATAATTCATCATATTGGTAAAGAACTATAATTGTACAAGTTATTTAAAAATCAGTTTATATGTTTCTAGAAGAAAACAATACAATGTACATAAAAATCAAAATCAAAATTAGTGAAAGAACGAACCATTATCGAATGAACAAGTTAATATAACAGCAAATGCATCTCCATTTCTATGCCCCCAAGTCTTTGTTATTTTAGATTGTTGTTAGCTGGAATTTGAATAAAAATCATATGATTCAAAGAAACCTTGAGCATTAAATTAACATGAAGTAAAATTATACACAACAACAATAAAAAAATCCTAATAACCATTACGTACAGTGGGAAAAAAAGTGTGCAAAGGTAAAAAGAATAGAAAATACCTGGATTTTTGAGCCATATATGAGATTAATAGCTTCAACTTGAGACTTGAGTCGATTGGGGAAGTAGTCATCGTTCTGCAATACTCTATTATTTATTGAACTAAGATAAATTTGTTATAGTCAATACTCTATAAATTAGTGTAGTAGTACTTGATGTTAAAACGACGAGTTTATAAGTTAATGGAGTAATATTTCAATTTATATATGTATGTTTGTACTGAAATTATATATAAACTAAGAAGGAAAAATAATTGATATATAAAATAGTACTGAAGTTAAAAATAAGTGTAATGAATGAATTAACCTGTATTTATAGTACTTAAATAAATCATTTTTAAGTGTTTTTTTTGTAGGGTCAAAATATTGTGAAGTTGAAAACGCAGTGAATATGATTAATTTTATTGTATTTTCAGTGAAGATATAATTTTGTTAGGACCATTTTTATTTTTATTTTTTGCGTTTATTTTTATTATTAGTTGTATTGGAATATAGGAAATGAGGAAAAAAAAAAGCGGAAGATTGCTCCAAACAGTTTGGAGCAATTGCTCCGCACAAATCTATAAAAAAAACCTGAATAGTTCAGTTGGAGAAACTTACCCAAGATAGAGTGCACTACTGTAGTCAATTACAAACACTGGGAAAAATAATTGGACATTGCATACAAGAGAACAGTAAATACAAATTAGAATCTATAATTTGTCAATAATAGTTGAATGATAAATACTATAATAGAAACTTTACGGAAAAAAATACAAAGACTAACTAAAAATTAAACTCTACAAAATTTAAAAAAGAAGAACAAAAATATCATACCTGAAGATAGCACAATTGAATAGATGTTGAAACTTTTAATATTTTTACTTTGAGAAGGATATTTTGCAACCTAAAGAAAATTGAAAACAAATTCAATATTGGCAGAATGAGGAATGACAAAAATTATGACAAACTAAAAAAAATCATAAGAAAAATAAAAAATCGAAGTATGTGAAGTAAATGAAGAATAATAGAAACTTCTACATGTGAATGGTTAAAGAATCCGTAAATTTTGCGTGCGATGATCACAAATATATTTAAATTTAGTTTAATTTTGTATTTATATTTAGAATGAAAATAATAAATATTATATTTTCGCAACGTGAAATTGGGTAGACGGGGAGTGAATTCTTTCGAAATTATTTTTTTATAGTATAAAAGAATTTTAATGATTGTGTGTTTAATTAAGTAAAGAATTAAAAACAAAACATAAATAAAAAGCAAGTGAAATAATGAGTCGTTAAACGGGTTAATTTCACAAATGGTCACTGAAGTTACCTGAAAATTTCAAAACGGTCATTGAAGTTTCAAAGTTTCAGAAACGATCACTGAAGTTTGAAATTTCTTTCAAAACGGTCACTGAATTTTAAGATTTTTTGGCCAAGTTTGAGGCAATTTTTCGGCAACTTCCGACCACCAAAACTGCCGATTTCGGATACCGTTGGAAAGCCCACGATGTCCTCTTCAATTACCACCAAAAATCTCCCCAAAACTCCAAGTGATTCGGCTGGAATAAAGCCACGAAGTTGGCAACCGAAAATTGTGAAAATCTGCCTAGATTTTCAGATTTTTTGGGCAAGTTTGAGGCAATTTTTCGGCAACTTTCGACCACCAAAACTGTCGATTTCGGATACCGTTGGAAAGCCCACAATGTCCTCTTCAATTACCACAAAAAATCTCCCCAAAACTCCAAGTGCTCCGGCCGGAATAAACCCACGAAGTCAGCTACCCAAACTGGGCAGATTTTCGGACTTTTTTGGTAGCTGACTTTGTGGGTTTATTTCGGCCGAATCCCTTGGAATTATGGGGAGATTTTTGGTGGTAATTGAAGAGGACATTGTGGGCTTTCCAACGGTATCCGAAATCGACGGTTTTGGTGGTCGGAAGTTGCCGAAAAATTGCCTCAAACTTGCCCAAAAAATCTGAAAATCTGGGCAGATTTTCACAATTTTCGGTTGCCGACTTCGTGGCTTTATTACGGCTGAATCACTTGGAGTTTTGGGGAGATTTTTGGTGATAATTGAAGAGGACATTGTGGGCTTTTCAACGGTATCCGAAATCGACGGTTTTGGTGTTCGGAAGTTGCCGAAAAATTGCCTCAAACTTGGCCAAAAAATGTGAAAATTCAGTGACCGTTTTGAAAGAAATTTCAAACTTCAGTGACCGTTTTGAAATTTTCTGGTAACTTCAGTGACCATTTTTGAAATTAACCCGTCGTTAAACATTATTTATCAACAGGGATATAGTATAGTATAGTACAATATAGTATATGTGACGACCCGACCTCTCACCGGAGCCGTTATCTTACGTACTGTCCGCTTCGGGAGAGTCTAGGCCCATCTTACCCCTCACGGCTTTCTGACGCGTCCCCCAAGATTCGAACACAAGACCTCCATCATATGGGAGACCTAAGTTGAATCCTGGTACCAATTGGGTAAGGCTCTCCCGAAGCGAACAGTACGTAAGATAACGGTTCCGGTGAGAGGCCGGGTCCTTACAAAAAACGCGGCCTCTCACCGGAGCCGTTATCTTACGTACTGTCCGCTCGGGAGAGTCTAGGCCCATCTTACCCCTCACGGCTTTCTGACACGTCTCCCAAGATTCGAACACAAAACCTCCATCATATGGGAGACCTAAGTTGAATCCTGGTACCAATTGGGTAAGGCTCTTCCGAAGCGGACAGTGCGTAAGATAACGGTTCCGGTGAGAGGTCGGGTTATTACAAAAAACGAGCATTTTTTGTAAGGACCCGGCCTCTCACCGGAACCATTATCTTACGTACTGTCCGCTTCGGGAGAGCCTAGGCCCATCTTACCCCTCACGGCTTTCTGACGCGTCTCCTAAGATTCGAACACAAGACCTCCATCATATGGGAGACTTAAGTTGAATCCTGGTACCAATTGGGCATGTAACGACCTGACCTCACGCCGGAGCCGTTATCTTATGTACTGTCCGCTCTGGGGTGAGCTTCTACCCACTTATCCCCTCACTGCTTTCTGACGCGTCTCCCAGAATTCGAACACAAGACCTCCATCATATGGGAGACGATTCAACTTAAGTATCTCATATGATGGAGGTCTTGGGTTCGAGTCCTTGGGAACGGGTCAGAAAGTTTTGAGGGGATAAGTGGGTAGAAGCTCACCCCAGAGCGGATAGTACGTAAGATAACGGCTCCGGCGCGAGGTCGGGTCGTTACAAAAAAACGCGCATTTTTTTAACGACCCAGCCTCTCACCGGAGCCGTTATCTTACGTACTGTCCACTCTAGGGTGGGCTTCTACCCACTTATCCTCTCACGGCTTTCTGACGCGTCCCCCAGGACTCGTACCCAAGTCCTCCATCATATGAGAGATTTAAGTTGAATCGTCTTTCATATGATGGAGGTCTTGTGTTCAAGTTCTGGGGGACGCGTCAGAAAGCCGTGAGGGGATAAGTGGGTAGAAGTCCACTCCAGAGCGGACAGTACGTAAGATAACGGCTCCGGTGAGAGGCCGGGTCGTTACAGTATAGTATATTATAGTATAGTATAGTAGTACTTGATGTTAAAACGAAGACTTTATAAGTTAATGGAGTAATATTTCAATTTATATATGAAGGTTTATACTGAAATTATATATAAACTAAAAAGAAAAAAGAATTGATATATAAAATAGTATTGAAGTTAAAAATAAGTGAGATAAATGAATTAACCTGAATTTATAGTACTTAATAAATCATTGTTAAGTGTTTTTTTTTTGTAGGTTCAAAATATTGTCAAATTGAAAACGTAGTGGATATGATTAATTTTATTATATTTTTAGCGAGGATAATGTTGTTAGGATCGTGTATTTTTTTTATTATTAGTTACATTGAAATATAGGAAATAGGGAAAAAAGGAAATGCAGGGGAGAAAAAAAAAAAAAAGTAAAACATTGCTCCAAAGCGTTTGGAGCAAATGTTCCAAAGACTTTGGAGCAAATTGCTCCCCACTCTACGGAGCAATTTTTTCCATTTTTTTTCCTGCGTTCCTTTTTTTTCCCATTTTCTATATGGATTCTTTTTATTTACAATTTAAATTTTGTTTAATAATACAAAATTAAAATATTATTGTTAAGTGTTTTTATTTTGTAGATACAAAATATTGTGAAGTTGAAAACGTAGTGGATATGATTAATTTTATTGTATTTTCAGCGAGGATAATGTTGTTAGAATCGTGTTTTTTTTATTATTAGTTACATTGAAAAAAAAAGGGGAAAGCAATTGCTTCACACTGTGCGGAGTCAGTGAGGATATAATCTTGTTAGGATCATTTTTTCTTTTATTTTTATTTTTATTATTAGTTGCATTGGAATATAGGAAATAGGGAAAAGGAAGGAACGGAAAAAAAAAATGATAAAAATTGAAGAAACTGCTCTACATAGTGCGGAGCAATAGTTTTTTTTATTTTTTTTAAAGAGTAGATGGGGATTCATTTTCTTTTTGTCATACCTATATAAAATTAAACATAATAAATGCTCCTATATTAAACACACCGTTTCTTTTTCTTTTTTTCTCCGTACCTATATAAAATTAAACATAATAACTACGTTTTTAAGTTGTCTTCATTTATTTTTAGTTTGAAACTTATAAAACACATAATATCAACAATTCTAATTTGTATTTGGATAACCCAATTTTGTACTTGTAACTTCAAAATATTTTTGCCAAAGAAGAAAAAAAAAATAGAATTCCACATTAATTTATTATATACTACTACGATTTATTTATTATACCTATTTTTAACTTAAATCAAACGTATTTTCATCTTAGTTTATATACATTTAATATAAATGTTCATCTAGATTACTATATATATATTTTCATTCAAATTTGCAAAATTCTTAAGTTATTTGGATGACTCGATTATTAAACATGTAATTTATGAATATATATATATATATATATATATATATATATACAGAAATGATCTAATGAGCACCGGTGCTCATCTTATCCTAAGCACCGATGAGTTGGCACATTAATTCATTGGTGGATAAAGATTTTGTGAGTTCCAATCCACCAATGAATTAATGTGCCAACTCATCGGTGTTTAGGATAAGATGAGCACCGGTGCTCATTAGATCATTTATATATATATATATATATATATATATATATATATATATATATATATATATATATATATATATATATATATAGGGATATAATATAGTATAATGTAGTGTAGCGTAGTAGTACTTGATGTTAAAACCAAGACTTTATAAGTTAATGGAGTAGTATTTCAATTTATATATAAAGGTTTATACTGAAGTTTTATATAAACTAAGAAGGAAAAAGAATTGATATATAAAATAGTAGTGAAGTTAAAAATAAGTATGATAAATGAATTAACATGAATTTATAGTACTTAATAAATCATTGTTAAGTGTTTTTTTTTTTTTTTTTGGCAAGTTCAAAATATTGTGAAGTTGAAAACGAAGTGGATATGATTAATTTTATTATATTTTCATTGAGGATAATGTTGTTAGGATCGTTTTTTTTTTCTATTATTAGTTACATTGAAATATAGGAAATTGGGGAAAAAAAAAATTAGAAGCAAAGGAGCCAAAATTTGCTCCAAAGTGATTGGAGCTTGGAGTAAATTGCTCCGCATTGTGTGGTGCAAAATTTTTTTTTTTTTAAAATTTGCTCCAAACACTTTGGAGCAAATTGCTCCACATTGTGCGGAGCAAATTTTTTTTTTTCTTTTCCCTACATTGCTTTTTTTTCATTTTTTTCTCCATTTTCTATATTTCAATTTAACTAATCATTAAAAAAAAGAAAAAAAACTATACTAAAAACATTA
Organism: Fraxinus americana; assembly: GCA_035079005.1. Classification (NCBI taxonomy): domain Eukaryota; kingdom Viridiplantae; phylum Streptophyta; class Magnoliopsida; order Lamiales; family Oleaceae; genus Fraxinus; species Fraxinus americana. The sequence goes on from CM068728.1 coordinate 1,401,293, forward strand.
TCCTCACTGAAAGCACAATAAAATTAATCATATCCACTACGTTTTCAATTTTACGATATTTTGAACCTAAAAAATAAAAATAAAACACTTAACAATGATTTATTAAGTACTATAAATTCAGGTTAATTAATTCATCACACTTATTTTTAACTTGAGTACTATTCTATAAATCAATTCTTTTTCCTGCTTAGTTTATATATAACTTTAGTATAAAACTTTATTATTATTTTTTTCTTGCGTTCTTTTTTCCACACCTATTATTAAAAATAAATATATGTATTCTTTTTATTTACAATTTAAATTTTGTTTAATAACACAAAATTAAACATATCATTGTTAAGTGTTTTTTTTTCTTTTTAGGTTCAAAATATTGTGAAAGTGAAAACGTAGTGGATATGATTAATTTTATTGTATATTCAGCGAGGATAATGTGTTAGGATCGTGTTTTTTTATTATAAAATATACAACATATAAATAATTTTGTTTTAATATATATTTGTAGTACTCAAAAGAAAGAAAAATAAAATTTTTTTTTTTTTTTACGCAGAGTGCGCAGGACTCACAGCTCCGTAGAGTACGGAGCATACGGACTTCGTAGAGTCCGTAGAGTGCACTTCATTGCAAATTGGATTTTTTTTTTTAATATTAAAGTGAACAAGTGTAGACAAATTATTGATTGAAAAATGATCTTTTAAAAATAGCAAAGTCAACAATTGTAGGCAGGTTAAAAACTACCCCAAATTAACCTTATCCCACGTGTGAATAGTATAAGATAGATAAGGGCAGTTGGGGTATATTGCAGAGTATGTATAGAGGGTAATTTGGGCTTATGAAAATGCGTCAAAATGAACAGTACTCAGCAGGGGGAGGGTAATTATGGAAACCAAAATGACGTTCAAAGTCAACAATTGTCGCTTAAGATATTATAACAATTTCAACCAATGACAATGCTTTGGAATGAACAGTAGGTAGAGGGGGTAATTAGGGAAACTAAAATGCTTCAAAATGAATAGTACCCGGCGGATTCGCTCTTTTATTATAGTAGGGATTATTATATTTTAAAATTAAAAATATTATAAACTTTACATATATGGTTTATTTACACTTTATATTGTGTTTTGTAAATTTCTATTTATTTTTTTAATACTATATTCGACATCATAATGACAAATAACACAATTGTAAATTAATAGGGTACGAATGATTTAGGAAGGAAAGTATCGGTGCATATCTCGAAAAGCTTAAATTAATATAAGACTCGAAGTTTCATCTTGAAAGGTTAGTCTTGTTAGAAAATAATAGTTACATTTTCATATTTATTTGATGTGTGATTTATTTCTAAAACATGTCGTCTTAAGATAGTGACTCGTTGAAGCACGCCAATTTTGAAATTCGATTACTTTTACTTTAAACATACTGAATTATATGTTGATTTAGCCCTTGTTTGGCTCCATTTTAATAGAAATTTGGAGAAAAATGAGTTTTGAAATAGTGATTTTTTGGAACATGTGTGATTAAAAAATAAGAAAAAATTTTCAATTTACGTGTAATATTATTTTATGGAATAATGTGTGATTGAAAATGAGTTTTAAAAAAATGAGTTTTTTTTTTATTTTTTTTAAAAAAAGGGAGGCCAAAGTTAGGTTTACATGTGCTCTTAACATACATTATCAGCCCGTTTGACCCTCATTTTGTTTTGACAAAAATGCATTTTGGAGTAGCGAATTGATAAGAGAATGTGTGGTTAAAAAGTAATGATTTTTTTGGATTTGTGTGTAATATTATTTTATTAAAGAATATACGGTTGAAAATAAGAAAGAGAAAAATGTATTTTGAAAAAAAGAGGACCAAACAAGGACTATATGCTTATTCATATATTTATATATATTCGATGTTAGATTTATATCTAAAACATTTCCTCTTAAGATAGTGACTCATTGGAGCATATAAGTCTTGAAATTTGATTGATCTTATGAGTTTTAGATATATAAAAATATTTGTTTGAATTTAATGAACTCTGATACTATATAAAAGACTTGATATTTCATTTTAAAAGGTTAACTTTACTTAAAAGGGTAGCCCAAACTCTTATATGTTAATCTATGTTTTTGTATTTATTCAAGGTGCAATTTATCCTTAAATATTATAATTTAAACATATTAAATACTTTTTTCGAAAAAAGAAATTCATAACTAAAATAATTTAAGAATACAAATTCAAACTTAGCAAACTTGTGAAAAAAAACTTTCAAAAATTGGGTAGTATGACCTCTTATAAATTTATGAATAAACTATTAGTCAGATTCTTCCCTTCTGTCACAACAATCTCTTGATCTACGCTGTCTAACGGGTTAAATTCCTCTGACCCACCAACCACGACAGTGACACCACCTACTTATCCCCCATGGCGCCATTGCATTGTCACTGCCAACTCCGTCAACCCATTCCAACCTTACATGAGATGTTGCATATACCCTTTCTCATCTCCTCCATCACCTCCCTTGTAATCTTTCCCACTGTCTCCCAAAACCGCGGTCTCTCTTCTACACTTTCGTCCATTACCACATGCATTATCACTTCTCCAGTTATATCTCTCTCCAACCTCCCTGTACCTCTACTCTGAAAGCTCAAGAATAGCTAATCAAGAGTGGGGTGGATTGATTTTTAACACTTTTTCGAAGTTTTAATCAAAATTAAGCACTTAATAATTAGATAGATTAATTCAAGTAATAAGTATGAATATGAAAGCAATAAGTAAAGAGAGATATAAAATGCAAATGAAATAATAATGGAAGTTCGATCCAACGCAATGATCTACGTCCTTCGTTACCAAACTCTCCAGCATGCGTAAAGCCAATTTCACTATACAATTTTGCTCAAAGAATCTCACTTGAATGCTCACTTGTAATAAATGGCAGGTGAGTTGATATTTATAGCAGTTGAAAACATAAAATTTCTGTCGAATTGGACGATCATTTGGACGTCCAGAACAGTACCAGACAACTGAAAAATAGCCGTTGCATGTCAAAATCAGAACGGTCAAAAAATTGACTGTTGCGGCCGAACCGAATGTCCGGTTTGCCATCCGGACGTCCAAATGGCTAGAACTTTGCCCCTTTTATTTTATTTTTGTTTTGTTTTGTTTGCAATCGGTAAGTTTTTTGCATAACGTTTTTATTTGATTTTTCAAAGTAAGTGATGCTAATAGGATTGAAAATTAAGTTGAAATTCTTACATTTGAAAAATAATTTTTGTGCAAACGTTTAACGAAGTGAATTTTTATCATGCACAAACAAATTCGTCACTTGAGCTTTCAATGATTCATTGTTAGGAATTAAAGTATTTTACCTTTACAAGTGAGTTCAAATATATAGTTCTAATATCTTCGATTGATTTGACGCGAGTGCACGATTTCCACCTTGAACTTTCTTGACCTTCACCTTCACGTCCTTTGGTAGCAATTATTTTGTCTTCAATTTGATTAATTTTGCAGCATGTAAAAATGAAAACTCGAATACAAATGTTAGAGATAAAAATACTTTGTTTGTTATAATCAAAACATGAGATCAACCATAGGTCAACATACTCTTCACTCTTCTCTCCTCTATCTTCCAAGAGCAAGACTTCTCCAAGCTCATCTAGCACCTCATAGCCTTACATCTCCCTTGACCGTGGAATCAGCGTCTCTCTTTCTTTTACTTCCCTCCCCAATGATTTTGCTCTAGAGCTCTCTTAGGACCTTGAGCTTGGCTTCGTAGGGTGTAGAGATAGAAATTAGCCGTTCCAGATTTATTCATTATTGAGCATGCGAATTAAAGTATCTATGATCACTTGTGATAATACAAGTTGGGTACTTGAGTTGAGAAGTATAGTGTGTCACAATTTATATTTTGATCATAAATAATTTGTTCACTACCAATGTATAAGTGTTGGCACCTTGAACTGGAAGGATGTAGTTTGTCCGATTCACTATTCAGATTTGTCATTTGTCATTATCATAGAAATAGTTAAATGTGATACTAGTACACTTGGAGTGTATTGAACGAACCACGTGTCGAGTTTAATTCTATAGCATTACCGTGCGGAGAATTAAATTCTACTTGACCACTATGTATTTCATCTAAATCCCTTGACAGAGTTATGTATACCTTTTTAGGATTTTAATGGTTCTTTGATTTATCCATGGGTGAGATCAATTTGATTGGTCAAATATCTCTATAAATTGGGAACTTGAGAATGTGCAAAGTAGAGAACATAAATTCGTATCGGGAACCGTCGCCCTAAAAAATGGGTAGAGTGACTACTTAAATATTTTCTGTTGAACGATTAAAATCTGAGCTCGGTGTTTAGCGACAGCTAAATTTCGACATCTGTGATTTATGGTGCTTAAGTTGGTGAGAATAATTAGAGGGACAAAACGATCTTTTATGCTGGTACCTAATTATCAAATCTTGGACAGGAATACATATACGGTAGGTCAGATGAAAGTATTACAGATTTATTGGTTTCTGTAATCTTATATATTTCGAGGTTTCAGTCTTTTGCCTTTAGTGAGAACAACAAAGACTAATACTTAAATTGGGTGGTCTAGGATCGACTAGAGGTGTCAATCCGGGTGGTTCGGGTCGGGTCGGCCCGCCAACATGTGAGCCCGGTAACGGCCCGCGTGAAAAAAAGCCCGCCCGCTGTGGGTTCCGGGCCGGTTACGGGTCGGCCCACAATTTTGGACTACAACCCAGGCCCGCCCGCTGACCCATCCGGGTCGAGCCCATGCGGGTCACGGGTCGCGCGGGTCGCGGTTCGTTCCGGTTTGGCCCGTATGATTGTATAAATAAAATTATAAAAATATAGAATTTTTTCGATTTGGCCCATATGGAGAGCAACTATCATTGAAAATAGGATTTTGAGAAGAAAAATCGCGAGAATCCATAATATAGTAGGATTAAAAAATTTAGTAGTGACTACTAGTGAGAACCGAGAAGAAAGAAATATAATCAAGATGATGATGATATTTGCAATTGAATAATTGTAATTGTAGTAAGGTAGTAACAAGTATGAACTATGAAGTATAAATGTATAATAACTAATGAGAGGATATTGTAAAAATAAATGTAAGAATAAATTGGAATTTATTGATGAAGGGGATGATATTACCGTTAGAAAATTTATATTACCATTAGTTAAAATTAAAAAAAAAAAAAATTGACCATGCAGCAGGCTACGCCTTTTTTTGAATTTTTTTTATTTTTATTTTTTCAAATTTTTTTGTTTGGCTCTCTCCCCCCTCTTTTTTTAATTTTGTTTTATTTTTTTTTTCAATTTTTTTTTACGGGTCGCGGGTTAACCGCGGCCCGTGGGGGTGCAACCCGCGAAGCCCGCGGGTTACACCTCCTTGGCCCGTGAACCGCCCGCACGGGTCACGGGTCGGCCCGAGGTCCCGGTTTTCACGGGTCATGGTCGGCCCGTCCGTCTTGACACCTCTAGGATCGACTATACATAATCTAATTATTGGAGTTTGGATAATATATGTCCGATTAGGTCCATGTGGTAGCTCTAGAATTTAATTATGGTAATTATAATAGTTTTGGACATAATTTTAATTACAATAAAGTTTTGTACTTGTAATTATTATAAAATTCTAAACTTAATTATAATTGTAATTGAAGTTCTAGGACTACACATGTAATTAAATGTAAACTAATTGGATTTGGAATTTAATTACTCCAACTTGGGTTTTAATCAAGACTCCTATTTGATATTGAAATTATTATTCTACATGGATTGGAACATCTTTATTTCTATAAATAGATATTTGATGGACATAAAAATCCTACAACAATCATAATATATAATTCCATAGTGTTCAAATTTGGAGAGAGAAAAAGTGAGAAAAATAATATTTTCTTATTGTCAACTTCAAGAATTAAGTTCTTGATTTAATTAAAAGAAGGTACTCACTCACCAGTATAGTTTTGACTTTAGAGAATATCACAGAAAACTCAGAGGTTTGAAGTATCAAGTTCTTGCAATTAAAAGACTGGAAGCTCGTGATCCAAAATGCTGAAAGTTCGTGATTCAGATTCAGTTCTCAAATTGATAATTGAATTTAGGTAAAAATTCGAATCCCTAATTCTTGATATAACATACACGTGAATATTGAGACTATATTGTTTATTGAATTAAAGATTTTTTTTTTTAATTTCTAGATAATTTCGCTTCCTCATTCCAACATCCATACCCGGATGATTTAACTCAAAAGTTGAGGGGTTTTATGCAATGACTTGCCTAGTCGACAGGGTCCTTTGTGAACATGCTGGTAACTTATGTGACCTACAACTTATAAGCACTCTAAAACATACACTCAAGAAAGCTAATCAAGAGTAAATGGTATCAAGAAAAGGAAATAAAGAGAGAAGATAAATTTGTGTACTTCAACAAACTTTGTTGACACATTAGAGTTTGGAGAATGTATTAGTGCAGTAAATAAAAATAGTAAAACTGTAAAGTCAAATTGAAAATGTCTTTTTAAAAATATCAATTTGATGTTACGTGAATCACTAATGACTTGGTCTTTAATCAATTTGTTTTACAACGATTTAATTTAAACCAAACCATTTAACAAATGAAAAACAAAAACAAATGAAAAAAATAAAAAAGTTAAAACTAAATTTCTTGCAGAGAATTGATCCAAGTGCACATTAGTTACACTTACAAATTACAATGTTAATCTCCAAATAAATTAATAAATATAGACATTATGGGCTAATTAGTTCCTCACTAGTATCCCTAATTTCATGAACCCCGTAAATCTGTTGTTGAACATGCCTGCACATCAACCAACAGATCGCAAATGCCAAATGGCAACGCAAAACCCTCGTTATCACTCGCTACAATCTACCATAAATAAGTATGCTAAGGATCCATTTCACGTGCAATGAGAAGTTCAAAGGAGATTTTGATATTCAAAAGTTGCTTTTGGATCAATTTGACTAATTTTATAAAAATGTTTCTTCTAGTTCAAAGAGATTTTTGAGAAGTTAGCTTAATGTTACTTTCTATAAAAGCACTTTTAAAATAAAAATCTCTTTAAAAAATTAGTTTCCCCACAAAAATTAAGATAACTTGTTCAGTAAGCTCTTCGGCAAAAAACAAAATAAAAAATATACCAAACGGACTCGGACAATGTATTTATTAATCTTACTGTACCAATGGTCCAATACCACTGTAAAGCCAAAGTATCCAATACAGTAATATGCACAACAATATAATTTTCTCCATTTTCAACAAGCGATTAAATAGAAATTCCAAATCAACCAACCAGCAAGTCCAATACAAGCAATAATTAAATGTCGAAATAAAAATAATTTAACCTTGTAAAATCCTTGAAGGCTAATTAAGAGAAAATCAACGGGTTGTCAAACCGATACTATTACTACTACCAAAATAGTATATGAATTTTCCTTCTCAAGATTTAAGCCCAAAATCAGGCGGTAACCCAACACTCGAAATTAAGAAAACAATTTTGACAACCAAAAATTTCATCATCTAATAAAAGATGGAACCCAAATAAAGCTAAAATGTATGGATGAGACGGCCAACAAATTCTCTGTCCTCTCATGTCCAAATAAGCTTTTAGTCCTGCACACTTGGACAAACTTTGAGACACACTTGGCTTTCTCTGGAGTGGAGGAGGCAACCGTGTGCACTTTGACAGTTAAGTCAATCAATGTATGAGTGATGAGGTATGCAACATGAGCAACTAAGAATCGAAGGGTCGGATCTAGGAGTGTATGAAGTGAATATAGAGATAGCAAATTCATAGTCTGAATGTATACAGTTGCATTACCTGGAAATGGCACAATGTGTGAGCTTTTATAGGAGAAAAGGTATTAGCTAATGGATAGAAAAACATGTGGCCTTATCTGGACAGCCGACTTGTCACTTGATCCTCGGAAGATGTGAGCTAGAAGATGATCTTTTTGAATGACGAGGCTGAGACCCTCGAGCTTCCTTTTTTAAGCATGTGCATCGCTTCACCTCGGCCACGGAGGGTTTGGTCGATATGGACATGGCGCCTTGGCTAAAGCATGAAATCACTTTGGCTACCTATGAGGCTCGACCAGGTAAGGTAACGTGGAGTGTGGGCCTTGGTGATGTTTGCTTAAGTAGCTTCCACATGGGTGATGACTTGGAGCCTCTTCAGAAGATGTGTAACAATGGTCCCCCAAGTCTATGTATGAATATTCATATAATGCATATGGCTTTAAGTGTACGGCTGGAGATGAATTATTTCTTGCTGAACTTTTGAAGCTTTTAGGAAAGTTTTTGAGATAAAGATGGGGTCCTTGGATGAGGACGAGGCTCCGAACTGTTGAAGCTTTGAGGAAAGCTGTTAAGGCAGAGATGATGTCCTTGGATGACGACGAAGCTCTGAACTATTGAAGCTTAGAGAAAAGCTGGTTAGGTAGATGCGAGGTCCTTGTATGAGGATGAGGCTCTGAACTGTTGAAACATAGAAGAAAGCTGTTAAGGTAGAGGCGAGGTTCCTGGATAAGGATGGGGCTCTAATCTGTTGACGTTTTGAGGAACGCTGTTGAGACAGGGGCGTGGTCCTTAGATGAGGACAAGGATCTGACTTGTTAAAGCTTTGACGAGAGTTGTTGGGGCAGACGTATCAGGCATGGTGCTTAAAAAAATTTGAACATTGGAGCAAAAATGAATGAACGTCTGAAGTGATGAGATATTTTTGGATCGCGTGCCAATGATTTGAAAGCTATTGTGTATTCCAAAGATGACTAGTTGGGAAATCTCCTATTTTCAATACACATCTCCTAGGTCATTATGCTAATCATGGTCGAAGGCTGTATAGTTTTGGGGTGACATACCTATGTTGTCCTTGTGGAACACTGCTTTATGAGGATTGTTAATAATACTAATGTTTGAATTAAACGTTTAGGATGAGTTAATTAACGAATAGCCATGATGGATCTTGATTTGATCCAATGGTTGAGGTCCATTACTTCTGCCTATAAAAGGTCCACTTCTCCATTTTGTAAAGATTTTTACTCGAAAAAACATCCAGATGCATATACCACAAACACAAACTTTGAAAACTTGTTTTCCGGCAAGATTCCTACATTTTCCAATAAAGGTAACTATCTCAAGCTTTCTTCGCCTATTTTGGTGAGTGTTCGAACTAGAAAAATCCTTGCCTATGCCTTATTCTACTGTTTCTCTTCTTTCATTATTATAATGTCTAGAGGTTCGCCTTTTAATGCTATAGAGGCTTCCGAACTAAGGGAGTAGGATAGTAGATAGCGTCAAACTTAGGTAGCTCATTGTCCTTTCATATGAAGAGATTAGTGATGCCATTAGGTGAGGGGGAAACATATGGATGTTACCTTCTACCCCCATAGACACTTCGGTCACGTAAGGGGCCTTTGATTATCCTTCAAACATCATCCCTAAAAGAATAGCCAAGTGTATAAGCGTCTACAGTGTGCCTAATAATATTGATTTCTTAAGCCAGAGCCTAATGAGAGGGCTTACTATCTGATGCTTGGGTGTGTGAGCGAGAACATCTTTAAAGTAGGGTTTAGTTTGCCTTTGCATCATTTCTTCTATTTAATACTTAGGTCTTATAGTTTAGCTCCTATCCTACTGAACTAGAACTCTTGGAGCCAAATGGTTGGTTCCTAGATGCTGTGGATGCGGGTTAACCTATGGTCGGATATGCCATTTTTAGTTTTTCATACCTTGTATATGCCAAAGAACGATGTGGAGACTGAGAAGGCTCGGGGATGGTACTATATGACTTTGTGGGGGCCTCATTCCCCTTTCATGGTGGGTCAGCCTTCCTAAATCAAAGAATGGAAGCAAAGATAATTTTGGGCTTCAAGACAGTGGGACACCATGGAGGGCGACCCCATGGCACCTCGACTGTCTCTACAACCTTCTATATTGCTGGTGCATTTTGATATTGGTCTACTAACCTACTTATCTGATGCATAGATTTGTTGTTAAGGTATGAGATCTCCTTAAAGCAGTAGGACATCATATACGACGTCTATCAGGTTCTATTGGCTGAATGTCATTGCGGTGAGCTGATTAACAAGAGCTTCTACTTCATCACACACGAGCTGATGCCGAATCAGGGTAAGTACTAACTTTCCACTTCGTGTTACAGTAGCTGTCCAACCTTTAACATCTCTTTTTGCAAAACAAATTCTCAAAAAGGTGCCCTTGAGTCCTGACTTTGCCAAGATTCGCCAAAGTATGGTTGGAGTTTGGATGTTGAAGGTCTTTCCTATTGCTTACAAGAAATAAAGTGAAAAACTTGTTCAAATGAGTAAGCGGATGCTTGTGGAGGTAATGGGGAAGAATTGGATGAGGTCCTTTCTTTAATAAAGAAAAGAAAGAGTGGCCCATCAAGTTCTTCTTCTTCCGAGCTGATAGTGGACAAGAGACCTCCAATTCTTATCGGAGTGAGAATAGATCGATATCTTTCTCCTACTTACGAAGTAGCTCATGCTAATCATCTCTCTTCATCGACTCGAACCTCCATGGGTAATAAACTAGCTCACCCTCCTAGAAGTGAAAAAGTAACTGACTTTTTAAGGATCACAGATGAGGAGATGTTAGAAACAGTGTTAGAAATGTTTTCTCCAGAGACTGCATTTGCTACTGGTTTACCACAAGTATTGGATCAAGAGCTGGTAAGATCATGAACCCTCATGCAAGGCTGAAGACTTACTAACTATAAAAAAATGTGTACGTGGCATGATCTTTAAGTATAGGCTTAGCTGTTGAAGCCTTAGTTTAGATCCTTAATATAAAGAATGGTGAGTTATGCCAAAGGTTGGAGGCTTCGGCACATCTTGAGTAAGAGGTGAAAAAAGCTAAGGTCGAGGCAGAAGAGGTGAAATGAAGAGGACTGAAGCCTACGTGAGGTTGGACACCACTGAAGTCCAAGTCAACTACTTGAAGAACAAACATTATGAATCTGAATATCAAGTTGTGGCTTTGATGAAGAGGATTGACTAGTCCAATGACCACGAACACCTTACTACCTAGGCTCTGGAGGCTTCTAATAAGGAAATGACAGAGCTAAAACAGTTGACTAAAGCTTAGAATGAGGACATAAAGTTTATCAAAGCTGAAGTGAAGAAGGTAGCGAAGTGGCAAAAAAAAAATTACATTGACAACCACTTTGACAAAATATCTGTATATGACACATTGCTAACTTCTGAGCTTCGTGGAGACCATAAGGGATTATAGCTTGCCTGAGAGAGGTTCACCCTGACATGGACATAAGGTTCATCGTAGATGAGTTCAGTGGACCAATTGGTGGCATGCCCGATGCGGAGAAAGCTGATAGAGTGGCTGATGAAGCTTTGACTAATGCCAAAGATTCTAAAGGCCAAAGGGATTAGGTCGGAGATCGAGCTATAGTTGTAGTCAACCCTTAGATTATGAATTAATATGAACTTGACACTACATTCAGAAAACAACTTGCGTATTCATCTAGTGTTGACATCAGACAACATAACATGTTGCATCGATTAGGCATAGGAATATCACATCGAATAAGTGTAGATATATCATCTCGGATAAGTTCAATCTAGACTAAACATTAAAGTGTTACGCTTAGGTTTACTTTTGTGAGAATGTTTATAATGTTTATGCCTTACATGGTTTAAGGTAGGCATATACAATAGGGTTAGTGCATCTATTGCAAGGGCTTCTCCCAAGTAGATTGCAGCCGTAGGTAGCGTCATCTTCGTAGGGATCCGATGTGAGGGCTTCTGGTTGAGGAACCAGTTAGTTAAGGTGCATCTTACCTTTCCTTACAAAGTGGACATCCTTGCATTGAATCAATGCATCGATTGCAAGGGCCTCCCCTAGGTGGGTGCTTTAGTCGTGGCATGTATCATCTTTGTAAAGGGTTCGAGGTGGGGCCTCAAGTTAAGGAACCAGTTAGTTGAGGTACCTCTCACCTCTCCTTAAGAAGTAAACATCTTTACATGGGATTGGTGTATCTATTACAAGGGCTTCTCCTAGGTGGATGGTTCATCAGTGGAAGACATCATCTTTGTAGGGGGTCCGAGGTGGGCCCCCCTAGTTGAGGAACCTATTAGTCGAGGTGCCTCTTGTCTCACCTTATGAAAGTAGATATCCATACATGGGATTGGTGCGTCCATTACAATAGTTTCTCCCAAGTAGATGGTTCAGCCATGGGAGGCATCATCTTTGTAGGGGGGTCTGAGGTGGGGGCTTCTGGTTGAGCAAACAGTTAGTAGATGCACTTCACATCTCTCCTTACGAAATCGACATCTTTGCATATGGTTGGCGCAACCATTTCAAAGGCTTCTTTCAAATGGATGGTTCAGTTGTGAGAGGCATCAGCTTCGTAGGGAGTCTGAGGTTGCGGCCTCTGGTTGTGGAACCAGTTAGTCGAGGTACCTCACACCTCTCTTTACGAAGTGGACATCCTTGCTAGCAAGGTGTAAATACTTCATAAAACTCGTTTTATTAAACGTAACAAGCTTACTAGGGCTCGAAAAGGTCATCCAACTGATTAGGTGAGTCTTGCTCAATGGTAGTATTTCCTTAGGTATGCAATATTCAATGGATGAAGTTGTGTATTTCCATCAATATCTTCAATCTTGTAAGTACTAGGTTGTAGTTCTTTTATGATGTGATAGGGGCCTTCCCAGTTGGGGCCTAATATTCTTATTCCCGATTCTTTTGAAGATAGGAAGACCTTATGTAGTACGAGATCACCTATGTGGAATGATCTCTTTTTAACTTTGGCGTCATAGTAGAGGCTCATCTTTCGTTTGTAAGAGGTGAGCTTCACCTTTGAATTATCCATCCTTTCTTTAAAGAATTCAAGTTCTCACTTCCTTAGCATCTCGTTTAAATTTCATTGACATGCAATCGATGAGGTGAGGGGAGTCCTACCTCTACTGGGCTCATTGCTTCGGTTCCATAGGCCATGAAAAAAAGAGTTCCTCCTGTAGCAGTTCGGCTAGTTGTGTGAATAGTCTATAATAGTTGAGAGAGCTCGTCAACCTACATTCTTTTGGAGGCATCAAGCTTCATTTTCAGGGAATACTTGATGATTTTGTTGACTGCTTCAACCTTGGATTTGGTTGGGGGTGGTTAGGTGTTGAGAAATGCTTCTTGTTCCTTATCTCATCACTCCCAAACTTTTTTGTTGTCAAATTGCTGTCCATTGTCTGATATGATTGAGTGAAAAATCTTGAACCGGCATGTGATGATCTTTCAGAGGAATTTTGAAGTATTTACTTCGATTATTTTGGCATGAGGTTTGGCCTTTACCCATATGGTAAAGTAATCAATAGCAACAATTGCATAACTTGCACTGCCTCTTTCCTTTTACAAATAGCCCGTGAAGTAAATGGCCAAGGGCTTGTGACAACTTTAAGCTCTTGGGATGGCTAGCTCTGAATGGTGGAGAAGCATTGGCAATTGTTACACTTCTGTACAAAATAAAGTGCAACATTTTTAAGGTAGGTTAGTAATACATTTGCCTAGGCACCTCTTGTGCGAAAGCGGCTCCCTAACTCCTGGAGGAAAATCTATAAATGTCCCCTCATTCGAAGAAGAAAGTATGTAATTCAAATACCCCCCCTCTGAAATAGCTATTTCTATCTTTTTTTTTAGTTGAACCATCTAGACTAGTGAATTTAAGAGGCAAAACTCATAGTTAGGTGAGCAGATTTGTTGATTGTATTTACATTTGATCTTTGATTGTAATTATTTCATCAATAAAATTGTTTGATCCGATTTTTACCATCAACAAATTGGCGCCGTATGTGGAAAACTAAGCAAAGTAAATCACAAGTCCTACGCTTTATCTAAGAAGTACATAAAGTGAAAGAAAATGAAAATGAGCAAGAATAACGAAAACTTGACAAATAGTAATGTTTAGGTTAATACATGATAAAATCTAGCTATAGAAAATATTCGAAAGATGGCCGAAGATCTAAATGCATTAATGGCAGAATGTGCTACTCCATTATAAAAATACGGAATCTGGAAGATATGACTATAAAAAAAAGGTAAATTCATAGGTAACATGCAACATTTAACCTCTTCAATTATGTCTATCTAACATAGAATCGAAACTTCAGGTACTAAGGATGAGGTAGTCATGATCCATGCAATTATAGCAGAATAGTCTTCGTTGCATTCTACTGGATAATGAAAGTACAAAAAACATGCTATACAAAGAGGCATTTTACTAAATATGAATAAGTAATCTTCGAATTCCTGTATTGGCTCTCCACCGTTTCATGATGAGCCCAAGTCCTTCGTGGACAGGCCACAATGCTAGTGAATATAAGAAAAGAGTCCCAGGCTTACAAGGATATATGAATTTTGGCATTGTCAATGGTAAATCTGCATACAATGAAATCCCTGGATAACCTGCTATGAAGTTGGGAAATGTAATTATTTTTTGTCTGCCATTTGCATGTGAGGTATTCCACCAATAATGGCAAAATATCTGTAAAGTAGAATAAAGGAATCTTACATAGAAACTATAAAAGCAACCAAAAATGAGGCTCAAGAGCTCCTGGAAACATGTTGCTATAGTTGAAACAAGTACTCCCAAGGACGAATTAGAAATTGATGACTATACAGCCTTCGTAAAATTGGGTGCACATTCGAAGCGGCAACGATCAAAGACCTAGGAAGATTTTTCGTTTGCTCAAAGAATACAAACAAAGCTCTCAAAATTGGCAAAGAATTGTGTGAACATATGAACAACTTTCTAAAAAATGTCCTAGCCACAAACTTAGACTAAAAACGTCCTAGCCACAAACCTAGATGTGTTTCCTAGGAACACATGCCGACATGATAAGGATTGATCCCAAAGTTGCCTATCACACCTTAAAGCTCGATCCAAAGATCAAGACTAAAATACAAGGACGTCGACCAATGAGTGCCAAAAAATACAATATACTAAAAAGCGAGGTCGATCAACTATTAAAAAATGTTTTTATTAGCGAAGGTCGTTATCCAGTATAAGTACACAATCCATTCCTAGTACCAAAGAGAAACAAAAAATGGTGAACCAGCCAATATTTTACAGACTTGAATAAAGCCTATCCAAAAGACAGCTTTCCACTCCCAAGAATTGATGAGCTGGTAGATGCTACTGTGGGACATGAGCTGTTAAGTTTCACGGATGCATATTTGGATATAAGACAAATTGAGGACTATATTGTTACAAAGTAATTCCTTTTGGACTGAAAAATGCAAGGGCAATATACCAAAGGCTAGTAAATAAAATGTTCGTGGAGCAAATCTGGAAACGATGGAGGTATACACTGATTATATGCTTGTAAAAATCCTCCAGACTATAGACCATTTAAAGCCATTAGAAGAGGCTTTCCATATATTGTAAAAATACAAGATAAAAACCAATTCGCTCAAATGTGCATTTGGAGTAAAATCTAGAAAGTTCCTTGGGTATATGGTCAATCAGTAAGATATCGAAGCAAACCCCAAAAAAATTGAGGCCCTCATAAAAATATGGTCTTCATCTAAACCAAAAGAAGAACAAAGCCTAACATGGAGGGTCCTTACCCTAAGAAGGTTTGTATTCTGAGCAACGAATAAATGTTTACTCTTTTTCTGGCGCTAAAGGAAGGAAATAAGTTCAAATGGAGTAATGAATGTGAACAAGCATTCTAGGCTTTGAAAGACTAACTGGGGAAAGAATCCCTACTAGCTAAACTTGAAAACGAGAAAGAGCTATTGCTATATTTAGTAGTATCCAAGGTGGCGATTAGCTTGGTATAGTAAAAGAGAAAGGGCAACAACAATTACCAATATTCTACGTGAGCAAAGCCTTGCAAAGAGCAAAGGCAAGGTATCTAGACATGGAAAAGTTGGCCTTTGCCCCAGTCACGGCATTACGAAAGCTACGACCCATTTCCAAAGTTATAGTATTGAAGTATTAACAAATTTCCTACTCAAACAAGTATTGTAAAAGCCTGATGTGTCAGGAAAGTCAATGAAATTGGTGGTAGAGCTGGAGCAGGTCGAAATCAATTATAAAGGAAATTTATCGATCTAAGTACAAGCATTAGTTGACTTCTTTGCAAAACTGTATGATGTTCGAATTGTCAAAAAAGAGCCCAAACAGGGAGTGTAGAAGGTAAATGGATTTTGGGGCAAGCATAATATTAACAAGTCTAGAAGGGTACAGATTGAATTGTGCAGTAGGATTCGCATTTAAGTCAACCAATAATATGGTTGAATACAAGATGTTATTCACAATCATTCGATTGGAGAGAAAATGCAGGCACGGGATATTGAACTAAAAAGCGACTCATGGTTGGTAGTAAACCAAATAAATGGTAAGTTTACAGCTAAAGATTAACCAATGGCTACATACCTTGTAGAAGCCACAAAAATGCTTTAGTACTTTGATAAGTTTGAACTTGTAAAAATTTCTAGAGAGGAAAACGAACATGCAGATGCTTTATCAAAATTCGTAAGTTTAAAAGATGTGGAGTCGTTTAAAACTGTTCATGTAGAACTATTCCCGATACCATCAGTGGGCCAAAAAAGAGTAAAAATCTTATGGATACAAGACAACTTCATGGATGCAAGACATTGTCTCATATTTGAGGGATGAAATACTACCTGAGGATAAGGTGTCACAAAAATTGCTAATAAGAGTTGTTAGACATGCTGCAAGGTAACATCCTATTTAAATGAGTGTACACACTCACTTTGTTCAGATGCATAAGTGAGGATGAAGCCTTGTATGTAATGAAAGAAATCTTTGAGGGTGTATGTGATAATCACAAAAAAGCTTTGAAATAGGGATATTGTTGGCCTAATATGAGAAAAGATACAATGAACTTTGCCAAGACATGTGACTAGTCCTAGAGGTTTGTATCAATTCCTCAACAGCCTATATAAGAGTTGGTAACCAGCAGTGTCCCTTGGCCCTTCGCCAAGTGGAGAACTGATTTCGTATGACCTTTACCCAAGGAAAGATCCAATATAAGATATAAGATAGTAGCAGTAGATTATTTTACTAGGTAGATAGAAGCTGAACCACTTGTGAATATTACTGAAACTTGTAAGTTCATATGGAAAAACATTATATGCCGATTCAGAGTACGCAACTTAATCTTTCAGATAATGGAACATAATTTCAAGGGAAAAAACTAAAAGCAATGTGCGATGAGTTGGGAATGCATAGATATTTTTCCACTCGGTTATCCTCAAGCCAACGAGAAAGTAGAAGGTGTCAATAAAACACTAAAGAACATCCTAAAAAGAAAGCTTGATGTAGAAAATGGATTATAGGTGGACAAGTTATGACAAATCTTATGGGCATATAGAACCACTAAAAAAATTGCCAATGGAGAAACTCCTTTTTCCCTAGCATATGGGATGGATGCAACGTTAATAGTAGAAGTAGGTATAAGTTCGACAAGAAAAGTAGGATATGACGAAGAACAAAATGAAGAACCCATGAATGCAAGCCTAGACCTTTTAGAAGAAAAGAGAGATGGTTCTCAAGTCAAGCTCATAGCATATTAGAAACGGATGGAAAGATAATTCAACTCAAAGGTTCACAAGAAAAGTTTTAAAGTAGGGGATTTGTTTATAAAGAAATTGTTTGTCGCAGACAAAGAAATGAGCTCCAGTTGACTCGGTTAAAAAGGGAAGGACCATATACTGTAATAGAAGTTGTAGGAGCTGGAACATATAAGCTCACGCGAAAAGATGGAAAACTTCTTAGGCATCCTTGAAATAGCATGTACTTAAGAAAGTATTATGAATAAAAAAAATCATTTCTTGAGAACTCAATAAAGTTGATCGTGAAAGTTCTTTTCTAGTATGCGAAGACATCTGTATTGATTTAAAATCTACTGCCTAAATCGAAAGCAAAACTCAACAAACATTTGCGATGCAAGAGTGTAGCAAATTAAAATATTTTATTAATCAAAAGGAAAGCTACAAAGAAAGTAATACTCTCAAGCTATATCTATTGATAAGTGTTAAATTTACACTTATTTAAGTCACCAAAAGTTTGCTTTTGTTAGTATTATTTTGGATTTGATACCTAATTATTTGTTGTTTTTGATTATTTTAGGAGAAAATTAGAGATTGGATCGATGAGGAAATTTGGATAAAACATACAATCTTGGGATCAACTTCCATGCTATGAAAAATTGAAGGATTTGAGTTTAATTAGAATTAAATTGGGCATGGCTAGAAATGAACTTCATAAGGAAAAGACTCCTTCAGGCATAAGGGAGCTGCGATAGAAAGTATATACGAGAAAACCAATTAGAATTCTAGTTGGTTTTAAAAAGCTGGGAAGAAATCGACAAGGGATATACATGCATAAAAGGGAAGAAAAAAGGGGAAGGTAGGGAAGATGACAGAAGGCAAAAAATATTTTCCCAAATTTTGTTCAATTACTGAACCAAAAATTTGTGTGAGGATTTGGAGAATTAATCATATATTGTCGTCAATTTACTAGGAGATTCACATTACTCAAGGAAGAAGACGAAGAATAATTGTTGGGATTCCTGTGGCTAAGATCAGCAATAACTCGAAAGATTTTGATCTTGTTTTTTGAAATTAAACCCGGTGATGTTGTTTAACTTTTATTTGTTTAATTCCAACATTATGAGTGGCTAAATGTTTTTATGCTATGATAATTATGTAGCTTAGGATTTTTAATATTTGTTTAATTTCAAGATTTTATGCCACTTTAATACGTGTTAATTAATTATTATGCTTTTAATGCTTCAGTTGCCTGTGCAACAATTGCTTGATTTAGAGATGCTACTGAGACCGAAAGGGGATATAAGATTCTAGCTCATGTAATAAATAACATAGATATTATAAGATAGAGAGAAAATTATAGAATATGCGATCTATATTAATTCTTGTAAGTTAAAACATTCATATGTGTGTGAATTTACGTAGAGATATAGTAAGTTCGGACATATGAATATGATTAGTGTTGCTCGAGAGAGATCACTAGCTACATTAAGTTTATTCAATCATTGGCATGTATGAGAAGGGGCTGAATGAATTAAAATCAGATGAATGATGAACAATCTAAATGAAATTGAAAATCCTAACTACCTAACCTCATATTCTACTCAATCATGTTAATTTGATTTCATTTTTTAATTTAGTAGACTTTAGTTACAAACCACACTTTGATTTGATGATTGGTTATCATTTTACATAATCTGAAACTAGGTTAGTTTAAAAATCGATAATAGATATTAGTTTATGTGGGATGGTACTTTGACTTAATAAATCCTCTTATTACTTGCTACGATCCGTACACTTTCAGAATTATATGAAAAAGTTTTTGGCGCCATTGCCGGAAATTGTATTCAAATTTAAGTTTACCTTGGCACTAATTCGATCATATATATTTTTTTCTTTTAGTTAATTTCTCTATTTCAATTTTTTTCAATGCTTCCATTTTCTCTTTCAGCATTTTAAGTGAAATTCAGGAGATGTGAACTCAACTGATCTGAAAATGGAATTTACTTTTCACCATAGGCAAAGAAAAGTAAGAGAAGCACAACACATAGAGATGGCAAAAAATACAGAATAATCTAATCTTTCAAGTGAATGAAAAGATGGTGGTTAATGAAGGAAACATGCTAGGACTTCAAGACTCCACAAATTATTCAGAGTCAATCCACTGTCGTTTATCCTCCCTATGGGCAGTCAAACTTTTAGCTGAAGACCGATGTCATCCATTTATTTCAGAATGGACATTAGCTCTATGGCAAGGCTGATGAAAATCCACACACACACGTCGTTCAATTTTTGTAAATGTGTGAACACTTTAAATATCTAGGGGTTCTAGATTATGCTATCAGATTTAGATTATTCCCACATACTCAACACGATAGAGCCCTTGAATGGTTAAACTTACAACCCATTGCTAGTTTCACTACTTGGAATGACTTAGCTCAAAACAATTGTACCAAATTCGTTCCACCGACGAAGATAGCAAAGTTAAAGCATGACATATCCATATTTCTTCAATGAAAAACCAAATCTTTTGAGAGGATTGGAATAGATTTAAGAACATGCTTCAGAAGTGTCCTCATCATGGCATCAGTAAAGAGTTCCAAGTCCAATATTTCTATGCAGATCTACTTCCATCTTACAAAAGCATAGTGAACTCATCATCCAATAGATTTTTATCCACGAAGATAATTGATGAAGCCTTGGAGTTATTTAAGAGAGTGGCTACTACCACAGCCATGTGGGCTTCTGAGCGGGTTATTTATAAAAAGATACTAGGAGTATATGAGGTGGACACTTATTCGGTATTGTTATCAAAAATTGACTTTTTATTCCATAAGGTAGACAATATATCACAGTCAGCTATTGCAATGCAGACCGAACGGCCAAGTTGTAAAGAATGTGGGTAGATCATATTACAATAGATTGTCCAATGTTTACACAAGATACATAAGGTTGACTATGTGCAAGGAGGTCAGTGCCAATAAAATAACTCATATTCTGACACTTATAACCTTGGTTGGAGGAAGCACATGGAGGTAAACAATCAATTCATGAGAAGGACTAGGACAACCCTTTAAATTCAGAGTACTACAATCAAGAACTTGGAAGTTCGGATGGGATAGTTGACACTTGCTAAGGTAGAGCACTAGGTACCCTACCCAACAATACTGAGATGAATCCCAAAGAATAGGTAATGGCCATAAGTATTTTAGAGAATAGAGTAATTGAGGGTCGACTTGTGAAAATACCAAAGAAGAAGCTCGAAAAGTAGTTTGCGAAATTCTTAGACGTCTACAAAAAGGGTCATGTCAATATCTTGTTACTTGAAGTCTTATCTCAAGTATCAATCTATGCAAAGTTCCTGAAGGAAATGCTATCGTAGAAAAGAAAGCTCAATGAATTTGAGACCATCACACTAAATGAGGAGTGCAGTTGTATCTTGTAACATAAACTATCTCCTAAACTAAAAGATTCAAGGAGTTTCAAAATACCTTACTCAATAGGAAATAATCATACGTTTAATGCTTTAGGTCATCCGAGAGTAAGTATAAATCTAATATTTCTTTTTGTCTACAGGAAATTAGGTTTAGAAGATCTAAATGACGATACAATCTCTCTTGAATTGGTAGACTGATAAATCCAGTATCCTCGAGGAGTGGTCAAGAACGTGCTCATTAAAGTGGGCAAGTTCATATTTCAAGTGAACTTATTTGTCTTAGATAAAGAAGAATATTGGGATGTATCAATGATCTTGGGTCAATCATTCTTATCCACGAGTCGGGCCAATATGGACTTCGAAGTAGGTGAGCTAACCTTAAGGGTAAATGATGAGCAAGAAAAATTCTAGATTTGTGTTACCGTCAAAAGGCCATCCCCTAATGAAAAAGCCAAAAAGTTAAAGAGGAAGAAGTAAAGGATTATACAAATTGCCCAAGAAGGAAGAGAATCAGTGGAATAATTGGAAACCTCAAGGATGAAGAAGGAATTTTCAAGTTGGGAGAATCGAAAGGGAGTTGGCAACGCTGAACATAAAGTGCATTGTTTTTTAGTGTAATTTCTCATTGAACCGCTATAAGTAAATCACCTAAAAGTCGAGCTATGGACTATAAATCAAGCACTTAATGGAAGGCAATACATTTTTATTTCCCCTATCTCTTATTTTGATTGAGTATTGCATTACATACTTTAAGTATTACATTGGTATTTTAAGGCATCATTTTTACACATTTTAGGTGGTTTTCAAGTCATCATATGAACTTGAGCACAATTGATACTTAAATGTGTGAAGTTAATCCTAGGAGTCCTTTGGCACACACCAAGAGTCATTATTAAAAATAAATGGTTATCATGCATGCTACATTCTAAATGTTAAATTAATTTTAGACTCTCATAAAAGTGTTTCTTTCACATTTCAAAAAGGTACAAGGATATCAAGCAGAATACAGGTTAACAAGTTGAAAAATGGAATGGATTATCCAACGAGCTACTTCAAATGTTGGACAAAAAAATTGAGGATTACCTTCTTCCTTTCCTTTCCCCGACCCTTTACGTTACTAGATTATACTTTATGATATTCAGATAATGTATACTTTATGTTTTGTGGGTGTGAAAGACATTAAGTTTGTAGTTTTATTATTTATGTGTGATTGTGTGTTTTGCTTTATTATAGTAAAAAAATTTTTAAAAAAAATCAAAAATATTCTTTTTTTTTTCTTGTGTATGTGCTTTTGTGGGTGGGTTGACTTGTTGACAGTGATGAATATATTTGAAATCATGTGTTTATTTATGAACTGTGGATAAGGTACATGCTTAGATTAATTTATTCTTATCCATGTAAAACTTGATACTATTCACGCACATGAATTAAGTTTAGCATTATAAAGTAATGAGTTGATTCATATGCTGGATAGGGAGAAATAATAGAACTTAGATGCTAAACCAAAAAAAATAATACTACATTATACATCTTTAGACCAAATTTAAAATAGTTTGGGGGTGATTTTAATGTTGTAGGGAGTGTGGATTGTCTAAGGCCAATATGATGAAAATTAGGTGAAAATATAAGTTAGGGTCGATTTTTTAGAATGGGTGTTTAATGAGGGGTATTGCATTAATCATGGTAAAAAAGAGAAAAAAGTTATTTTATTGTGAAACGACCTTCGTAGCCTTTATGACACGAGTGATTAAGCCTGACTGGGTATCTAAAAACCTGGAGCCTATAGTTATCTGACTTGGGAGTTATGGGCCTAAAGCTCGCTATAATGGTCCTTTAGAAAGCTCAATGGAGAGAATTTCGTACATAAAAAATTAATAATTATGTATTTACGTACTACATGACTTGATTAAGTCCCAAACACATAATTGAGAAAATTAGATCTTTGACAATAGATTATTAGCCTAGTTGAGTTTTGGAGATTGAATTAATCAAAATTTGAAGAATCTTTATTTGTTGAAGTATTGACTTGCAATTAGTGAAATCCATATAAATTAGACGGTGTGAGGAGTTAGTATAAAGATTTAGCCTTAGATTACACATTCAAAGGAAAAAAAAAAAAAGAATAAGTTTGGGATGTGTGAATCATACGAGCGATGAAAGTAAAAATTTGGTTATTGTGGGTCGATAATTGAAACAACCCTTGAATTATAATGTTTTACTTAATTCTTTATACATACACACACATCAGTTTGGCTTGGAGAGGTTGATATTGATTTTGGTGTTGTGACCTTAAAGATGTTCATAGATTTAATACAATGATTCAAATCCTAAGCCAAAATGATAGATTATCTAATCAAAACATTTTGTTTGTTTCTGTATTGCTGGTTTGTGTTAGGTTTTTACTTGAGGACAAACAAATGCTTAGCTTTGTGGGTGTTTAATAAGTGTATTTTATACACTTATTTCGGCCTTTAAATTTAGACATTTCAAGGTTTCTTTGATTAATTATGGCCTAATTCATGGTTTATTTTGTTTATTAGGTAGAACTCAATGAATGGAAGAGGAATTGAAAGAAAGAAATGAAAATTGGTGAAAATGATGAAATCCAAAGTATAGGGACTAATTCCAACATTCCAGTAGTTGATTTAGACCATAAAATGAAGGTTGAAGATGTTATGTCAATTGGGTGCAATTAGAAGTTAAAGGACCAAAATTGCAAGAGAAAATGACTTAAAAGAATCAAGAATAGAATTTGGGGATCGAAACACAAAGGTTGAAAGTTGTTATAACTGGGCGGCTGTGCAGTTATAAAAGTTGGGCGACCTCTTGACTTGAATTTTCAAAAACAAAGGCTAAAACACATAACTAGGCAAGTGCTCAAATTTAACTTGGGCAACCACCCAGGCAAATACGTGGCTAGAATGCTATTTTCGTTTAGAATTCAACTCCAACAAGGAAACTTCATTTTGGGCCATTATTTGCACTAATTCTAAAGACTTTTAGCATTTTTTGGAAATTGATCGTGCCTTACAGAGATAGATTTCCTCGTGGAAGCGGTCATCTCTCCTATGAGCATGAGGGGGTCAGCTTGCTTCTATTGTTGAGGTATGTCCCTACAATCAGTAGTGTCATGGTCATACTTGATAGAATTGCAGTAGGCTTGTTCGTCTCTCCAAGGTCTTCCACCTCATCCCCTGTCTCTACCTCTTTGGTGGGTAGGCTACCTTAGGGTAGTAGGTGCCAATTCATCATAGGCCAATGTTGGCATAATATATTCAAAGTAGTTGTGGTAAAGGCTTGGCCCAAAGTTTGGGTGATTGTGTCCTAGCTTGGCTCCATTGATGGTTCACCAGGAGGGAGGTAGGACCTTTCACTTTTTCTCTCTGTGGTTTGAAAGCCCCATGCCTGCTCTATTATGGTGCTCAACCATTTATAATGGTCTCTTTATCTGTGACCTACTCACAGTAGTTCATCTCATTGGTGAAGTGGGCCAGAAGCTTTTTAATGTCTCACTAACTTACTGCTTCATGTCTTGGAGGTACTGGATATGGGATTCTTCCTTTTTGGTAGCTACAAAATGACTCAAGAATACTTTCTTGAGGTCGAGTAAGCTCCTTATACCTCCTGCTGGTATCTTGCTATGCCATATTTTAGCCACTCCACTAAGGGTCAGATGGAAAGCTCTACATTTTACGACCAGCGAGGTACCTCTCAAACTCATGTGACTTGTGAAATTGTTGAGGTGCTTGGCCGGCTCACCTCTATCCTCATACTCAATAAATGGTTTTTTTGGGAACGATAGATTGTCATCATCATCATCATCATCAAGGTCGCTGGACCTTGTGGTCCATCTGAATCTTCCTACTCATCAACTTTGTAATAGAGAGGTGGTTGGGATGGACCAACTTGGTTTCTTAAGTTATCCTCACCCCCCTCTCGTGCCTATTCCTAGGAGAGAGGACTTTTGGAGCTTACCTTTACATATTCTCACATGGCCTCAAAATATGAGGTAGTTGTTGGGGCTTATTGCTAGGAATCGCCAAGTTTATCTTATAAAAGTGTTGGTGGGCCTTTCGAGCCTCTGCTTTCATTCATATTCAAGTAGAAAATTGAATAGGCCTTCTTCAGGTCAACTAGATGCATAGTGTGAGGACACGTCCACTCCTACCTGCCTTTCATGGGGATTTACATCTCTTGTCAATGGGATTGGGGTATTTGGATCTAGACCTCTTCTTCCTCTTGGGAAAAGTAGCCCATTTGAGATGTGTATTGGGGCATTGGTTGCGCCAAACTAATATAAATCTTGGGGCATATGATAGCCTGCTTAACCTTATATTTGCATGAGTTATTGTATAATAACATTTTATCGAGTGATGTCTCTCATGTTGGCGGCCATGTTAGCCAATTCTCGAGTAAGTTGAGCTGCCATCCTCATTCCACTTCATCTGTGTTGGTGGTGGGGTCTATGGTGGCCTGATGGGGGTAGTTCTCTAGGGGACCCCTTTTTCAAAGCCCTCCATTGTCCTCATAGGTGGAGCTTTATCACTACTTGAGCTCATTTTTTGAACAGAAAGCCTCTTTTCTTCAAATAAGTTTTTTTTTTCAGAGTGAATCCTTAACAAAGAATTCCCTTTTTCAAGGAATATGAACACTTACGTAGGCAAGGGTACAATTTGGGTTGGGTCGACTTCAACCTCAACTCGAAACTGAAACCATACCCAATAAGCTCTTAAACCAAATCGAATCGATTTAGATCAGTTCGGTTCGGTTAGTCGATTTTGTCTTTTTTCTAAGCTGAATTAAAAAAAAAAAACATTAAAGCTTTTGTGCCCAATTTGAGCACACCTTTTTTTTGTCCCCTATTAACACAAATCCATGACCTATTATTAACACATAATTTTGCAATTAACACAAATCCATAACCCGTAAGCTATAAGTAAAACACATTTATATCCTATTATTAATACACAATTTTACTCAAAGTAATACACCAGACGTCACACCCATTTTTACACTAGAAATCAATAAAATCGAAAGATCTAAACCGTGTAGTATTAAAATTTGAAATACTATTTCATCACATGTAACCAAAGCAAAATTAATAACAAATATTACCCATAACATCCATTCCAAATTCAATGACTAAAAATGGTCCAACAGCTTACATTTAACATATGAATAACATCTTAAGCACAATTTAATGGTCGAATTTCCATTTGCATGACATTAAGATTAACAACTATCCAGTTTGAATCACCTTCACCTGGAATCATAAATGGAAGCGTGAATCATATTTCATTATAAAGCTGGGATCAAATGTGATGCCAAAAAAAAAAAAAACCAAGTGTAAAACTCCACTTTTAATCAGTGATAGGAATAACAAAAAAATTTGATTAAGGAATTTAAATCAATAGATGCCTTACAAAAATCCATAAGTTATAACATGAAACACCTACTTGAAAGCTTGAGATAGCATGAATTATTTATCCTTGCTGCTAGAGTCTTCATTTGTCTCTGTTGGTTAAGAAGGTCCTAAAATAATGATTGAATTAAAAATAAATTAAATTGAAACACAAGTAATGAAAAAAACTAAATGAATAGTTAATTACCTTCATCCAATTTGTTGTAATGCTTCACATCCTTCATGCAAAATTTATTCTCACTTGGAGTAGATTTGAGCCAATTTTTGGTGCAACCTAAAATCTTGACCATCCTAGCAATTAAAGAACTACAAAAGGAATCTAGAATTCTTCCTACCATACTAAAAGTACTTTCTAAAGCGACTATAGACACTTTAATGGTTAAAACATCTTTTGCAAGTTTGGACGAAGTTCTATTCTTACTTCCATGTACCCTCCACCAATTAAGGACATCAAACTCCTTATCATCTATATCTTCACAAGCATCCAACAAGTATCTTTCCACGTTATTTTTTTTTATCTCCACTAAATCTTTTGTGCTTGTTTGCTCTTTAAACTTGGAAATATGAGCAGGAGATGCACTAAAAGTGGAACTAACTTGTCTTGCAAAAGAAAACCCACTTGCAAAATCCAAATCCATCGATACTTGACTACTTTGAGGACTTATCTCAGACCTTATATACCAATCATAAGTAGATATCAAAATTTTCTTCAATGTTTGTGACGCTTATCCGTGTAGCAGTAGTAGCTACTGAACCCACGACAAATTAGAACAAATCCAAGAAAGCCAATAATCAAAGTTAGAAAAGCTCGACCCAATAAATTATTGAACCAAAGAACTAAGAAAATCGCTAACAATATCTTGACACCGTGATCACAAAACTTATGAACTTTACTTAGGGCATGTTCGGTAGAGATTAAAATTGGATTAAAATTGAAAAACTAGTCGTTATTGTTGACTTCTATTAGACGAGTGAGACCCAATAACGACCATATTTTCAATTTTAATTGAATTTTAAATTGTACCGAACAGGCCCTTATATTGCAGAACGCCATAAGAATTTAATTCTTGATAAGTTCAAAATTAATTCAATGAAGAACGAGAAGAAAGCAATATGTCTCGCAATAATATCTCCCAAATTGTATGTATTTACAATGAATGGAATGAGTCATATTTATATAGAACCCATAAAACTTAATTAAAAACTAAATTAAGCCTTAAAAATAACAAAATATATCATAAAATAGAGTTTTAACTAAAATATAAGATTACGCGAAATTTGGAAAATTCGTTTCCAGAATTACACTATGAGGCCATCATAGGCTTCCTGCATGCGGTCGCATAGATCAATTGTTAGCCTTCAATTTTGGTTCGGTGTAGAGGCATGCGGTCGAATGCCTAGGGTCGCATGGTTACATTTTCAAGCTTTCTTGTCCGGTGCTTAGACCAAGTTGATCCAACTTGTTTCTTCTTCTAACTTTCTAAGCCCAACATGTAACTTGTTTCTTTGCTTGTTGTGATTGATGTTTCGTCCACCGTAGGTTGAGCAAGCAATCCTATAGGTTCCTTGACCTTCTTTGTCTATGATCTCGTCATTGGTCCTCCCTCCATGATCAATGAATCCTCGCACGAACTTGCCCTCATATCATGGATCAGATCATCTCCTCATTCTTAGAAAGGATTTGACTTCGAATCTGTACATGCATCAAAGAAAGAAAGATAAGAAACAACAAAAATGCAAATTATCATTAACTTACCTTGAATATCCAAAATGTAGCCATGGTTTCAATCCTTGCAATGACTTGAAATGGTCCATATCCTCTAGGATGTAATCTTGACCATTTTCGCATTCTCACAAGCCTTTTTGCCTAAACACCCAAACCCAATCACCTGGTTCAAATATTTTACGCCTCTTCCATTTGCTACCTTAAGATGCATATAATTCAATCCCGTGCTTTCCATCCAAATTACCACTTACAATAATAGTTGAAGGAATTAAACCAAACAAAGTTGACGGATTTAAACCATAAACCATATCAAAACGTGTAGTAGAAGTAGTAGATGATACGAAATTGGTTCCAACATATTCTATAAATTCGAACCAAAATAGTTAATGACTTCAAGATTGAAATATAGATTCTCATGCCTCAAATCACCAACAATGAACCACAAATGTCTATCATGCTCAATTAATTTCTTACAACATACTAGAATATTATTTACTAGTAATTGATTGCCTATGAATGCATATGAAAAATGACTTTTTACTCTCATACAAATATTAGATGTATTAATTTGTTTAAAAGTACATGCCCATGTGAAAAAATATTACTACATGCTAGACAATCATCTTATTTATTATGGGGTATTGATTCTTTACCATGCCATAGTTGAATGCTTCTCCTTCAATGCTCATTAAATTCTCCACTTGTATCGAATCAATTGAATATTCAATGGGTGGTATCTCACCAAATAAGTCTTCTTGGAATGAGTCTTTGAGTTCCTAGAATAAAGAAATATCCAAACTAGGGACTGGTTTGTTAGTTCTCACTAAAACCCTATCTATCTTACATTTTTTGCGTAGAAACTCTCTTTTGATTTTTTTCTCTTCTCCCAATTGACTCTCTTTCTTTTCTCTCTTGTGACTCTACTCTTTTTTTCCTCACAATTAGCCACCTCACTATCTTCTTTCCTAATTTCTTTCGCCTTTCTTTATTTTTCTTTTATTCCTCACCTCTCAATCTTAATTAGTCCTCATAGACTATTATGGTGTTAATTGTACAAGAGTAACAACTCTTCCATCTTTTATAAAGTTGTACATATTCTTGAATCCATCATGTTTAACCTTTCTATCATACTGCCATGGCCTTCCCAACAAAATGTGCCCAACATGCATAGAAACCATGTCACACATCACTTTATCACTATACCTGCCAATTGAGAAATTCACAAAAACTGGCCTACATACCCTAACCTTTTCACATTCATCTAACCACTGCATTTTATAAGGATTAAGATGTTTTATCGTAGTCAATCCTAATTTCTCAATAATTATAGTACTAGCAATATTAGTACAACTACCCACATCAATAATCAAACTACATACCTTATAAGATGTTCTCCTGTTGCTACTTCACATCATCCAATTTAAAGCGTGTATTGAAAGCATACATCACCACAAGTAACTCACCTCTTAGCGGGTCTATTCCATCTCTATCATTAGGATCCTCTAACGCGAGTATATCATCACCATCACTATCACTCATCACTTCTCAATTGTCACAAAAAATTATTGCCCTTTTGTTTGGACATTGAGAAGTATTATGCCCTGATCCCAAACACCTAAAGCATTTGATATCCCGAATCTTAGAAGGTTGGGAGTCAGCTTTAGGTGTAATTTTGCTAACAATTTCCTCATTTCTCCTTGGTAGTTCGATCTTACTACTTGATACAGCCCCATCACCTTTATTATCATCCTTCTTCGATTTCCAAGAAAAGTTAGAACACGAAGAATATCTAGCTGTCCCCTTCCTCTGCCTTTCCACTTTCATAGCTACATGTAACGTGTCTTCCAACTCCACATAATGTTGCAACTCTATAACATTAGCTATCTCCATATTCAAACTATTCAAAAATTGGGCCATCGTGGCCTCCCTATCCTCTTCCACATTCGCTATAATCTTAACAATCTTCATCTCCTTATGATAATCCTCCACACTTCTAGTACTTTGGTAGAGCCTTTGCAGTTTTTGATAAAGCTCATTATAATAATGATTAGGCGCGAAACTCTTCCACATAATTATTCCAATGTATTAATAGGCCTCTCACGGTTTCTCCTCCTAGATGTTACTACTTGATCCCACCAAATGATAGCATAATTGGTAAATTCAAGTACCGCAATCTTTACCTTTTTTTCCTCCGAATAGTTGCGACAATCAAATATCAACTTACTTTCTTTTCCCACTCCAAATATGCCTCCGGATCACTCATTCCTTTGAATGAAGGAATTGTCATTTTGATATTTTCTGTGACACCCCGAACTTAAGCTTCGAGTGTCACGTATTAACGTAATAACTTCAGCCTTTGTTACATGTAAAAACTCTTAAATAAAATTTAATGCATACCGGAAACCTATTTTTAATTTATAGTAAAATATCTCTATAAAGTTTAATGGTCAACAGAAGTGCATGCCTACTTGAAATTATTCTTTACATATGTGGACTCGGTGCTGCCACGGCTAGTTGGACAGCCAGTTCAAATATTTTTATAAAACTCACCCCAACACTGTTTTCTATGATATTTGTGGCATTTGAAATATATTTCCAAGTAGTTTCACAGGTTAAAATATGGAGAGTTTTCAAGATCATATGATATGGACGTTTTATCAAAAACAGTGAGGTACTGCACAGAAACTTCAGATTAACCTTTCGACACTTAAAATTTATATCTCCGGTCACAGATTCAAATTGAATGATTCTTGTGCTCATATTAAGACAAATTAAAGAGAAACGCGGGAGTATTTTTAGTGTCTCAAATAGGTGTATTTAGCGTTCGTAATTCCACTTTTAATTCCATTTTAGGAAGAAAGTTTATAGAAATGACTTTAAGCACAACATGAAAGATGTGATTACAAAATATACCTTCAGTACCATATTACATCATGCCTTATACATGCTTATAATTAATACCATCAGGAAAAAAATATAAGGAAAACAGTCTTTGAACAAAACATACGGAAAGGAAGTTTCGATACAAAATAACTTTGTCCCATCATCGAGTATGCCAACTGACTTCCACCAACTCAACTCAATGATCATGGATCTGAAAATTTAGTATAAATACTATGAGTACAAAGAATACTCAGTAAGATACCATGCTCGAATTTAACATGTTAATACTACACAAAAGAAAACATTCAAACACATACTTGAACATTTCGGCTTGCCGGTGCCCTTCAGACTTGTCATAAGGCATAAATAGATATCTAACTTCGTGGATTTGTCCATAACTTTCATAATATGGTTCTCATGCATAGGTTAAGCATAAATATTACCATGAAATCCTACCATTTGAGCATAGAAAGTATCTTACCTTAAAACTTGGGGTTGAAAAGTGTACTTGAAAGTGCTAGGCTTTGTTTTCCTTTTCATGTATCCTATCTTTCTTTTGTTTGCAAGAAATTTTTTGGTTTCAAAGACATTTGCAGGAATATTTCTTAAGTATTTAAAGGCAAGGAAAACCTATGACTAAGTAAGGAGTAAAGGGTGACTATTTACCAAATTAAAGTTTGTGCATACACGTGGGCTTTGAATCATCTCCATGCATGAATTAATATCACCCTATGCCTTAATTTGAACAGCTCATGTTTGTTCAAAACACCTCATGTTTGTTTAAACACTAACCACCACATGCTTGCTTAAACATGTAACACATCGTGCTTGTTCAAACATTAAACACCTCATGATTGCTTAAAACATTTAACACCTCATGCTTGTTTAAACATTTAACACATTATTCCAAACCCCTAATTACTAATCTTGGTAAACTTTTAATTAACCAACAATGCAAATGTGGTAGTCACTAATATTTTGGCCATATAAAATTTGAAAAGTTAAATTACTATCGTAAAAAATTAAAAGAGCATAAAATTTTGGAGTATTACATCCCTCCTCCCTTAAAAGAATTTCGTCCTCGAAATTACCTCGAACTTGGTTGAAAAGTTCTGGATACTTGGTCTTAATTTCCTCTTCTCTTTTCCAAGTTAATTCTTCGACATCATGGTTTCTCCATTGAATTCTCACTAAAGGAATTTCTTTTGTCCTCAGTTGTTGGATTCTGCGATCTAAGATTGCTACTGGTGTTTCCTCATAAATCATGTTTTGTTTGATATCCAATGGTTGATAACTAACCACATGACTTTGATCTAACACATATTATCGAAGCATTGACACGTGGAATACATCATGAATTGCTGACAGATCTGGTGGCAGAGCAATTCGATAGGCTGCACTTCTAACTTTTTGCAAAATTTCAAAAGGACCCATGAATCTTGGTCGAAGTTTTCCCTTCTTTCCAAAACGAAGAACTCCCTTCATCGGTGCCACCTTCAAGAAAACTTTATCACCAACATTAAACTCCAAATCTTTTCTCTTTTTATCAGCATAACTTTTTTGTCGATCCAGGGCTGCCTTGATTCTAGCTCTTATT
Source organism: Fraxinus americana (assembly GCA_035079005.1). Lineage (NCBI taxonomy): Eukaryota > Viridiplantae > Streptophyta > Magnoliopsida > Lamiales > Oleaceae > Fraxinus > Fraxinus americana. The sequence goes on from CM068728.1 coordinate 1,433,927, forward strand.
TTATCAACCGTTCGACAAGTTTCCTCAATTATTTCCAGTCCTAAAACTCTTCGCTCACCTACTTCATCCCAACAAAGAGGAGATCTACATCTCCTGCCATAGAGAGCTTCGTAAGGTGCCATCTTTATCGTGGCTTGATAGCTATTATTATAGGCAAACTCTACCAATGGTACATAACTTTCCCAACTGCCTCCTAAATCAAGGACACATGCACCCAGCATATCCTCCAAAGTCTGTATAGTCCTCTCCGATTGTCCATCAGTTTGAGGATGAAAAGCTGTACTGAATTTTAACTTCGTTCCCATAGCTTCTTGCAAACTTTACCAAAATTTTGAGGTAAATTTTGGATCTCTATCTGATACAATTGAAGCTGGGATACCATGTAAACGGATGACCTCTTTGATGTATAATCGTGCATATTGATCCATATTGAAATTCATTCTTACGGGTAGAAAATGAGCTGACTTTGTTAACCGATCCACTATAACCCACATAGCATCATTTTCTCTAGCTGATTTTGGAAAATCCATAACAAAATCCATTGTTATATGCTTCCATTTCCATTGTGGAATTTTTAATGGTTTCAACAATCCTGATGGCCTTTGATGTTCAGCTTTTACTTGTTGACAAGTCAGGCATATCTTGACAAAAAGACCTATGCACCTTTTCATATTTATCCACCAAAATATACTCCTTAGATCTCGATACATTTTTGTACCTCTTGGATGAGCAGTATATGGAGTTAAGTGTGCTTCTTTAAGAATTTCTTTCCTCAATCCCTCATCTTTTGGTACACACAACCTTCCCTTAAAGAGTAAGTCTTTATCAAGGTCTAATTCAAAATCCTTTCGCTTGCTAGTACCAGCTTCGGAATTAATCTTTTGTAGGAAGGAGTCACCATCCTGTGCCACCCTTATTCGATCTCTAAGTGTTGGTCGAATCATCAGAGCCGCTATCCTGGTAATAGTTTGGGTTGGTGGAGCAATTACTTCTAGATGTAAGTTTTCGAAATCTTTTAACAACTGGTCCCGCATAGTGATTAATACTGCTAGTTGTCCAACCGTCTTTCTGCTAAGAGCATCTGCTACTACATTAGCTTTACCAAGTTGGTAAAGGGTAGTGCAATCATAATACTTCACTAGCTTTAGCCATCTCCTCTGCCTCATATTTAATTTCTTTTGGGTGAAAAAGTACTTTAAACTCTTATGATCGGTATAAATATCACACCTACTTCCATATAAGTAATGGCGCCATATCTTAAAGGCTTGAACTACTGCAGCCAATTGGAGATCATGTGTTGGGTAGTTTTGTTCATATTGTTTCAATTGTCTAGAGGCATAAGCTATCACATTTCCTTTCTGCATCAGAACACACCCTATGCCTTGTTTCGAAGCATCACTGTATATAATGAATCCTTCTGGTCCGTCTGGTATTGTTAATACTGGAACTGTAACTAATCTTCATTTCAGCTCTTGGAAGCTTTGTTCACATTTCTCTGTCCACTGAAATTTTATCCCTTTATGAGTCTATTAGGTCAATGGTCCTGCTATTTTAGAAAATCCTTCGATAAATCTTCTATAGTAACCAACCAATCCCAAGAAATTACGTATTTCTCCAACATTGGTTGGTCTTACCCAATTATTCACCGCTTCTACTTTAGTTGGGTCTACTTCAATTCCTCGTGTTGTGATTACGTGCCCCAAAAAACCTATTTTATCCAACCAGAATTCACATTTCTTGAATTTGGCATAAAGCTTCTCTTTCCTTATGATTTCCAAGACAGTCGTGAGATGTTTCTCATGTTCTTCGTCACTCTTTGAATAAACTAAGATGTCATCAATAAAAACTATGACAAATTGATCTAAGTATTCATGGAATACCCTGTTCATTAAATTCATAAATACTGCTGGGGCATTAGTTAATCCAAAAGGCATTACCAAAAATTCATAATGCCCATAAAGCGTTCTAAAAGCCGTCTTAGGGATATCATATGACTTAATTTTCAAATGATGATATCCTGATCTCAGATCAATCTTTGAAAATACTGTAGCCCCTTTGAGTTGGTCAAACAAATCTTCTATTCTCGGAAGTGGGTATTTGTTTTTGATAGTGAGAGGATTCAGCTCTCGATAATCAATGTACAGTATCATGGTTTCATCCTTCTTTTTCACAAATAGCACTGGTGCACCCCAAGTTGATACACTTGGTCTAATAAAACCCTTATCAAGAAGCTCTTTCAACTGTGCCTTCAACTCTTGTAGAACCAACGGTGCCATACGATATGGAGCCTTTGAAATAGTTTTAGCTCCTGGTACTAAGTCAATGGTAAACTCTACTTGCCTATCTGATGGTACACCTAGAAGATCTTTTGGAAAAACATCTTTATAATGTTGAGCTATTTGAACATCCTCAACTGACAACTTATCTTGTTTAATGTCGGACATCGATGCTAGAAATCCTTGACATAGTTTCTTTCTCGACGTCCTTTCAACCTGAGTTGCTGATACTATACGAGGTAAGTATTTGTCTCAGTTCCCACCAAATGGAACTCTTTCTCACCCGGTCTTTGAAAAATCACCACTCTCTTGGTACAATGAATAGTTGCATAGTTTTTCAGACAACCAGTCCATACCAAGGATAATATCAAAGTCTTTTATCATTAACAAAATTAAATCTACCGCTATACCTCTACCATCAATTTCCATCTTAAGATCTCTAGCTATTTAGTCAGCAACAAGTATCTTACCAGATGGAAGAGAGATTTCTAAGGTATACGGAAGGAATTCACATTCTCCTTTACACTTTGTAACAAACGAAGAAAAGATGAACGAATGTGTAGCTCCAGAATTTATAAGTACAAATGTAGGCATATTGGAAATAGAGATGATACCTGCTAGGTCATGAGGGTCTCGCTCTACTTCTTGCCTGGGCAAGGAGAAAACCCTTGTTTTTCCTTTCTTGTCATCTCCAGCCTTCTGTGTCTGATTCTTGGTACATTTTTTAGCAAAATGTCCTGATTTTCCACACTTGAAACAAATATTTTTCCCCAATAAGCATTCTCCTTTGTGAGGTCTATCACACTTAGAACAACGTTTATCACCACCAATTCCTACTATCTCTATCTTTCCTTTCTTTGGTGCATTGTTCCCTTTCCCTTTACCATTATTCTGTTATCAAAGTTCCACTTCCTCTTACCAGAGAAATTTTGAACTTGATGAGAATTTCCAACATTTTGCGTTCTTTGATAAGAAATAGTCTGTGCTCGCTTTAGGACCTCTCGATAAGTGTTCAGCTCAAGAACTGACACTATATCACGAATATAAGGTTGAAGCCCACGTTCGAACCTTCTAGCCTGCTTTCCCTCCATATCCACTAGATGTGGAGCAAACCTCGATAATTCCTCAAATTTTAGCTCATATTCCACGAGGGTCATGGTTCCCTACTGGAGTCTAAGGAACTACATTTCCTTTTGATCTTTCTTAGCTGCCGGGAATAAATTTTCTTCTACGAGTTCCTTAAACCTCGCCCATGTTATAGCCTATTCTTCAGCAGGTGCTAATGACCTGGTAGTCATGTCCCACCAATGGCTATCCCCCTTCTTTAACATAAACACTGAAAATGTTAGCTTTTTAGCATCTTCGCATCTTATAAATTTAAAGATACATTCTAGTTCCTGTAACCATTCTTCAACTGCTAAGGGATCCATGCTCCCCTCGAACGATGGAGGGTTCATTTTACGAAACTGCTCTATCATTGCCGTTCAATCCCTCGGGTTAGGTACTATTTGAGGTTGAATAGCTTGTTGGTTGGGTTCCTGATGCTCAGTTGGTACTTGTTGATTTAGTGTTCATTAACCAGTCAAAGGCGGTGCCTGTTGTTATTGTTGTCCCAACTCCCGCATTATGGCAAGCAGTTCTCGTGCAAAGTTTTCTACATTAACTTCACCATCACTAGAACTAACATTAGCATTGCCACTGCCTACATTCATATTGGAATTTGGTGCACTTCCGTGGTTGCGTTTTGGAGGCATTTCCTTTGAACGAAAAATATTCATCCAGTTAGAATTACATCAAAATGTAACACTAACTTAGAAAAAGCCAAAGACCAAGACAACTTTCCTTTATATATATTTATTATATACATATTTTTTTCAAACAAAAGTCATATTAAGATATGATACATACATTCAAAAGTAGATGTACGTATTACATTCTATTCTATTCCAAAACAAAGATAGCTAGATAAGATGGTGTCTAATCTTCTATTTCTTCTGAATCCTTCTCGGGGTCTTCGTCTGGGTCTTCCCTGGTTCTTCCTCTAGGTCTTCCTCTAATAGGCCTTGCTCTGAATTGTCTAGAAATGGTATAGGAAAACTTTCATTGAGAACTCTCGAAAAGCACTTAGCCAACGGTCCATTATCGAGCCTAGAATTGGTAGCTCGTAAACTAGTATTCATGGATAAGGTTATAGTCTTCTTAAAGTTTCGCTACAAATTGTGGCTAGTTTCATAACTTTCTCGAAGTAAATACGTAATGTCCTTATATGAAAGGTCATCATCAGACCATTGCACAATCTTATTTATGACCAAAGCCTGAGGTTCTGGAACGGTTTCATATCACCTTTGTATCTTCACCTTATCCCTTATGCTATAGTGTATCTCCCACAACATCTCAATAATGCAGTCTAGCAGATCAAGATGTTGCTCGAGGTTATGGAGCGGGTGCATACAATAATTAAAATAAAATGCCAATAACATGTCTCCTTTCCGCGCAAAACCATAAACTTCTGTCTTTGTAGGAGTTCTTATCATTCGTGTCATAACTAAGATAAAAATTGATTATGTTACTCTACTAGGCTCTGCTAAATAATTACATATAAATATTAATGACTTCATAATCTCAAACATGACTTGATTTAAAGAAAACTCATAAACTTTGAAAATTTTTTTTTACCTTGATCACCGGTTGAAAGTCAGTTGCTAGCTTGCTCGATGATGACGGACATTTTTTTTTTCATAAGCAATAATATATAAAGTTAATACTAAACTTATTACCCAAAACAAGAGACAAAAAAGGTCTACAGAAAAGTATAACTACTTTGATACCACGCTGTGACACCCCGAACTTAAGCTTTCGAGTGTCACGTATTAACGTAATAACTTCAGCCTTTGTTACATGTAAAAACTCTTAAATAAAATGTAATGCATACCGGAAACCTATTTTTAATTTATAGTAAAATATCTCTATAAAGTTTAATGGTCAACAGAAGTGCATGCCTACTTGAAACTATTCTTTACATATGTGGACTCGGTGCTGTCACGGCTAGTTTGGTAGCCAGTTCAAACATTTTTATAAATTTCACCCCAACTCCGTTTTCTATGAAATTTGTGGCATTTGAAATATATTTCCAAGTAGTTTTCCAAGTTAAAATATGGAGAGTTTTCAAGATCATATGATATGGACGTTTTATTAAAAACAGTGAGGTACTGCACAGAAACTTCAGATTGACCTTTCGACACTTAAAAATTTATATCTCCGGTCACAGATTCAAATTGAATGATTCTTGTGCTCATATTAAGACAAATTAAAGAGAAACGCAGGAGTATTTTTAGAGTCTCAAATAGGTGTATTTAGAGTTCGTAATTCCACTTTTAATTCCATTTCAGGAAGAAAGTTTATAGAAATGTCTTTAAGCACAACATGAAAGATGTGATTACAAAATATACCTCCAGTACCATATTACATCATGCCTTATACATGCTTATAATTAATACCATCAGGAAAAAAAATAAGGAAAACAGTCTTTGAACAAAACATTTGTCCCATCATCGAGTATGCCAACTGACTTCCACCAACTCAACTCAATGATCATGGATCTGAAAATTTAGTATAAATACTATGAGTACAAAGAATACTCAGTAAGATACCATGCTCGAATTTAACATGTTAATACTACACAAAAGAAAACATTCAAACACATACCTGAACATTTCGGCTTGCCGGTGCCCTTCAGACTTGTCTTAAGGCATAAATAGATATCTAACTTCGTGGACTTGTCCATAACTTTCATAATATGGTTCTCATGCATAGGTTAAGCATAAATATTACCATGAAATCCTACCATTTGAGCATAGAAAGTATCTTACCATAAAACTTGGGGTTGAAAAGTGTACTTGAAAGTGCTAGGCTTTGTTTTCCTTTTCATGTATCCTATCTTTCTTTTGTTTGCAAGAAATTTTTTGGTTTCAAAGACATTTGCAGGAATATTTCTTAAGTATTTAAAGGCAAGGAAAACCTATGACTAAGTAAGGAGTAAAGGGTGACTATTTACCAAATTAAAGTTTGTGCATACACGTGGGCTTTGAATCATCTCCATGCATGAATTAATATCACCCTATGCCTTAATTTGAACAGCTCATGTTTGCTCAAAACACCTCATGTTTGTTTAAACACTAACCACCACATGCTTGCTTAAACATTTAACACATCATGCTTGTTCAAACATTAAACACCTCATGATTGCTTAAAACATTTAACACCTCATGCTTGTTTAAACATTTAACACATTATTCCAAACCCCTAATTACTAATCTTGGTAAACTTTTAATTAACCAACAATGCAAATGTGGTAGTCACTAATATTTTGGCCATATAAAATTTGAAAAGTTAAATTACTATCGTAAAAAATTAAAAGAGCAAATTAAACGAGCATAAAATTTTGGAGTATTACATCCCTCCTCCCTTAAAAGAATTTCGTCCTTGAAATTACCTCGAACTTGGTTGAAAAGTTCTGGATACTTGGTCTTGATTTCCTCTTCTCTTTTCCAAGTTGATTCTTCGACATCATGGTTTCTCCATTGAATTCTCACTAACGGAATTTCTTTTGTCCTCAGTTGTTGGATTCTGCGATCTAAGATTGCTACTGGTGTTTCCTCATAAATCATGTTTTGTTTGATATCCAATGGTTGATAACTAACCACATGACTTTGATCTAACACATATTATCGTAGTCAATCCTAATTTCTCAATAATTATAGTACTAGCAATATTAGTACAACTACCCACATCAATAATCAAACTACATACCTTATAAGATGTTCTCCCGTTGTTACTTCACATCATCCAATTTAAAGCGTGTATTGAAAGCATACATCACCACAAGTAACTCACCTCTTAGCGGGTACTCTATTCCATCTCTATGATTAGGATCCTCTAACGCGAGTATATCATCACCATCACTATCACTCATCACTTCTCAATTGTCACAAAAAATTATTGCCCTTTTGTTTGGACATTGAGAAGTATTATGCCCTGATCCCAAACACCTAAAGCATTTGATATCCCGAATCTTAGAAGGTTGGGAGTCCGCTTTAGGTGTAATTTTGCTAACAATTTCCTCATTTCTCCTTGGTAGTTCGATCTTACTACTTGATACAGCCCCATCACCTTTATTATCATCCTTCTTCGATTTCCAAGAGAAGTTAGAACACGAAGAATATCTAGCTGTCCCCTTCCTCTGCCTTTCCACTTTCATAGCTACATGTAACGTGTCTTCCAACTCCACATAATGTTGCAACTCTATAACATTAGCTATCTCCATATTCAAACTATTCAAAAATTGGGCCATCGTGGCCTCCCTATCCTCTTCCACATTCGCTATAATCTTAACAATCTTCATCTCCTTATGATAATCCTCCACACTTCTAGTACTTTGGTAGAGCCTTTGCAATTTTTGATAAAGCTCATTATAATAATGATTAGGCGCGAAACTCTTCCACATAATTATTCCAATGTATTAATAGGCCTCTCACGGTTTCTCCTCCTAGATGTTACTACTTGATCCCACCAAATGATAGCATAATCGGTAAATTCAAGTACCGCAATCTTTACCTTTTTTTCCCCCGAATAGTTGCGACAATCAAATATCAACTTACTTTCTTTTCCCACTCCAAATATGCCTCCGGATCACTCATTCCTTTGAATGAAGGAATTGTCATTTTGATATTTTCTGTGACACCCCGAACTTAAGCTTTCGAGTGTCACGTATTAACGTAATAACTTCAGCCTTTGTTACATGTAAAAACTCTTAAATAAAATGTAATGCATACCGGAAACCTATTTTTAATTTATAGTAAAATATCTCTATAAAGTTTAATGGTCAACAGAAGTGCATGCCTACTTGAAACTATTCTTTACATATGTGGACTCGGTGCTGTCACGGCTAGTTTGGTAGCCAGTTCAAACATTTTTATAAATTTCACCCCAACTCCGTTTTCTATGAAATTTGTGGCATTTGAAATATATTTCCAAGTAGTTTTCCAAGTTAAAATATGGAGAGTTTTCAAGATCATATGATATGGACGTTTTATTAAAAACAGTGAGGTACTGCACAGAAACTTCAGATTGACCTTTCGACACTTAAAAATTTATATCTTCGGTCACATATTCAAATTGAATGATTCTTGTCCTCATATTAAGACAAATTAAAGAGAAACGTGGGAGTATTTTTAGAGTCTCAAATAGGTGTATTTAGAGTTCGTAATTCCACTTTTAATTGATCCTAAGAATTTGTCCAGTTTCTGTCTATTTTACCATTTCAGGAAGAAAGTCTATAGAAATGTCTTTAAGCACAACATGAAAGATGTGATTACAAAATATACTTCCAGTACCATATTACATCATGCCTTATACATGCTTATAATTAATACCATCAGAAAAAATATAAGAAAAACAGTCTTTGAACAAAACATACGGAAAGGAAGTTTCGATACAAAATAACTTTGTCCCATCATCGAGTATGCCGACTGACTTCCACCAACTCAACTCAACGATCATGGATTTGAAAATTTAGTATAAATACTATGAGTATAAAGAATACTCAGTAAGATACCATGCTCGGATTTAACATGTTAATACTACATAAAAGAAAGCATTCAAACACATACTTGCACATTCTGGCTTGCCAGTGCCCTTCGGACTTGTCCTAAGGCATAAATAGATATCTAACTTCGAGGACTTATCCACAAATTTCATATTATGGTTCTCATGCATAGGTTAAGCATAAACATTACCATGAAATCCTACCATTTGAGTATAAAAAGTATCTTACCTTAAAACTTGGGGTTGAAAAGTGTACTTGAAAGTGCTATGTTTTCCTTTTCACGTATCCTATCTTTCTTTTGTTTGCAAGAAATTTTTTGGTTTCAAAGACATTTGCAGGAACATTTCTTAAGTATTTAAACGTAATGAAAACCTATGACTAAGTAAGGTGTAAAGGGTGACTATTTACCAAATTAAAGTTTGTGCATACACGTGAGCTTTGAATCATCTCCATGCATGCATTAATATCACCATAAGCCTTAATTTGAACAGCTCATGTTTGCTCAAAACACCTCATGTTTGTTTAAACACTAACCACCTCATGCTTACTTAAACATTTAACACATCATGCTTGTTCAAACATTAAACACCTCATGCTTGTTTAAACATTTAACACATCATTCCAAACCCCTAATTAACTAATCTTGGTAAACTTTTAATTAACCAACAATGCAAACGTGGTAGTCAATAATATTTTGGCCATATAAAATTTGAAAAGTTAAATTACTATCCTAAAAATTTAAATGAGCAAATTAAACGAGCATAAAATTTTGGAGTATTACATTTTCACACTTCTATCAACACGATCTCCAATAGGATCTTTACCCCTCCTTCCATGCCTAACTTCTTTATCCTTCATTCTTCCTAATTCAACATTCATCAATGTATTCTCATTAATGTCACTATCCGCTTTACATTCACTTGCAAAATCCGCTCTATAATCCTGCCTACCTTGTCTCCTTGTGTTAGGAACTTCTCTAGGTTGTTCCATACACAAATTAGTAAGCAATGTGTCTTGCCTCTCTATCCACGCCTTTTTCCTATTCATTCAATCTCCCATATCATCAAACAACCTTTCAAATCATCATATCACCTCCTCCGTCATGATAAATCGACTATTCTTCCCACTTGGAATAGAATTGTCTCTATCAGACATCCTAAATCTAGAATAATATTTCACCTCACGTGTATACACTTGTGTATCTCTTAATTTGGCTTTTTCCCTCTATTAATCTCATCACTTTGCCTTTTTCCACTCAATACTTTCTTGCAAGTGCTATTTACAATGAATAAAATGAGTCCTATTTATATGGAACCCATGAAACCTACTTAAAAATGGAATTAAGCCTTAAAAATAACAAAAGATATCACAAAATAGAGTTTTAACTAAAGTAGAAGATTACGTGAAATTTGGAAAATTAGCTTCACTATGTGGCCGCATAGGCTTCCTGCATGCAGTCGCATAGGCTAATTGTTAGCCTTCAATTTTAGTTTGATGTAGAGGCATGCAGTCGAATGCCTAGGGGTTATATAGTTATTTTTTCCCAACTTTCTCGTCCTCTACTTGGACCAAGTTGATCCATCTTGTTTTTTCTTCTAAGCCCAACATGAACCTTGTTCTTTTGCTTATGGTGATCAATGTTTCGTCCACTGTAGCTTGTGCAAACATAGCTTCCTTGATTTCTTTGCACATGATCTCCCATTGGTCATTCCTCTATGATCAACGGATCCTCGCTCGACTTGCCTTCGTATCATGGATCACATCAGTTTGGGTCATGATACTAGCCTATTCCTTATCCTTATAAGTATCACAAAACAATACTGAACATAATCTAATTTATATCTTGGATCAAGCACGATAGTAATCAATAACATTTGGTTGACATTATTCATGTTCTCCCAATACGTGTCAAATTTTCGCTTCATGTTATCAGCCATTTTACCTAAAAGATGATTTTCAGTTGAACTCCAATCTTCTAAATCTGCTACAAGTGAACATACTTCATGAAGATAAATCATGGAATGAACATATAATGAAGTACTAAATTTTAAAGTCACATCATAAAAGCTTTTAAGGAATTTTACAAAAACTGAGGCATTTTCCCAATCACTTAATAAAGGAGGTCCACCCCTTCTTCTACCACCATCATCCTCTTGAAAACAACCTAAGTAATGTCCACCCTCTTCTTCTAAGTGTCCAAAAGCTTTTTGGTACTTCAAAAAGGCCTCTAACATCAAATTGGTGGAATTCCGCCTCGTAAGCACATCCAGAAATGCAAGTGATTTTGATTCATTTTTTCTTTAGTTGCCCACTCCTTCAATTTTTCATATCTAGCTGGTGAAGATTTCACATACTTCACTGCATTACGAATGCTGACTATTGAATCATGTACTTCCTTCAACCCCTCACACACTGTCAAGTTAATAATATGTGAACAACACCTCATGTGCAAATATTTGACATCTAAAACACATACATCATTGCCTCCAATGAATCACCTTCTTCCTAAGATATGTAATAGCTATTTCATTTGACTAGCATTGTCCACGTGATTGTAAACACCTTATCAGGACCCCTTTCATGTAAGCAACTTTCAATAACCTTACCAATAGTTTCACCTTTGTGATTAGGTATCACACAAAAAGTTCAAAATTCTTTTTTGTAGCATCCAATTAGAGTCAACATAGTGGGCTTTAAGAGACATAATTTATATTCTGAATGGATGTCCAAGTGTACATAGTAAGTGAAGCTCTTTGACATTGAGTAGTGAGGTTCTTTCTCAACTCCAATTTTTCATTCAAATACAGTTGGTGAATATCTCTAACAACAGTCCTACGAGATGAAGGATCAAACTTAGGACATGCTACGCTACAAAAGTGTCTAAATCCCATCCCTTCGACAAAGCTAAAAGGTAGTTCATCGATAAATATAGTTGGTGAATATCTCTAACAACAGTCCTACGAGATGGAGGATCAAAAACATAGGACATGCTACGCTACAAAAGTGTCTAAATCCCATCCCTTTGACAAAGATAAAAGGTAGTTCATCGATAACTACCATTTTAGCACACGCAATTCTACATGCTTCCTTAGTAAACCTAATACCTAGAAGATTGGTCCCACGACCCTCAGCTTGTTTATCAAACCTTAATATTTTTTTTCCTTTTGTCTTTCACCCGTCCAGGGTACTTCTTACAATGTTTAATCATATGAGTCCTCAAAGTACTTGTCCCGCACTTCTTAGCCCCACAAGCATAAGACTGTCTACAATATTTGCACTCATACCTAACATCTTCCGCTTTTGGGTCTCCCATTATTGTGAAACGATCCCCAAACATATGATGTTTTCCTACTACTTTTTCTTTTACCTAAACATGATGGTGGAAGTGGAAGAAGAGTTATAGCATTTGTACGTGCATTTTTTGATGCTGGAGTTCTACTGACATATTGACATTCATCATCAATATCCATATTCAAATGGAGAAAACAAAAGCATCTTCAAAACAAAGCTTTGACGTGCAATCAAATGAAGGACTTATTCATCAGTTCATCCTTGAAATCATTAAAAAAAAGCCTAACGTTATCTCCATAATTAGACCAGAACTTGATCTTTGCCTTCATCTATAACACATATTTCAATAGTTAGATCTAAATGATGTTTTCATTTAATTGAATTTAATTTTCTGAAAATTATAAACATTTTCACTTTTTATTATGTGAAATCAAAAGAGAGCTCACAGAACATTAATTTGACAAGAAAAGTTGCACAAGCAAGTATTTTTCGCATAAATGTGTATGGTGTTACAAAGTATTTTAGTCACTTTTCAATATGTAAATTCTAAACAATTTTAGTACGTTTTTTCTCCTATATTGCATGTAATTCAGTCAATTTAATTCGTGCATAATGCAAAATTTGAGAATTTAAGAAGTGTCTTATTTAATTAACTCTACAATAATCTTTACAAGGGTTCAATGGGAAAACTAAGTGCAGCAGCCAACAAGCCAAACTCAAAAAGTCATAATCACACTTACGAAGCCAAGAAAATCTGTTATTTTGGATAGCAAAGAAAATTAAGCCAACAAAAAATGTTATTTAGTTCCAACTTCCAAATATAAAACAAAAAACTAATCATTATTTTATTGGATGAATTATTGATATGAAATCCATATTTTTTATGAACAATTTCAAATTAACACACTCCCTTGGAAAAACAAATTCAAGAGTCAAGAATTCAAGATTAAGAAATTGGACATAAATATTAATGAAATACAAGGAATTCATTTAACAATTACTTATACCCTTGACTAAATCAAATAAAAAACTCTCCATTCGAATTGTTGAACCTCTAGTACGTCAAGAATATTTATTCATTAAATGGAGACACTACAAAAAAAATGGCCTCCAGCGACCAAGGTTTCAGCGACCAAATTTATTTGGTCACTATAAGGCATTTGCAGCGACCAAATGTCGGTTGCTGGAAGTTTCGGTCTGTTAAAATAGTATTTATTTTGGAGAGGCCTTTAGCAACCATTACTTGGTCGCTGGTGTTTCTATTTAGCGACCAACTTTGGCTTGGTCGCTAAAGAACTTGGCGGGATGTGTCCCGCATAATTTTCGAGCACTTTAAGCGACCAAGGAAGTGGTCGCTGATTATAACAAACCTCCAGCGACCAACATTTGTCGCTGGAAGGTGATTTCTAGCAAAACACTTGGCGCTTAATTTTCCTTCATTTTTTCGCGTTATTCAGCGACCACGAGGCATGGTTGCTGAATATTGCGAACCTCCAGAGACCAATTTTTGGTCGCTGGAGCTAGTTTCCAGCGACCACACTAGGTTGGTTGCTGGAATACATGGCGCATAATTTTCCCTCCTTTTTTCGCGTTATTTAGCAACCACGAGGCGTGGTCGCTGAATATTGAGAACCTCCAGAGACCAATTTGGTTACTTGTGACCAACTATTGGATAACACTATTTGGTGTATGTGATCAAGGATTTGGTTACTTGTGACCAACTATTTAGATGTGACCTTAAAATTCTATAAATCTCGACCTCATCACCAAAGCAACACCATCTCTACAATCCAGAGCTACTAGAATATTCTTCAGATTTGATTTTGCTAAACTGCTGAACTGAGTTTAGTCTTCAAGGTAAGGATTTGCGCTAGCATAGTATTGAGAGAATATTAAAGTAAGAGGATCAGTTTATAGAGAGAGATTCGCATATTTTGAGATAGACTGAGAGTCTTGCGAGATCCCACTACTAGAAAATGAGGCAATAGTAATGGAATTTTAGCAACGGACGTCTACTGTTGCAATTACCAACGGATTAACAACAGATTAGTGGCGAATCATTATTTTATCATTTTTAAAATGTATATATTTAATTACTGTCGGAATCACCAACGGATGTTTTCCGTTGGTACAATTCCGATGCTAATCCGTTGGTAAAAAATAAAAAATAAATTAAATATATTTATCAAGGGATTTACCAACGAATGTTTCCGTTGAAAAATTATTAAATAGTTACTAACGGAAAAAAATTCGTCGAAATATTGGTAAAAATATTTAAACATTAATAAAAATATATAGGAAAATTTGAATAACCAATTTGCACTGTACTAATTTCCCCCCTACTTAAATTTTCACTTCCCACTAGAATTTTTCTATTTCCCCCTAAAAATAAAAACTTCACGTTCAGATCAACGGTTGAAACCCTATACCCAAATGGCAGACCAAAGGCTCACTCTCATTCTCTCTCGTCCCCTTATCCTCCAACGCACACAAATGAAGACGAAGGAGAAGGATTCGAGGCTATATCCGCCGCAGCCACGATGGGTGGTTTACACAGTCGCGAAGGCCTCGAACTTTCCGATCTGCAGATGAATCGACGATGCTAATGAGCTCACGCCGCTGCCCCTGTGGTGCTGGGACTTGTCGTCTGGTGGGCTCTTTGTATACTTGCCGTCTCTTACTTCTGGACACGTCAGGTTCTCTATTTTTCTCATTTTGAATACACTGTCGGTGGTGGTGCTGGTGCATGATTTTTGTTTTCTTTTAGGGTGTGATAATAGGTGGGTTATAAAAATAGTACAAATGCAATGCAAATAGATCAGAATTTGACACAGTTTATTGACAGGTACAGAACCAGTGGGGAAGAAGAAAGACCAGAACCAGGATGAAGAAGAAGGAAGAGGGAAAGAGCCAACCGAAGTAATTGAATTTTGAATTGCAGGTGACGTCGTTTTAGATAAGTGAACGGTGTTGTTTTGGGTTAAATAGAAATTGTAATAAGTTTGTTTAAATGGTCTTTTATTATTGCTTGGAAGTGCGACTTTTCTGTTTTGATGGCAATAGATACAACCATTGTTATGAAGTGTAATATTGGGTTTTGAATATTCTGACACTTGGTAATTTGTGGAGATAATCAACAGCTTCCTCTTCCCATTCTGCTTATTTTCTGTTTGTTTTCTTTGTGAAGCAGATGGCTCTGAACAAGAAAGGAATTATTCTGATAAAAGTCTGGCCCACATCTTGAAGTAGTGCTATTTTGATGAACTGCTTATAAGTTTTATTAATTGTTCACCTGTGTTTTTCAGGCTTCAATTAGAAGGTAGTGTAGGACAAGAAAAACTTATTAGTAATTGCATTGGAGGATATTAATATTCTTTCTTCTATTTGTGCAGGTCTGAGATCATAAGGAAAGCAAGAGGAGCATATTTTCCAGAGATCCAGCAATTATTTTTTCCCAATGGCAGAGCCAGTATCTTTCAATTATGGGAGCAAAGGAAGTATTATTATGTCACTTTTGATTTAAGTGCCACAATTTTATTTTTCTGCACAATGTACATATATGGTGTAGATCTATTTGCTAGGCTAAATCATGAGGCATATTTAATTTCTGATGACTTTTAATGATTTGCAATTGCTTGCGTTTATGCAACTTCACATGGGGGGAATGCGTAGATGAATCTGTGGCTTCGGACACTCTTACCTGGTTTGTTGCACTTATTGCTATAGCTGATTACCTTAACAAATATGGTCTCATCTCTTGTCTTGGTTCAGCCAAACTGTTGTGCAGGTTGGTTTAATCATATTTCTCTAGCATGTTTGGGATAAATTCCATTTGTGGTACCAGGCTGAATCTATGAAGAAAAAATTACCATGGCTGAAGTATGACATCAAGAAGGCAAAATACATGGAAGCCAAAGAGCAGGAAAAGGAAGCAAAGCTGAAGCTACATGAAGCTGCTAAGTCTCTAAATGAACTTATGGAGACTAAGGTATAAATTATCTCAGGTTGTCAGAAGTTTATCATTTCTTTTGAATGGGTATGTCTAAATGGCCATCTTTTCCTTCATTTTCTTTGCTGGGTGGTTGATCTTTCAAGGCGAGTTGTGTTATTTTTTATTTGAATTTTGTTACTTCATTTCACTTTTTGATGTTTGATTTGTATTCTTATATGTAAATGGCTTGTTTGTTTAAAGTGGATTCAATACTGAACGCTGTTAAAAAAGAAACAAAGCAAGAATCTTTTCTCTAGCAATGCATACCAAATATGATAAAAAAAATGCTTTGACAAAGCTCTGTCTATACTTGTAAAAAGAGCCAAATGCTCGTAAAGTAATTTTTCTTAAGTGAAGTAGTTAGCCTGGAATATCTATTATGCTGTGAGATTTTGTTGTTCCTTCTTGTTCGCACTGTCTCTTGATTTCTTATTAGTTAATATGATTGTTTCTCAATTATAATGACATTTTATTGCTGATACAGACTTTACACGTGTATGCATGATTCAAGTATATCAATGACTTAAAACAATTATAGAATATCTGAATTATCAAATTAAAGCTTAACTAGTTTGAATGTGTAACTTTGTGCTTAAGTAGACTCAAATGTGCAAATGTAAATTGATATTGCTTTTGGTGATATCGTTGTTCTTAGTAATAGTTTTTTTTTTTTAATTATTAGCAAAGAGTGTATTGATTTTTTTTTGTGCTTCAGCCGCTGGATGGACTGCCCGGGACACAAGCTCCAATTTCCATTTCATCTGCTCTACTTCCATTGCTGCCAGTTTCTACACCTTCTCCACATTTTCCAAGTGCCTATGGTAAATAAGTGGTGTCCAGCATATTTTTCCAAGGGTACTATTTTAAAAGGTGACTGGTGTCTTCTGTGGTTCCACAGGAAGCTCATGATGCAAGATATAGTATGTATAGAAGAGAAGTCTAACTCATTTTTTGTTTAGTCTATATACCATTTGTGCTTAAAGTCTAGGATACATTTGTAACTAAGAAACATGACAACTTACATTACGGTGCATGGCACAGTTTGTGGTTAAATATAGGATATGAAAATTTATGTAATGACTATTAATAGTTATTTTATATGCAATGACAATTATTCTTTTGTAGTTACTATTGTATGTATGTCGTGAATTTCTTTATTTTTGTTATTTTTTTTGTGCATTCTTTATATTCATTAATTGAAGAACTATTAATGGGTTAGAACAACCAAATGTTGGTTGCAGATGATGTATCTTTAGCGACCAAATGTTGGTAGCTGTGATATGATTATTTTTACTATATGTTTTACCGACCAACATTTGGTTGCAAATGTATGCCAACTGACTGACTTTTTACCACAAATTGAGCCCTTTACCGACCATTGTTTGGTTGCTAAAATATGGTAATTTTTTTTTACTAAATTCATTTACCGACCAATATTTGGTCGCAAAAAAATGAAAATTACCTAACTTTTACCTCCAAACCAAGCCCTTTTACCGACCACTATTTGGTTGCTAATTGTATTACATTTAGCGACCACCAGTTTTTGGTCGCTAAAGATGTTCATCGACGGTGAATTAGCGACCATGGAGCGACCAAGGTTTTTTGGTCGCAAAAGATCTTTAGCCACCAAATTATTGCCTTTACCGACCAATGAAGGAGACCATATTTTTTGTAGTGAGAGTTAACCACTAGAGGAGGTGGTAGAGAGAAGGACAATAGTTTCAAACTATGGAGGTAATTAGATTTTGATAGTTTTCACTTTTCACCCTTCTGGAACCACATAGAAGATGAAAAGATTATTGAGCGTATTTTTTAATATTATGTATTGACTTTTGATTTATTTAATTTTTAAGTTAGGCTTTTATCTCGTAAATTTAGTACTAAAAATTGGAAACTCTAGACAAACCTTTTAAAACAGGGAACTCTAAAAACTGCACTAAAAGTTAGGACTCCAGAAAAAATTATAATTGGGTTAGGTTGGGTTTGTTAACATTTGGTTTGAAACCTTAACCTATAACCGACCCAACCCATCATTTTAGTGGTTCTATATTAATTGATTAGAACTGATTTGCTCTATCAAACCGACCCAATTCGGTTCGATTCAATCAATTTGGTTGGTTTTTCGAATTTTTTGCCTCGGGCCTACACTTACACATGGTGTTGGGCTCCAAATTTCTTCTCTTGGAAGCTCTCACTTGTTCTTTCTTCAAGAACAAGTATTTTTCAAGGGGGAGTTGTGACACTTTTCCTCTGAGCTTTTCTACAGGTATGCTCATGGTTATAATCCACAGAAGCTGTCAATATGTTGACCCCAAAAAATGTATGGATAACGTGGCCAATAGATCCCGAGTTCTCTCGCATCCAAATAATCTTTTAGTCATGCACAGATAGACAAACCTTGACGTACTTGGCCTTCTTTGGAGCCATTCAAAGTATGAGTGAGGAAATGTAGGACATGCTAGGGACTTGAGCCACTAAGTATCGAAAGGTCGAATCTGAGAGTGTATCGAGTGAATATAGAGAGGGCAAGTTTATAGTTTGAATGTATAAGTTGCATTACTTGTAAATGGAATAATGTGTGAGCTTTTATAGGATAAGATGTGTAATATTTCCATTGGATAGAAAAACACATGGCCTTATTTGGACGGCCAACCTGTCATTTGATCCAGCATAGGCTATGTGCATTTATAGGCATTTAATGTTTCTAAAAATTTGCCACCCTAGAGCCTAGGCTAGAACTCTGATTTATAGATTAGTAATTTGGCCTTAAAGTGCCTGTTGCAGTGAGTTATCATATCAAGGAGCCCTAGATGAATCTGTACGGAAGATCTCTTGGGAAGATGTGAACTGGAAGATGCTTTCTTTGAATGAGGAGGCTGGGAGTCTCGCACTTCCATTTTTGCAGGTCATGGAGGGTCAGGTTGGTCCGGCGATGACACCTCAGTTGAACCGTGAAATGTCTTAGGCTACTTGTGAGGCTCGGTAAGGTAGGAGAGGTCATGTGAAGTGTGGGCCTTGGTGATGTTTGCTTAACTGGCTTCCACATAGGTGATGGACCTGGACCCTCTTCAGAAGAGGCGTAACAAAAGCCAATTACTAGAATGAAGACCTTTAAACTTTACCAAACAATCTATGATGGAGAACAACAGTAAAAGAAGAAAGTCCCATGAATAATCAATTTTCTCCTAGCAAGCGGCCACTGCATTCCCTTTTCTTCCTATTCTAGATTGGTTCCCAGTGCGTGCATATATATTCAGTGCGTGTATGCATTAAATTAGAGTCGGGAAACAATCTGCCCACTTTTCTTCAATTGTTCATAATGAGCTAAACCTATCAATATTAATTAATAGTGAAATTTATACCCGCCACCTTCAGTTATTTTTGAAATTCCAAACTTAATTGTTGTACTTTTTTATTCTAAATACTGACTTTTTATTCCCCCAGCACAAATGGATCTAACACGCACAAATGAACACAAACACAAATACATATAAATCAACAATGGTAACCCACCATGGGACAACCACACACAGTAGCGGACGTAGACATTTTGAGTTAGGGTGCACATTCAAACTTGCAAAAAGTTGTGAAAAATATAAATCATTTCAAATCAATTTAACACAATGAAAACAAACTATGCCCTTGTTTGAGCGTCATTATTTCATAAAATATATTTTGGAATAGCAATTTTTCGGAATTTGCCTGGTTGAAAAGTAGAAAAAAGGTTTCGATTTACGTATAAAATAATTTTATTAATAGAATATATGGTTAAAAATAAGTTTGAAAAAAAATTTATTATTGAAAAATAGAGCTCAAACTAGGGCTATAAAAGTAATCCGAATTCAATTTCTCTATCACTTTGAATTTTGGTCAAAGAAAAAAATAATTTGAAATATAAGTTACTCTCGTCGGCTACTGGTTACCTTCCAATTTTTAATAAAATAACTTAAGTTGACTAGCTTCTTTTGTTTATTTTTCCTGTTTAGTCACTGGTTTGTGATACATCAACTTTTTAGTGAATACATAATAGGGCCGTCTTATGTTTGAACTAAAGCAGCAACATGAATTATGTAGAGCAAATAAATATAATTTTTCTTTTTATATATGGATAGATGATGAAAGTGATCTTTTTATGAATATTTGGTATGCTTTACAAATTTATAAGCAGATATGGTTTTTCAATCGATTGCCTTGCAATAATCCATATAAAACCATGATAATTCAACTAAGCTAAGCCAAGGATTCCTCCGAGTAAGAAACATTTAGCTTCTAGCAGAATCTTTTCTTGGATTGAAAAGAATTTAGTGGAATGCAAGAGAATAAAACCAAAATAGAATATAATCCAGATTATCTAGAATTTTCGGTGAAGCCAATATTTTGAACTATAGGTGATGTTGCAAGACAATATTAGACAAATGTAGGCGTATCCCAGTTGTTTATTAATATTTTGAAAACGTATTTGTTAAGTTAGATGTGACTCGATATGATAATTGACAAGTTTATATATGGCTAAAGTATAAAAGTTACTTAACAAACGAATTTCTTGAAAAATAGGTCCCAACTAACATTTTTCAAAAAGCTATTGTTTATTTTTTAAGTTTAGTCAAGAAATGGTGGAGTACTTAAGAAATGAAATTACTCATTAAGTTTACTGAACTTCATCTTAAATCACCATTTATTCTCAAGAAATAAAAAATTTCAAAGAAAAAAAATAAAAATTTTGGTGGGTCACTTGCCCCACCACGCCCCAACCCCAGTGACCATGCACCACCACCACTTTCGTCGACACTATTGATAGGTGTAATTTCTAATCTATCCGAATTATTAAATGAGAGTTAATTTAATAGAATTACTACGTAATTTCGTTAAATATTGATTATTGTAGGATAGACTCGAGTTTAAATGAATTTTGATGTAAAGAAGTGAAAATTGACAAAAATAAGGCAAAAAGGAAGAAATGTGAAGTTCGAGGACGAAATAAAAAATATCCAAAAGTGGATACAGAAAAAAAAATTAAAGATCTAAGAAGACATGCGATACATGTACTTTATACACTTATCTAGGTTTTTAAATATAAACATTTAAAAGTTCTTATGATTAATTATGACTTAATTTCTTGTATATTTCATTTTTAAGTGAAACTTGATGATTGGAAGTGAAAATTGGAAGAAATGAACGAAAATGGTCGAAAATGGAAGAAATTCAAAGTTCGGGGACCAAAGTGAAAATATCTCATAGTTGATTTGATATGATCAATTAGATGCAATTATATGTCAAAAAGCATTGAAATATGCACCAATCAATTTTCAACCATGCAGTTATGCTCTGATTCTCAGCCGTAGGTTAAGATTCATTTTTGGCATAGTACACGTTCGAATTGGAAAAAAAAAATCTAATTCTAGAATAATTGCATCATTTTGACTTAGTTTTGCAACACATTTTTGATCGTCTCAATTAGATATCAAAAGAGAATTATATGACAAAAATACTAACGATTGCGTAGAGACATAACAATGCGTGACATGAAAGCAACATTTCTTCTTTGATTGGAACTCTTCTGGAACCTAACTTGAATGTGTTTCTTGACCTAATTTCACCTTTCTATAAATCTATAACATGGGCAAATATTGGAGGGACCTCTCATATCATAGAATCGATCAATTATTGCAATTAAGGAGATGTCAAATCATCATTCTTTTGGAAGAATTAAGAGGTAATTACAAGAATTTAATCGTTTAAATAATCGACATTGGTTTTGGGTGAAGAATGAAGGGTGCAATGGGAATCAATCAAGAAACCATTGAAGAGATTCAAGAACTTTAAGATTCACTTCTTTTCCTTCATCTATCAAAACTTCTGTTGATGTTCTACAAATTAAATGTAATTTCTTGTAATTTTGTAATGTATGGCTAGATTCTCATTTACTAATACAGAGACGATATTAAGTTTTTAATATAAAATAATTATTTTGACGCTCAATTGTTTTTATATGTTTGTTTGATCATTAATTGAATTGATTTGTTAGTTCTATTGTTATTAAGAGAAACAATAACATATAGATTGCACTTACACACACACACACACATATATATATATATATAGTATTTTTAATGTATGATTTTATAGTCACATCTTTTATAGAGATATATAAAGTCAGATGAGAGGATAGATCTAATTCTACTCGAGACATTATTGAAATATAGGAACGTTGATTAACAAGGATGAATACAAATTGTCATGATATTGGATTGGTTTAAAATGGATTAATAAGGGAGATTAGAAGTCTTAGCAATCATCTCACATAATTTTATGAAAGCTTTTTTAATTTTCTCAATAGAATAATTAGTTTAATTCAATAAATTATATAAATTCATTATACGAAATTGGCTATCTCATTAAAGTTAGAATTAATTGATCTTAGATTAAGTACAAAGTCCTTTCGGGAGCGATACTTTACTTATCACTTTATTACTTGTTTACGATACCGTGTACTTGTGATATTTCGTAAGATCAAAATTTTGGCGTTGTTGATAGAGACTATTGTATTTATTTAGTTTAAATTCTCTTAGTTTTAATCGTATTTTTTTATTGATTTATTAGTTTTTTAAAGTTCATAATAGAAAAAATTATAGTATTTTCTCTCTTTCCTTTCAGGATCTTGCATATGAAGTTCTAGACAAAGTGATCAAATTAGCAAAAATCGAACATTTATTTAGGTTGAAAAGAAATGAACAGATAGAAGTACACCAAGAAAAGAACGTAAAATCAATGGTGAAAAACAAAATCAAGTGGTCGTTGGGTAAATGGAAATGCATCACATCTAGTTGTACCTATGAGTAATGAAAATGAGAGATTGATGGGAGAATACACGGTTCCATTAGTGATAGAAACCGATCTAGCATAGCTTATCCACATTCAGGGAAGCCAATTTTCATTTGAGAACCGATATGATCAATATGTTCTACAGTGCACTACAATTCTTTAAGAGACCCATGGACAATCCAAATACTCGTATCTAGAGATTTCTGGATATTTGTGCAACAATTGAATTTTTAGGATTTCTAATGATACAATTCAATTGATATCTTTCTATAAACTTTGAGAGATTCAGCGAAGGAATGGTTGGACACATTCTCACCTCACAAGATCATTAATTGGAACAACTTGGGTTAGAAATTTTAAAACATTTACTTCACACCAAAGAATCACGAAGTTGAGAGGTAAAATCACTACATTCTCTCATCTCAATTCAGAATATTTTTTGGAGACATGGGAAAGACATGGGAAATATATGAAGGGCTGTTCCAACAATGTCCACAGCACGGGGTTGCAAAAATGGCCCTAATTCTAGTACTTTTACATAGGGTTGAATCAGATTGGCATGGCTAATGTGTAGTCTGCCTGTGATGAGTCAATTACAAAAAGGACAGCGGGCCAAGTTATGAAATCACGGAGGATCTTGTCGACCTATGGCTGACTTTATCCTTAATATTTTGATCATGACAAACAAGTTAATTTTGTTATCTAATAAATGAATTCAAGTGATTGTACTCTTCAAAATATTCAATGTTAAATTGATTGATCGTGGAAAAAAAGATCATTATCAATGACTATCACATTACAAATTGAACTCACAATGAAGGTAGAGATTGAAGTCGAGCATTTAAGTCAAATATTTGAGACAAGAGTTTAAAAGTCAAACATCAAAGAAAGATCATAGATTAGATGCTCTTATTTATTTGTAAAGGTGTACACACTTCAATCTTTAGAAAGGATTGATAGAAGCTCTAAAAATAATTTTATGCACAAATATTTTCATAAACACTCGCATAAAATATTTTTGATCAAAGATAAAATTTTCAAATTGATATTTACTCTTAGATCATATCTTACAATGTCACTTACATTGAAAAATAAGTTGAAACTCCTTTCAAAAGACTACATTTTACAAAACATTTGACAAAAAATTGCATGAATTGAACGTCCTATTCCACCATGTGGACGTTCGGTTGGTGCAATAGTCAAATTTTTTACCATTCTAAATACTGTCATATAATGGCTAGTTTTTGTACTTTCGGACACAAGAGCGGACATCCGGATCGTTGTCTTTTGCACGGATTGTTTTGCTCCTTGAACTCTATAAATACATTTATTTTTTACGTTCATTACAACATTTTTCAAGAGCATTAAAGTCATATATTCTTGAGCAAAACACTTTGGGCTTACATTTTATTTATTTCATCAAAGTTTTCTTGTCTAATACTTGAGCTTCATTTATTGCAATTCATTGAAATGTTAGCTTCTCTTAGTACTTAATGTACTTACATCATTTATTATATTGAGGTCCTGTAAAGCTCAATATTGTATAACAATCGGTGCTATTTTTTGTAAGTCACTAGAAGTATTATAAGGGTTTGAATTGCACCATAGGTCCATCATTATATTGAAAAGGTCTTGCTCGTGACAGAGAACCTGGTAACGGAGGAAGTAGATAATTGATTTGGATCGAACCTCCATAATTATATCGTTTGAATCTTCTCTTCCCTTTTACTTATCGTTTTTATATTTGTGCATATCAATTGATTAATCTATTGACTCTTAACATGCTTGAATTTAGATTAATTTTTTTCAAAAAATTTTAAAAACCAATTCACCCTCCTCTTAATTAGTTATTCTTGAGCTATCAATTGGTATCAAAGCAAAGTGCTCATTTTCAATTTAAAGATTTCACAATCTTGAGTAATAGTTAACCATAGTTCTCAAAATTTTAAGGGGCATTCTACAAATTGTTCTCCTTTCTTTTATGGCACTCATTATATCTATTGGAAAGCTATAATGATGATTTATGTTCAATCAATAGATTATAATGTCTAGGAAGTTATTGAATTTGGTCCATATGTGCCTACTAAAATTATTAAAGTTGATGGAAAATCGGATCAAACCATATCAAAATCTAGAGAAGAGTACAATGAAGCGGATAAAAGAAAATTGTCTTTAAATTCTAGAGCCAAAAATATGCATTATTATGCTTTAGATAAAAATGAATTTAATTGTACTAGCACATGTGATTACACTTTCGATATTTGGCATGCCTTAGAAGTTACTCATTTGGACACTAGTAAAGAAAAAGAAACCAAACTAAATCTTTTGGTTAAGAAATTTGAAAATCTTTTTATGAAAGAAAATGAACCTATTGTTAATATGATTACTCGTTTCATCGATATTATAAGTGGCCTGAAAGGCTTTGATTTAAAATTTACTAACGGTAAACTAGTTAAAAAAATTCTTAGGTATGTCTCGAAGGATTGGAGCTCACTAAGGATGTTGATAGAAAACACCAAAGTCAACACATATCAATTAGAAGAACTCTATCGAACATTAACGAATTACGAGCTCAATAATGACGACAAAGGAGAAAACAAGAAAAATCAAAAGCCTACTAAACACCAAATTGCTTTAAAATCGGTAATCGATAAAGACACTATAAGCGAGAATAAGAATGATGAAGAACTTGATGATCTAGTTCTTGTCAAGAAGTGGAGATGTTTCGCAACAATTTGTGATTTCAAAAGAAAAAGGAAAACAACGAAGAGAAAAGCAAAAAAATCATTTGTTATGACTGTGATAAACCCGGTCACAAGAACCCTGTCTGAACAATAAAATATTCATAAAAAAGAAAGAACTCCAATTGACATGGTATGAAAATGATGATCATGATGAAATGAAGTCAAGGGAAATTTGCCAACATGTGCTTCATGGCAATCAAAGATGAGGTAAATTCTAATGAAAAATGTTCATAAAATGATTTATCTACTTATGATGAGATTCTTGAGGAATTGGAAAAAAATTGTTTAAATTACTCAATTCTCAAAAAGAAACAATCTTTATTAAAGAATAAAGTAAAAGAAAATTTTAGAAACTCAAGAGGATCTTCAAAAGGAAAATATTGATTAAAATTCTTTGATTAAAGAGAATTCATCTTTAAGAGAAAAAGTTGAAAATTTGACTAAGATTGTTTGTAAGTTCACTCAAGGCAAGAAATTTTTTGACCAGATGCTTGGTGAACAAAAAAAGAATTTTTGACAAAAGAGGAATTTGATATAAACCTTTTTAAAAACAAAATCTCTCAAAAACTTATTTGTTAAACCATCTAATTCATCTCTTCCAAATAGTACATGTAGTTTTTGTAATAAAAATGGACGTGTTGTTTTTAA
Organism: Fraxinus americana; assembly: GCA_035079005.1. Lineage (NCBI taxonomy): Eukaryota > Viridiplantae > Streptophyta > Magnoliopsida > Lamiales > Oleaceae > Fraxinus > Fraxinus americana. The sequence continues at coordinate 1,460,303 of CM068728.1, forward strand.
TTGTCAAACCAAAATAAGGATACACTTCGAAAGCAAAAATAAGTGGATTAACGAGTCCATTAGAACTAACTACCTAGGATTTAAAGTTGTATGGACACCAAAAAATGAACTATTTTTATAGATACCAAAGAAAATAAAGTGTAAATAGTTCTTGGATAGTGAATGCGCAAAACACATGATAGGAGATCAATCACTATTGTTAAATCTAAAAAAAGAATGATGGAGGTTGTTGATGACTAGCTCACTTTTGTCAACTTAATTGATGATTTGAAAGAGGTAATCTAAGTTGGAATATATAAATTGTGATGAAATAGTAAAATATTGCTAAAGTAATGAGAAAATAGTGCTTTTGCATTAAATGGAAAGAGTTTAAAGTGAGTTTCATACAATAGTTGAGTTATGTCCCTGTGGGGGACCATTATAACCCCATTTATAGTAGGAAATAGACAAATTGGCTGGTGTTACATCAAATTAGCTACAGTGTTGGGCTTAATGTCTGTTTGCTACTGAGGTGGGGAGTAATCATTGCCTAATTTGTGATTGGCCACGCTTAGGGTTGCCACATTATGTTTGCCATGTGTCCCGAAGTGATTGGTTTAGACAAAGGTATGATGTCAGCTTTGGAGTGAGAGAAATCAGAGTATAATGATGATGTTCTCCAAATGACGATGGCAATTCCTTCCTTCTGAAGATACGTCAAGCTGAACTGGAAGTTGTACCGAGCTAAGCCGAACTACACTAGGATGATGACCTTATTCTGAGACTTAAACCTAACTTAAAACCGGTTTCAATCACCTTAATGAGCTCTTAAATTGATGGAAGTCAATAAATATTCTGAGGTTCGAAATTTATGACATATAAATTTTGAACCTTTAATAGATAACATGAAAAGATGGTAACAACCAAATCTTTTCTCTCTCTCTCACAATGGCTTGCGGTGAAAGTCTTTCCATGAATGCATCAATAATCGTCCTCTTTCCTACTATTTTTTCGTCAATTGTTTTAAATTTTTTCCTCTTTAAATACATTTTTGTTCCCTTCATTTCCCCACTATTCCGTTCCTCCTAGCAAATATTCACTTAAGTTCAACTCGAGAAGAGGGAGTGGCTTTCTCTAGTACCATTGTCGGTTGTTTTACCTTTGTGGGCTTTTTGGCAAGTACTCCCAAGAGTTCCAAGAATGTAACGGGTTCATCTAGGGGCGAACGTGGAGATGTGAGGGTCGAGGAGGTAGCTGTTGGTGGGGCAAATGAGGTTGAATCAGAAGTTAGCTGGGAGTGTCGAGGTATCAGGTCTTCTATAACAGCTAAGAACTTGGAACAATGGTGAAGAGCCTATCTTATCGCTAACTCAGTGACATTTTTTTCCTCTACATACCGGCTTGCGACCCTCCAGAGGATGTGGTTACTCTCAATCTATCTTTGTTAGCTTTTGGCCTGAGGTTACCCTTTCTCCCTACTGTTTGTATGTTCTTTTATGCTTGGGGAATTACACCTACCGATCTTTTTAGACTAACTTATTTTGAGTGAGTGGAAAAGCTTATTTTTCAGAAATAAATAGTTATTGAATTTATATCGTATTAGAAAGTTAATTATTTTATATAACTGGTTTCAAAGCATGATTTTTCAGAATCAAATGGATTTTATATTCAATTCTTTTAAAGTTAAATTAAGTTCATTTAATCATTTCTCTAGCATGTTGTATCCATATGTTATATTTCAGTATATTTAAAGTTATTTTAAAACCACTAGAAAGTACCCAGGTGATTTTACCCAAGTCTGCACTGATGTGAATGTGTTTCCACAGTGTATGACATCATATGGTTATTTTACCCGACCTGCACTGATGTGAATGTGTTTCCACAGTGTATGGTCAATTATGGTGATTTTACCCGCTCTGCACTATTGTCTTGTGTTTCCATAGTGTATGACCAGATTATAGCTCTGCGCGCGTATGACCAGAATTACAGAATTTTAGAATTTCAGAATTTCAGAATCGAATAGCTTTGCCATGTATATCGGTACTTATCGATACATGAATAAGGTTATTCAGGGTACCTTTTGGTGTGATATTTCAGTATTTCTACAGTTTATTGGATTTTCAG